>CM019068.1:25402454-26002454 GCA_009667805.1 Leptobrachium leishanense | reverse complement strand
AAGGGGAGGATGACGGAGCACTAGAGATTTATGCTCCACAAGATGATGGCCTGTTGGCCGAGGAGGTGAGGCCCCCCATCACCTTTGATTTCCTATGGTGAGGCGTCTCTGCGTCTGTTGTGAGTATATGCGGTGGCGCCTCCCAGGTTTGGTTTTTCGCACTGTTAATGTCTTTGGGTCTGCCTTGTCGGCCGGTCATTTGGGTTTTGATGTTTCTCCTCTGGGAGTCATCCCTTGGTATGCCGACTACTCAAAGGTGTTCGTCTTTCTCGGCCCGGCTCTTGAGTTATTCGTCTACTTGGGTTGTGTCCTGAGTTGTATCTTTTCGTTGATCGGACCGGACACTCCGTCCTTGCCCCTCCGACAATTGTCAGCGTTCCTGCTGGTATTGTTTTGTATTTTTTTTTTTAAAGTCAGCCGTTCTCTCATTGGTCACTGGCACTGATGCGTTGAACATGCAAATAGGAGCCTCCGACGTCCTGCCTTAAAATTCCCAAATTTTCCTATTCTATATGACGGAAAGTTTGGATTTTAATAAGGACTTGGAGGTGAGTATTTCCCACCTCTCCCGCCCTGGGGGGGTGCGTTTTGACCGGCTGGGTTGGTATGTTTTATGCGCTGCGCATATTTCGTTGTTATTTTGGTCCCTCTCATGGGGTCCTGGGGGGGTAACTGGTTCTCGGTACCCTCGCACCGCTAATGTTTGCTATCATGTTCTGTGCTTCTTACAGCTTCTTGATTTGTTTGATCGGGGCTTCCGGTTCTGGATTATCGTCCGCCCTGGATACTGTTCCTGTTGACTGATCCCGTGGTTGATTTCATCAGTCGCTTGAAAGAAAGAGGGTGTGGCCGCTCCAGCACAGACCTTTTATGGACTTTGGGGCGGGACCTATGGACTGGGGAGGGTGCCCCACGTGGGGGGGTTTAAGTTTTTTTGTTCTGTTTTTCATCACTCTTCTTTGCTGCTGTGGGTGCAATAAAGAAAGAGAATGCAAATACTCGCCTTCGAGTCCTTATTAAAATCCAAACTTTCCGTCATATAGAATAGGAAAATTTGGGAATTTACGCTCTTACGCAACATATGTACAGCTACAAGTATTTATAAAACGCCAACAAGTTCTGTAGCGCTGTACAATGGGGAGACAGAACAACAAATATACTTATACGTTACACACACAGAACAGTAGGAGAGGGGACCCTGCTCGAGAGCCTATAATCTGAGAGGAGAGGGGTGACACACTAGGTGAGCATGAATAGCAGTGTATGTGAGATAGCGGGAGCATGTGAGCTGAATGGGAAGATAGTGCATAGAATGTACAGTTGGGGGGATTAGGGAGTGAGATGATAGGCTTCTCTAAAGTAATGTGTTTTCAGAGACTTCTTGAAGGACTGGAGAGACGAGAGTCCAATGTTGCGGGGGAGGGAAAGGGGGCAGCACGGGAGAAGTCCTGAAGGCGGGAGTTGGGGGTGCGAGTAGGTGGAGCTGATAACATCAGATCATTGGCCGAGCGAAGTGGTCTGGATGGGATGTACCAGGTAATAAGGGAGGAGATGTAGGCAGGGGCGCAGTTATGGAGAGCTTTGTATGTGAGCACCAGTATTATGAATTGGATTCAGTGTAGAGATTGACAAAGGGGTCGGGAGGTGAGGTGTATGAGTCTGGCACAGGCATTCGTAACAGACTGCAGAGGGAGAATCTGGGATCTCTTAAGGCCAGAGAGAAGGAGGTTACAGTAGTCAAGGCGGGAGATAATAAGAGCTTGGATGAGCATTTTAGTAGAGTCTGGATTAAGAAAGGGACAGATGCGCGCAATGTTTTTTAGGTGGAAATAGCAAGATTTGGTTAGTGACTGAATGTGAGGAGTAAAGGATAGATCAGAGTCCAAGAGGACCCTGAGGCAGCGAGCCTGTGAGGTAGAAGTAATGGCACCATTCACCTGAAGGGAAATGGGTGCAAGAACAGAGGTTTTGGAGGGAGGGAAGACGAGAAGTTCAGTTTTAGAGAGGTTGAGCTTTAGGAAATGGGAAGTCGTAGGAAGTGAAAATTGTGCATTGCTACTGACTCGCACGCATTCTACGTACACAAGTTCCGTAGCGCATGTGCAGAGCGATGAAACGGAGCTGAGCGCATTGCAGATTCGATCCCCCCTCTGCCTCTGTGAGAAAGCTCGCTAGAGAGGGTGATGTGGGCATGCCCTGTGTGTGCGGACGTTGCTATTGACCGATCTGGTGACCAGCAGCCGGGAAATTCAAATTCCCAGCTGCTGGTGATGCAGGGTGGGGTGGAGAAAACAACACTTGTCCAATTCAGCCAGTGTTTTCACCAGAATCAGATTTAAACTTGCCTTCATTCCAGCAGGGCCGGTGCTAGACCGTTTTGCGCCCTAGGCAAGATCAGCTATTTGCACCCCCCTCCCCCCAAAAAAATTGTTAACGGTCGAAATACGGGGGGAACACACACACTGTGCACGGGGTCCGCACATGGTCGTTGGGTGCCCATCTTACCCGTCCACCGGCCAGCCTGGGATTGGTCTTTGCCTCTTTCTTTCCTCTGCCTCTTTTTTTTTTTCTTTCTCTTTCTTCTGTGCCTTTATCGTCTTTTTTTCTTTAGTCTGCCTCTGGTGACTCCCACACATCATCTAGTGGCGCCTGCGCATCACCATAAGACGCCCACCTTCTGCGTTGCTAGTGGGGATCCGCGAGCCAACAATTTCAGCTTTGCGTGACACACAATGAGGAATGGGTATAATAATGTAAAACAGGTTAGTTCCAGCTGCGCCCCTAGTTGGCAAGCTAGGCAACCGCCTAGGGCACACTGCCTAGTGGGAGCACCGGCCCTGCATTCCAGTGTTGGGCCCCCTTGGTGCTGGTTCGGCATTGACAAGATGCTGCTTCTGTTGAATCCACAGCTGTCAAGTGACTGCAGGGAGCCTGGATGTTCAGTTGAGCCTCCGGCCAATCCAGCAGCTCTCTATGTGAGCGCGTTGAGAGCCAATGGCTTCCTGCCGGTAATGCTTCATTGTTCATTCTCTGCCTTTTGCACAGAGAGCACCGATCACTAGATTTCCAGACCGGGGTGAATCCCCCTTCGTGGAAAGCTGAACCAGCTCTTTGTGGACCCCTGTGTGGGGGGGAGGAGTGGTGAGGACATTCAGGTCAGTGCAGATTGAATGGTCACACCGCCCCTTTAAAGTTTGTCTGGTTACATTCGCCTGATGTTTGATTTATGCTCTGCCTTTTAGAATGGATCCTTTTATTGTATTTTTAATTACGTTTACGCTAATTAGTTTGTTTGCATTACATGAGCGCTGAGCCTCGCCGTGCTGAGCCTCGCCGTGCCGAGCCTCGCCGTGCTGAGCCTCGCTGTGCTTCCTCTCCAGGTTTCTCCTCTTCATTTTCTTTTTAACAATTTAAAGGCTGTGGTGGCGCCAGTGGGTTTTCCCTAAAGGATTAAAACGTTGTGTAACTTAGTCTAGCAGCACTTTATGGACCACACAAGTTTATCTGGAAGTGTAATATTTTTATACTTTACTTATTTTTATGTCCATGTTTTTGTTATGGCCAGTGAGGGAAATCTGTTTGTCCACACGTCCGTCTTGCCGCTGGCATGGCATGTTCACAGCCCTCTGACTTCCCTCCTCACTTGATTGTATTCCTGTGTTATTGATAAACACACAGCATATGTGCTTTTAAAACACTTGCGCTTTACTTGCATGGTTTTATATATTTATTTATTTGCAAAGTATTTTACCAGGAAGGATACATTGAGATTTCTCTCATTTTCAAGGATGTCCTGGGTTCAAGAACATTGAAATATATACACTTGCACCCCCAATATATCTGTTTATATATTATTTAATGTATAGAGTTGCATGCAAGTGTGTGTGTGTGTATGTATTCACTCACACATACATGTATAAGCTGCTGTTGTAGTCTTTGAGGGCTCTATTAACTGCTTCGCGCAAAAACGTACGCACAGTGCTATTTTTTTTGCGCGCAGCGTTAAACGTTAATGCGCGTAAATTAACGCTGGTATTACAATCCGAGCGGATTTTTTCATCCGTCAAAAATAATGCGCGTAAAAAAGATGCGCAAAAACGCACCCGCATTAGCGCTGCACGCAGAAATCGGTGTGCGGACTGTTTTTTTCACGCGATTCAGCCAATCTGAATTAAGAACCACAATTATCTACCGTTACGTTTTTGCGCCTGTCAAAGTCAATCTGAGCATATATGCTGCATCAATAATAAAAACACGCAAAACCTCTCAATTTTATTGTTTGGGTTTGCGCAAACGTCCGTTAAAATTTGCGCATAGATTGTAATACCATCCGCGTACCAGCGCACAAATGCATTTGCGCTCACAATGTTAAGTACAGGAGTGTGTTAATGCAGTGCTCTCTTCCTGGTTGTTGTATTACATTGTCTTGAGAAGCAGCCACATTCTTAGTAAAGGTTGAGTGCTGCCCTCCTTGTGTAATAAATATATAAATATATATATATATATATATATATTACACAAATATACGCAGTGAGACGCACTCAAGGACTTCCAATAAAAATAACAAACTTTATTGTAGAAATGTTAAAATTTACATAGGTCCGACGTTTCGGCTCCGTCCGAGCCTTTATCAAGGTCAATTTAGAATGGTTCTGACACAATTTACACACGTCTGTAAAGGAAGTAATTAGCTGACCATCCGGGCCATACGTCCAGGTACGGAACATGGACCGAACCCGGAACTGACGTATCGGCAAAACTTCAATCAAGTCAACAAAATCTTAAACATATATACATTCTGTATTCCTTTGATCAAACAGGGAGGAAGAATGAGAGCTCCTTATGATACTGGAGCTGCTCTGTCTGCACTATGTAATAATTAAAAACAATATGAAGGTCTGTATGCTGTAAGTTGTTAATAATAGAATGTCCAATATAAATTCTACTTGTGTGCAATAGTTTTTTATATATAATCCAGAAATAAGGTTTGTCTTTCAGACATTATCTTATTTCTGAATTATATATAAAAAACTATTGCACACAAGTAGAATTTATATTGGACATTCTATTATTAACAACTTACAGCATACAGACCTTCATATTGTTTTTAATTATTACATAGTGCAGACAGAGCAGCTCCAGTATCATAAGGAGCTCTCATTCTTCCTCCCTGTTTGATCAAAGGAATACAGAATGTATATATGTTTAAGATTTTGTTGACTTGATTGAAGTTTTGCCGATACGTCAGTTCCGGGTTCGGTCCATGTTCCGTACCTGGACGTATGGCCCGGATGGTCAGCTAATTACTTCCTTTACAGACGTGTGTAAATTGTGTCAGAACCATTCTAAATTGACCTTGATAAAGGCTCGGACGGAGCCGAAACGTCGGACCTATGTAAATTTTAACATTTCTACAATAAAGTTTGTTATTTTTATTGGAAGTCCTTGAGTGCGTCTCACTGCGTATATTTGTATATTATCCATCGAGACTGCTGCACCGGGCAAGGAAGGTGTGATTTTGGAGAGTGCTGAACCCAGTGTCAAGATGTGTGTGTGTGTGTGTGTGTGTGTGTGTGTGTGTGTGTGTAATATATATATATATTAGATAGATTTGTGTGTATAAATATATGTATATTATACTCCCCAATATGTATGTGTGTAGACTATATTTTTTAATTTATAGATTTGTGTGTGTATATATACAACCCCTCAGTATATTTGTGTTTAGTGTGTACTATAATAAAGTTTATTCAGTCATTTACACTTCCCAGCAATTCAGAGAAGGCCTTCCCGAGCTCATGTGCTACATTCCACATATGCAGCAAAGAACTCTGGGAAAGGACACGCAAATGAGGTCTGCAATTTCTCACCTTTTTTGCATCGAGTGCCTGTTTTTGACACAGAATCCTCCTTGCTAGTGCCGTGTTATACTAGATGGCTTTTTAGCAAAGGTCAGGTCATGCAACGAGTCACAGCCACTCCCGGACAGCTGTTGTACTATATATATATTTTTTTAATTTATAGATCTTTGTGCGTGTTGCCCAGGGAAAGGAGCCTAATCTTCACAATATGTTTTGTTTTATATGTGTTCCATAGATTACGGCTGCTGTAGTTTTTGCTTTATTCCTCACCCCCCCCCCCTCTTTGAATCGTATAAATGCTCCGTTCCTGCTGCAGCTCTGCCCGCCATCGCCCTTTTGAGCTCCTTCCCTGGCACACAGAGAGATCAGAAATGTAATTGATGAACTTTAGTGCTTCCCTGTAACTGTAACTACATCTGCGGCTTCCGTCTTGCTAAGCCGCACTCTGTGTCGATCCAATTATTTTCTGAACTGGGGTAGTAAGCCTCTCCGGGGCACGCAGCCATATATATTTAACGTCTGTGCCCACACGGGGATTGTAATAGTTTAAAGGAGAGATACCCGTAATCTTGCGCTGAGACGGCAGACATGTGTATTAATATAAATTGCTGTGTTTCTTTTTCATTTCAGGGCCATTATAAACCACTTTAATCCTAAAATAGAATCCTACGCCGCTGTGAATCACATCTCACAATTATCAGAGGACCAGGTAAGCCAAGATCTGCCCCGGCTTTATTTATTTCTTTATGCTGTCACACGCGCGCGCCTCTTTATTTATGCAGTTTCTAGTGAAGCCATTAGTCTGAGTAGTGTTTGGCGGCGGTCCCTGCGGTTATTGACAAAGATCAAAGCGCGTTCGCTGAACAATGCTCGCCTATTTAAACCACCTCGGCTTTGTGAGCCGACTGGCGCAGAGAACAGAATTTGCCGGCATTATCTGAACCCGATGTTTCAAACGCGAGTCTTGTAAAGCGTTTCATTCTGATATCGCATACGCTGCATTGATACAGGTAATAAAAGGCACAGGGTTTTTTCTATTTTTGTTTTATCATATCACCTTTAAGTCTAACAAATACCTGCTTGCATTGAAGTTAATATTTCGGTTTTACTTAAAGGGACACTACCACTAACATTACTCTGTAACTAGATTACTTTTGCGTTACAAACGGGTGCTGCCATCTTTCTCCTCCGTCGTATACTTCGCTGAATGAGGTCCATCGCACTGCTGTGTGTGATCAGTCCTCTGCTGTGATGTTGATGCGCTGGCTGATTAGTCTGTGCATCGGCCATAAATCACCTGCCAGGAGTGAGCAGAGGGCCCGTCTTGCGCTCGTTGCTATCACACACTGTGTCAAGATACTGCTGCAAATGGTGAAAATAAGTATAGCGTAAATCCCTACCAAATCAGCCCGCCATAAGTTTGGATTGATGGGGTCACTTAAAACATTGATCCTACAACTGCACCTCTGTGTAATGTATTTAGGCTGAAACTGAAAAGGCCGGTCGTTTGGAAATTTACATGGTGTGCGAGTACACTGCGTACCTTACAAGTATTAGTATTTTGGGGAGTCTGTATTTTGCCCTCCTTTTTTTATTCTGGGGTATCACTAACTCCTAGGGCAGTCATGGCTACTTTGGCACATCATGTGTTTCCAAACTACATTCGCACTAATGTAATTTTTAAAGGGATAGTATACTTTGAAGAGAAAGTGTCCAGCCAAACCAATGGCTTTCAGTGTAGGAAGGGACTTGGTTCCCAATGGTCCCTAAGCACGGGAATCTGGGTGCAATGCCTCTAAACTCAGAAGGCTGAATCGGACAACACTGAGCAGTCACAGACAGCAGTCACTGAGCGTCCTTTTAAGGCTGGATGCCATGACACATCTGGGGTATCGGGGCAGCCATTAATTTCCTAGGGACCTGACACATGGGGTGTTATGTCACGGCTACACAGAAATAAACCTTACCATAATGTGAGCTCAGCCTTTAGAAAATAATGATATTTAAAATGCTTGTTTTTCAGAGTTCAAAGTGTTAATATTTGTGCTTATGTCTTTTTTCATACTCTGGCTATTCTGTAGGAGCTTAGAAATAGACATAATAAGTATTTGTTAATGACTTTGTTAACTAAAGCCTCATAGAGTCATAGACATAGAATATATCCCCCAAAACCTGCAAACCATGTGTAGAACTTAATCATTTTTATTTGTATACCATGATATCACTTTATTCTTCAACCCACATACACATGAGATGTGTGACCCTATCACATGGCTTAAAAGGCTTTTCTGACCATACATTATATATTACAAATAACATGGTGTCCGTCTTTCCTAGGCCCCACAATGTGCGGAGCCGTGCTCATTGTATGCTCTGTAATCTCTCTATTGGAGGGCCTCACAATGTGCGGAGCTGTAGGTTTGTGCTCTTTGTATGCTCTGTGTAATCCCTCTATTCTAGGGTCTCACAATGTGCAGAGCTATAGGTTTGTGCTCTTTGTATGATCTGTAAATCCCTCTATTCTAGGGCCTCACAATGTGCGGAGCTGTAGGTTTGTGCTCATTGTATGCTCTAAAATCCCTCTATTCTAGGGCCTCACAATGTGCGGAGCTGTAGGTTTGTGCTCATTGTATGCTCTAAAAGCCCTCTATTCTAGGGCCTCACAATGTGCGGAGCTGTAGGTTTGTGCTCATTGTATGCTCTGTAATCCCTCTATTCTATGGCCTCACAATGTGCGGAGCTGTAGGTTTGTACTCATTGTATGCTCTGTAATCCCTCTATTCTATGGCCTCACAATGTGCGGAGCTGTAGGTTTGTGCTCCTTGTATGCTCTGTAATCCCTCTATGGCCTCACAATGTGCAGAGCTGTAGGTTTGTGCTCTATAATCCCTCTGTTCTAGGGCCTCACAATGTGCAGAGCTATCGGTTTGTACTCATCGTGTGCTCTGTAATCCCTCTGTTCTAGGGCCTCACAATGTGCAGAGCTGTCGGTTTGTGCTCATCGTGTGCTCTGTAATCCTTCTATTCTAGGGCCTCACAATGTGCGGAGCTGTAGGTCTGTTTTCATTTTAATAGTCTGTAACCGCTAAATTCCAAGGCAGAAAACCTTTCCCTTTTATTCTGTGAATGTCCCGTGACTCGGCATGACAATATTTCAATACCTGTCAAAGACACGCCAAAAGCTCATTTGATTACATTGTTCTTTTTGTACAGTAGAATAAATGGAGTGTGAGTGGTGGTGAACACTTTGTCCCATATTCACAGGATGACCTGTCCATTGCTTCCCACGCCAAGTTTAATACAAAGACAGGATGACATTTACGGCCTTGCTGCCTGATCGCTCATCACGTTTTTATGGACACTTGCCAATATGTCATTGTCAGCAATCAACCTTTTGGAGTTGGCAGTCTCTATAATGAGTAAAGCGGGGGGGGGGATATTTTGTCTTTTTATTTATTATTCATATTTGTTACATCTCATTACTTTTACTGCGTTGTCTCTATTAAAGTGCTGGGATCAGAGTATTGTGCTTTTACTGTAGGTCTTTGCCCCCAACATATATTAAGCACCTTGTTTATATCTTCTACAAGGCAATGATGTTGAGGTATTTTGGGCTCAATCCATCAACTGTGCTGGAATCTGCCGTTGTGTTTGTGTGATGTTTTTCTTCTTTATGTTTGAATCTTTTGTATCTTGTAAGATCTGGATGTTGTATTTCGTCGATGTGGCTCTGAAACCCGCACGCAATATATTAATTTCTCCATGCCTTTGATGTAATGTATCTGTTTCCTTTTAGGTTGAAAGCTTAGATTTTGATATGTTGTGAGTTCTATAGATGTATGTTATGCTTTTTTTTTGTGTGTGTGTCACGGTGCGGATCTTCCCTCCCCGTCACCGGTATTGTGTTTTGATTTCACTTTGGGCTCCATATCTCTGGGAATGATACATTGTCAGATCAGCCTTCAAAGTGAACGCAGGCTGCATGACATTAAAGTGAAGGGGAGTAGATCTCACACACCGTGTTGCCACATTGATAGATGAACTTGCCTGTGAGTGCTCAGTGAATTATCTGTACGCAGAGTGGCTCGGAGACTTTAACACAACATCCCGATTCCTGTCACTGAAGAGCTGGATGTGGTTTCAGTGGAGCTACTTCAGTTACATTGTCAACTGTCATCCACCGAGGCCAGAAACCTGGAGCTTTTTAGGGAAACGCTTTCTTAAAGGGACTCTGTAGGCTGACACATTGAGAGACGACAGGGATTCTGCTTCTTCATTGACAAAAAAGAACCAGTTGTTTGTATTTTTTTTATAATTTTTAATTGATTATACAGTAAGAAATACTTGGGAATATTCACAATGTATCCCTTGCTGTAATAACCTTTTTGGCAGGGAGATGTCGCCATCTGCTGGCCAAAAGGAGTTACTGCAGTTGTGGTCTCCATGCAGGATCAGCCGGGGAGATGACGCACAGACACATTCCCAGCTGGTGTTAAAAAGTGTTAGCGCATCGAGCATCATGCCCACGCTGCTAAAACTTTAGGGGTATGTTCTAGAGCCCAAACCCAAATCAATTTTTTTGCAGTAAACAAAATTCCTCTGCATTGCTCCTGTGTAACACCATATCGACTCTACTTGATATCGGGTCGCCGAGAGGTAACATGCAGATCGAGTATAGTGAAGGCTATTAGTGCAGATTAATTAACGCCGCTGCCATAAGTCGATCCGGGAGCTGCCATTGATGGCCTTTGGGGAAGATCTCCACTTTAAGGGACTTTCACGGTGCCCCGAGACAACTGGGAACGGAGAGCATTCAACCACTACAGTACCGAGCACTTTTTTGATGAAAAGTTATCATAATATTCTTTGAATCCTGGGATTCGCAGTTGGCAATTCAATACAGTATAGGATAAAGTAGCATGAAGGTGGTTAAAGGGACCCAGCGGTCTTTCGTAGAACTACTTTACAGAAGCCATAAAGTATAAATGTGCTGTAGAATCCCTACAGCACATTTCCATACTGTATGCACCATCCGGCAGGGAGATGGCTCCATCTGGTGACCAAAAAGCACTACTGCCGCTACAGTCCAGCTGGGACTACAGTGTCTCAGATAGGAAGCACAGATGTGTCCCAGCTGTTCATCCTGTTGTAGCACATGGTCTGTCTGTCTGTCATGTACGACGTGCTAGAGCTTTAGCGTCACAATCTGGATTCCATGTGCAAAGGAAGTTTGTTCGCTATAAATGAAATTTCCTTTGCGTTGCTCCAGAATAAATCCAGGGCACCTGGAGGTGGTTTTGATGCTCGAGTTAAGTTAATCTTGGTAGCGAAGGGGTTAGTTGCAACTGCGTGATGGTTCGCACAATTTGTGATGTGTCTGAAAATGAATGCACTTGTCTACGTGTGGCATCCTTCAGCACTGGCTGCATTGCCGAGACGCGCCGCTCGTTGTATTTAATCACCGTGGCTGCCGCGCTTCAGATAAAACTCCCCGTTTATCCTGAGACAAACGTTTCAGAATTTTCTGTGTCGGGAGTGTATTGTGTGTTTTCTGTCTTCTTTTTTCTCGCTGTGAAAAGGATTTTGATGCGGCTCGGCTTTGTCGTATCCTGCCTCAGAAAGGTAAGCTCTTCCTAAATAATTGGCAGTGCTGGCAGCTCGTACAATGGTCTTGGCGGTGTCCCGGCAAAGTGACAGCGCGGGTAATAAAGCACTGCCGTGAAATTGCAGGCACCGCTTCCAGTTCTTGTGCAGTGTCTGTGTGTATTTATGGGTATTGGTTGAGCACGTGACCGTTCCCGAGCAATTTAAACTGGATTCTTACAGCAGTCACAGCAGCCGGCGCAATGCTAAATTATTATTATTGTCATCATTTATATAGCGCCGCAATAATTAAAGTGAACGAGATACAGTTAAACGGACATAATATGGAAACAAGAGGTGTAGAGCGCCCTGCTCGAAGGAGCTTACAATCTAGAGGGGTTGAGGTTGAAGACGACAAGGGGAGTTTTACTGGACGACAGGATCATTGGTGCCAGTGGTTCAGGAACGGTGGGGCCATAGAAGCAGCTTCAATCCTGTGAGAGTAGGTGAGCAGAGGGATGAGTTGCATCAGTGATGTGGTGCTAATCTGAAGAGATGGGTTTTGATGGATTTCTTGAAGGCCAGAAGATCAGGGGAGAGTTTGATAGAGTGAGACAAGCCATTCCACAAGACTGGTGCTTTCCGTGAAAAGTCTTGGAGGTGAGAGTTGGCCGTGCGGATGTAGACAGAGGATAGGAGGAGATCGCCCGCCGACCGGAGTTGTCTGGATGGGACATGCTTCCGTAGTAATGAAGACATGTAAACGGGGGGTTGAGTTATTGAGTGATCTGAACGTGAGCGTCAGTATTTTAACCCTTTCGCTGCTGAGGCGTTTCACGCCTCTGTGCTGAGGTCATTTTTACCGGTTTTGATCATCATGTTTAAATGCGTTTTGAAGGCTTATTTTAGTATATGACCCAGACATATTATATATCGTTCTTTCCGTCAGACTCGGTAGATTCAGAATATGTCATTATTATATGTATACGTCATGACCTGTCTGTATATTATAACAAAAAATGCAATAAAATATGAATTTTCAATAATTTACAACGTGTAAAGTGTTTTTTTTTTCACATTTTAACATGCGAGCAATTGCGGTTATATTTTGTATGGGGTGCGCTTGTTAAAAAAATTAGAGATGGGGTCTTGTTACATTTTTTTTTGGGGGAAATTACGCGATTTTTAACAAACGCACCACATACAAAAATCGTTAGTGCAGCATCATTGTTCACATTATAATTGAAATGGGAACAATATTGCTGCATTAACAAACCAAAAAAAAAACAAAAACTTGTTTATTTATTTTTTTATAATTTTTTTTTAAATATTTTTTTTTTTTTTTTAAACTTTTTTCACAGTGGTGTTTGGTATCGTTGGAACGGCCATGCTCTGGCCGATCCAACAGTACCAAACATTAACCCCTAGCTGCCACGGATCGGGAGATTTGGGATTCGTTGGCAGCTAGGGGTTAACTCCAGGACTGGCGTCATCGTGCTATGCACGATGACGTCAGTCCTCAGGGGGAGTTCCCGGAGGCTTGGCCGACCAGCTCCGGGACAGACCAGCGCCGATTCGTGATCCGGCTCCCCAGGGGTTAATGAGAGCCACCATTTGGAAGGGCAGGCTGTGCCCTTCCAAGCGGTGTCTGTCTTAACCCCCTGCTCCCCGGCGATTGGGAGGGAGAGAGGTCGGAAGGACCTCCCCCCCTCCCTTTCAGGCGCCTCCTCCGCACATGTGGGGGGGGAGCCTGAATTAGATGTCATCGCGTAGCCGCGATGACATCTAATGTCCCCGCCGGGCTCCCGAGTGCTGGGCTGACATCCAAGATGTCAGCCCGCACCGGGGGGGCGCAGCAATCCACCGGAATCCGGCGGATTGCTGCCTCCTGTGCTCGGACGCGCTGAGCGCGTCCGTTGCACAGGAGAACCACTTGGCTGGACGCGCTGAGCGCGTCCATAGCAGCCAAGTGGTTAAACTGTATCCTGAAATGTACAGGAAGTCAATGGAGGGACCGGCAGAGGGGGGGAGGTACGCGAGGTGCGTCTGGTGAGAAAAATAAGGCTGGCGTCTGCATTCATTACAGATTGCAAAGGGGCAATATGGGAGTTGGGGAGGCCAATTTTATATATATAACAAACGCACCTCCTGGACGGGAGGTGGGGGGTATGGGGGAGACACAGGGGACATGAAAAAAAAGCCAAAAGCTGGGCTGTCAAACTCCACCCACCCCCTCCGATATTTCTGAACTACAACTCCCTTGATTCTCTGACCATCTGTTTCACTCAAAGAATTCTGGGATTTGTAGGCATCAAAATCTGGGGGTTGTGAGTACGACAGCCCTGCCCTAAAACCTCAAACTTTTATTTTACTAATAACAAAATTCTCTTTTTAATCACTTTTGCTGAGGGGAGGGGAGGGGGGTTGGTTACTCCGCAGATTACCTGATTAAAACTCTAAACTTAAATTTTTTTCCTTTTTTTTTTATCCTGTAAGCTTTACCCAGCACTTTACAAGCACACGGATTCTCAGACTTTATCTGTAATATATGTACATGTATAAAATAGCAGATCTTTCTTGCACTTGAGGAATTCATTGCATCATTGCCCGGTGCTCTGGTCGGCAATTATCCAGCATATAAAAAAAAACAAAAAACGCACTCCTGGGACTTTAAGCAAACAAAGCAATTTAATGCATGTGCTTCAAATCAACGTTTCAGAAAATCTCAATTTTTCATCAGGACATGTTCTGATGTGTCTGAAACATTGATTATTTGACGCACATACATTAAATAGTTTTGTATGCTTAAAAGTCCCAGGAGTGCCGTGTTTTTTTTGGATATGATATATATATATATATATCCCTCTCTGGGAGGTAAGTGATTGTGCGTAGAAACCCACAGGCAATCTGTAAAACACACGCGTGATCCTGGTTTCATTAATCATATACTGTACGTGTGTTTTCTAATCCTTGTGCTCAGATTAGACTATAAATTCTCAAAATAGAAAATCCCTCTGATTGGTCGGCGCGCGAGGTGTTCGATTCACAAAATAACCCTTCCTACTTGGTGTGCAGCGAATCGCACGTTAGATATCCTCCGTTCGAGGCTTCGCTTGGAGCACAGGACGCCAAACCTTTGTTAAGGAGAGAATAAATCGAGTGTGTCTTATTGTTCCGGCGAAGATTAGAATATGTAGATTTGTGTCCAGGTCCCGCAGCCATCTCCATAATAACATCACGCGCCCGCAAGCGCTTCATGGAAATATTTGTAGCATGTCAGGATTTCTTTTTTTAAAAAAAAAAAATAATAAATTGTTTGTTTTGGTTGCTTTTAGAAATCCAGGAGTTATTTTGCTTCGATTTATAAATCCAAAATAATAATAGTGAAAAATCCGGCATGATATACCCTCATATTACAAATCCGGATGGAGGACTCGCACACAAAGTTGCAGCGTGTGAATGACAGGTGCTGGTGCAAGGATACATTGTGACGTCCACTGTGAGCAGCTGATGTGTTGTGTGAGGACTGTATGTTTTGGTTATATTTATGTGAGCGGAATGTGCATCTAGTGGACGTATGTGCAGTTTAAAGGCTATATAGTGTATAGTATATAGAGTTTGACACCCTTGCTCTTACTCATCCCTTTTAATGTGTTACATCTCTGCATCCTCTCGAATACATTAAGGCTGGGGTCAGACGAGGGGATGCACGTTCTAATGGATGAGATTGTGGTTACATTGTATCAGTTAGTTTTGACAATGTTGAGAAAAAGAAAAAAAGCTGTATTTGAGGGTTTCTCTACATCCATCGTAGCTTTTTCACGTCATTTTGGCGTCCGATGCAACATGTGTTCCCATGCGTGTAAAAGTGCGCATGTTCTTCATGTGTTGTTCTCTGTTGACTCTTTTGAAAAGTTACGACGGACAGCAAACAGTGCGGTCAGACGGACTCAAAAAGTGCGCTTGTCTGACCCCAACCTAAATGACCACAATGAGGCCCAAATTACATACTTACCGTCTGTTCAGCTGTGTGAGCGTTAACATTCGCTCTGGTGGCCCTAGCGCCAGCCGACCATATAACATTCCGAACGCTAACGGGTTAAAAAACCCGTTAGCGATTTGTAGATTGCGCTTTTCAGCGCGGGCTTGCTGTACATTGCGCTCCCTATGCTTAACATGCGGAGCACAAAGAGTTAATTGGCGTTAGTGTTACAATATACTAACGTTAATTACCGTCCGGCTGCGGTTGCTGAAAAGTTACTCACAGCTTGGAGCTGGTGCTAAGGGATACGGCTTCCGCGGAATCTGCCAGCACCAGCTAAAAAACACACCAAAAAAAAAAATCCAATAATCCCGCGGCGAGAATGATGGCTCGATCCGCTTCGTCTTGCCGCCGGGAGCAGAGTGAGACTGGGGGGAGGGGGGAGTCTGCCTCCACGAATCACCTGCTCGATCTCACGAGAGGCGACATCCTGCAGGTCATGTGACCAGCAATGGTCGCCTCAATGGAGTCCTATGGACTCCATGGAGGTGATGCTCGCGGCGACGCTTAGCGCTGCCTAGAGCATCCTGAGGCTTAACGCCGCATTTCGGGGCAGGCTGCTGGATTAGCGCCTGCACTGTAATATCACGCTAAAACGGGGACGCCAAGGAGAAACCTCCAGGTGCACATTATCCTCCTTAGCGTCCCCGTTTTAGCGTGATAATTGTAATATGGCCCTAAGTGGGGTCAACTGCCCCCCCTCCAAATGTATCCAGTATGTTCTACATGCATAAATAACTCCTATAAAGTAAGGAGGTTCAATATGCCTTCAAAGGAACACGCTACACACCCTGACCACTTTATCATGGTGAAGTGGCCAGGATACGTAGAGCCGTCTCTCCATCTGGTATAAACGCGTGAAGTGAAGGACTCCTCCACCCACTCAGCCAGCTCCACCAGCAGCCGGGATTTTGAAGTTGCCGGCTGCCTGTCACCATTGACGTCACTTTATGGATCACTGTACCGTGCAGGCGCTACAGAACCTGTGTACGTTAAGTGCGCAAGTCTATATCAGTGCGCAGCTTGCAGCTCCTAGACAAGCTACTTACGGAGGAGCACAAACTGCGCAGAAAACCTTCAGGGGCTTCCCTGAGCTTAAGAGGAGGAGGAGCAATGCGTTACGAGCGGCGAGGGAGAAAAGGTAAGTAAAATCTCCAGTCTGTCAGCAGCGTCTGCCCCGTTCTTTAAGGCCAAAAAAAAAAGTGGGGGCTCTCTTTTTAACACAGTATCCCTTTAATATTCCGATTCCTTTGCTCACACTTACGCGCCTGTATCAGAATGCACCTGTGATTGCAGGCAGATTTTGGCGTCTTGATGACAGCATTGTTACATTGAAGCTGAGCACAAAGGAAACGCGCGTGATGAAAAGGCAACACATCATAACATAGATTGCAGGCTGACAACATTGCTAATATTCCTCCTCTAATACTCCCCACACTGAGATCAGGAATGGCGCCAGCATTGTGTAAAGACAATACTCCTCGTTTGGTGGCGTTCGTTTTGTTTTTCCCCCTTGTCGCAGCCTCACTAATAGAAATTCACACGGCGTCGGTGGAAATCTCATCAGCCGTTTGATTTTCATTAAGTATTCTTTTTTTCCTGTTTAACATTACCATTCGGCATTGCGGAGCGATCGCACCAGATACGGAAAATCTCCGTGGCATGGAGATGGCACGTACGTGCGCGCGTTTGACTCCGGAGATCCTGCAAGCTCCAGCTCGCGCGTATAAGGGATAAGTGTATCATTGCGTCGGATATAACGTAGCGCTGGCAGACTGTGGCACTCCTGAAGCGTCAGACCTGCATCTTCCATGACACTCTGTCATTCTCTTGGTATAACCATAGACCTATTTCTGGAAAATATGGGCTGCCAGGGCCTCTTAGATACAGGCCCTATATACCAACCGAATCAATCTCTTTACAGCATCGTCACAGGTTGAGTTCCCCTTACCTGAAATGCTTGGGACCAGAAGTGTTTTTTATTTGGGAATTTGAAATTTCTGAACATTTGTATTTAATAATGAGATCTTTCAGTGCTGGGAGCCAAGAATTTCATCTGTTTCATATACACTTTAACCCCTTAAGGGCCAGGGGTCTTTAAAGTCAATGCATTTATGGCGGAACAGGTCTGTCTTTGGTTCTTTAGGGGTTAAAAAGCTGGGTGTATAAACAATATATATATATATATATTTTTGTCCTACGGCACACAGCGTCAGGTAATTGGAGCTGCTGGGTCATGGGCCATCAAGGTATTGACCCGATATCAAGTATAGTCGATATGGTGTTACACAGGAGCACTGCAGAGGAATTGTGTTTATCGCAAAAAAATAATAATAATAATTTGTGTTTGGGCTCCAGAACATGCCTTTGAAGTTTTAGCAGTGTGGGCACGATGCTCGATATGCTACCACTTTTTAAAACCAGCTGGGAATACGTCAGAATGACATCTCCCCGGCTGATCCCACATGGAGATCTGAGCTGCATTAACTCCTTTTGGCCAGTAGATGGCGACACCCACCTGACAAATAGGTTATTACAGTAAGGAATACATTGGGAATATTCTCAAATATCTCTTACTGTATTAAAATGATTTTTCCAAAAAAAAAAACACTGGTTCCTGGCAATATTTTTTTTGCAAATCACTTGGTAGTGAAGGGGTTAAAATATCAGGTGGGAGACGATAGAAGGGGGCGTCGGTCTCTGCTCAGTTCCATGAGAGCCACGCTAAACCTGCTGCCTATCAGATTTATTACATTCCTTCCCGCGGCCGTTGGACAGCCAGTGACCTGATGTGGGTGTGTGTACCGGCTGACCCGCGTCCCATTCGTTTCTGCAGCCGGTGAATGATTATCGATACATCAGAATTCTTGCAAATTGAAAAGCTGGCTCCTCATTTTCTGGCGCGGCTTTATGATGACGGGTCCGGAACGTAACATACCGTGCTGCAAAACCCTCTCCTAGAATCTGCCTTGATACATTATCTCCATGGCGGGAGACATGTAGAACGCTGAGAAAATAGAAAAAAATAACGCGCTGTTTGTGCAACAGCCCTTGTGTGTTTTTTCAAGTGATCATACAACAGGCAGAGCCGCGGGCATCGTCCTCATTATCCTTTATTTTTAGCTGCGCCGTTAGTCTGTACAGCGTTTTAGAAAGCAGCGGGTTAGGAGCTGCCGGTCACCGTGCTGTCAGTCTCCTTCACGGTCTCGCGTGCTTAGAGGACAGTGAATGGTTTGCAGTAAACTGATTTACTAAATTATACTGAGGCTGAGGTTTGTTTCTCTTTCGGCTCCTCTGCTGATTATTCAAAGGATTTTCCCAGGGAATAAATCCGTTCAGTTTAGGCCGAGGTCAGACGAGCGTCTTTGGAGAGCGGAAGGAACGTCCGTGAGAGTGGACGTTCCTTCCACTCGACGCCCGTCTGGCCACCTCGGGGTGCACTCAGTGCTGCAAGGCTCGATCCTCCTATGGAGAATCGCACTTGGCAACCCCGTCAACGCGCGTCCTATCGCTTTAATGGAGAGGCTTTCTAGACATCCACAGCATGGCCGCTGTTGCACGCGCAATTCGTGTGCGTGCAACAGCGTGTGGCCGGCCCGTCGCAGCGTCACAACGCTGCGACGGACGCCGGAAGCCACATCAGTACATGCGCACCTAGTGCGCTCATCTGACACTGGCCTTATGGCATAAATTTATAGTATGTATCAAAGTAGGTATATCTGGTCTGAAGCCTGCAAGTATACATGTATCTGAGTGGGTATACATCTATATATGTATACCCACTCGTACCTCATATCTGAGAGGAGGTGTAGTGTGTGTGTGTGTGGCCAGGGTGTGACCAAGTGAGGTTTTTGTTGACAACACAATTTGTGTGTGTGTGTTAGTTACATTGGTAATCTATACAGGTGTGGTGTATGGCTGCTTTACTATGTACACCCTTCGATCTATGCCTGTGGTCAGCAGCCCTGGCCCTCCAGACGTTTTGGCACTACATTTCACACGAGGCTCAGCCAATCTAATGAGCTGCTGAGCATCATGGGACATGTAGCTGTAAAACATCTGGAGGGCCCAGCTTGCAGACCCCTGCTCTATGCAGTGGCAGAGTTAACTCAGGCTTTCATGCTCCTCATGGTACTAGAGTATCATTGCTGTGAGCTCCTCATGGTGCTAGAATATCATTGCAGTGAGCTCCTCCTGGGTCGCACAGTGGAAACTCTCCGATTGCCGACACATTGATTTTGGCAGCTTCTGTGACGGCACCAACATGGTCGAGCCATGATGCCAATGTGTGCCAATTGCCAGTGTAATACCTGGCCCTGGGTCAATGATAAGTTGCAGAATATCCCATTAAGCAATGAGGATGCACCTGGATATTGCATGGATCATAAAGGTCAATCCCTCGGATCTAGGGTTGCCAGATCAGCCATTGTGACAAAACTGTCACTTCAAAGTTTATTTTACATTTATTTTGCTTTACAGTTTATTGTCTCTGTATATAAGGTAGAGTGGTTGTTCTGTGTGCCCTATTACCCCATGTCTGTGTTATATTAATATTCCCTTATGTGGTTATTGTAGCGTATTGTTTCTGTGTACCTTCTCTCTGTATAGTGTACATCTCTGTATTAGCTGTCCTCTGTCTTTCTATTGTGCTCCTCTGCGGCTATCCCCCTCTCTGTAAGAAGACTCCTTGGTTTCCCTCTAGTCCTAGCACTGTTTAGATAAGACGCATGTGTAAACACTCCATTGTGTTGGATGGCTCTTTTATTGTTCTGACTGGAGACTCTTGATGTTATCTGTAATGTATTCTTTAAGGGAGGGGGTTGAGTCTCAACTGTGTTTTACCTTTGTGTGTCTAAAGTGAAAATAAAGCATTCTCCATTTGGATTTCGAATGAGAAACATCTACATAGTATGTGTCGTCTACTGTGTGTGGAAATATCTCCTGTGTTTCAGCGGAAAGGGGCGCCTGGGATACCAGGATCCGTAACAGCCATGTTTTCCTGGACATATTATTTATTCACGCTGATGGGCAGTGCATGAAAAAGCCACCCTGCAGCATGTACAATTCATACGCTGCAGGTAAGAAATCAACAAGGAATCCCAGGTGACCCGCCTTGATTTCCTTTCAGCAGCATATGAATTATACATGTTGCAGGGCAGCACTTTTTCCTGTGCGCCCCTTTTGCATGAAATGGTAATGTGTGTCCAGGAAAACATGGCCCGGCTGGCATCCCTACTTGGATTGGTTTTGACACAAAGTGAACCTGTCTAGACTCTATACACCAGCGACCTGCTAGAAATCTACCTGTTCAGGTTAAATGCTTTTATTAAATCACAGACATGGGGGAGAGGAGCTGTATTGTTCCCATTGTACAGCGCTACGGAACATGTTGGTGCTTTATAAATACTTGTAACTGTAAGTATATGTTTGGCGTTTGTATCAGACATATGTTGGAGATCTGAGCTACCTTTGTCCATGGTCTGATACCCTGGCAGCGTCTGACAGCAGATCCTCCCCGTTCATGTGCTATAAATTATTGAGCAAACATGGCGAAATACTATAAATTGCAATTTCCCTGCGGCGCGAATGACTTGCTAATGAGAGCGATGACCGGAGCCCGGAGGCTTGTGTGTGCATGGCCGAATACTCATCTGACACCTCCTGTTTGGCTTCTCAGATATAGTTTGTTGGTTTTGCTGCGTTTGCTTTACCCCTTTTTGTATTTTAAGGCTCCGCGGATAACGGCAGAGCCGCGCTGGGCCGTGTTACAATGCTCTGCGCTGCCGCTAATTAGCTTAACCTGGGGCAGCTTGGAGAGACGTGTCTTGCAGAAGTTTTCAGACGCTTTGACATCGCTCGTGTGGTTTGGTTTGTGTTTTTACAAGCGATACATTACAAACTTACATTTGCTGAAACCTTTGTTTTGTTGTTTTTTTTATTGTGCTTATTATCTACACAAAGAGGACATTATTATAAAACAATCTAGTGAGAAATCACTGGTTTTATGTTAAAAACAAAACAATTGTGAATTTGCTGAATATCTGCCCCCTCGTGTGAACATTTACAGGGTATTCAAAGAGAATCGAAAAGTCACCGCACATTCGGTGACTTTTCGTTCTCTTCAATTCGGTGCGATTTGGCGATCCCATTTCGGCGACCCTGCAGTGTATTCAGCAAGCACCACAGGGCCGCCGAAATGCAGGGGAAAGTCACCGCAAAACGAGGGCGAACGCACGCCGAAACCCGCAAAAATATCTGGATTAACCCGCTAAAAACGCCGGAAAAACCCGAACAGGAGCCGATCACACGCAGCGCAGAGCAGCCACCAGAAAAAGCCGACACCGCAGACGAATGGAGTAAAAAAAAAAAAAAAAAAAAAGTTTGTTTGGAATGTGAAACGCTGTTTGCAAAGCAACTACAAAACGAAAATGTCTGAAATTTACATATAAGATCCAATGAATGATAATAAAAAGGGCTGTTACAGAAAAAAGAAAAGATTATCTAAAAAAAAAAATGTGCAAGAAAATCCTAAAAAATGACTAAAAGATCCAAAAAAAATCTATAAATAGACTCTTTACTGCAGAATATAATAATGAACGGTTTATTAGATATTGAATTAAAACGGGAATATTTTTAACATTGAAGCCTATGGGATTCGCCTGAATAAACCTGTCGAATGAAACCACCGAATGGCAGGACATTTCGGCGAATTTTCACTGCTGTTCGATGTTTCTGAATAGATTAACCATTGCTTCTCTGTGGGGGATTTCACTGCCCTCGAACAGGCACCGTATGTGCAGGTAATTCGCTAGGATTTGGCGAACTGCCTGCTCTCTGAATGGCCAAGAGAGGTAACCGAACGCTGAATTTCACTGTTCGGTTACTTTTCGGCCACAATTCGGATCTCTTTGAATAACCCTGTATGTCACCATGTGCTGCTATAGCGTTTCGTTTGTTTGGGGCAGGTATCTGTCAGCTTGGCACAGTAGACTGTGTGTTGTCCTGTCCGTCTTTAGCAGCGTCTTTTATTATTGTTCTCATCATATATACAGCACCAATCGTTTCCGCAGCTCTTTACAATAACAAGGGAACAAGATACAGATAGACAGACATAGGATGGAAACAAGAGGTGTAGCGGGCCCTGCTCATAGGAGCTTACAATCTAGAGTGGAATCCTCGATCCCATGCTTTGCACAGGATTAGTATATTTGGGGCCTGCAGTCACATTTTTGTGGCTCATTTTGAGTAATGTCTTCTTTCGTGCCACCCTCCCACATTGACGCAAAGGAAAAGTTTGATTTTTATCTCCTGTTTTCCATTTTGTGTATTTTTCCCATGATGCATCATTTGCCAAAATCTTATGGAGAGTTTTACTTTGTGGCTGTGATTTATTTTGTACAGTATTTACCAGTTATTGGGGTGAAGGCGGGAATGTTTAGATACGGCAACAGGGGGTAGATTGTGATCCAGGCTATTCAAGATAAGAGCTGGCAGCTGTATGAGATTAAACAAGGAGCTTAAAAGGCTTCTAATCTACCTCCTGGTGGTGTCCTTTGAATACATCCCACACAATACAATGATGTGAGTCGGTGACTGACCCATTCACTCCATTCTATGGCCAAAGCCACACATTGAGGAGCAAGTGTTGGAAAAATACTGGGGGGGGCAGTTTATAACACAAAATATCGCACAATGGATGCGCCCAGAGACACACATAGAGGAGAATATCACACAATGGATGCACCCAGTGACACATATAGAGGAAAATATCACACAATGGATGCGCCCAGTGACACATATAGAGGAAAATATCACACAATGGATGCGCCCAGTGACACATATAGAGGAAAATATCCCACAATGGATGCACCCAGTGACACATATAGAGGAAAATATCACACAATGGATGCGCCCAGTGACACACATAGAGGAAAATATCACACAATGGATGCGCCCAGTGACACATATAGAGGAAAATATCACACAATGGAGGCACCCAGTGACACATATAGAGGAAAATATCACACAATGGATGCACCCAGTGACACATATAGAGGAAAATATCACACAATGGATGCACCCAGTGACACATATAGAGGAAAATATCACACAATGGATGCACCCAGTGACACACATAGAGGAAAATATCACGCAATGGATGCACCCAGTGACACACATAGAGGAAAATCTCACACAATGGATGCACCCAGTGACACACATAGAGGAAAATATCACACAATGGATGCACTCAGTGACACATATAGAGGTAAATATCACACAATGGATGCACCCAGTGACACATATAGAGGTAAATATCACACAATGGATGCACCCATTGACACATATAGAGGAGAATATCACACAATGGATGCACCCAGTGACACATATAGAGGAAAATATCACACAATGGATGCACCCAGTGACACATATAGAGGTAAATATCACACAATGGATGCACCCATTGACACATATAGAGGAGAATATCACACAATGGATGCACCCAGTGACACATATAGAGGAAAATATCACACAATGGATGCACCCAGTGACACATATAGAGGAAAATATCACACAATGGATGCACCCAGTGACACAATATAGAGGAAAATATCACACAATGGATGCACCCAGTGACACATATAGAGGAAAATATCACACAATGGATGCACCCAGTGACACATATAGAGGAAAATATCACACAATGGATGCACCAGTGACACATATAGAGGAAAATATCACACAATGGATGCACCCAGTGACACATATAGAGAAAATATCACACAATGGATGCAGCCAGTGACACATATAGAGGAAAATATCACACAATGGATGCACCCAGTGACACATATAGAGGAAAATATCACACAATGGATGCACCCAGTGACACATATAGAGGAAAATATCACACAATGGATGCACCCAGTGACACATATAGAGGAAAATATCACACAATGGATGCACCCAGTGACACATATAGAGGAAAATATCACACAATGGATGCACCAGTGACACATAGAGGAAAATATCACACAATGGATGCACCCAGTGACACATATAGAGGAAAATATCACACAATGGATGCACCCAGTGACACATATAGAGGAAAATATCACACAATGGATGCAGCCAGTGACACATATAGAGGAAAATATTTTCTTAACTAAACAAACAAAAGAAAAACAAACACATGTAAGATATCGGCAACATCAAATAAACACAATAAGGACATTTCATTTTTTGGTGGTAGTGGCCCTTTAAATTGTGGAATGATGCATATTTACCCCAGACCTGTCCTCCAGTACGTGAACACCTCTTCTTGATTTAGGCCCTAGTAGCTGGAATGTTCCTTTACCTGTAAAGGCCGTTGCGGTGCTGGAGTTTGTTTTGAGACTTTACTTTTGGCACATTCACGCGATGCTCAGTGTGCGTCAATGTGTTTCTGCTGCTGGACCGACCGCACCGATTGGCCGCAGCATCCTTATTTACAAATCGTAAACTTGCAGGGTCTTCACCACCTGGAGATGCTGTATTAACCTTAACGCTTATTCCCTTTTACCTGCACGCTCCGCCGAGAGGTGGAACAGTAAGTTCACACCATCCATAGCTGCTCAGTATCGTTTCACGGTTCTTGGTGGGATTTCAGAAGTAACAGATCGTGCTGCGAGTCGTTTGGACCACTGCGTGGTGTGTGTGTGTATGTATGTGTGTGTGTGTGTGTGTGTGTGTGTGTGTATATATGTATATGAGGACCGAAATAAAGCGCTGCCATTTAACCAGGACTCTGCCTTTGTAAATGTATCGTCTAATGAACGTTTCATGTTCTTTTCAGGTTTTGGAGGTCGTGCGATCCAACTATGACACTCTGACCCTGAAACTTCAGGATGGGCTTGATCAATACGAGCGATATTCCGAGCAGCACAGAGAAGCCACGTTCTTCAAGGAGCTGGTGAGCAGTCCTCCCTCTTAAAACAATTAAACTCTGTGTTTTGAATTGATTTCTGCCTTTCACCAGCAGGAAATGCCAACCGGTGGGGCGGGAGAGGGGATAGCGTCTCAGAGGGCTTAAAACGAAGCTGGGAAAGGCTAGCAGCACATCTATGGATGTGTGGTTTAGTGTGTGTCCTCAGAGGTGGCATGGGAGTCCATATTGCCTGCAGATAGACACAGCCGTATACCCCGTACCTATTCACAAGCAACACCTTTTTTCCCTCTTGGTAGCAAAGTCTTATTTCAACTTTCGTCCAGGTTTTCATACTGTGGCTGCCCAGAAAATTGCCATAAAGTGGTGACTTGCTGATGGTAAACTCTTGGTAAAAGCTGGTGCTTTGTCTAGTTGCCACGCCACCATGTTTAACCCTGCATGGACTAAGCTCGCAGAAAGGTGTTGTACAGTACTACCCGATACTCGAAAGTGAGTGGAGCGGCTGTCCTGTATGCTGGCCTTCTGCTCAGACGCGTGTCTCATCCTGGCAAAGACTCTGGAAGAGGTTTCGCTTGGTGAACTCGGGATGCCTGGACGGTGGCATGGCTGGGTCAGTGGGGCTCCTTAATAAGAAGGTTTTAGCACGTGGTTAACCTCTTCACTACAAAGTTATTTTCCAAAAAAAACATTTGTCAGAAACCAGTGTTTTTTTTTGTAAAATTATTTTTAATTCTACATTAATAAATAGCTATTACTGTAAATAACCTATTTGGTCACTAGATGGCGCCATCTACAGCCAAATTGAGTTACAGAGGTTTGAGCAGCCGGTCCATGTTTTTTTTTCTCTCCCTGCATCGGCTGCTGAAAGCCCGATATTTCAGAGCATTCATCAGACGATTTTACAGTTTTTACCTCTTTGGGCATTATACCCACAGGGCTAAAACTTTGGGGGCACCTTGTGCAGCCCAAAAACTAACACAATTTGTATGCCGCAAATGAGTTTCGTTTGCTGTTGAGCTGCAGATCAGCAGATCGAGATATCTCGATATTGGGCCACCAGATGGTGCCTTTGAAGATATCTCCATCGGTATTGAAGGGGTTATTGCGCATTTAATTTCTATTTTGGAATAAGTATAATGCACTAAACATGGGAAATGAATAAAACAAAACCACCGCGTAGTCTTCATGCTTTACACAACATGTCACCGAAACCTGTCTCAATCGTTTTCAGGCTCGATCCATCAGTATCAACGTACGGAAGAACCTCGCCTTCAACACCCTGAGCCAGGAACTACTACTCAAGGAATTCTCCACCATCTCTTGAGACCAGGACCCCTGCGGGTGACTTACTGTATATCTCGGATGTTCCCGGGGCATATTGCGCTCTTTTTTTTACTAGCACCCTGGTGGGGCGATACTCCAGTGTTTAGGTTCATTTTACACATAAGAGAGAAAAAAACAACCTGTTTCTTAAGTGACCCTTTTGCTCCAAATGTTATTAACACAAAAAAAAGGGTTTTGGTTTCATGCCGGCGCTTTGAGGGTTTACTCGTTGGATTTTAGTTTTAGGAGACGTTGATAGTGACGTCCTCTTTTCGTGGCTTCCCCTGGTTCGAGTGTGGGGGGGGGGGGTTGATGAAAGTGCATTTCTTTTCTTTTTTGTACGTTGATAACAGACGCCTGATCCACACATTGCTTTGCAGTGAATAAATCCTTATTTTCTGTGAATCTGTACCTGCTGGACTTTATGTGCAAATTAAAACACCGCAAACTGTAATCTTTGTGTAAAACAATTGCCCGCGTCCTGCTTATCCGTGACTTATTCCTCACCCACTTGCATGAATAAATGCTGCTCGCAGGTGTCGTGGTGCAGTACATGTCATGCCGTGTGTCGTCGCGTCCTCTTGGAAATGGCAGACAGCGGGCGAGTGATTGCAAAGAAAAACACACACTTTGTGTGTGTTTGTATCAAAACCACATACGAGGCATTATTTATTGCAGCGGAACCTTTACCTTTATTAGGGGCTGCAGGAAAAACTACCTGGTGTGTCTGTATTAAAAAAAATGTATTAAAGGAAGCACGACAGGTGGTGCCAATAGCATTTAACCCCTTCACTGCTGAGCCATTTCACGTCTTAAAAAAACACACTTCTTTTTTTTATTACTATTTTATTTTTTTTTTCTTTACTTTAAACACGGTCATATTTGGTATTATGCTCTGGCCTTTCTAATGATACCAAACATGACCCTGCTAGCTGAAAACAGTCGGGAGATATTGGGGTTCAAAGGAACCCCTATCTTTCCTTAGGAGTCAATGAGGACGTTCCCCACACGTCCTCAGCAGTGAAAGGGTTAATTAGGGTAAATTGGCAAAAAAAAATACTCTTAGGCTGGCGTCAGACCAATGCAGTCATCACGTCCGTCGTAGCATTGCTTTGTGATCTATAGAGGCCTATTCATGTAGGCCATACCGCGCAGGTGGCAACGGACGCCATTTAGGCCTCGCTGTAAAAGCGCTACGACGGACGCCCAGAGTGCACCTCGTCGCTGTAGCAGCCTGTGTGCGTGATGACGCAGCGCATTTGCGACGTCCATCATGTTGACGCTCAGACGTTTTTCGGTCTGGCTGACTGAACCTGTCTTTTAATTTTAATTAATTTTGTTTCCCATACTCCCTATTTTTTTTTTTCCCTACATCTGTCCAAAAAAACGGACCGTGTGTTGTCTACAGTATCTTCCGTCAGTACGTCCGTCCGTCCGTTATGCACGCAAGCAGAGTGCGCTCAGGCTGCGTTCATCTGACCTGAGCCTTATCAGTACGTCCGTCCGTTATGCACGCAAGCAGAGTGCGCTCAGACTGCGTTCGTCTGACATTAGCCTTATCCATAGCCTTACCTTTCACCTCATTCTGCTCCTCGGATTCCGTAGAATTGGACAGATCGGAGAGGAGCAAACACAAAAATATCGAGCGGAAGGATTTATTTTTCTAAGACCGTGAAAAAAATTGTGAAAATGTTTCCTACCTTGAATCGCCTGATGCACCAGCTCTTTTGCACGATGTCTCGAGTCGGCTCCCTAATAGCCCAAGGACGAAGCTAAAACACCAAAGGAAAGAGCTTTAAACATGGCGCCCAAGATGATTGTGTTTTACATGCCGTGTAACCCTCTTGCGTTCCACTGCAGCGTCACACAACCTGTGTTTTGACCACTAGACAGGACCCCCTGATGTTAAAGGAACGTGTGCGCCAATCCTCCAAAAAGAGGGTGCACACTTCTGGCATGTCCCATGAGGCCATCCTGGCTATCTGCACTGCCACGGGACCTGACCACAGGATAGAGTCCTCTTTGATGAAGTATATTTGTGGGTGGTTTTGAATTCTAGGTCCCCGATACAGGGCCCTATTACATTCCTCCCGCACAAAATGCGCGTTAACTTATAACGCGAGTGACCCTGCGCGAACCCTTTGCGAGCGCAGTTTAGTGCGTGCATCCTATACTTAACATTGTGAGCACACATGCGTTTGCGCGCTGGTACGCGCATGGTATTACAATCTTACCGCGAAATTTAACGGACAACTGCACGCATAATTTTAACGTCTTTGAAAAGCTGGTGGTAACGGCAAATTGTAACAACCTGACCGAACCAAACTGCGGATTCACAACCGAGAACGTTGATGTTGCTTTTTTTTTTTCTACTAGATCCGTCAAAAATGACAGCCACTACCTTGTCTTCCGTCAGAACGTATGTCTGTTGTGCGCAGTCCGCACAAAATGTGTTCGTCTGACGGACTCGTGTTAAAAATTACATTGCGCTCACTGATTTCTGCGCGCAACTGTACTTTGTACTTTGCGCGGATTTTTGCGCGTCGGTTTTTACGAGCGCAATTTCCCGACGGATGAAAAAATGTGCGAGGAATGCAATTCCAGCGGTGATTTTCGTGCGTTAACGTTTACCGCTTCACACAAAAAAAAACATGTGTTTTGCGTGCGTTTTTGCGTTAAGTATGGCCCACAGAAAGCAGTCTAATCCATCGGAGGAATGTAAGGATGAAGGAGACATGTGAGTATTGCCCCAAATCAGTAGGAGAAACCCAGCATAAAGAGACCACCGCACCGTTCTGCTTTTTGCAGTGGTTATGGTGCTTGACACTTGTGGGGATCATCACCCTGGGCTGTAAAAACATTATTATCCAAGCCAAAACGCCTCATGGCGATCATCGCCTGCCCCATAGCTCATGATTCCACAATGCAGGTGGTGTCCTCCTTTACTGTCCTCTCGGTGGGTACATTTAGCCCAGGTGTGCTCGACCTCCCCCCCCCCCGACGATTTGTAACTACGTGTCACTAAGATCCGACCTAATGAATGGCTAGGTATCATGGGAAATGTAGTTCTGAAACATCTGAAGGATGCCAACCCCTGCTGCAAGAGATAGAAATCATGGCCTACTTTAATAAAGTACTTGTGATAATAAACACTCTACACCGCGGCGCCTGTTTGACTTTAATAAAAATCAGCCACTGGAAGATCTCCGCCCGTCACAAGGAGTTGATCAAAACGTATCGGCTGTAATTGGAATTATAGCCTAGTGAGTCCTCCCACGGGACGCGCCGCCGAGCTCCGAGCAATGCCCATTAATTGTTTTATTGATATTTAACCTTCATTATTATTCCAAGTTCGGACCTTTTTGAATAAATCTCCTTGCGTCAAAGAGTCCACTATTACCATTACTCTGTTTTATCGAACGCCGAGCCCGATCAGTCGTTTGTGAAATGCATGCGCTAAGGCTTACCGTTCTGGCAGTAGAATCGTGTGGCGTTAAAGCAACACTAGACCTTTATAACGTTTGGTTTGATCATACGCATTGAATGGAGATTAAAACTCTCCAGTTACTCAGTCGTAGTGTAAAAAAAAAAAAAAACATATTTCCAGAGGTTGAAATGCTAACCTGGCTACAATATGTCTGTGCCGGCGCCAAGAGGTTTATATACTGTACATTGGACATGAACAAGAGAGATTTCACCTACAACAGAGGAAAGAATTATTTACAGCGAGAACAATAAACATTACACCATTCTGTGTGTTTTTATCTGAATAGCTTTAACCTTCATTAACACGATCAAGGGAACCCAGTCTTCAAAAGGTCCTGCAGGATCCAGAGATCGAGGTAACTCAGACTGGCCATATTACCTCCAGAATGTGCCCCTAAAATTTTAACACAATGGACATAGGGCCGGATTTATAACTAGGCGGTGTAGGCATGTGCCTACAGGTGTCTGCCACAAGGGGGAAGACACCTTGCTCTGTGTTTTTTTTGCACAATTTGCAATCATTTAGACCACTCTGTAGTCCTAAGGGCTAGAGCAGTGTTTCCCAAACCTGTCCTCGGGACCCTCAACCAGGCCAGATTTCGCAGATCACCTTGGGGTAAAGCAGACTGAATCCTGCAATCACTGAGCAGCAAATCATATCACCTGTGCTGTGCTTCAGATATCCTGCAAACCTGGCGACGCAGAGGGTCCTGAGGACAGGTTTGGGAAACACTGGGCTAGAGGGACATATGAGGTATTATTGGAAAGGCCAGATTTATATTCAAATATAACCAGGTTAGATCTCTGTAAAAATAGAAAAATATTATTTTGAAACGCAGCACTACTATTCCTTTTAGAATTATAAAGTGCACAGTGATGCTGCGCTAACTCACCTTCTCATTTCCCACACTGCCAGCAAGTGCAGAGCTAATGATGCAACGCGTTGTTTCATCGACAACCTAGACCTTGGCACTGCAGTGAGGAGAGACAGGGGACTTTGGAATCTGCATCTATCTCTGAATTGTTCATCGCACAAAGTTAAGTGAGGTGTCATTGGAAAAGTCAGACTCGGGTCTTTACAATGATACCAAACATGCTTCTACGGCAGAGGCAATGTATGCTTTTACATATAAAACAACCATGCTGCTGCACTAACTCAACTAAGGCAACAGATTCTGCCTCTTTTGATTTGAGCGCAAAGAGAAAGTGATATTCAGTTTTTGTTTTTTTAATTTATTTTTATCGTTTGTCCAAAATGAAAATGTGAAAAGTCATTTTGACTTTTTTTTTTTAAATGGGGCGCTCCACATTTCTGTCCCTACAGGCTTCTGAGATGCAAATCCTGCCCTGAACATAGCAGCTTTGAGTTTAAATTTTTCTTTCAAACTTTTTCAGTATGTCAGGCAGCTACTAAATAAAAAAAAATAGCTCCAGAAACTTTACACATGCAGTAGCTCTTTTTGACCAGCAGTGGGAGCCCTCCGACTGTAAAAATGTACGGTAGGTACATTATATACATTTTTGCAGTGTGTAATGGAAGGTGGTTTCCCATAAAACCACTGGGTACTGTCAATGTGTTTTGGAAAAACCTTAGTTTTCGCCGCTTCGTGAATAGCCCCTTAAATAACATCGGCAACACCACCACTGGAACCACACCGAGAACTTCAGCAGGAAGGAACTATGGTGGGAAAAACGGTGAAAACTCCCGAGAACTGCGGTGGAAAAAAATGGTCAAATGTCCGTTGACCTGTGGACAAAAATGGTGAAAAGAACTGTGTAAAATGGTAAAGAGTATGGATAACTACGGTGGCAGTAACCTAGAGAATTCACCGTATTTTCCCGTGACTTAGAACGGCAGTTAGTGAATAACCCCTTACAAGAATAAACATTTAGAACCGTACTCTAAGCCCAGGACACCTTTAAGCCGTACTCTTCCCCGTGGTCAGTCATTCAACCCCCGTGTACGTATAGGCATGTGCCGCCGGTGCTGATGTGACGCAAATTAAAAGGTGGTGGTAGCTGTAGTGTGGCTGTTGCTCTGCAGAGAATCTGGTTCGAGCCTAACAATGTGAATTACCTAGGTCAGCGAGCTCGGGAAGGACGGTAACGATTTTCTGTCACTCTATACTGTCTTGATCCTTCAACTTTCTCCAGGGAACCCAACGCTCCTGCTGGTTTAGCCCTTTGTTGTTACAATTGGATTCGGTCTTTTATTACCGGCTTTGCCGATAGAAAGCTTCCCAAAATTCATGGAGAAGAAAGAATATATCAGATACAGGAAAAAAAACAGACACTCTGTATTGATCATAGATCTATACCATATACTGTATATATATATATATATATATATATTCTGGTGTAGGAAAAAGCTCTTGGCATTCCCGGCTTAATTTTGCCTCCTCCAGTCTGCCCAGCAATGATACCCAGGCTCTTACAGGTCAGCAACCTGCGCTCTATATATGTTTTGGAACTACATGTATCATGATGGTCAAACATGCACTAGGTTGGCTGAGTTTCATGGGAGATGTAGTTCCATAACATCTGGCGGGTCATTCTTCCTGACGCCTGTCCTACACGGTATGGTACGAGTGGAATTATCTGTGGGCATCAATGAGACGTTACCCTATATCTTTGAATCACAGTAGAGGTTATTTCAGCGAGATTTTGGTGCTTTGAGCTTCGGAGAGACCCTGTTTCGCAGACTCTTCGGTTAATTCAACATTCACAGAGTCACCGAAGATGGAGTCGCCGAACTGCAGGAAGAAAAAAAAAAAAACCACAAATTGAAGTCTCCTAATAGGTGTTTAAACCAATAAAAAAAATTATTAAAATATGTCTGAATAATAACAAAGGTCAATTGTTAAAACAATTCCTGTAAAAAAACAAAAAAAAAAATTTTGAATCAAAAATATATATAAAAAAATACTAAAAGATGTTCTAAAAAAATACTGTTTGCTGAAAATGAAAAGAAACCTTTTTTGAAGAAAAAAAAAAAGTTATTTTTTTCCATGCTTCCATCCTATGGGATTTGCCTGTTTAAACCTGTTGAACGGAACCACCGAAAATCAGGGCATTTCACTGATATTTTGGTGAAGTTCCACGTTCTGTGAATAGATTAACCATTACTTCTCTATGAAGCAATTTCTGTACTGCCGAACTGCACCGTATTTTGCAGTCAATTCACCAGTATTTTGGCAAATTGACAGTTTTTAGTGAAAAGGGGAACTGTCATGAGTTGCACTGTACGGTGAAATTCACCATTCGGTGCCAAGTTTGGGCCTTTGTGAATAACCCCCTAGTGCAGGGATGTCCAAACTTTGGCCCCCTAGATGTCCATGAACTAAAACTCCCCATGCTTCTTCATCCATCTAATGCAGTCAGAGATTTCTGGGAGTTGTAGTTCAGGAACATCTGTGGGGGCCGGAGTTTGGACATCCCTGCCCTAATCAAAGTGCACTATCAAGCTGTTATCCTGAAGCGGCACCAGACCAATAAAGCCCCAATCTACAAAATGAACTGAAAATTCTTCCACTTTGTACTTTTTTTAAGGCACAGTTGGAAAATGTTTCAAGTTGCCTTTTTCTGCTACTTTTGTAGGAGAAGACAGACCTGAGAGACACTTGAGAGTCGTTTATTACCTTAACCCCTTCACTACCAATAGAGATATCTCGGGCTTCAAAGGCATCATCTGGTGCCCTGATAGAGATATCTCGATCTGCTGATCCGCAGCCCAAAAGCAAATGAAATTAGTTTGCTGCAAACAAATTTCGCTTGCTTTTGGGCTGCAGAAGGTGCCCCCAAAGTTTTAGCCCTGTGGGCATAATGCCCAAAGGGCTAAAACTGTAAAACCAGCTGCTGAATGCTGTGAAATATCGGGCTTTCATCAGCCGATGCAGGGGAAAAAAGAAGAAAGTAGACCAGCCGCTTAACCTCCCTGGCGGTCTAATTTTTTCAAAATTTCGTGTCTAAAAGCGTCTCAATTTTTTTTAAGGAAATGTGTTTTTGTACATCGTTAGCCTGTAATAATTAGGAATCACGCACTGAAATCCGTGCAATCAAGAGTCCTTACTGGTAAAATCCTTTGTAAATAAATAAATAACAAAACTAAAAAAAAATAGTAAATGCACGGAGTCCGATAAAGTTTGAAACATGACATAATAATTTATTATCCCAAAAATAATTATCCAAAATAATGCAAATAAATGATATTCAATAAAATACAACAAAAAAACACTGAAATCTGTCTGAAAACAAGGGTGAGACGATGTATGGTCCGTTTCTTATACTGTAGTGCCGTTCGTAAACATGGCACATTGGATTATACAGTGTATTATAATTTTTTTCTAAGGTTGCTGCCTGGTCCCGCCCCCTGCATCTTGTGACTCGCAGGGAGCCTTACCAGGAAGCAACTCGCCGTGAACACACTGCGGGGGACAGCCATGGAGCCAGGAGGAGGGGAGTATGCATCCAGCCCGAGTGTGGCTTGGGGTTACTGTTCGCGGTAGTGAAATTTAACCCCGAGTCACTCTCGGGAATACCGCCAGGGAGTTTAAATGTCTAACTCAATTTGGCAGCAGATGGCGCCATCTACTGGTCAAATCGGTTATTTACAGTAAGAAATACAATGTGTATAAGCTCAAATATTTCTTACTTTATAATTAATTAAAAATAATTTTACAAAAAAAAAAACACTGGTTTCTGACAATGTTTTTCTGGAAAAAAAAAATCACTTGGTAGTGAAGAGGTTAAAGCTTTGAAACACTACCGAGGGCACATGTGGACCAGGAAAATCCGTGGACAGCTCGGTATTGGATGAACAGACTGCTTTGGTGATGCCCAGACACCGAGCAGTGGCCTGGAGCCAATGGAATTTTCCATAAATTCTTAAAAATGACAGCTGGTAACTGGGTCTACCAAGTAACAGAAAGCAGCTCTGCCAGCTCTGTGTTGTGGCTGGACATCGTGTAACATCTGTGCCCGCACGCGTGCCAGTATCTGTTTGGAATGTGTGATGCGCATAATGCTGGTGCCATCTTCCATGTTTTCTAGCAGATTTAGCACCGAGTGTCCCGGTATGTCTTTTTCCTCAACAAAACCTCCTTATGCAACGAAGCCCGATGCCATTTCTATTCCTCGTCCGTCTTCGACAAAACTAAATCAATGCCCATAAAATGATATATATATATATATATATATATAATCTGTGTCCATGGTAACGTTTACTTGGGGAAAGTTTCTGCCTCCGAGGCCAGCGTTGAGACTCCGTGGAGTAAATCCTTTACAATAAACAGACCGCGCTTGCCAAAAAGCCAACAGTCTGTGATCCACATCCGATAAACCATGGAATTAAAGTTTCAGATGGTCGGATCAGGTCTGGAGCCAGAACACCCCCCCCCCACGTTAGTTCATCCTTTTGTAGAATATATCTGCTTACATATAACAAGGACACGAAGGTCTATTCACTAAAGGTGAAACTCAGATGAATTGGCAGGAGAAGAGAACCAAATGGGAGAATTTTTCTGGTTTGGTTATTGATTTTTCTCTTCTGCCAATTCTCCGGAGTTTCACCTTTAGTGAATAGACCTGATGGTTTCCTCTAGGGACTTCCTGTTTGCTATTTTTGTGGAGCCAATCCGATCTAGGTCGTACGGTATTCGGGATCTGACGATACGGAGTCCCTATCCGATACGGCATGACCTGCGGCTTCGTCACGTAAGGGAATCCCAGGGCATAGGCATTCACTCGCAGCATCTTCCATTCCTGCTCTCGCATCATGGAGCAGACAGCGAAGACATTGCAATTGAATGCAGACTTCAGCTGGGACACTCACAGCGTCATGACTTGCGTGCAGGCAGGGCAGACGCTATGAATTACTGCTGATGCTGCAGGGCTCCCCTACCTTGGATAAGAAATATATATATATATACAGTCAGGTCCAGAAATATTGGGACATGGACACAATTATAACATCCTTGGCTCTATACACCACCACAATGGAGTTGGAATGAAACAAACACAATGTGCTTTAACTGCAGACTGTCAGCTTTAATTTGAGGGTATGTATATCCAACTCAGGTGAACGGTGTAGGACTTACAGCAGTTTGCAGATGTTTCTCCCACTTGTTAAGGGACTAAAAGTAATGGGACAGAATAATAATCATAAATCAAACTTTCCCTTCTTAATACTTGGTTGCAAATCCTTTGCAGTCAATCACAGCCTGAAGTCTGGAACGCATAGACATCACCAGATGCTGGGTTTCATCCCTGGTGACAGTGGCGTAGCGTGGGGGGGGGCCAACGAGGCGGTGGCCCCGGGCGCGATTTTTTACGAGCATTTAGGGGCGCAAATTTCAAAATTTGCGCCCCTAAGGCTAGGGTCAGACGAACGCATTTTCACGTTGTCTGTGAAAAAGTACGTTCGAACGAATGGACGCATTTTTTTCACGGAATACGCGATAGCGGTCATACGATGCACATTTGCATGCGTGATTTTGTACGGATCATCAATAAAACACTTTGTGCATCTGGACGTTATGTTGGCCGGACATTAGCAGTGTCTGACATCTCCAAATCACGCACACACGCCTCTAGCGGACGCAGCGCACTCTGTACAACCGTACTAGAGGTTTTACGTTCTCGACAAAATGCGTTCGTTTTCCACTTGCGTTGCGCAGCCGGACTTTTGTGCGGCCGTACTTCGTATATTGGCCGTCATTGCCCGTCATTTGCTGCTAGTGCGGCCGTGATTAAGTGCGCCTGCACGCGCGTTCGCACTGCGCTCGTCTGACCCTAGCCTAATATTTCCCAGCCGATCGGCCGCGGCGCGCCAAATGAAGGGAGGAAAATCCGGAAGTGCAAGCACTGCTGTGTCACGTGACGCCGCCAGCGCGTCGGCGCCACGCTTTTCAGAGCAGGAGGGGAGGCACTCATCATCATGGAAGGCTGCAGCACATCACATGGCAGCCGGAGCGAGGGGCAGCGCCTGCTTATCTGCGCAGATGGATGGACAGGGACTGGCGGCACGTGCACTGTGATGAGGTTTGAAAGCAAAAAAAAGTCCTCCACGCTCCTCACCACAGGCCCCCTGCCCCCCCCCAATCACCAGCTCAACCAGAGGGTTAGAGAGTGGGAGGGGGGGGTGGAGAGAGGGTGATCTGTAATTGTGTCACTAAGACACTAAACTAGGTGGAGGCAGGGTGTAAATGTCAGCCCACGGTGATGCACTGTAGCTCCACAGATTTATGGCTTTTTCAAGAACCAGCACATTAACACTAACCTGCCTGGCTCCTGATAAGGTCCTGCAATGCAGGGGACCAGGCAGTGTTAACTCTGTGCTGCCTCTGCCCAGCTGCATTGAACTAAGCTATAGGCAGCCCTGGGGAAAGTGTAAAGAATAGGGAGGGGGAGATCTTAAATAAATTAAGAAAAAAAACAAATGAAAAAGTAAATTTAAAAAAAAAAATCATAGTATACAGCACAGCACCCAAAAAAAATAACCCGAAATTTCTTACCCCCCCCTAAATAACCATGCAGCCTCTCCCAAAAACAAAACCCATAACAATATTTGCCCCCCCCATACCAGCTCAGCAACTCCTGCCACACAAAACCAACAGCCTCAAACACACAGACTCCCATCACACAGAACCAGCCACTTCAAACACACAAACTCCCATCACACAGAACCAGCCACTTCAAACACACAAACTCCCATCACACAGAACCAGCCACTTCAAACACACAAACTATATATGTGTGTTGTTTGTTTACTTATTTTCTTTGCTGTGTTGTCATTTTTACCCACTGCGTGCGAACACACACACACCAGGGCTGGATATATTTACATTAAATGTAGGAGACAGGAAGAAAATAGTGAAGCCAACTAGATGTTTTTAGATGCCAAAGACGGCTTTTAGATTTGGTGTAAAATAAACTGGAAACTTAGGAGCTAGGAGTAAAATTCTAGGAGCCAGTGGCTACCAAGCTCTGGCGTAAGGAGTTCAATGCTCTAATGGTGGACAGGAATCAGGGCATTCTAACGTGTCCACAGGTTAAGGGGGGCGCACAATTCTTGGCTGGCCCCGGGCGCTGGCAACCCACGCTACGCCACTGCCTGGTGATGCTCTGCCAGGCCTCTATTGTAACTGTCTTCAGTTCCTGCTTGTTCTTGGGGCATTTTCCCTTCAGTTTTGTCTTCAGCAAGTGAAATGCATGCTCAATGGGATTCAGGTCAGGTGATGGACTTGGCCATTGCATAACATTCCACTTCTGTCCCTTCAAAAACTCTGTGGTTGCTTTTGCAGTATGCTTCGGGTCATTGTCCATCTGCACTGTGAATCGCCGTCCAATGAGTTCTGCAGCATTTGGCTGAATGTGAGCAGATAATATTGCCCGAAACACTTCAGAATTCATCCTGCTGCTTTTGTCAGCAGTCACATCATCAATAAATACAAGAGAACCAGTTCCATTGGCAGCCATACATGCCCACGCCATGGCCCTACCACCACCATGCTTCACTGATGAGGTGGTATGCTTAGGATCATGAGCAGTTCCTTTCCTTCTCCATACTCTTCTCTTCCCATCACTCTGGTACAAGTTGATCTTGGTCTCATCTGTCCATAGGATCTTGTTCCAGAACTGTGAAGGCTTTGTTAGATGTTGTTTGGCAAACTCTAATCTGACCTTTCTGTTTTTGAGGCTCACCAATGGTTTACATCTTGTGGTGAACCCTCTGTATTCACTCTGGTTAAGTCTTCTCTTGATTGTTGACTTTGACACACATACACCTACCTCCTGGAGAGTGTTCTTGATCTGGCCAACTGTTGTGAAGGGTGTTTTCTTCACCAGGGAAAGAATTCTTCTGTCATCCACCACAGTTGTTTTCCGTGGTCTCCCGGGTCTTTTGCTGTTGCTGAGCTCACCGGTGCGTTCCTTCTTTTTGAGAATGTTCCAATGTTCTTGCTATCTCTGATGGGTTTGTTTTGTTTCTTCAGCCTAATGATGGCTTGCTTCACTGATAGTGACAGCTCTTTGATTTCATCTTGAGAGTTGACAGCAACAGATTCCAAATGCAAATAGCACACTTGAAATGAACTCTGGGCCTTTTATCTGCACATTGTAATTGGGGTAATGAGGGAATATCACACACCTGGCCATGGAACAGCTGAGAAGCCAATTGTCCCATTACTTTTGGTCCCTTAACAAGTGGGAGGCACATCTGCAAACTGCTGTAAGTCCTACACCGTTCACCTGAGTTGTATGTACATACCCTCAAATTAAAGCTGACAGTCTGCAGTTAAAGCACATTGTGTTTGTTTCATTTCAAATCCATTGTGGTGGTGTATAGAGACAAAGATGTTAGAATTGTGTCGATGTCCCAATATTTCTGGACCGGACTGTATATTGCAGACGTCATTTACATGTCTTACCCAGAATTCCTTGCTGCATATGGGGAATGTAGCACATGAGCTCTGTGATACAGTTCTTTGAATTGCTGTGATGTGTTAAATGGCCTCTGTAATAATAAACTTTATTATTTGCAGTGTGGGGGCTTTTAATTCCATTTTTTATCCTCCACCACAACTTTAATAAGTACTGATTTACCCTACGGGCCAAGCATCAAACAGCAAATGATCATGCCTAGCTCCTGCTGAAGAGGGTCCAATAAACCCAAAACAGCACTGTCTAGGAGTGGCTTTAACCAGTTGCATAAACCTGATCGCTGCTAAATAAGACATCAAGTATGTCATGGCATTGATTGAAGGGTTCTGCGTAAAAAACAGAACCAGGATGCAAAAAGGACAGACTCAGTGCAGCAATGTTCAGGAAGAGTGAGTGTGATGAGCACAACCTGTGATCGGATTTCCCCTCTGCCCGTCACTGTTACTGCAAGCTGAATGCCCGCTCTTAGACAAAAGCTAGTAGAGCGCCCCTCCTGAAACTTATTTCTGGATCTGCCCCTGCTCCAGTCGCAATACTTTTGCGATGTTATAAAGTAACAGCAGTGCGCAATGTGCCGCCACTGTTATCAGCTCCAAGAGTCCAAAGACAGTATCAGACGGCTACTCTCAATCCATACATCTCATACAGAGACGGCACAAAGAGTTCACGACATGAAACCAGCGCATAGAAAAATCACTTCTTGTGCACGGACCAAAAGACAGCGATGTCACATTTACATATTTTACCATATATAAATGACAGCAGTGCACCCACAGGAGCCCAGTGACATTGTAGCAGTGTATGCCCAGGGATAATGAGACAGCAGTGACATCACAGCAGTGTGTATAAATAGCATTGCATTCCCAGGGATAACGAGCCAGTGACATCACAGCAGTGTGTATAAATAGCATTGCATCCCCAAGGATAGTGAGCCAGTGACATCAAAGCAGTGCGTATAAAAAGCATTGCATTCCCAGGGATAGTGAGACAATGACATCACAGCAGTGCCTATAAATAGCACTCCATGCCCAGGGATAATGAACCAGTGACATCAGAGCAGTGTATAAATAGCAATGCATTCCCAGGGATAGTGAGACAGTGACATCACAGCAGTGTATATAAATAGCATTGCATCCCCAGGGATAGTGAACCAGTGACATCACAATAATACACATTTTCCACGTGTGCACATTTATAATGTAACGAGCTGCTCCCTTATTTTTAGCTGTATATTAAACCAACTTATAGAACCCAGTGATGTCACAGGTTCACGCGCTGTTAAATTCAGGTTTGCTTACAAAGGGGATCCACACAAACTGTTTTCTTTAGTCGTATCTCTGATATTCACAGAATTCCCCCAAGCTGGGATCATTCAATCCCTGCGTAAATAACATGGAATCACACTTTATCAGACGATGGGAGAGACGACGTATAGCGATACCTGGGATGCGTTAATAATTTGTCTTTATCCCTGTACGATATCAATGGAGCTTTCGGAGCAGAGGAACATAAAACCAGAAATCATGTAACATTTTTATTTACACCAAGATATTATTTGTAATAACAAAAAAAAAATTGTAAAAATAAAAAAAATTCCAATTTGAGATGAACAACACTGCAACAACTGTTCTGCATCGCTCCTGACGAAAGGCTGAATAATTAGCTGTTTTTTTCCTCTTTTCTGCTGGTTTTGGCACAGCTGGCACGCAGGTGCTTCTCTCTGGTGTTAATCATTTTGTGCCTAGGTGCAGAGCATCATCAATAAACCGTGACGGACCCGCACGAGATTTGTTATAGGAAAAGCATACATCTCCTCCTCCACGCCAGATTGCTTTCCAAGGAATAGGGCAGCTAGATTTTTATTTATAGATTTAATTTTGACCATCACTTCTCTTCGCTGACTTGTTCTATTTTTTTATTTCCGTGTTCAATACGGTGCCGCGTCAGCGTCAACCGCCTCTCTTCTTTGCAGAACACAATTAATGAAAGGTTTTTGTTCCATCGAAAAAAAAAGCGAAAAAAAAACCAAGTATGACGCGTCACATGGAGCATTTATGCAATAAATAAATAGAAATTTAGACATTGCCAACCTATGCTTCCTGGCCAAGACGTAGCCAGCCCAAACCTGCCAGCCAAGACGTAGCCAGCCCAAACCTCCCAGCCAAGACGTAGCCAGCCCAAACCTCCCAGCCAAGACGTCACCAACCCATGCATCCCAGCCAAGACGTCGTCAGCCCAAACCTCCCAGTCAAGACGTTGCCAGCCCAAACCTCCCAGCCAAGATGCCGCCAGCCCAAACCTCCCAGCCAAGACGTCACCAGCCCAAACCTCCCAGCCAAGATGCCGCCAGGCCAAACCTCCCAGCCAAGACGCCGCCAGCCCAAACCTCCCAGCCAAGATGCCGCCAGCCCAAACCTCCCAGCCAAGACATCACCAGCCCAAACCTCCCAGCCAAGATGCCGCCAGCCCAAACCTCCCCGTCAAGATGCCGCTAGCCCAAACCTCCCAGCCAAGAAGCTGCCAGCCCAAACCTCCCAGCCAAGATGCCGCCAGTCCAAACCCGCCAGCCCAAACCTCCCAGCCAAGATGCCGCCAGCCCAAACCTCCCAGCCAAGACGTCACCAGCCCAAACCTCCCAGCCAAGATGCCGCCAGCCCAAACCTCCCCGTCAAGATGCCGCTAGCCCAAACCTCCCAGCCAAGAAGCTGCCAGCTCAAACCTCCCAGCCTAGATGTTGCCAGTCCAAACCTCTCAGCCAAGACGTCGCCAGCTCATGCCTCCCGGCCAAGATGTTGCCTGTCCTTCAGTTACATAGGCAGAAAAAAGACATGGCGTCCATCGAGTTCAGCCTTTCACACATTACCTACTGCTGTTGATCCAAAAGAAGACAAAAAACCCCAGTCTGAAGCGCTCGCCAACTATGCAACATACTGGGAAAAAATCCTCTTGACCCCAGATGGTGTCAGATCTCTCCTTGGATCAAGAAGCTTTTATCCACATATTAAATATTATAACCCTTAATAATCTGTGTCTGCAGGAAGTCATCCAGTCGTTTTTTAAAAATCTGTACAGTCTCTGACCCAACCACCTCAACAGGCAGAGAATTCCACAGCTTTATTGGTCTCCCTGTAAAATAACCCTTCCTATGCTTTAGGCTGAATTTCCTTTCGTCCAGTATGTATGGGTGACCTCGTGTTCTGTGTATAGTCCTGTTAATGAATAGGTTTCCAGACAATGGTTTATAATGGCCCCGTATATATTTATATAAAGTTCTGAGATCCCCTCTAAGGCCCCGTATATATTTATATCAGGCCTCGAGTGCAGCGGGAACGCGGAGGAACGGCGTTCCCGCACTTTTCCCGCAGCGGGAACGCTGCGGGAACGCATCTTGCAACTCCCTGGTTGGTGTCTGTAATGGATGCGGCTGGGGACAGACTGCGAGTTGCGCTGCAGCGGAGCTCGCGGCTGGATCTGGCTGACACAGACACGCATCTGCATGTGGTTGGCTGGAGGCCCGGTCACGTGCCCGGATGCTGGCGGAGGTGCAGTCAAGTGCCCGGATGCCGGCCGAAGTCACGTGCGCGCTGTGTGAGGTCACAGTGCGTCACATGGAGCAGGAGGACGACGTGACCCCACCCCTGTTCCTGCCGGGACAGACTGCGAGTTGCGCTGACACAGATCTGGATCTGGCTGACACAGACACACATCTGCGTGTGGTTGGCTGGAGGCCCGGTCACTTGCCCGAATGCTGGCAGAGGCGCAGTCAAGTGCCCGGATGCCGGCCGAAGACACGTGCGCGCTGTGTGAGGTCACACAGTGCGCCACATGGAGCAGGAGGACGACGTGACCCCACCCCTGTTCCTGCCGGGAGAGACGGAGTGACCGTCACTTACTGTAGAAGATGTACTCAGTGTAGCTGCTCCAGATCTTGACATCCCTGTACTGATTGATGAAGCCTGCTGTCCCAGTGGAGTTGCAAGCCACCATGTGGAAGCCAGCTTCAGAGAGTCTATCAAAAGCCTGCTCCAGGTAGGTGAACTTCAAGTAAAATCTAGAAGTGTACTTTTCTGGGGGTCGGTCAGGGTCCCTGCTCTCATTTAAAGTTTCCCCGAAAACCTATTTGGCCAAGGCTATCCTGCCACACACCATAATCCTGGCAACCCTCCTGAACTTGGCATCAGTTTGGTTATCCCTCACGGCCTCACCATGGTGTAGGAGCCTCGTACCCTATGGTGATAATGCCGGATTTCTTGTCCAGGACTGCTGCCAGGTCACTGCTCTGGGAGTTCTCTTCTAGGTCGCTCTGGCAGCCCTCATCATTCATGAAGGTCTGCTTGGTCACCTTAGGTGCCAGCATCTTCACACCAGGTCACCCAGCTGGAAGTACTCAGCCTCCCTCAGCAACCTCTCTTTCTGTGGGAAGTGATCGGGCAGGGTTAGCTGCTTGTCCCTCAGGTTGTCCAGGACATATCTGAAGAGGAAGCCTTCTCGGTCAATGAAGAACCTGGATCTGTTGTCCCTGGGCAGGTCCTTCACGTTGTTCCTGGAGAACATGCTGTGCAGGGTGCTCTCTGTGAGAGTGGAATACTTGGTCATGTAGACTTGTCCTCCTACGTTCAGCTCCGCCACGTCCGAAAAGGGAAAGGACATATCGCTTATGGGAAGGATGGTCTCTTTCATAGCCATGTTTCCACATGAAAAAAAAATGGGGAAAACAAGTTGTATTTTGTTTTGGAGTGGTGCAAAGGAAGAGTCACTCTATGGCTGCTGGAAGTCTGAAGTTCCTTTGACTTCTTTCCTCATCCTCTGACGAGCAGGAGACTCAGACATCAGACCCTCAGCTGAGGAACTCTCAGCACCAGGAGCTGAACAGCAGCTACCAGCCTCAGCCAGTGTGGGGAAATGCTAGTGACCTCACTTTTCTCTGCAGGCTTCAGCAACTACTGCACATCTGTCATTTAAAGGAGCTGCTCCTGCTTTCTCCCCACTGGCAGACAATTGATGAAATCTCAGTAACAGCTGCATGGAGGTCTTCTAATATCAGTTTCTTGACATGTGTATTTGTAAACATTTGTAAACATTGATACTGTGTATTTGTAAACACACTGTAGCCTGCTCTCCCAACCCTACCTCAGCAAGCTGGCAGTTGTCTTTGGCCCCCTCCCATAATAACCCTAATTTTTGCATTTATGTATCTTCACTACCATGCCTGCAAGTGAGGAGTATGAGTTTAACTCTTTCAGTGCTGTGCTTCTCTCAAACCTTTTTTTCGTTAAACTACAACTCCCATGATTCTCTGCATGGCATCTATTGCATTTAAATAATTCTGGGAAATGTAAGCAATCAACATCTGGGGGTGAGGTCGAGATTGAAGCCCTTGCTCTAACTCAGGAGTCAACAAACTTGGCCCTCCAGATATGTTAGAACTATATCTCCCATGATGCTCAGCTACTCGTTAGGGTGACTGAGGCTCTTAGGAAATGTAGTTCCAAAACATCTGGAGGATCAAGACTGCTGATCGCTGCTCTAAGTACGTCTCCAGCACTTGGCTGTTGTTTGGTAAGTTTGAGGTTAACCACTAAATGGTTATAACGTGTTAGTCCAGTTGCCAAAATCACGAGTATACCTGTACGTAGTGATACCTTTCACTGATCGGTATAGTTTCCAGACCTGAAGAAGAGCGTTACACTCTTGAAAGCTTGTCTCTTAAATGTAATGTTAACCCAAGAAAAATGGTATCACCACGTACTGCTATACTCGTGATACATATTTTTTCTTCGGCTAATAGGGGTTGTGGAATTCGTGCGTGAGTTCCCTCACTTTTTTTCCTAGGACTTGACCCCTGATTTATATAAAGTTATGAGATCCCCTCTAAGGCCCCGTGTATATGTATATAAGGTTATCAGATCCCTCTAAGTGCCGTTTCTCTAAACTAAACAGGTTTAAGCTTGTTCGTCTTTCCTCATAACTTAACCCTTCCATTCCCCTTATTAATTTAGTCGCCCGTCTCTGCACTTTTTCTAGCGCTATAATATCCTTTCTTAAGACAGGTGCCCAAAATCACTCGGCATATTCAAGGTGCATCTTACCATTGATTTATAAAAGAGGCAAAACTATGTTTTCATCCCAAGAGTGAATCCCCCTTTTAATGCCGATACCTTGCTGGCCTTGGCGGCTGCTGTTTGACATTGCACATTGTTACTTCTGCTTTGATTTCCCTAACTCTGTATCATATAGGGTATAAGTTGCTTGTGTGTTCTTCACTCCAAAGTGCATAACCAGTGACGCCACTGGTTGTTGCCAGCCAAAAGCAGTTGCATTGATACTGACTGACCAGGTGACATCCACCACACAGGTTGTGCAAGGTAGAGCAAGACAAGAGATGGGGGGGCAATTTCTGCTGCACCTTGCAGTGATTCCCATGTACAGCATATTATATATATATTTATTTATTATGTATGTCCTGATGAAAGCTCCATGTTAGGGCTAAACCACTGGCCAAGTTTTTAATTGAAGATATAAAGGGCACTATTACACTCTTTGCGCAAAAATGTGCGCGTGCGCTAAAACGCATTAACTCGAGGGACAAAACCCTTTGCGCTGAACGTCGTTTTACGACGTTCGCGAAAAATGATGCGAGTTAACATCTAGCGCGAGTGACCCTGAGCGAAACCTGCGCGAGCGCAAGTTCGTACACGCATCCCATACTTAACATTGTGAGCGCAATTGCGTTTGTGCGCTGGTACACGGCTGGTATTACAATCGATGCGCATCTTTTTACGAACGACGTTTGCGCGCATAATTTTAACGTCTTTTAAAAGCTGGTGGTAACTGCAATTCTGAACGTTCTGGCCGAAACGAAAAAAACCAGCCTGAAAAAAACAATACAGCACAGTATAGTTACACATTCTACACATACCCAAACAATAAAATAGAGAAGTTGTGCGTGTTTTTATTATTGCTGCAACATATATACTCAGATTGATTTTGACAGGCGCAAAAACTAAACAGGAAACAATTGTGGTTCTTAATTCTGATTGGCTGAATCACGTGAAAAAACAGACTGCCCACGATTTCTGCGCGCAACGTTATGCGCGCACGTTTTCATGTGTGTTTTTTGAGCGCGATATTATCGGACGGATGAAAAGATGCGCTCGGATCGTAATACCAGCGTTAATTTACGTGCATTAACGTTCAATGTTGCGCGCAAAAAAAATTGCTTGTGCTTTTGCGTGGGGAATGTAATAGAGCCCAAAGTTTGTTATTTTATTTAAGTCCTCGGAGCGCTGGCCCTTTATTTTTTTGATGTATCAAGCGTTGGCCGAGCACCGGGCATTGGATACTGATTTGAGTCCTGGAATGCAGGAGGGATTCAGTCTCTTACATATGTATATATATATATTCACAATGCAGGATGCACTCCAGGACCCATGTATAGAAAAATAAAAAAATCTTTATTAAAGTGTTCACATATTCATCTGGATGAATATGTGAAAGCTGTAATAAAGATTTTTTATTTTTCTATAGATGGGTCCTGGAGTGCATCCTGCATTGTGAATACTGTATATATATACTGTATATAATATATATATACAGTGGCAAGAAAAAGTATGTGAACCCTTTGGGATTACGTGGAGTTTTGCATGAATTGGTCATAAAATGTGCTCTGATCTTCATCTAAGTCACAACAATTTGAAAAACGCAGTCTGCTTAAAATAATACAACACAAACATTATATGTTTTCATGTTTTTATTGAACATAACATGTAAACATTCACAGTGCAGGGTGGAAAAAGTATGTGAACCCCTAGCCTAATGACTTCTCCAAGACATAATTGGAGCCAGGAGTGAGCCAACCTTGAGTCCAATCAGTGTGATATTATTGGATGTGTTGCTGAAAGCTGTCCTGCCCTTTAAAAACACACATCAGTTTTGGGTTTACTGGTTTCAAGAAGCACTGCCTGATGTGAACCATGTCCTGCAGAAAAGAGCTCTCAGAAGACCTACGATCCAGAATTGTTGACTTGCATGAAGCTGGAAAGGGTTACAAAAGTATCTCCAAAAGCCTTGATGTTCATGTGTCCACGGTAAGACAGACTGTCTACAAATGGAGAAAGTTCAGCACTGTTGCTACTCTCCCTAGGAGTGGTCGTCCTGTAAAGATGACTGCAAGAGCACAGCGCAGAATGCTTAATCAGGTAAAGAAGAATCCTAGAGTGTCAGCTAAAGACTTACTGAAATCTCTGGCACATGCTAACATTTTTGTTAAACACATCTACAATAAGGAAAACATTAAACAAGAATGGAGTACATGGGAGGACACCACGGAGGAAGCCATTGCTGTCCAATAAGAATATTGCAGCACGTTTGAAGTTTGCAAAAGAGCAGCTGGATGTTCCACAGCACTACTGGCAAAATATTCTGTGGACAGATGACACCAAAATTGAGTTGTTTGGAAAAAGCACACAACACTATTTGTGGAGAAAAAAAAGGCACAGCACACCAACATCAAAACCTCATCCCCACGGTAAAACATGACGGGGAGAGCATCATGGTTTGGGGCTTCTTTGCTGCCTCAGGGCCTGGACGGATTGTTGTCATTGATGATAAACTCTGGAATTCATTTTTCCAAGACATTTTGCAGGAAAACGTAAGACCATCTGTCCGCCAACTGAAGCTCCGCAGAGGATGGGTGATGCAACAGGACAATGACCCAAAGCATACAAGTAATTCAACAAAAGAATAGCTTCAACAAAATAAAATACGCCTTCTGGAGTGGCCCAGTTAGAGTCCTGACCTCAACCCGATTGAAATGCTGTGGCATGACCTTAAGAGAGCGATTCACACCAGACATCCCAAGAATATTGTTACACTGAAACAGTTTTGTGAAGAGGAGTGGTCCAAAATTACTCAAGAACGTTGTGCAGGTCTGATCTGCAACTACAGGAAACGTTTGGTTGAGGTTATTGCTGCCAAAGGAGGGTCAACCAGTTATTAAGTCCAAAGGTTCACATACTTTTTCCACCCTGCACTGTGAATGTTTACATGTTCTGTTCAATAAAAACATGAAAACATATAATGTTTGTGTTGTATTATTTTAAGCAGACTGTGTTTTTCAAATTGTTGTGACTTAGATGAAGATCAGAGCACATTTTATGACCAATTCATGCAAAATTCCACGTAATCCCAAAGGGTTCACATACTTTTTCTTGCCACTGTATATACCATAGGATTGTTTTGAACCAGGCAAGGTTTTTGAGTTCTTGGTGAGTGCTGTACCAGGTCGTTTGGTATATATAATTATATACATACAGATATAAAGTCCACTAGTGCAGGATAATGTACATTAATGTAACACATAATACAGATAGTTAAAACTTCACACTAACCTGGAAAACCTGCTTCCGTGGCGACGCGAGTATCACCTCCTGGAGTGCATAGGACCCCATGGAGGGCTTTTCGCTTCTGGGCTTAGAGCCCTACACGATCCGCAAGATCATGCAGTGTCACAGAGTGCTCGCGGAGGGAGACTGGGTACTATTTCTCCCGGCGCCCAGAGGCAGCAAATCGGACCAACGTTCTCACTGCGGGATTAAAGAGGAGTATTGGATTTATTGGGGGGGGGGGTTAGGAGGTGCTAAATGATCCTGCAGAAGCCGAATCAGGCAGCGCTAGCTTTTAGGTGATGGTAAAATTGTGGTGCTCTTTGTATAACCCCTTTATTGTCTCAGTGGATACAAAAAGGTACTAAAACAGCGCCCTATATGTAGTATTTGCGCCTAGGCGGGAGCCCCCCCCCCAGTTACCCTTTATTGTCTCGGTCGCTCTCATTCCGTCGCTCTCCTTTCGCTCTCCCTAGTCAATGTCTTTCACTCCCCATCCCTTCTGTCTTTATTGCAGTCTCTCCATACCTTTTGTCTCTTTTTTGCCACCTTTGTCTCCATTCTTCCTCATTCTCTTTCTCTCCCCCTCCACGCTTGCCGTCTTTCTCTCCCTCTCCATCCTTGCAGTCTTTTTCTCTTCACCCATTCTGTCTTCTTCTGCTGTCTCTTTTTCCTCCATTCACTCCCATTCGGACTCTCATTTCTCTCCCCATCCCTAATGTCTCTCTATTGCAGTCTGTAGCAGTCGCTTTCCCTCCTCGCCGTCTCTCCTTCTCCATCCTCGCCTTCTCTCCTTCTCCATCCTCGCCGTCTCTCCTTCTCCATCCTCGCCGTCTTTCCTTCTCCATCCTCGCCGTCTCTCCTTTTCCATCCTCGCCGTCTCTCCTTCTCCATCCTCGCCGTCTTTCCTTCTCCATCCTCGCTGTCTCTCCTTTTCCATCCTCGCCGTCTCTCCTTCTCTATCCTCGCCGTCTCTCCTTCTCCATCCTCGCCGTCTGTCCTTCTCCGTCCTCGCCGTCTCTCCTTCTGCGTCCTCGCCGTCTCTTCATCTCCATCCTCGCCGTCTCTCCTTCTCCATCCTCGCCGTCTCTCCTTCTCCATCATCGCCGTCTCTCCTTTTCCATCCTCGCCGTCTCTCCTTCTCCATCCTCGCCGTCTCTCCTTCTCCATCCTCGCCGTCTCTCCTTCTCCATCCTCGCCGTCTCTCCTTCTCCATCCTCGCCGTCTCTCCTTTTCCATCCTCGCCGTCTCTCCTTCTCCATCCTCGCCGTCTCTCCTTCTCCATCCTCGCCTTCTCTCCTTCTCCATCCTCGCCGTCTCTCCTTTTCCATCCTCGCCGTCTCTTCATCTCCATCCTCGCCATCTCTCCTTCTCCATCCTCGCCGTCTCTCCTTCTCCATCATCGCCGTCTCTCCTTTTCCATCCTCGCCGTCTCTCCTTCTCCATCCTCGCCGTCTCTCCTTCTCCATCCTCGCCGTCTCTCCTTCTCCATCGTCGCTGTCTCTCCTTCTCCAGCCTCGCCGTCTCTCCTTTTCCATCCTCGCTGTCTCTCCTTTTCCATCCTCGCCGTCTCTCCTTCTCCATCCTCGCCGTCTCTTCTGCTCTATCCTCGCTGTCTCTTCCTCTCCGTCTCTTCCTCTCTGTCCTCGCCGTCTCTCCTTCTCCATCCTCGCCGTCTCTCCTTCTCCATCCTTTCCGTCACTTCTGCTCTATCCTCGCCGTCTCTTCCTCTCTATCCTCGCCGTCTCTTCTGCTCTATCCTCGCCCTCTCTTCTGCTCCATCATCGCCATCTATTCTGCTCCATCCTCGCCGTCTCTTTCCCTCTATTTGTTCTCTATTCTGGTTTTCTGAGCGCTCTGTATCCAGGTGGTTGTTCATGCATGGAGGCATTTGTCTCTTTATGTTCCACCTCTTGTATCTCTCATTCAGTTTTGCTTCAGTGCAACAAACAAGTAGATTTATAAAGCTGTGTGTCCTGCCAGCGGGGAAACAAATCTCCTTAACTCTGCAGAGAGCCGGGCGTTCGTCTTCAGGTTTCCCGGCGCAGATACAGGGTCACTCAGCGAGTCACTTAATAGGAATATTTTGGAGTTTTAGCAGTATGTCATACTTATGAGTGCATTTTATTCCGGGGATGATTAATGTCTGCAGGAGGCGCGTGCGTTCAATACGGTAACACATTTCTATGTCTCTCTTACTGAAAATTATCATAAATAAAATGTAATGCCGTCCTTCCAGGTAATGCACACAGCGGCTATTTTAAACCATTTCCAACTGGAATCACTTGGCTTCACATTTACAGAATGCGGAATTTATCACCAAAATGCAAAATATTGGCCTTATATTTAAAGGGCCGCTACCGCCAAAAAATTGAAATGTCCTTATTGTCTTTATTTGATGTTACTGATATCTTACATGTGCTTTGTTTTTCTCTTTTATGTTTAGTAAAGAAAATATTCTCCTCTATATGTGTCACTGGGTGCATCCATTGTGTGATATTTTCCTCTATATGTGTCACTGGGTGCATCCATTGTGTGATATTTTCCTCTATATGTGTCACTGGGTGCATCCATTGTGTGATATTTTCCTCTATATGTGTCACTGGACACATCCATTGTGTGATATTTTCCTCTATATGTGTCACTGGGTGCATCCATTGTGTGACATTTTATGTTGTAAACTCCCCATCACTTGCTCCTCCTCACTGTGTTGCAATGGCCATAGAATGAAGTGAATGGGTCAGGTCTCCAAAATCTGACTCCTAAGAATTGCATTGTGTGTAATATATACAAAGGACATCACCGAGGGGTAGTATAAAGCAATGGAAGCCAGCTATTAGATCACATTCAGCTGCCATCTCTTACCTTGTGTAGCCTAGACAACACAATAGATCACCTGCAGCCTTGTGTAAACATACCTTCGCCCACCCCATTGCTTCTTCATTGTTGTTTTATTCTATACCACAGCTTTCAGTCTAGCCCAGGGGCAGCAACCTTGGCTCCCTGATGTTTTGGGAACTACATCTCCCATGATGCTCAGTCACCCATTAGGCTGACTTAGCCACATGGGAAATGTAGTTCCCAAATCATCAGGGAGCCAAGGTTGCTGACCCCTGGTCTAGCCAGTACTCCCAGAAAGAGTCCTGATGTGCCAGATGGGTCCTGCTGCTGGTCGTCGCTCCTTTGATGGCATGAGGAACACGCTGGGAGACTATGTGCAGCTCCAGGTTGTGACATGCTGCACAGAGCCAGTGAGAGATATGTCGTACAGGATCACTGTGTCTCTTGGAAAGACGTCTGCCGGTGTTTATTTCACTGGTGCTGCAGCCGCCAATGTATTGCGTCTCCCTGCCACGTCCATTCTTTCCACGGACCTCAGATCCTCAGGACCCTGAAGAATCTGAGATACGTAATACACTGAAAATACAGCTGAATTCTTTTCAAATGATGGTGATACTATTGTTCGACGCGTGAACACCTAATTTATTCATGCTGATGGACAGTGCATGAAAATTGCCACCCCGCAGCATGTATAATCCATACGCTGCATGTTAGAAATCAAAAAGGAATCCCAGGTGACCTGCCTTGATTTCCTTCCAGCAGCATATGAATTATACATGTTGCAGGGCAGCACTTTTCCCCTGTGATCTCCTTTGTATGAAACGGTAATATGTGTCCAGGAAATCATGGCTGACCTGGTAACTCTAGTATAGAGACACTCTCACTCAGAACCCTGCATAAAGAGGGGGGGTCTGTAGGATTTCTGAAAAGTAGCGAAGTGTGAGAGGCGGGAGACGTCAGCAACACACAGGCCTGGCTAATGCTTTTTTAACAAGTTCGGCACAATAAGTGAAATTCTTGATCGTTCTATAAGTACATTTTATCACGCAGGTTCTGAAAGTTGCATCAAAGTATCCGGCTGCTGCGTCGCAGCTTGGAATTGCTCTCTCACCGTGTAACGAGCGCTCAGGGATGGGGAGATGGATGGATGCGTTGGTTCTCTGTAACCACCCACTATTCTTTTATCGTTAATTAAACTGGAAGCAGTTGCTTTCTGAGCCACGTGAATGCGGAACAGATGGCCGCCGAATGGAGGGAAAGGCAGAGCGGGTCCTCACGGTGTCAGGGCTGATTTATCCTGCAGGGCTCTGCTGGGGAGTCGGGGACGCTGAGCGTTGTACTGGTTTTCTAAGACAATGTTTGATGTTTCAGCATTTTAATAAGGTGACAGACATGGGGACATTCCGTTTACTATAAGTAAGTATTTATCATCGGGACACTGGCGTGCGCAGCTCGTTACATTAGGGTGCGTACACATGGAACATTTATTAATCGAAAAGTTAGATTTAGAAGATTTTGCCCAAAATACACATTTTTCATTAGAAATAATAAGCCTGTAATCAGAGAGCGAGTCAGTTTTTATGTTATTCATCATGAAACAAATAAGGGACATCTAAAATATCAACGTAGGAGGTGAAAGAGGACCCCTTCATCCAACGTTAGGGTGTGCCTGGACACCGCACACACCCTGCACACACCTATGCATAGGGAACAATTCAATTTTGTCCTATCATTCAAGGAACACTCTACTCATCCTGACTACATTACAGTTACAAAGTGGTCAGGAAGTGAGGAGTGCCCCCATTTCAACCCCCCTCCTGCCCTGATTCCTCTACCCCGCCCAGCTTTACCAGCAGAAGGATTTTTTTTAATTTCCCAGTTGCCAATCATCAGATCGGTCACTAGTGATGTCAGCGCACAGACAGCATGCTGACGTCACCCTCGGAGGTCACCCGGGACAACGAGCGTCTCAGAGATAGGCAGCTGACGGATCGGATATGCGCATGTCCACAACTCCAATCGATCGTTCTGCGCAGGCGCTACGGAACTTGCGTACATGAAGTGCGCATGCTCTGTAGCGGAGCGCAATTTGCAGTTCCTACGCTATGCAAATTGTGAAGCAGATATGCTTCTGGGGTGATTATAACCCCCCTGAATCTTATCCCTGTACAGCAGCGAGTGACCTCACAGCTGTCCCTGTATTCTGCCCTCTCCCCGGGCTGCTGTAACGTGTTTGAACTTGTTATTACAGTGAGGTTTGGGGCTGCTATGTGCAATTTGCTTTATCTCTCTGCATGGTGCCTAGGGAGAAAGAAGAGAGTGAAGATTAGTGCGCCCACTGTGGAGAAACCAATCTGTCTAAAAAAAAAAGCATGAAAATTTGGTTTTAATATGCGGAGTGCCTTTCAATGTATTGCAATGCAAAATTGAGATAACTCAACTTTGTATGTGAAGGGGTTAAAGGGACACTCAAAAAAATGGCCAGAGGATACTGACTAGCCGAATTAATTTTTCTTTTGGAGGATGATTTTACTCGACTCAGGGGCGTACCTAGAACATTTGGCACCCGGGGCGGATCCTATATTTGGCACCCCCCCCCTAACTTTAAAATGTAAAAATTTTTTTATAATAATCACACGCACTTTTTTTTATGTTTTCAAAAATATTTTTAGTTCTAGCATTCTGGCAGGACATGACATATACAAATAATAATGATATATTATGAATCTGACGATGGTGGATCATTCATGCGTCCTTTGAGCTGTGCAATAAGGGGCGAGTGTAGATTATTTTTGAATAATTGTTATTTTTAAGTGATTTTGCAAACTCACAACATATTCATCCTATAGTGGTTTTTCTTTTTTCTGTAAGAGACCTTTTTATTATCAATCATAGGACCTTATATGTAAATTCCAGACATTTTCGTTAAGTAGGCCGACTCCCTGCACTTCGGGGACCCCGTGGTGAATGGTGAATTCACTGTAGGGTGGGGAAATATGATTCCCCGAAGTGCAGGGTACAGCAGAACACCAAAATGTTGGCGTCATTTCGGTGCTCTGTGAGTAACCCCTTTATTGGTGGGATTTTTGTCACCCCCTGGAAAGTGCCAGCCTAGGCCTTGCCTACCCAGGACATACTTGAATATTAGTGAAATCTCAATGTATCCCTCCTGGTAAAATACTTTGCAAAAATAAAAAATTAAAACAATAAACATTGAATATATATTTGTTTTTCTTTTAGGGTGTCATCCTAGGGGGTAGTGTCACCCGAAAATTAATGAAATCTTAATGTATCTTTCCTGGTAAAATACTTTGCAAAAGTAATTTTTTTAAAAAAAAAATCCTTTTTTCTGGGTGTCACCCTAGGGGTGGTGTCACCCGGTGTCAGGGCCGTAGGAAGGGCGAGGCGAGTGAGGCACGTGCCTCGTGCACAGCTGTGAAGGGGCGCAGCCATGGCTCGAGTCCTGTGGGAACGTAGGTTGCGGGAACCTGCGTTCCCGCAGCTTTCCAGCAGGACTCGAGCCATAGCTGCGCCCCTTCACAGCTGTGAAGCGCCCAGCCCGAAACGATTGCCGGCGGCCGCTTGCTTCCTGCTTGAATGGCCGCTGACAGGAAGTGCAGCCGCTCGCCTGGGATCTAACAGGCAGGCTGTTTCATCAATCCCAGGTGAGCGGCTGCACTTCCTGTCAGCGGCCGTTCAAGCAGGAAGCACGCGGCCGCCGGCAATGAGAGGTGAGCTGGGGCAATATCCAGGAGACCTGGGGGCACAATCCATGAGACCTGGGGGCACAATCCATGAGACCTGGGGGCAATATCCAGGAGACCTGGGGGCACAATCCATGAGACCTGGGGGCAATATCCAGGAGACCTGGGGGCAATATCCAGGAGACCTGGGGGCACAATCCATGAGACCTGGGGGCACAATCCATGAGACCTGGGGGCACTATCCATGAAACCTGGGGCACAATCCATGAGACCTGGGGGCACTATCCAGGAGACCTGGGGGCACTATCCAGGAGACCTGGGGGCACTATCCATGAGACCTGGGGGCACAATCCATGAGACCTGGGGGCACAATCCAGGAGACCTGGGGGCACTATCCATGAGACCTGGGGGCACTATCCAGGAGACCTGGGGGTATTATCCATGAGACCTGGGGGCACTATCCAGGAGACCTGGGGGCACTATCCAGGAGACCTGGGGGCACTATCCAGGAGACCTGGGGGCACTATCCATGAGACCTGGGGGCATTATCCATGAGACCTGGGGCATATCCATGAGAGCTGGGGCATAATCCATGAGACCTGGGGGGCATAATCCATGAGACCTGGGGCATTATCCATGAGAGCGGGGGGCAATATCCATGAGAGCTGGGGCAATATCCATGAGAGCTGGGGGGCAATATCCATGAGAGCTGGGGCATTATCCATGAGAGCTGGGGGTACAATCCATGAGACCTGGGGGCACAATCCATGAGACCTGGGGGCACAATCCATGAGACCTGGGGGCACAATCCAGGAGACCTGGGGGCAATATCCAGGAGACCTGGGGGCACAATCCATGAGACCTGGGGGCACAATCCATGAGACCTGGGGGCACAATCCAGGAGACCTGGGGGGCACTATCCATGAGACCTGGGGGGCACTATCCATGAGACCTGGGGGCACAATCCATGAGACCTGGGGGCACTATCCAGGAGACCTGGGGGTACTATCCATGAGACCTGGGGGCACAATCCATGAGACCTGGGGGCACAATCCATGAGACCTGGGGGCACAATCCAGGAGACCTGGGGGGCACTATCCATGAGACCTGGGGGCACTATCCAGGAGACCTGGGGGTATTATCCATGAGACCTGGGGGCACTATCCATGAGACCTGGGGCATTATCCATGAGACCTGGGGCATATCCATGAGAGCTGGGGCATAATCCATGAGACCTGGGGGGCATAATCCATGAGACCTGGGGCATTATCCATGAGAGCGGGGGGCAATATCCATGAGAGCTGGGGGCAATATCCATGAGAGCTGGGGGTACATGAGACCTGGGGCACAATCCATGAGACCTGGGGGCACAATCCATGAGACCTGGGGACACAATCCATGAGACCTGGGGACACAATCCATGAGACCTGGGGGCACAATCCATGAGACCTGAGGGCAATATCCAGGAGACCTGGGGCACAATCCATGAGACCTGGGGGCAATATCCATGAGACCTGGGGGCACAATCCATGAGACCTGGGGGCACAATCCATGAGACCTGGGGGCACAATCCATGAGACCTGGGGGCAATATCCAGGAGACCTGGGGGCAATATCCATGAGACCTGGGGGCACAATCCAGGAGACCTGGGGGCAATATCCAGGAGACCTGGGGAAACAATCCATGAGACCTGGGGGCAATATCCATGAGAGCTGGGGCATTATCCATGAGAGCTGGGGGTACAATCCATGAGACCTGGGGGCACAATCCATGAGACCTGGGGGCAATATCCAGGAAACCTGGGGACACAATCCATGAGACCTGGGGGCACAATCCATGAGACCTGGGGGCAATATCCAGGAGACCTGGGGCATTATCCATGAGACCTGGGGCACAATCCAGGAGACCTGGGGGCACAATCCATGAGACCTGGGGGCACAATCCATGAGAGCTGGGGGCACAATCCATGAGAGCTGGGGGCACAATCCATGAGAGCTGGGGGCACAATCCATGAGAGCTGGGGCATTATCCATGAGAGCTGGGGGCACAATCCATGAGAGCTGGGGGCACAATCCATGAGACCTGGGGGATTATCCATGAGACCTGGGGGCACTATCCATGAGACCTGGGGCATTATACATGAGACCTGGGGCATATCTATGAGAGTTGGGGCATAATCCATGAGACCTGGGGGGCATTATCCATGATACCTGGGGGGGCATATCCATGAGAGCTGGGGGGGCATATCCATGAGAGCTGGGGCATTATCCATGAGAGCTGGGGGGCAATATCCATGAGAGCTGGGGCAATATCCATGAGAGCTGGGGGGCAATATCCATGAGAGCTGGGGCAATATCCAGGAGACCTGAGGGCACAATCCATGAGACCTGGGGGGCAATATCCAGGAGACCTGGGGACACAATCCATGAGACCTGGGGGCAATATCCAGGAGACCTGGGGGCAATATCCATGAGACCTGGGGGCACAATCCATGAGACCTGGGGGCAATATCCATGAGACCTGGGGGCACAATCCATGAGACCTGGGGGCAATATCCAGGCGACCTGGGGGCAATATCCAGGCGACCTGGGGGCAATATCCATGAGACCTGGGGGTATTATCCATGAGACCTGGGGGCACTATCCATGAGACCTGGGGCATTATACATGAGACCTGGGGTATATCCATGAGAGCTGGGGCATAATCCATGAGACCTGGGGGGCATTATCCATGATACCTGGGGGGCATATCCATGAGAGCTGGGGGGGCATATCCATGAGAGCTGGGGCATTATCCATGAGACCTGGGGGGCATTATCCATGAGACATGGGGCACTATCCATGAGAACTGGGGGGCAATATCCATGAGAGCTGGGGCAATATCCATGAGAGCTGGGGGCAATATCCATGAGAACTGGGGCAATATCCAGGAGACCTGAGGGCAATATCCAGGAGACCTGGGGAGCAATATCCAGGAGACCTGGGGACACAATCCATGAGACCTGGGGACACAATCCATGAGACCTGGGGGCACAATCCATGAGACCTGGGGGCAATATCCAGGAGACCTGGGGACACAATCCATGAGACCTGGGGCAATATCCAGGAGACCTGGGGGCACAATCCATGAGACCTGGGGGCAATATCAGGAGACCTGGGGGCAATATCCAGGAGACCTGGGGGCACTATCCATGAGACCTGGGGGCACTATCCATGAGACCTGGGGGCAATATCCAGGAGACCTGGGGGCACTATCCATGAGGCCTGGGGGTATTATCCATGAGACCTGGGGGCACTATCAATGAGACCTGGGGCATTATACATGAGACCTGGGGTATATCCATGAGAGCTGGGGCATAATCCATGAGACCTGGGGGGGCATTATCCATGAGACATGGGGCATTATCCATGAGAGCTGTGGGGCAATATCCATGAGAGCTTTGGCAATATCCATGAGAGCTGGGGGGCAATATCCAGGAGACCTGAGGGCACAATCCATGAGACCTGGGGGCAATATCCAGGAGACCTGGGGGCAATATCCAGGAGACCTGGGGACACAATCCATGAAACCTGGGGGCACAATCCATGAGACCTGGGGACAATATCCAGGAGACCTGGGGGCACAATCCATGAGACCTGGGGGCACAATCCATGAGACCTGGGGGCACAATCCATGAGACCTGGGGGCAATATCCATGAGACTGGGGGCACAATCCATGAGACCTGGGGGCACAATCCATGAGACCTGGGGGCAATATCCATGAGACCTGGGGGCACAATCCATGAGACCTGGGGGCAATATCCAGGAGACCTGGGGGCAATATCCAGGAGACCTGGGGGCAATATCCAGGAGACCTGGGGGCACTATCCATGAGACCTGGGGGCACTATCCATGAGACCTGGGGCATTATACATGAGACCTGGGGTATATCCATGAGAGCTGGGGCATAATCCATGAGACCTGGGGGGGCATATCCATGAGAGCTGGGGGGGCATATCCATGAGAGCTGGGGCATTATCCATGAGACCTGCGGGGCATTATCCATGAGAGCTGGGGGCACAATCCATGAGACCTGGGGGCACAATCCATGAGACCTGGGGGCACAATCTTTGAGACCTGGGGGCAATATCCATGAGACCTGGGGACAAAATCCATGAGACCTGGGGGCACAATCCATGAGACCTGAGGGCAATATCCAGGAGACCTGGGGGCACAATCCATGAGACCTGGGGGCACAATCCATGAGACCTGGGGGTATTATCCATGAGACCTGAGGGTATTATCCATGAGACCTGGGGGCATTATCCATGAGACCTGGGGGCACAATCCATGAGACCTGAGGGCAATATCCAGGAGACCTGAGGGCAATATCCAGGAGACCTGGGGGCACAATCCATGAGACCTGGGGCAATATCCATGAGACCTGGGGGCAATATCCAGGAGACCTGGGGGCACAATCCATGAGACCTGGGGGCACTATTCATGAGACCTGGGGGTATTATGCATGAGACCTGGGGGCATTATCCATGAGAGCTGGGGGCAATATCCATGAGACCTGGGGGCAATATCCATGAGACCTGGGGGCAATATCCATGAGACCTGGGGCATTATACATGAGACCAGGGGCATAATCCATGATACCTGGGGGGGCATATCCATGAGAGCTGGGGGGGAATATCCATGAGAGCTGGGGGGGAATATCCATGAGAGCTGGGGCAATATCCATGAGAGCTGGGGCAATATCCATGAGAGCTGGGGCATTATCCATGAGAGCTGGGGGGGATTATCCATGAGAGCTGGGGGCATTATCCATGAGCTGGGCCATATCCATGTGAACTGGGGCAATATACTGTATACCCATATGAGCTGGGGTCAATAATATCCATGTGAACTGGGGAAAATAGTCTGGGGGCTCAGTGCTGTGTATATTATTCTGGGGGGGTGTATATTATGCTAAATGTTCTTTTGCTATACATGCATGTATTCTGTGTATGCACTATATATGAGGGCCCCATCACCTCCTTAACGCTAGCTCTCACACATGTGAGCGTTGGTGCTAGGTTAAATGAGGTTACTGCATGCTGCCCATATCACATCCTAGCACAGGACCCTCATATTACAATCCCAACGGTAACAGGTTAATAAATCCAGGAGATTGTGCTTTTCAGCACGAGGTTACTGTACTTTGCGCTCCCTATACTTAACATGGGGAGCGCAAAGAGTAAATAACGTTAGGATTACAAAGTCCTAACGCTAATTACCATCCCGCCATAGCTACAAAAGTTACCCACAGCTAGACGCTGGTGCTAAGTGACGCCGCTTCTGCAGAATCAGTCAGCACCTGCCAGAACCCCCCCAAAAATCACATACTTGCCTCTCATCCCACAGCGCAAAGGGTGGTCCGATCCACTGCTTCTGGTCGCGGGGAGCATCCAGGAGCTTAGCACTGCGCCACTGGTCGGGGACTCTGATTTTTAAAATTATGTGGGGGGGGGCACAATTTTCTGTTTTTGCCTCGGGTGCAAAAGAAGCTCGCTACGGCTCTGCCCGGTGCGGCCTGCCCCCCGCACCCCCTAGGTACGCCCCTGGCTAAACCATAATATAATATCCAGACAAACTCACTCATGATTTGACAATTTAGCATGGAAGAACTTGAGCTCCTGCATAGAGCGCAGACCACTGGGACCACTGAACATGTTTGGATGGAGTTGGATTCATTACCTGAAAAGTGCAAACTCCCAGAGAAAAAGAAATGGAGCAGCGCAAAAGCAATAACCAGATTAAACAAATAACCCCATGACCCCATGGGATGACAAGCCGCTGAAGAGTCAGGAGGAAAGACACAGGCCGGTCACACCATTCAAAGAGCTGATTTTATTTAGGAGAGCACGACATTTCATCTGGAAGCTCGGGGACTTTATCAAGCCAACTCCTACAGAAACGCCCCAAAATCTTACGGAAAGCCTTTCCTAAAGCGTGGCAGCTGTTATACCAAGGAGCAGGAACTCCATATTATTGGGAATGGTGTAGCTGTGCAATAGAGTACATTACAGTCAGCATTAAAGTGATAAAGGCAATGCAGAGACTCCCACACATCTCATACAGGCGGGGGAGCGATGTCGATATAAATCCCCTGCAGAGCTAAGAAACCTCAACTTAATGTCACCGTCATCTCACCAGCTCCTGTCGAGTGAAATCCACGACTACCGTGAACCCCTCCTTTCCCCAGTTACTAGTGAAATATTTACTAGATCTCGGCAGCAGAAAAACCTGCGATTGATTGAAATAAAAGATAAAAAAGCCAGACTGTTAGAGGGGTACACGGAGGATACAATATTTCCTTTATGATTGAGGGGTACACGGAGGATACAATATTTCCTTTATGATTCAGGGGTACACGGAGGATACAATATTTCCTTTATGATTGAGGGGTACACGAATGATACACTATTTCCTTTATGATTGAGGGGTACACGGAGGATACAATATTTCCTTTATGATTGAGGGGTACACGAATGATACACTATTTCCTTTATGATTGAGGGGTACACGGAGGATACAATATTTCCTTTATGATTCAGGGGTACACGGAGGATACAATATTTCCTTTATGATTCAGGGGTACACGGAGGATACAATATTTCCTTTATGATTCAGGGGTACACGGAGGATACAATATTTCCTTTAGGATTCAGGGGTACACGGAGGATACAATATTTCCTTTATGATTCAGGGGTACACGGAGGATACAATATCTCCTTTATGATTGAGGGGTACATGGAGGATACAATATTTCCTTTATAATAGAGGGGTACACGAATGATACAATATTTCCTTTATGATTGAGGGGTACACGGAGGATACAATATTTCCTTTATGATTCAGGGGTACACGGATGATACAATATTTCCTTTATGATTCAGGGGTACACGGAGGATACAATATTTCCTTTAGGATTCAGGGGTACACGGAGGATACAATATTTCCTTTATGATTCAGGGGTACACGGAGGATACAATATCTCCTTTATGATTGAGGGGTACATGGAGGATACAATATTTCCTTTATAATAGAGGGGTACACGAATGATACAATATTTCCTTTATGATTGAGGGGTACACGGAGGATACAATATTTCCTTTAGGATTCAGGGGTACACGGATGATACAATATTTCCTTTATGATTCAGGGGTACACGGAGGATACAATATTTCCTTTAGGATTCAGGGGTACACGGAGGAAACAATATTTCCTTTATGATTCAGGGGTACACGGAGGATACAATATCTCCTTTATGATCGAGGGGTACACGAATGATACAATATTTCCTTTATGATAGAGGGGTACACGGAGGATACAATATTTCCTTTATGATTCAGGGGTACACGGAGGATACAATATCTCCTTTATGATTGAGGGGTACACGAATGATACAATATTTCCTTTATGATAGAGGGGTACACGGAGGATACAATATTTCCTTTATGATTCAGGGGTACACGGAGGATACAATATCTCCTTTATGATTGAGGGGTACATGGAGGATACAATATTTCCTTTATAATAGAGGGGTACACGAATGATACAATATTTCCTTTATGATTCAGGGGTACACGGAGGAAACAATATTTCCTTTTTGATAGAGGGGTACACGGAGGATACAATATCTCCTTTATGATTGAGGGGTACACGAATGATACAATATTTCCTTTATGATAGAGGGGTACACGGAGGATACAATATTTCCTTTATGATTCAGGGGTACACGGAGGATACAATATCTCCTTTATGATTGAGGGGTACATGGAGGATACAATATTTCCTTTATAATAGAGGGGTACACGGAGGATACAATATTTCCTTTTTGATAGAGGGGTACACGGAGGATACAATATTTCCTTTTTGATAGAGGGGTACACAGAGGATACAATATTTCCTTTTTGATAGAGGGGTACACGTTTGTTCCAGCAGTCAGTGCCCCCCCTCCATCCTAATTCTCAGCTATTCCAGTATCAGAAACCTGCATTCGCTCTGTATATGCCGGTGTCTTCAGTTAAGCCGTGGATGATCAGCGGCTGCCGCTCTCGATGCTCGGTTATCAGCATGGGGTCTCATAAGTAATAAAAGGGTGAATTTAAATGGCTTATAATCCGTTCACAGTATCGCTCACCTGCTATAGGAAAGGGGGGGGGGCTCGAGCTCGCTTTGGAAAGCACTCATGTCTGCAAAACATGTTCCACCTGCCTTAAATTATTCACACTCCCTGGCAGGCGCAGATGTCAATTGCTCCAAACGATTTGGATTTCGGTAGAGAAGCGGGAGGCAGATCAGGCCGCGATGCCAAATCCGAGGCTTTTATTCACCGAGCCTCGCACAAATCATAGAAGATTCCAGGTGCCAACCTTCTCATAAGGATTAAAAAATACCATTTCCAGGGGCACTCTGCCGGCAGGCGATTGCGTCGCCAATCTGTCCACAGACCCGAGCAACGAGGAATCCTGGTGGAACAGAGGACAAATCTGCTCCGGTGAGAACAAACAACAAGTGTGAGATACAACGGAAAAAATGGATACATTGTGTTACAGGGCTGCGTCTTTCTGGCTCCTGTTCACTGCTAGGATTTGGAGCAGGGATCAGCAGCCTCAGTCCCACGGATGTTGTGAAACTACATTTCTCACAATGCCCAGACACTCTGAGCTCACTAGGCATCAAGGGAGATGTAGTTTGACCCACGAAGAATGATAGGAAAAGAGGATCCTGCTCAAGAGCTCACAATCTAAAGAAACCAACCGATCTTTTGAGACCGAACCAAACGATCGAGCCCCAACCCGACGCTTTAAAAATATAAATGTTTGTTTTAAAATAAATCTGTGAGGACAAATAGGACCAAAAAATGTAACCGATGCTAATATAGAGGTGATAGCTCCTTTAAAAATATTCAAATTAACCCATGGAAGCCTCTCTCTATCCGTGCTGTGTGTATAGACAGCTCAGTGCGCCTCACACTGTGTGTAATCATAAGAACGAAACCCACAACCCCAGTAATGCTAGTGTGATGTGCGTCACTTTGAACTTGGAGTGCATCAACCAAGAGATGTGTTGGTTGTGATATGTATGAATATGGTTATTATTGTAATGGTCTATATTTATCTATTACTGTGGTTTATATGATTACTGTGTGACAGCTCCCCCTATCTGGAATGTGTTTGCATCTGTTGAAGGCTTGAATGATCTTTGTCAAATGCTGCATCATTATCTGAATCCCATTTACCATCACAACCTACCATTTTGATGGGATGCTAACCCCATTATCTGTCCCTGGTCTAAGTATGTCCCAGACGCAGAGAAGAAGAGCAGGAATTACAGATCAGTCGCAGCATACAACAGGGAGGGATTTTCCATGTGACTCTAGGCCCCTCCTGGGACACACAAACACAATAGATTTTATCTCAATAAAAGGCGGAGCCAGAAGCTGTCTGTTCAAAACCTCCAGATCTACAGGTTGCCTCATTTCCTGGAGATGCTAACAAAGCTCTTTGCGTGTACCAGTTTGCTCCCTTATCAGCCATCCCCCGGATTAAGGCCAAGTGGGAAAATGTAGATATGTAGCAAATTATACAGTATAGCAATGAAAATATTGCTGGTGACGTATACAATAGCATAGAATAAACAACAAAATGTATCGATGTGATCAATAAACACACTCAACAAATGGAAGGTAACAACTAGCTGAATATGGAGTGCTGGGATCTATGCAAAAATACCCAAAAACACAACAACAAAGCATGGTGTGCCCCCCCCCGACCCCGCAGAATGTAGTGAAATTACCAACAAAAACCGAAAGTAACTCACTTCTGTTTAAGCTAGAAATGTGCAACAGTAGAGATCACTTGGACATAGGGTTCCCACCTGTCCGGTTTTGACCCGGACTGTCCGGGTTTGACACCCTCTGCCACCCGGACACATGACTCCGAGCCGGTACCGGCACCTCCGCCCTATACTTACATTTATGTGCGCCCCCGTCACCACAATCCTCTCTTCCTCTATTCAGCCGAGACCGCACCGCCCACTGTCAGTGATGCGCAGGCGCAGCGGCTCACGTGACAATCGCGTTCGTGCGGGCCGGCTCCAGTCAGTCCCGACGTGAGTGAGAGAGAGAAGCGTGCGTGCCGCCCGTCCTTCACTGGAACTGGTACCGTCTTCAAATTGTGCCGGTGCTGCCTGCCTGTCCTGTCCACCGTCCAGACTAGTCTCCACCACCGAATCCGAGACCAGCAACAGAAACTCTGAGTGAGTGAGCGCAGCCGCAGCATCAGCCATATTCCCACCAGTCTGCCATGCTTATTACCTATATGCCAGCCACAATACCAGTCTGCCATGCCTATTACCTATATGCCAGCCACAATACTAGTCTGCCATGCTTATTACCTATATGCCAGCCACAATACCAGTCTGCCATGCGTATTACCTATATGCCAGCCACAACACCAGTCTGCCATGCGTATTACCTATATGCCAGCCACAATACCAGTCTGCCATGCGTATTACCTACAGTTGTGTTCAAAATTATTCAACCCCCACTGAAATTGAGTGTTTTCGCCAGTTTGACATTGATTTTGATCATTCAGTCATCTTGCTTACAATTAAATCAAAGAGGCACGTGTAGGTCAGACAAATATAACATAACATTTATAATGAAATAACCACAAATGTCTTTTCTGTGCTCACATCATTATCAGTTTTATTCAACCCCCAAGTGACATTCAATCTTAGTACTTAGTACAACATCCTTTTACAGCAATAACAGCTTTTAAACGTGAAGCATAGCTTGACACAAGTGTCTTGCAGCGATCTACGGGTATCTTCGCCCATTCGTCATGGGCAAAAGCCTCCAGTTCAGTCACATTCTTAGGCTTGCGCACTGCATCTGCTTTCTTTAAGTCCCACCAGAGGTTCTCAATCGGATTTAAGTCAGGTGACTGCGATGGCCACTCCAAAATGTTCCAGCCTTTAATCTGCAACCTTGCTCTAGTGGACTTGGAGGTATGCTTGGGATCATTGTCCTGTTGAAAGGTCCAACGTCTCCCAAGCCTCAGGTTTGTGACGGACTGCATCACATTGTCATCCAATATCTCCTGGTACTGAAGAGAATTCATGGTACCTTGCGCACGCTGAAGCTTCCCTGTACCTGCAGAAGCAAAACAGCCCCAAAGCATGATTGACCCCCCGCCATGCTTCACAGTAGGCAAGGTGTTCTTTTCTTCATAGGCCTTGTTCTTCCTCCTCCAAACATAGCGTTGATCCATGGGCCCAAACAGTTCTAATTTTGTTTCATCAGTCCACAGAACACTATCCCAAAACTTCTGTGGTTTGTCCACATGACTTTTGGCATACTGCAGTCGACTCTTCTTATTCTTTGGAGACAGCTAGGGGGTGCGCCTGGGAGTTCTGGCATGGAGGCCTTCATTACGCAGTGTGCGCCGTATTGTCTGAGCTGAAACTTCAGTACCCACATCGGACAAATCTTTTCTCAGTTCCTCAGCAGTCACATGGGGACTTTTCTCCACTCTACGCTTCAGGTAGCGCACAGCACTCGAAGTTACCATCTTCTTTCTGCCACAACCAGGTAGCGTTTCAACAGTGCCCTTTGCCTTGAATTTGCGAATGATGCTTCCTATGGTCTCTCTTGGTATGTTTAACATCTTTGCAATCTTCTTATAGCCATTGCCCTTCCTGTGAAGAGTAATCACCTCTTCTCTTGTCTTCCTGGACCATTCTCTTGACTTCACCATGTTTGTAACCACACCAGTAAATGTCTAGAAGGAGCTGAGTATCACAGTCATTTTAAAGCTGCCTAATTGGTGCTTATTATGCTTTATTGCTGCTCCGTGACATCCACAGGTGTTTTCAATACCTGTTTGAAAACACTTGAATGAACCTCTGTTCTTCAGAGTGGTAGTCTTTAAGGGGTTGAATAATTGTGTCAATGAAGAATTCACAAAAGAAACATTTACTACTGTATTACAAAACCAATTGATGTCATTTTAGTTGCATATGGTTCTTTAAAAAGTCCTTGTAGGATTTCATTCTGAATACAATTACAAATGTACACTAAATTCCCTAAAACCCTTTACAGCATTGGGGGTTGAATAATTTTGAACACAACTGTATATGCCAGCCACAATACCAGTCTGCCATGCGTATTACCTATATGCCAGCCACAATACCAGTCTGCCATGCGTATTACCTATATGCCAGCCATACCAGTCTGCCATGCATATTACCTATGTGCCAGCCATATTACCTGTGTGCCAGCCATATTACCAGTCTGCTGTGCGTATTACCTATATGCCAGCCATACCAGTCTGCCATGCATATTACCTATGTGCCAGCCATATTACCTGTGTGCCAGCCATATTACCAGTCTGCTGTGCGTATTACCTATGTGCCAGCCATAATACCAGTCTACCATACATACCACTGTGCCATGCATAATACTAGTGTGCCAGCCATAATACCAGTCTGCCATTCATAATACCAGCATGCCAGCCATAATACCAGTGTGCCATAATACCAGTCTGCCATACATACCACGTGCCATAATGTATACGCTAAAAAGAAAATGGCCGCCCGAACCCTACACTAGAGTGTTTGGGTTTGGCTTGAAGGAAAGGTGGCAACCCTACTTGGACATTTAGTGATCAAGCCCATGAAGGAAATGTTCTAGAGCTGCGATTCCCTACCTTGGTCCTCCGGGAGCACAAAACAGGACAGGTTTTGAGGATTGCCATGGGGAAATGCAGACTGAATCCTGCAATGACTGAGCAGCAAATCATATCACCTGTTCTGCGCTTCAGTTTTCTGGCAAACCTGGCCTGTTAGGCGGTCCTGAGGACCAAGGTTGGGAATCACTGCTCTAGGGAGTCTTCTTAACAGGTCAGGTTTTAAAGACTCCCTAGGGGAAATGCAGACTGAATCCTGCAATCACTGGGCAGTAAATCATATCACCTGTGCTGTGCTTCAAAATCTTGCAAACCTGGCTTCTTAGTGCTCCCGGAGGTGCAGGGATGGGAAACACTCCTCTATAGTATTTGTGGAGTAAATGAAAAGGGTGCTGTAACAACATGAAGTTACGTCTTATGCTTTCTCTTCTGAGAAGTTTATTTACTCAGAGATACAGAGTAATAGAGGTTAGAAGGAGACGCGCGCGCCATTACTACTGTGATCTCACTCATCATCCCCCCGGCTTACGATCCAGAAAACCAGATGTCGTAAAGCCTGTGGCTATAGTGGAACCGTTTGGCAAGTGCGCTGGTCAAGTATCGTTCTGTTTTGGGAAGTCCCACCATGAGAATGATTGACACCTCAGCGCCCATCAAGGCTCTGCAGCAGCTGTAAACTCCACTGCTCTCCTCTCCGTGTCAAACGCGTCCCCTAAAAAAAAACCAAATAATTAAATGACGCAGATGCCTCTCGCAGCTCCTACAGCGCTGCGCATACGAACAGGTTTTGTTCTTTAATTTATCAATCTCAAACCAGATTGCATCTTCCCTCGCGACGTCCTTCTGGTTTTACGGATCTCCTGCAGGTCTCGTCCATTTAATAACCAGTCACAGTGTTACATTTAATCTGCTTGTTGATAAATAGAAGCCAGAGTACATTTAAACAGAGAAACGTAATATCCAATCAATGCTTTGTCACAAAATCCTCTCGCCGCCCACCCCCCTAATCCTCTTTCTGATATTTGGACGCAGATGATGTCCCATTTATCTAAAGAGCCGTAAATCAAAAGTCTGGAGTTGGACAGTCGGTTGAAAGCCCTGGGACACAGTTCATTAAGCATTCGCTCCTTGAATCAATAGAGCACAATATATACAGTACAAACCATCTGAGCTAAGCAAAACGAGAGCCAAGGTTCGGATCTGCCAAGTTAAGAAACACGGATAAACACAAAAAGATTCTGTAATTTGGTAATCTCTCCGGAGTCTGAAGTAGCACTAATGGATAAGAAGAATGGCCTTTTGTAGCGATGAGGACGAACAGCAAAACATGGGGACGGGTAATTACTAGAGCTGTGCATTCATTTCGGAAAAATTCAGAATTTGGAACGAAATTTGATAATTCGTATTTCGGAAGTACTTCTGAATAACGAATCGATACGATACGAATTCGAAACGAAACGGAACATAACATTTATTTCGTTTTACACTGTGTCATCATCATAAAAGAAAAAATTGAATAACTGATATCAACTATTGAATCTGAAATGAACTATCAAATTGATATTAACTATCGAATTGATCTTAAATTAAAATACAAGTAATAGTCAGCAAAGGACTTAATTTCTTCATACATTTTGTTTTATTTGACTCAAACACTAAATCTGTGACACAGCTTAAAATTTAACCCTAGCTTTTCTTTTAACAGCAAAATTTGATCAATTGAGGTTTTATTTAGTGATCCAAAATTCGAATCGATACCAACTATCGAATTGATATATGAAATTCGAATCGATACGAAATCGATACAAAAAACAAAATGAAATACGAAACGAAATTAGTTACGAAATTCCGAAAACGAAATGATTTAAAAACGTAACGAAACGACACTAAACAAAACAAATTTTTCAGCCATGCACATCCCTACAGGTCATTTTTCAATGAAACCAATATCCAATCAAGCCACAATGTATCTTTAAATACTTTTTTAAAAATCTATCTATCAATAAAACCTACTTTATTTCCAGTGCTCGGGTCTCCTTTCGTTCTTCTCTTGATTGACAGCATCTGCTGCAGGATTGAGAGGCACTGGCTGATCTGCACACTCTGCGCAAAGCGGATCATATTCGAGCATGAGCTGATTGACAGCCTTCTGGGTGGAGGGAAACCCTCTGATTTGGAAGGCTGTTATTGCTTGCATGGATAGACCAGTGGTAGATATCGGGAGGAGTGCCATGCACGCCAATTCAATTAATTAAAGGACAGACTTGCCTCCCTGACCTAGAGACAAAACAAAAGAGCGACGAACTTGTCACCGAGAGGCACCGAACATGAATTTTCCCATATGGTGCAACTTCGAGGCAGTTCGTCTGTTTAGAAAGCTGTCAATTTGCCAAATACTGGCGAATTCACAGCGTAATACAGTGCAGTTCACCACAATTCGGTGGCAGTGAAATTGTCCCATAGAGAAGTAATGGTTAATCTATTCACAGAATGCCGAACGTCACCAAAATGTCAGCTAAATGCCCTGTTTTTTGGTTATTCAATTCAACAGGTTCAAACAGTCATAGGATTCAATTGAAAAAAAAAAAAAATATATATATATATATATATAATAGTTTTACATTTTTTTATTTAACTATTTATTCTTTTCATTTTCAGCAAAATGTTTTTATGTATTTCTTTTTTGGAACTTTTTAGCGAAATTTTTGATTCCTTTTTTTCTTCTTTTTAAAAAAGGCTTATTTTATTATTCTGTAACAGACTGTTTATTATGAGGACCTTTTTTTATTATTTCCACATATTCTCATAAATTTATATGGTTTTAAAACACCTTTTAAAGAATAGCAGAGCTCCGTTTTTTTTCTTTCTGCTGTTCGGCGGCAGTTCCAGGTTCAGCGCACTTCAGGGACCCCGCAGTGAATAGTGAATAACCCTCTTTGAGTCTTGTCCACTAGGGATGCGCCGAACACCCCCCGAGTTCGGTTCGGGCCCGAACCCGAACTTCCCATTTGTTCGGGTCCGAACCCGAACCCGAACCCCCATGCAAGTCAATGGGGCTGAAAATTCGGTGTTTTAGAGTGCCCTCCAAGAGGGCATATATGCTACATATTTGCCATAAAAGGTGTATGGGGGTCCAGGTAGTGCCCTGGGGGACAGGAAACTAGGACAAAAAGTAAAAAAAAAACGTTTTTAAAGAGACAGGGAGTTTTCCATGAAATAAGGGTTAAAAATAAAAGCGAAAAATTCCTTCAAATATCGTGCCTAGGAGGTCCCCATAACCTGCCCGTGAAGTGGCGGATTTCTAGGATGTATAGAAACATTTAAAAACCAAAAAATGACATTTCAAATGACGGTAAATGCTTTTCCTTTAATCTATCCATAAACAACTGCTTGGGGCGGCAGTCTGTATGAAAAGAGGAGACATTTTCGGACACGCAGAAAAAGTTTACTGATTTTTTGGCGGTGAAAAGCAGGAGAATGGAAACTTCTAGACCAAAAAGGCCGATTTGGAAAGTGAGATAAATGGGAGAATTTTTCTGGTTTGGCTATTTTGACCTAGAATTTTCCATTCTCCAGTCATTCTCCTGAGTTTCACCTTTCTCTGAATAACCCTGTCAGGGTTATTCAGAGAGCGGTGAAGAGCAGGAGAATGACTGGAGAATGGAAAATTCTAGGTCAAAATAGCCAAACCAGAAAAATTCTCCATTTAGGCTAGGGTCAGACAAGCGAATTTTTAACGTGCGTTTAGGCGCACTTAATCACGGCCGCACTAGCAGCAAATGACGGGCAATGACGGCCAATATATGAAGTACGGTCACACGAAAGTCCGGCTGCGCAAAGCAAGTGGAAAATGAACGCATTTTTTCGAGAACGCAGAACCGCTAGTACGGACGTACAGAGTGCGCTGCGTCCACTAGCGGTGTGTGTGCGTGATTTGGAGACGTCAGACCCTGCTCATGTCCGGCCAACATAACGTCCAGACACCCAAAGTTTCCTGGTTTGGATCCGTAAAAAAATCACGCACAAAAATGCGCATCGTATGACCGTTTTCGTGCAATCCGTGAAAAAGTACGCAATGCGTTCGGACGCACTTTTTGACGGTCGCTGCGAAAAATGCGTTAGTCTGACCCTAGCCTTATCTCACTTTCCAAATCGGCTATTTGGTCCAGATTGTTCTCTTTTCCTGCCATTCTCCTGGTTTTCACCTTTCTCTGAACAACCCTGAGAGAGAGGTGAAAGCCAGGAGAAGAGAACAATCTAGACCAAATGGGAGAATTTTTCTGGTTTGGCTATTTTGACCTAGAATTTTCACTTCTCCAGTTATTCTCCTGCTTTTCACCGCTCTCTGAATAACCCTGTGAATGTTTAATCCCGAGGTGAAAAATAACATTGCTTTAGATATTTTTTCAAACACCAGTTAACCACTTGGCTGCTATGGACGCGCTCAGCGCATCCAGCCAAGTGATTCTCCTGTGCTATGGACGCGCTGAGCGCTGATTGCTGCGCCCCCCGGTGCGGGCTGACCTCTTGGATGTCAGCCCAGCACCCTGGGACCCCGGCGGAGCAATTAGATGTCATCGCGGCGGCGCGATCGCCGGGGGGCAGAGGGTTAATCCAGGCACCGTTTGGAAGGGCACAGCCTGCCCTTCCAAACGGTGGCTGTGATTAACCCCTGGGGAGCTGGATCACGAATCGGCGCTGAAAAGCGCGGATCGTGATCCTCTCCTGGAGCTGGCCGACATCTTGGATGTCGACCAAGCCTCCAGGAACTCCCCCTGAGGACTGGCGTCATCATGCATAGCACGATGATGCCAGTCCTGGAGTTAACCCCTAGCTGCCACCAATGGTGGAGATAGGGGGTTCATTGGAACCCCTATCTCCTGATCCGTGGCAGCTAGGGGTTAATGTTTGATATCGTTGGATCGGCCAGAGCATGGCCTTTCCAAGGATACTAAACATGAGCATGAAAAAATGATTTTTTTTAAAAAAATATATATAATATATATAATATATATATATATATATTTTTGTTTTTAAAAAAAATTCTAAAAAAAAAATAAACAAGTTTTTTTGTTTGTTTTTGTTTTGTTAATGCAGCAATATTGTTCCCATTTCAATTATAATGTGAACAATAATGCTGCACTAACAATTTTTGTATGCGGTGCGTTTGTTAAAAAAAGCGAAATTCTCCCCAAAAAAAAAAAATGTAACGAGACCCCATTTCTAATTTTTTTAACAAGCACACCCCATACAAAATATAACCGCAAACGATCGCATGTTAAATTGTGAAAAAAACACTTTACACATAATAAATTATGGAAAATGCTAATTTTATTGCATTTCTTGTTATAATATACAGACATGACATAACGTATACATATAATAATGACATATTATGAATCTGCCAAGTCTGCCGGAAAGAACGATATATAATATGTCTGGGTCATATATCAAAATATGGCTACAAAACGCGGTTAAACATGATGAGCGAAAGCGGTAAAAATGACCTCAGCACAGAGGTGTGAAAAGCCTCAGCAGCGAAAGGGTTAAATGCAGCATATTAGGATGTTTTAGGAGGGAAATTAATTCTCAAATCTCAATCAGAAACAGACACCACCCCACCCCCCTCACTATATTGTACAATGTATCAAATTGAATACCAGACTGAAAACACCTGGTGTTATGCCCGTTTGTGAACAGAGGTCATTTAGAGTTGATAATCTTTCCACGTACACATTAGTTTTTAATTCAATATCTAATAAACCGTTGCTTATAATATTCTGCAGTAAAGAGTCTCTTTATTTCTAGATTTTTTTGTATTTTTTTTAAGCATTTTCTATACTTTTCAAATTTTTTTTTTTTTTTCGAACCCGAACCGAACATGCCCAAAAAGTTCGAAATTCGCAAACTTTCGAACTGCCAAAGTTCGGGTCGAACTCCGAACCGTCCGAACCCGAACAGCTCATCCCTATTGTCCACCCTATACATTCCTCCATCATCACCTTGTTTTTACGATTGTATCGGAATGTTATGCGCAACAGCAAAGATATTAAAACATTCCCTGACCTTTAATCTGCTCATAATTTGTATTTCTCAACACACTTCGTATTCTCATATTTTTGTTAATATCATGCCCATCCCCCCCATTAACACCATTCTATCCCATCCCTTCTTCATCCACATCTCCTCCCCAGAATTTTATTTAAAAAAAAAAATGCAAGATTTATTCACCCTCCGCCTCCAGGGTGGGCTTTAAGGCTAGGGTCAGACTGAGGCAGTGCGAACGCGCGTTCTGGCGCACATAATCACGGCCGCACTAGCAGCAGATGCCGGGCAATGACAGCCAATATACGAAGTACGGTCGCACAAAAGTCCGGCCGCGCAACGCAAGTGGAAAATGAACGCATTTTTTCGAGAACGTTAAACCGCTGGTACTGACGTACAGAGTGCGCTGCGGCCGCATAGCAGCGTGTGTGCGTGATTAGGAGACGTCAGACGCTGCTAGTGTGCGGCCAACATAACGTTCAAACAGCCGGATTTCCCTAGACTTCTTTTCACCCCATCGTCATGAAATACGTCCAGAATTGCGCATCGTCTGACCACTTAAGCGTATTCCGTGAAAAAATGCGTGCGCACGCATCGACGTACATTTTGACGGTGGCCGCAGAAAATGCGCTCATCTGTCCCTAGCCTAAGAAAGAACCAATTGGTCCCACCAAGAAACTGAAAAATGGTAAGAGGTGCAAACAGCACAGGTAACGCATTCAGGGTTAGTCAAAGAGAATCGAAAAGCCACCGCATGTTCGGTGACTTTTCGTTCTCTTCAATTCGGTTCGATTTGCAGTATATTCAGGAAGCACCACAGGGTCCCCGAATTGCAGGGAAAGGCCACCACATACCCGCCGAAAACTCACCGCGAAACGAGGGCGAACGCACACCGAAACCTGCAAAAACATCTGGATTAACCCGCCAAAAACGCCGGAAAAACCCAAGCAGGAGCCGATCACCCGCAGCGAAGCCACCGGAAAAAGCCGACACCGCAGAACGAGTGAAGGGAATAAATAAAAAAAAACTGTTTGCATGAATGTTTGAAAAGTGAAACGCTGGTTTGCAAAGAAACTACTGAGCGAAAATGTCTGAAATTTACATATAAAATCCAATGAATGATAATAAAAAGGGCTGTTACAGAAAAAATAAGTTTATAAAAAATAAAGATTTTTTTTTAAAAACAAAATTCCAAAAAATGCTTAAAATTTCCTAAAAAATCTATAAATGAAGAGACTTTTTACTGCAGAATTTTATAATGAACGGTTTATTAGATATTGAATTAAAACGGGAATATTTTTAACATTGAAGCCTATGGGATTCGCCTGAATAAATTTGCTGCATGAAACCACCGAATGGCAGGGCATTTCGGCAACTTTTCACTGCTGGTTTGTGTTCTCTGAATAGCCGAAGCATTGCTTCTCTATGGGGATTTCACTGCCCTCGAACAGGCACTGAACAGGCACCGTATGTGCAGGCAATTCGCCAGGATTTGGCGAATTGCCTGCTCTCTGGAAAGCCGAATGGCCAGGAAAGGCAACCGAACGCTGAATTTCAGAGTTCGGTTCCCTTTCTCAAGCAATTCGGATCTCTTTGAATAACCCTGATTGAAAAAAAGTAAAAAAAGTAGTGAGCCGAGTCAGGGGAGGGTCCCCAGAGACTGTAATGTTGCAGCTCCTGTCAATCACTGATGCACTTTATTTTATAAAGCGATAGGTAAAGCTTTGAAGGGCTGCTATATGCAATCTGAAAACCAGTCGGGAAATTAGAATTGAGAGCAAGAAAGTGAACTTTCTAGAAATTTCCATGACCTACACTGGGCGGTGCTCAACCTTGACCCTCCAGATTTTTTTGGAACTACATTTGCCACAAAGCTCTGGTCAACCTAACAAGTGACTGAGCATCATGGGAAATGTAGATCCAAAACATCTGGGCGGCCATGTCTGAGCAACCCTGCCCTGCAGGCAGGGCCGGATTTGCAGTTTGGCAAAGTAGCCATGCGCTTACAGGAGTCGACCACAGAGGGGCGCCATTTGTTTTTCTATAAAAGTAGACAAAAGAAGGAGATATATAAAATTAAATATGAATGAAAGAAATATATATATAAAAACTCTTATTTGGTTCTTCTGCACTGGGCGCTTTTCTTTGTAAAAAATAAAAATTTGTAACAAATTTTTTTCTGTAAAAATCCAAAAGTAATAAGTATTCCCAGCGCACCTCTATATTAATTTACATTTGCATTTTCCAAGAGCCTCTAAGGGCGAAAGAAAAGAAGAAGAAAAAAATGGGGGTCCATTTTTTTCTAGTGTTCCTTGTATGAAGGGGAGGGGGAAGTACTGCAACAATGTATCAGTCAGTGCAGAATATCTCCATTATAAATCCTCCAATCAGTTTATAGGAATACATTGCGTGTGATGGGCCGTGAAAGTATTTTATTAGAAATAATAAATCTGCACCTCTTCCTGTTCATTAATAGGGTCTGTAAACTACTTTAAGCACATCAGGGACTCTAGCGGCGAGAAGGGCCTTCAGACCTCCGTAGTCATTTGTTGGTAAATGGTTTCCTTGCCCTGGGCTCCGTCCTCTGTCCTTCATGATGTCAGCCTATTCCAGCAGAGTAAGTACCGGGGCCGGCGCTCAAAGCTTATTCCAATAAGTAGAGGCAGCGCATGGGGAATACAGTTTGCTGCTACTGTCACACAGCTTTATACCCCTCCATGTCTGTCAGATTGCACAAATCCCCCCCCTGAAGGAAGTTCCATGCTCAGCAGTTCATTACGGAGAGACTCCAGGCTGGGGTTTATAGCTCCCTTTGTCTTCCTCCTGCGTGTGTTGTATTGTAATTAGAGATGTGCGTTCATTTCGGAAAATTCGGAATTTGTAACGAAATTTGATAATTCGTAGTTTGGAAGTAGTTCCGAATAACGAATCGATACGATACGAATTCAAAACGGTACATAACGCATTTATTTCGTTTTACACTGTGTCATCATCGTAAAAGAAAAATTTGAATAATTGATATCAACTATTGATTTTGAAATGAACTATCAAATTGATCTTAACTTACAATACAAGTAATAGTCAGCAAAGGATAGGGATGCTGAGTAAGGTTCACCTGTTAACCCTTACCTACAGTGCTGTGAATCCCCAGCTAAATATATATATGCAGGGTTATTCAAAGAGATCCGAATTGCTTGAGAAAGGTAACCGAACAGTGAAATTCAGCGTACGGTTACCTTTCCTGGCCATTCGGCTATTCAGAGAGCAGGCAGTTTGCCAAATCCTGGCGAATTGCCTGCACATTCGGTGCCTGTTTGAGGGCAGTGAAATCCCCATAGAGAAGCAATGCTTCAGCTATTCAGAGAGCAAAAACCAGCAGTGAAAAGTTGACGAAATGCCCTACCATTCGGTGGTTTCATTCGGCAAGTTTATTCAGGAGAATCCCATAGGCTTCAATGTTAAAAATATTCCCGTTTTAATTCAATATCTAATAAATCTTTTATTATAATATTCTGCAGTAAAAAGTCTCTTTATTTATAGATTTTTTAGGATCTTTTAAGCATTTTTCGTGATTTTTTTGCAAAAAAATTCAGTCTTTTTTTAAAAAAAAATTAAAAGTTTTTCTTTTTTCTGTAACAGCCCTTTTTATTATCATTCACTGGATCTTATATGTAAATTTCAGACATTTTCGTTCAGTAGTTTCTTTGCAAACAGCGTTTCCCTTTTCAAACATTCAAGCGGACATTTTTTCACTCCATTCGTCTGCGGTGTCAGGTTTTTCCGGCGGCTGCGCTGCGTGTGCTAGGCTCCTGCTCGGGTTTCTCCGGCGCATTCGGCGGGGTTAATCCAGATGTTTTTGCGGCTTTCTGTGAGCCTTCGCCGGGTTTTGTGGTGAGTTTTTGGCGGGCTTGCGTTGACTTTTCCCTGCACTACGACGGCCATGTGGTGCTTGCTGAATACACCGCAGGGTCGCCGAAATGGGATCTCCAAATCGCGCCGAATTGAAGAGAACGAAAAATCACTGAACGTGCAGTGACTTTCCGATTCTCTTTGAATAACCCTGATAGTTTTTAGTATCAGAAGCATCCTTTGCTATCTGAACACCTCATTAGCCATCCCAGGCTGAGCTGTCAATCAGATGCTTAATCCCTCCCACCAAAGAGAAGAAGCAACAAACATGGCCGCCTCCATGAGACGTGCTGGCAGAAGCTACAAAAACCTCACAAGACTCCGTTGGAAGTTGTAAAATAAAAAGCTTTACTGGTTTAACAAAGCTACAACAAAGCACATATTAAAAGTCCCTGTAACAGGCGGCGGCTGCACTTTCAGGACTGATTTGTCATCGCGTTCCTATATGAAGCTGTAGACCTGCTCCTAATTTATTGAAATTTGCAAATAAGTAGAGTAAGGCCGGGGTCAAACGAGCACGGAGGGAACGTCTGTGACAAAGGCGTTCTCTCCGCTCGGATGCCCGTGTAGCCACCTCACGTGCGCTCAGCCCTACAAAACATGAGCTAGGCTTGTGCACCGATTTATTTTTCGGTTCGATTCGGTTCGGATGTTTAAACTTTTCGATTCGGCTCGTTTCGGCCGATTTCTGTTTCGATTCGGTTCGGATCGTTTTTCGTGTACATTTTTTTTCGGAATATCGACCATTTTTCGTGTTTTCGGGTCACTTTGCTCGTTTTTTGTATCGACTTTTTGGAAATTTCGTAAATTTTTGTTTTTTTCGGAACGTCTGTTCTCCTCGTTTCAAAGTGTCTACGATAATTCTGCCGATTCTATCGTGTTTTTTTTTTATTAAATAAAGATCCATTTTTTCTTATGAATAATTGAATATACATTTCACAACTTTATTTAATCATATTAAAATGATAAATTTCGATTTGACACATTTCAAGTCCATTCGAAAATTCCGAAAATTTTTCGTTTCGGCTCGGAAAACTTTTCGGATCTGCCATTTTCGGATCTAAAAATTTTACGAAAATCGGCCGCATCCGAAAACACGAATCGGGAAATTTCGTGAAAATTCCGAAACCCAAAACGCACATCCCTAACATGAGCCTACCAATGGAGGATCGCACTTTGTAGGCCTGTGGAACGTCCGTTGTTGTAGCTTTGACGGGGAGGGTTTCAGCATGTCCGGTGTACCGTGCGATACTATTACGCACATTACATGGTGTGGCCCTCCCAGTCGATCTGTCATAACGCTGCAAGGGATGCTGGGAGGCAGGGCCGGCGCTAACGTAAGGCGGCACAGGCGGCCGCCTTACTGTCTGGCGTCCTGCCAGTGTGAGGGGCGCCGGCCCGGGGTGTAATCGGTCATCCGATTCGGATGACCGACCCCCGAGATTTGGCCCGGGGGTTGAGGGACCCAGATGCCGGGCAGCGCGAGAGCGCCTGCCCGGTCTTGAACAGTCCGTCCTGTGAAGTGGATGCGGCTGTGTGCGTGCGCAGCCGGTCACGTGGTCCGGCTAATCAGGTGGTACTGAGTCTCAGTACCACCTGACTGGCCGGACCGCGTGACCGGCTGCGCACGCACACAGCCGCATCCACTTCACAGGACGGACTGTTCAAGATCGGGCAGGCGCTCCCGCGCTGCCCGGCATCTGGGTCCCTCAACCCCCTGCCGGAGCTGGGGCAACAATCCAGGTGAGAGCTGGGGGCAAATCCATGACCTGGGGGCAAATCCATGTGCTGGCAAATCCATGACCTGGGGGCAAATCCATGAGCTGGGGCAAATCCATGACCTGGGGGCAAATCCATGAGCTGGGCAAATCCATGACCTGGGGGCAAATCCATGAGCTGGGCAAATCCATGAGCTGGGCAAATCCATGACCTGGGGCAAATCCATGACCTGGGGGCAAATCCATGAGCTGGGCAAATCCATGACCTGGGGGCAAATACATGAGCTGGGCAAATACATGAGCTGGGCAAATCCATGACCTGGGGGCAAATCCATGAGCTGGGCAAATCCATGTGCTGGGCAAATCCATGACCTGGGGGCAAATCCATGACCTGGGGGCAAATCCATGAGCTGGGCAAATCCATGACCTGGGGGCAAATCCATGAGCTGGGCAAATCCATGACCTGGGGGCAAATCCATGAGCTGGGCAAATCCATGACCTGGGGGCAAATCCATGAGCTGGGCAAATCCATGTGCTGGGCAAATCCATGACCTGGGGGCAAATCCATGACCTGGGGGCAAATCCATGTGCTGGGCAAATCCATGACCTGGGGGCAAATTCATGAGCTGGGCAAATCCATGACCTGGGGGCAAATTCATGTGTGAGCTGGGGGCTCTCTGCTCCTCTAGATTGTAAAATCCGGGGTGCCCTCTGCTCCTCTAGATTGTAAAATCCGGGGTGCCCTCTGCTCCTCTAGATTGTAAGCTCCTGGGTGTCCTCTGCTCCTCTAGATTGTAAGCTCCTGGGTGCCCTCTGCTCCTCTAGATTGTAAGCTCCTGTGAGCCGGGCCCTCTGCTCCTCTAGATTGTAAGCTCCTGTGAGCCGGGCCCTCTGTAAATTCTCGTGAGTCGGGCTCTCTGCTAAAACACCTTATTTTCTGTAAGTGCCCCTCCCGAGACTAGTCTCTGGATCCGCCCCTGCCTGGGATTGGAAGGGGGCAATGAGAGGGAGGGGACAACAAGCACCACGTGGTTCCCTGCCTGGCCTTGCTTCCCGAATCCAATCACAGGCGAGCGGGAAAGGTGGGTGTGCACGTGTGCATCACATGCCTGGCCAGCGCCAGCGGCCGCTCGCACCAGTCGCCTCGAGACGTGACGTCACGTGTCACATGAGGGGGACGCAGAGAGCGACGGTGGCGGTGCCTAGCTTAAGCTAAGCCTAAAAAATTGTTGCTACTAAAAAACCTACTACCTGGTCTGGTCCCTGATTGTCCCTGGTGGTCTGGTCTCTCGTCTCACTCCCTCCCTGACTGCCTGAGAGTGTGGACTGAGTAGAACTAGAACGCCAGCGGGCGACGGGGGGGCCTGCAGTGCCAAGGTGAGGCAGCAGAAGTCAGCAGGCAGCAGTGAGCAGTGCTGTGCACACTGTCACAGTCAATCAGACACAGTCAGCTGAGCAGAGAGGTAAGAGACTCGCTGGGGGAAAATTTATACCATAAATAATACCCATATGAGCAGCTGGGGGCCGCAAATATACCCATATGAGCAGCTGGGGGCCGCAAATATACCCATACATGAGCTGGGGGCCGCAAATATATACCCATACATGAGCAGGGGGCCGCAAATATACCCATATGAGCAGCTGGGGGCCGCAAATATACCCATACATGAGCTGGGGGCCGCAAATATATACCCATACATGAGCAGGGGGCCGCAAATATACCCATATGAGCAGCTGGGGGCCGCAAATATACCCATACATGAGCTGGGGGCCGCAAATATATACCCATACATGAGCAGGGGGCCGCAAATATACCCATATGAGCAGCTGGGGGCCGCAAATATACCCATACATGAGCTGGGGGCCGCAAATATATACCCATACATGAGCAGGGGGCCGCAAATATACCCATATGAGCAGCTGGGGGCCGCAAATATATACCCATACATGAGCTGGGGGCCGCAAATATATACCCAAATATGTTGTTCCTACAGTCTGACAAATGTAACTACTGCCTTTCCAGAAGAAAGACAGTGTTTATATAAGTCCATAAAGACAGCACTGGTGGCTGTCCCCCCAATCAGTGACTCACAACGCTGCTAAAGGTTGTCCTTGCAAGACCAACGTTAAGCATCCTTTAATCTCTGCGTGACGACACCGAACACTCACGATAGAGATTATTATGCATCTCTATCCTGATTGGCTTGACATGATGGGGGGGGGGGCACCAAAACAGACCTTCGCCTGACTAGGCAAAAAAGCTTGCACCGGCCCTGCTGGGAGGAGCGGTCAGAGTGCACTCGTGTGACCCCGGTCTGAATCGAAAATTCAATCAAGATTACGGATATTCTATAGGAACTATTCACTAAAGGAGAAGAGAACAATCTAGAAGATTAAAGGGGAGAATTTTACTGGTTTGGTTATTTTGTCCTAGATTTTTCACTTCTGACTTCATCCTTTAGGTCGGGGTCAGATGAGCGCACTATGTGCGCCTGTACTAACCTGCCTCCCGGCGCCCGGCGCAGCGTTGTGATGCTTCGACGGGGCTGGAGTGGCCACATGCTGTAACACACATGAATAGCGGACGTGCACAGCTTGGAAAAAAGAGGAGACAGAGGAGATATGATAGAAACATTTAAATACGCAAAGGGAATCCACAAGGTAGAGGAAGGGAGTATATTTAAAAGGAAACAAAGTAGCAAAACAAGAGGACATAGTCTTAGATTAGAGGGGCAAAGGTTTAAAAGTAACATCCGGAAGCATTATTTTACTGAGAGGGTGGTGGATACATGGAACAGTCTTCCAGTAGAAGTGGTAGAGGCCAAAACAGTAATTGAATTTAAGCAAGCATGGGATAGGCATAAGGCTATCCTAAACAAAAGATAAATCCAGGTAAAGTATCCATGTAATTGGGCAGACTAGATGGGCCGAAAGGTTCTTATCCGCCGACATTTTTCTATGTTTCTATGTGCTGAAAGCGCGATCCTCCGTAGGAGCCTTGCAGCGCTGAGCGCACTAACTGCGCTCAGCGAGGTGGCCAGAGGGGCGTCAGATTGGAAGGAACGTCCACTCTCACGGACAATCCTCCCGCTCTGCAAAACACTCGTCTGACCTCGGCCTTAGTGACTAGACCGGTATATCTATATATTAGTGATAAAGACACATGCTTCCACCTCCTAGCCTGTCCCCCCCCCCCGTCCCCATCTCAGACCTACTAGTATATGGGAGGTATCTGCATAATGAGGATAAACAAAGCAATTATGCAAAGGGGATTATATATATATATATATATATATATATATATAATTATATAACAGTACTTAAAACACAATAAAAATCCTTAAACTGATGGCGTATCTAGACTTTTTTTTGCTCCTTATCAACGTGCCGCGAGATGAGAAGGTTGGAAATCACGGCTTTATTTCGTAGGACCTGCACAAGGACCTTCCCCGGGGATTTTTTTTCTCTTTTACAGCCTTCGATTTGCTAATTTCAATTAATTGCCTAACTACAATTCCCTTAATGAGAAACACGATGGAAAACGTTAAGATAGCGGGAACGAGCAATCATTAGATTCCAAATTCCGTATCAAATAGTATCAGATTGTCCATCTGTCTCTCTACGTCTCCAGTGGCTGAGTGGCGCAGTTTAGTGAATAAGCCCCTCCGAAACTTGTTTAGCATATATTAAGAGAACACATTATTATCTTTGGAAACATTCACAGTCATGCTATTAGCTCACGTAGATTTTGCTCCAACATTAGGTTTATTGCAACCTTTCTTGAAGGAAGAAACAAAATAGACCATCTCTGGTAATGAAGGGGTTAACATTAATAAACTGGTTAGAGAATTAAAAAAAAAGTGAATCAAAAATTTTCGCCTAAAAAAAGTTAAATAATAATAATAATAAAATAATCCAGAAAAATACCAAAGAATTTCTAGAAAATACCAAACGTCGTCGGAAATAACTCACCAAGCCACCGAACAGGGGTAAAAGAAAAACACAAAAAACAGACCACAACATTTATGCTTGAAAATGCATGGAAATAAATAATATAAGGTCCTATGAATAACAATAAAAAGGTCTGTAACAGAAGAAAAAACTATATATATATATAAAAGAAACGCATGGGAATCAAAAATGTCGCCGAATAAAAATATATATATCAAGAAAAATGCCTAAAAAAATTCTAAAACATAAAATTAATAAAGAGTTTTTTTGCTGTAAATGAACAGAATAAACGGTTGAAAAAATATAGTGTAAAAAAACTGTAATATTTTTACATTGAAACCTATGGGATTCGCCTGTTTAACCACTTCTATGTGGAGGACGCGCTGAGCGCGTCCTCCGCATGGCTGCTGGTGTGCGGAGGACGCGCTGAGCGCGTCCTCCCTTTGGGGTCAGCGTTCGGCCGGGTTCCGGCCGATTGCTGGCCCCCCCGGTGCGGGCTGACATCCTCGATGTCAGCCCAGCATCCGGAACCGCCGCCAATGAAATTAGGTGTCATGGCGGCAGCGCGATGACACCTAATTCAGGCGCCCCCCCCCCGCATGTGCGGAGGAGGCGCCTGAAAGGGAGGGGGGGCCTGCCCTTCCAAATGGTGCCTGGCATTAACCCCTGGGGAGCTGGATTGCGAATCGGCGCTGAAAAGCGCCGGTTCGTGATCCTTTCCCGGAGCTGGCCGACATCTTGGATGTCGGCCAAGCCTCCGGGAACTCCCCCTGAGGACTGGCGTCCAATGAACTCCCTATCTCCCGATCCGTGGCAGCTAGGGGTTAAAGTTTGGTATTGCTGGATCGGCCAGAGCATGGCCGTTCCAACGATACCAAACACTACTGTGAAAAAAGTTTAAAAAAAATAAAAATTAAAAATAAAAATATATTTAAAAAATAATTATTAAAAAAAAATAAACATTTTTTTTTCTTTTTTTTGGTTCGTTAATGCAGCAATATTGTTCCCATTTCAATTATAATGTGAACAATGATGCTGCACTAACGATTTTTGTATGCGGTGCGTTTGTTAAAAATCGTGTAATTTTCCCCAAAAAAAAATGTAACGAGACCCCATCTCTAATTTTTTTAACAAGCGCACCCCATACAAAATATAACCGCAATTGCTCGCATGTTAAAATGTGAAAAAAAACCACTTTACACGTTGTAAATTATTGAAAATACATATTTTATTGCATTTTTTGTTATAATATACAGACATGACATAACGTATACATATAATAATGACATATTATGAATCTACCGAGTCTGCCGGAAAGAACGATATATAATATGTCTGGGTCATATACTAAAATAAGCTTCAAAACACGTTTAAACATGATGAGCAAAACTGGTAAAAATGACCTCAGCACAGAGGTGTGAAAAGCCTCAGCAGCGAAAGGGTTAAACCTGTCAAACTGAATCACCGGAAATCAGAGCATTTCACTGACTTCGGTGCATCTCGCCATTCTCGGACTAGATTAACCCTTACTTCTCTAAGTGACAATTTCGCTGCCGCCAAAGATCGCCAAATTGCACCGTATTCCGCCAATATTTGGTAAATTAACAGCTTTCTCAATAGACGAATTGCCATGAAATCGCATCGTTCGGTGAAATTCACCAATCGGTGCAATTCGGCTCATATGGATTAACCCCTCCAGTAATAGTAGTGCTCCCTATGCAATTCATTTTCTATACTAGTCCTGCTCACCTCTCAACCTAATTTCCTTTTGTCCATGAAGCCATTTGTGATATTAACCCCTTCACTGCTGAGCCATTTCATGTTTTAAAAAAAACACATTTTTCTTTTTTTTATTATTATTGTTATTATAATTTTTTTTTCGTTTACTTTAAACATGGTCATGCTCTGGCCTTTCTAATGGTACCAAACATGACCCTGCTAGCTGAAAACAGTAGGGAGATAGCGGGGTTCAAACAAACCCCTATCTTTCCTTAGGAGTAAATAAATACTTTTCCGACACGTCCTCAGCAGTGAAAGGGTTAAGTCGGCGCGTGGCGCACGTGGGAAGCGGTGACATTAATGACGTGTAGGCAATGAAGTTACGGTTGGATGGGAAAGGATTTAGGCTGGGGGTCAGACGAGCGTAGTGTTCACGTCCGTGATTGCGCCTAAAAGTACGTCCGTGATAGCATGACAGGAAGCCCATTGGAGCCGACACATGAAGTACGTCCGCACTGAACTGCGGACGCACAACGGCCGCGGCAAACGGACGCAAGGCAGGCAAGAAAGTACATCCCCTAGAACGGCCGCACAAAGTGCGCTGCGTCCGCAACGTCTGCATAGCTTTGTGTGTGAGTGATGGAACGTGGTCAGACGGACGGCATTTATACATCCAGCATTTTTCACGGACAAAATGGTTTTGCTTTTTAATTTATTTTCTCTCCTACATCCGTCAAAAAATAAATGTCAGTGAAAAAAACGGACTGTGTGGCCACTACTGCGTCTTCCGTACGGACGTACGTCCATGTGCACGGACGTACAGTCCGTAGAAATCACGCTCGTCTGACCCTAGCCTCACCTGGATTTATAGGGTGATCCGTCATTTCCTTTTATTGAATAACTACAATACACAAACCCATCATTTTAATGGGGCTTCGAGCCAGCCAGGGGCGTCCCGAGACCCCCGTGCGTTTTCTAGACATGAGCTCGAGAGGCAGAATATCAAGAAAAAACAAATAAACAAAAAAAAACACATTTCAAAGGAAATCGCTACCTAAAAATTCATTAATTCAGCTCAGTTCCTCGGGGCGCGTTTCATTCTTTCTCGTGCCGATGTTTCTTGCCAATAGACCTACCATAACACTATTAATCGCCGGGTACAAACACACGCGCTAATTATTCATCAGGGGCACGGCGATAACATCAAAAGGATATCTATCCGAAATGAAGATCAACAGATTCTCCTTTTTGCCGTGGGGGAGGGGAGGGATATAAAAAGGCTTTCGATTTGATATTAATGAAAAAAAGACAATTTAATGTTAAGGCTAGGGACAGATGAGCGCATTTTCTGCAGCCACCGTCAAAATGTACGTCGACGCGTGCGCACGCATTTTTTCACGGAATGCGCTTGAGTGGTCGGACGATGCTCAATTCTGGACGTATTCCATGACGGTGGGGTGAAAAAAGAGTAAAAATCAGATGAATCTAATCACTTGAGAAATGAAATAATAAGGGCAAGGGTTATAAAAAGCCATTTTGGGGATGGTGGCGTTTTTCAAAGATGGATCCTGCACACGTCTTTGTGTTTGGTGTGATGGGGTACCTGTACCTAAAGAGGAAGAGAAAGCGGCGAACCTGGGTTCATGAAATCAACGCTGCCAGACCCACGCATGGACACTTCGTGACGCTGTACAGGCCACTGCGAGAGAGGGACCCCGTGAAGTTCTTCAACTACATGCGGATGTCCATCGCCTCCTTTGATGAACTGTTGTCGCGGGTACGGGAGCCACTGACCAAGAGGGACACCAACATGCGGCCCGCCATACCACCGGAGGAGATGATAGTCATCACTTTGAGGTACGTACTGTCACACACCTGCATACATGACATCGCTGCCAGTCACCTGACATGAGTGCATCATGTCTGTAGTCACATGCCCACTGTTACATGCACACACACACACGGGCATCACATCACACGTACATAATCATAAATGACTCCGACAACAATGTTGATAAATAATACTATAATATGAAAAGAAACTGTAATATATTATGGACATATATTACAACTCGTAAACTGAAGGTCAGTATATATACAAAATCAAAACAATAACACATAACAAACAAATAATAAAACATATTTAGGTCATGTATCAAAGTTGCTGATACCGCGGAGCATCTGGGTCATGAGGGCCGGTGGTGTGGCTCCAGCTGGACCCCGACTCCGTGTGTGGCCTGGCTCCAGGGGGCATGGCTGGGTGGGTGGACAGCACCTCACTGGAGACGGAAGATCCACTGGCGGATTGTGGCACAGCATGGTAGGCGGCTGCGTGATGGGGACGTGAAAGGATGTCCTCCAATATTGCGAGAGATCTGTGGCGATACTCCATTTTCTCCGCCTCGCTCATCCTGTTCAGGAGGAGCGTAAATGCATTGGAGAACGACATGTCCACGGAGTCCGCAAGCATGCAGCGTTGGTGTGCATGGGTGGTCTGTGCCTCCATGAACGTGACCATGGCCTGCTCCAGGTCTGCAGCCTGTGCCCTTCTCTTCTGGCCAGGTCTGGTGCTGACCGTTGTCGCGGTACCTGCCACCTGTGGTGTCGCCAAATCCTCCTCCATCTGCGACTCAGCACCACCCTGGTTCTCCTCCTCCTGGCAGCTGGCAGAATCTCCTGGCACCATTTGTTGTGCCTGGGTGCCGGAGGTCGATGGCTGGTCCATGCTGCTGACAGACCTGCGCGGCTCCTGGGTCCTGCGGAGGAACGATAGCTGCTCTGCATAAATGTAGCCACGGACCTTTTTTGCACCAGCTCCAGAGCGCGCAGCCATGGCCTGCTTCTTCTGGACGCGCATGTAGTTGTCGCGTACTGTGCGCCATTTGTTCATCGCCTCTTGTGCTGAAAAACATGATGAGAGTGACATTAGCTTGTGTTCATGGTATGTGATCATATTCAATCAGTTTTGTTTTGTCTTCTAGGTATCTCGGTAGTGGGTGCAGTTTGAAGGATCTGCATTATAGCTTCCGCGTTGGCAGATCAACAGCTGGTGAGATCGTCCGCAAGGTGTGCCAAACCATATGGGAGACCATGAAGGGCGAATGTTTGCCAAGACCGACACATACGGTATGTCTGGAAATTGCAGCAGGATTCTGGGAGAGAGCCAACTTTCCAAACTGCCTGGGAGCCGTGGATGGCAAACATGTCCGCATAGTGAAGCCACCGCACAGTGGCTCACTGTATCAGAATTATAAACATTACTTTTCTATAGGCCTACTGGCGGTGTCAGATGCCAACTATAGTTTCGTGTATGTGGATGTCGGTTCATACGGCAAAGACTCTGACTCCACACTGTTCAGGAACTCCACACTGTGGAATGAAATTGAGAGTGGGACCCTGAACATCCCCAGACCCGCACCATTGCCTGGCAGTGACGTGACAGTCCCCTATGCCTTCGTGGGTGACGAAGCATTCGGCCTATCCACACACCTCCTACGGCCCTACTCTGGGACACACCTGACTGTGAAGAAGCGGGTGTTTAATTATAGGCTGTCGCGGGCGAGACGGTATGTGGAGTGTACCTTTGGCATACTGACCAACAAGTGGAGGATTCTACATAGACCGCTGGATGTGAATGTGGACTTCTGTGTGGACATAGTGAAATGCTGTTGCATTCTACATAATTATGTGCGGGCCAGGGATGGTTTTAATTTTGACGATACCCTCACAGTTGTCGGTCTTGAGGATGATGTGAACTATGACATCATAGCTGTGAATAGATACAGCAACAGGTATCGCGATGCTCTATCTAATTATTTCATCAGTGATGCAGGTGAGGTGCCCTGGCAGCTGGGGAGCATTTGAGTTTCACATCAATGATTTCATTTGTTTGTTTATTATCATTTTTGTGATTTACATTTATGGGATTATGAATTAAATAATATTATACTCACTCTGTATGTGCTGCTCCTTCTCGGACCAGGTATCGTACTCCGGGTACACCTGACGGGACACCTCGACCCATGCGCTCGCCTTCCTCCCCTTGTCCTTATAACGCTCGCAGGCCGTATCCCAGATCCCTGGATGCTCCCCCACAGCGCTTATCAGCCTCTCCACGTCCATCTCTGGTCCAGCAGCCATGTTCAACGGTCGCAGGTACACTCCAACGAACTGCAGGAAACTTTGGCAGTTTGGACGTGATGTACGCCGCACACTAGCAGCGTCTGACGTCTCCTAATCACGCACACACGCTGCCATGCGGCCGCCGCGCACTTTGTACGTCAGTAGCAGCGGTTTCACGTTCTGATAAAAATGCGTTCATTTGCTGGTTGCGTGGTGTCGGCGCACTTTCGTACGCACGTACTGCGTATATTGGCCGTCATTGGCCGTTATGTGCTGCTACTGCCGCCGTGATTTAGTGCGTCTGCACGCGCGTTCCGACTGCCCCACTCTGACCCTAGCCTAAGCAGTTTGGCATGACACGTGCCGGAGCTTCACAGAACTAGCTGAAGGGGCGCTGCCAGCGTCCGACCAAAATCAAAACGACGATTTGTTTTACAACGGAAAGTACACAGCGAAACGCGTTGGAGGATTTTTTTAAAGTGCAATTGAAAAATGAGAGCGTATGGACAAAAAAAAAAATAATAAAATGCCAAGTGCCTTTATTTTGTCAAATTGTGTTTACTGTAAATTAAATAATAATAATAATAATAGAAGAAAAAAAAATCACACTTTCTGATTTGGATCTGCCGAGCGGTTTCATGAAATTGAGAGATGAGGCTGTTTGACAACATATTTGCACAATTTATGAAAAAATAACCAAGCTGAGAACAAAAAGTTTCTGTAATGTATTCTAGACCCGTTTTGGCTAGGGTCAGACGAACGCAGTTTTAACGTGCGTTTAGCCGCACAAAATCACGGCCGTACTAGCAGCAAATGACGTCCAATGCCGGGGAACATACGACGAACGGCCGCACGAAAGTTCGTCCGCGCAACGCAAGTGGCAAACGAACACATTTTTTCGAGAACGTCACACCGCTACTACTGACGTACAGAGTGCGCTGCGGCTGCATAGCGGCGTGTTTGCGTGATTGGGAGACGTCAGACGCTGCACAGTCCGGCCAACATAACGTGCACAGACCAAACACTTCCTGTCTTGTCTGGGGGTAGCTGCAAGTTGCGTTAGACAATGGCTGGGACTGAGATCGACGTGGAGAGGCTGATCAATGCAGTGGCAGAGCATCCCGAGCTGTGGGACACGGCCTGCGACAACTACAAAGACCGGCAGAAGAAGGCCAGTGCATGGGTCACAGTGTCCAGGGTGGTGTACCCAGAGTACGAGACGTGGTCTGATAAAGAGCAGAAGCTTCAGAGTGAGTAAATGATCATTTTATTGCATAGAATTCAAATTGCATTGAACTTGAATGTAATATCAAACAAAATGGCATAACGAATTATTGTTGTCACTAAGGATGTGCGTTTCGGCTTTCAGAATTTCGAAATTTAAACAACATTTTCCCGATTCGTGTTTTCTGATGCGGGCGATTCCCAGATAATTTTTCGATCCGAAAATGTCAGATCCGAAATGTTTCCGAACCGAAACTAAATATTCGATTGGACTTGAATTGTGTCAAATCGAAATTTATTGCTTTGAAACGAGAACAGACGTTGCGAAAAAACAAAAAATGTCCGAAATCACGAAAAGTAGATCCAAAAAACGAGCAAAGTGACACAAAAATACGAAAAAAGGTCCATATTCCGATGAAATGTACCCGAAAAACGAGTTGAACCGAATCGAATCAAAACAGGGATCGTTCGAAACCAGCCGAATCGAAAACTTTAAACATCCGAAAAATCAAACCGAAAAAATAATCGGTGTACAAGCCTAGGTGTCACATGTCAAATGATGTCCATCTGCCATGGCACCTGCCCTGCATTGCTAGTGAAATAATTAGACAGAGCATCGCGAAACCTGTTGGTGTGTCTATTCACAGGTATTATATCATCGTTAGCATACTCATCCAGACCCGTTACTGTGAGGGTATCCTCGAAATTAACCCCATCCCTTGCACGAACATAGTTATGTAGGATGCAACAGCATTTCACTATATCCACACAGAAATCCACATTTACATCAAGTGGCCGATGAAAAATCCTCCACTTGTTGCTCAGTATGCCACAGCTACACTCGACATACCGTCTCGCCCGCGACAGCCTGTAATTAAACACCCGCTTCTTCACAGTCAGGTGTGTCCCCGAGTATGGCCGCAGGAGCTGTGTGGATAGGCCGAATGCCTCGTCACCCACGAAGGCATAGGGGACTGACACGTCGCTGCCAGGCAAAGGTGCGGGTCTGGGGATGTTCAGGTTCCCACCCTCAATCTCATTCCACAGTGTTGAGTTCCGAAACAGTGTGGAGTCCGAGTACTTGCCGTATGATCCGACATCCACATACACAAAATTATAGTTGGCATCTGCCACCGCCAGTAGGCCAATTGAAAAATAATGTTTATAATTTTGATACAGTGAGCCACTGTGCAGTGGCTTCACAATGCGGACATGTTTGCCGTCCACCGCACCCAGGCAGTTGGGATAGTTCGCTCTCTCCCAGAATCCTGCTGCAATTGCCAGCTATGTCTCGCCTGTGGGTGTTGGCAAACATTGGTCCTTCATGGTTTCCCATATTGTTTGGCAGACCTTGCGGACGATCTCACCAGCTGTCGATCTGCCAATGCGGAAGTTGTAATGCAGATCCTTCAAACTGCATCCACTAGCGAGATACCTAGAACATGAAAGAAGCTGTGTTATGATCACATCATATAAACCTAACCTTATGTCACTCTGCTTCATGTGCTGAAAAACATGATGAATCAATAAATGGCGCACGGTGAGGGACAATCATACCCGGGTCCTGAAAAAGGAGGCTGAAGCTGCTCGCTCTGGAGCTGGTGCAAAGAAGAGGCGCAGCTATTTGTATGCAGACCAACTGTCCTTCCTGAGGAAGAGCCAGGAGCCGCGCAAGACCGTGAGCAGTATTGACCGGCCATCCACCTCTAGCTCACAAGGGCAAGACCTGCAACCCGCAGGATCTGGCAGCTGCCAGGTGGAGGTCGAGCAGGGTGGTGCGGAGTCCCAGGTGGAGGATGTGGAGTCCGAACAGGTGCCGGGTACAGCACCCACAGACAGCACCAGTACGGCTCCCAGGAGGAAGAAGCCACCATCAGCTGATGTCGAGCAGGCCATGGTCGCATTCATGGAGGCGCACCATACACATCCACGCTGCATGGTCGCTGATTCCGAGGACATGTCCTTTTTTAATTCGTGTCTCTCCCTGCTCAACATGATGACCCCAGTGCAGAAGGTGGATTATCGCCACCGAAGCCTGGACCTGATACATGAGATACTGTCCCATCCACAACAGGCACCTGTATATCACGGTGTCGTGCCACAATACCCCCATGGTTATTCCCACCACTGCCAGGCGTTGCCTACCCGCCCACCCATGTCCCCTGTTGCTGGGCCACCCCCGGAGCCAGAGTACCACCGCATCCATATGCACGGTCCTCATGCCCCAGATGCTCCTCGGTATCATACCATGTGAGGTGTATCGTCTGTTCGTTTATGTTTGTCACAGTTTATTCATGTTGTTCTACTATTTTTATTTTATTACCTTCATTGGACATACAATAATATATGTGTTTAATATGTTATTGTTATCTTCTGTCATATTATTTCGGGACTAAATATTGTATTTGTTTCACATCGTTGTCAGTGTCATTACTCTTTCGTTACGTGTTCTGGAAGGTGATGCATGCGTGTGTGTGTGGGCATATAACTACTGACCTACAATAGAGCCTCTGCACACCGAGCACATGTCTGATGACTGGCAGCGATGTCATGAATGCAGGTGTTTGATAGTACTTACCGCAAAGTGAGGACCAGCATCTCCTCCGGTGGTATGGCAGCCCTCATGTTGGTGTCCCTCTTGGTCAGCGGCTCACGCACCTTCATCAACAGTTCATCAAAGGTGTGGATGGACATCCGCAGGTAGTTGAAGAACTTCACGGGGTCCCTCTCTCGCAGTGGCCTGTACAGTGTCACAAAGTGGCCATGCGTGTGTCTGGCAGTGTTGATTGGATGAACCCATGTTCGCCGTTGTCTTTTCTTCTTCAGGTACAGGTATCCCAGTGCAGCAAAAAGAAACACTTGGACTGCATCCATCTTGGAAAAATGCCACCATTCCCAAAATGCCTTTTTATACCCTTTCCCTTTTATTTGATTCATTCTGCAATTGATTTGGTTGATCATATCTCTCTTCTTCCAGCTCCGTGAAACAAAACGTACGAAAATGCGCATCGTATGACCGCTTTCGCGCATTACGTGAAAAAATACGTCCGTTCGTTCGACCGCACTTTTTCACTGACGCCGCGAAAAATGCGTTCGTCTGACCCTAGCCTTAAGGCTAGGGTCAGACTAACGCATTTTTCACGTTGTCCATGTAAAAGTGCGTTCGAACGAATGGACGCATTTTTTCACGGAATACGTGATAGCGGTCATACGATGCGCATTTTCGTCCGTGATTTTGTACGGATCATCAATAAAACACTTTTTGCATCTGGACGTTATGTTGGCCGGACATTAGCAGCGTCTGACGTCTCCTAATCATGCACACACGCACGCCTCTAGCGGACGCAGCGCACTCTGTACGTCCGTACTAGCGGTTTGACGTTCTAGAAAAAATGCGTTCGTTTGCCACTTGCGTTGCGCGGACGAACTTTCGTGCGGCCTACTTCGTGTGTTCCCCGGCATTGGACGTCATTTGCTGCTAGCACGGCCGTGATTTCGTGCGTCTAAACGCACGTTAAAACTGCTTTCGTCTGACCCTAGCCTTAGACTTGTAGAGGGAAAAAAGAAAAAAGTTTATGACAGTGAATGGGCAGCAGAAGTAATTGCATGTAAAGTTGTAAAGATAAAGTTAGTTTTCTTTTTTATGTCCTGTTTCCATTTTGTGGACTTTTCCCATACTACTTTACTGCTGTGGTTTATCTAATCTACCGTATGTAACAGGTAATGGGGTGAATGAGGGAATGTTTAGATAAGGCGGCAAGAGGCCATTGTTCTGCAGGTTAAGCTAAGAGACGGCAACTGAATGAGATAAGACAGGGAGCCTAAAAGACTTCAATTCTACCCCCTGGTGATGTCCTTTGAATACATCCCACACAATACAATGATGTGAGTCGGTGATCGACCCATTCACTCCATTCTATGGCCAAAGACACACAGTGAGGAGCAAGTGATGGAAATATACAGGGGGAGGGGCAGTTTATAACACAAAATATCACACAATGGATGCACCCAGTGACACACAAAGAAAATATCACACAATGGATGCACCCAGTGACACAGAGGAAAATATCACACAATGGATGCGCCCAGTGACAGAGGAAAATATTCTCTTAACTAAACATACAAGAGAAAAACAAAACACATGTAAGATATCAGCAACATCAAATAAACACAGTAAGGGCATTACGTTTTTGGTGGTACTGGCCCTTTAAGGGTATCTGAGCATTCTGTATGATACGGTTATTTTGTCCTTCTTTTAGAATAATTGCCAGATAAAGAATATCTAGAGCAGGGCTGTCAAACTCTGGTCCCCCAGATACTGATGGCGTGAAATTCCTAGAACGTCTTATTGCAATATATGGTCAGAGGATCATGGGAGTTGTAGTTCAGAATCAACTGGGAGACCGGAGTTTGCCAGACCTAATATACAGAGATTTATTCAGTCACTGCTTCCACAAATGCTGACTTTTCACAAAAGTAAAATACAAGCAGGAGAAGCTTCATGTTTTCCTGGACATATAATATTATTTTATGTAGAGGGAGGGGAGCAGGGAAAACCCAGCCCTGCAGTATATAAAATACATATGCCGCAGGAGGGAAATGTGAGATCTCAGGGCTGTCAAACACACGGTCCTCCTCCAGATGTTGATGCCTACAATTACCACAATTCTTTCAATGCAATAGACAGCCAGGGAATCATGGGAGTTGTAGTTCAGAAACTTCAAGGGGGGGGGGTGTCCTGTGTTATCTGATCACGGCAGGTCACCTGGGATTCCACTTTGAATTCTTACCTGCAGCACATGTGTTCTGCATACTGCAGGTGATATTTTTCAATTTACCAAATTTTGGTGAAGTGCCATCACAATATGGTGCAGTGCGGTGGCAGCGAAATCCCCATAGAGAAGCAATGGTTAATCTATTCAGAGAACACCGAAACAGCACCAAAATACCCTGATTTTCTCTGCTTTCATCCAACAGGTTTAGGCTAGGGTCAGACGAACGCATTTTCACGTTGTCTGTGAAAAAGTGCGTTCGAACGAATGGACGTATTTTTTCACGGAGTACGCGATAGCGGTCATACGATGCGCATTTTTCGTCAGTGATTTTGTACGGATCATCAATAAAACACTTTGTGCATCTGGACGTTATATAGGCTGGACATTAGTAGCGTCTGACGTCTCCCAATCACACACACACACCGCTAGCGGACACAGCGCACTCTGTACGTCAGTACTAGCGGTTTTACGTTCTCGAAAAAATGCGTTCATTTTCCACTTGTGTTGCGCAGCCGGACTTTCGTGCGACCGTACTTCGTATATTGGCCGTCATTGCCCGGCATTTGCTGCTAGTGCGGCCGTGATTAAGTGCGCCTGCACGCGCGTTCGCACTGCCTCAGTCTGACCCTAGCCTTAATCGGGCGAATCCCATAGGTTTCAATATAAAAATAAATTCCCCGTTTTTACTTAACCGTTTATTCTTTTCATTTGCAGCAAAAAGTCTTTTTATAAAATTAATTTTTTTAGGCATTTTTACATCAAAATTTTGAATTCTGATATTTTGTAATGACTTTTTAAAAATTATTCTGTAACAGACCTTTTCATTGTTATTTTTAGGACCTTATATAATATTTCGATGCACTTTTACATTTTGTTTTTTAAAAAAACACCGTTTAAGGCTAGGGTCAGACGAACGCATTTTCGCGTTGTCTGTGAAAAAGTGCGTTCGAACGAATGGACGCATTTTTTTCACGGAGTACGCGATAGCGGTCATACTATGCGCATTTGCATCCGTGATTTTGTACGGATCATCAATAAAACACTTTGTGCATCTGGACGTTATGTTGGCCGGACATTAGCAGTGTCTGACATCTCCAATTCACGCACACACGCCGCTAGCGGCCGCAGCGCACTCTGTACGTCCGTACTAGCGGTTTTACGTTCGACAAAATGCGTTCGTTTTCCACTTGCGTTGCGCAGCCGGACTTTTGTGCGACCGTACTTCGTATATTGGCCGTCATTGCCTGGCACTTGCTGCTAGTGCGGCCGTGATTAAGTGCGCCTGCACGCGCGTTCGCACTGCGCTCGTCTGACCCTAGCCTAAAAGTTGCCGTGTTCCTTAAAAAATTTTTTTTTTACCCGTTAAAAAAAAACAAATGCGGCTGGTCGGAGTCGTTCAGCTTTCTGTTCACCGGATCGTCGGCTGCGTTCGCAGGTTTATCAGATCGGATCGGCGAGTTTCTCAGCGGATCGATTCGCCGCACTTCGGGGTGAATGCCGAATGAAAGAGCACCGAAAGTTCAGTGTTCTTTGAAGAACCCTTAGTATGTCTGATATTTGTGCAACGAGTTTGTCCATCATTTCAAAAAAATATATAAAATCTGATTTTTATTCACTTTTTTAGTTAAATAATAATAATAACGACGTGTTTCTATGACAACATGAAAACCAAGTCCCAGCATTCTATTGTATGACATTTTTACCATTACGTGCGCCCCAGTGCAGGGGTTAAATAGCTTTATGACCCAGAGATACAGTGCGATGCACGATGAATACGCTGCATTTAACGATTAAGGCTAGGGTCAGACGAAAGCAGTTTTAACGTGCGTTTAGACGCACGAAATCACGGCCGTACTAGCAGCAAATGACGTCCAATGCCGGGAAACACACGAAGTACGGCCGCACGAAAGTTCGTCCGCGCAACGCAAGTGGCAAACGAACGCATTTTTTCTAGAACGTCAAACCGCTACTACTGACGTACAGAGTGCGCTGCGTCCGCATAGCGGCGTGTGTGCGTGATTGGGAGACGTCAGACGCTGCTAATGACCGGATAACATAACGTCCAGACACAAAAAGTGTTTTATTGATGATCCGTACGAAATCACAGACAGAAATGCGCATCGTATGACCGCTAACGCGTATTTCGTGAAAAAATACGTCCATTCGTTCGTTCGACCGCACTTTTCCGCAGACGACGCGAAAAATGCGTTCGTCTGACCCTAGCCTTAGGGCCCTATTACATTCTTCGCGCAGAAACGCACGCGAAACGCGTGAATTTTCGCGCGAAGCGACAAACGTTAACGCGCGTAAATCAACGCTGGTATTACAAACCATCGTGCATTTTTTCATCTGTCAAAAAATAACACGCGTAAAACGGACGCGCGCAGAAATCAGTGTGCGGACTGTTTTTTTCACGCGATTCAGCCAATCAGAATTAAGAACCACAATTGTCTCACGTTGTAATGCCCCGAGACGCCAGCGCCGCAGGAAACCTAAAAGCAAGCCAGTTTCCTGTAAGGAGACTGGTAATTCCTCTACAACCAGGCTGATCCAGCAACCAGGTGCTGGCTAATGCACCCTTATTCCCCTCTACAAAAAGGAACCACTCCCAAGGTGCAATGCTTCTGCATTACCTTGGTAAACACCAAGCTGACAGGGAGCTACCGCCTGTTCCTGCCTAAGAACATTAATCTATTTTGTTTCCTCCAGCATTTCTTGCCCGCTGTGCCAACATTCCACAGATTCCTCGGAGCCTGCTGCCCTGCACCTCGCAGAATCTTCAGCCTGCTGCCGAATCCTCCACCGCTGCCTGCACCTCGCAGAATCTTCAGCCTGCTGCCGAATCCTCCACCGCTGCCCTGCACCTCGCAGAACCCTCATTCCGTTGCCCTCTGTTCCTGCATTCCTCGGAGCCTACTGCCCTGCACCTCGCAGAATCTTCAGTCCGCTGCCGAATCCTCAACCACTGCCCTGCACCTCGCAGAACCCTCATTCCGTTGCCCTCTGTTCCTGCGTTCCTCGGAGCCTGCTGCCCTGCACCTCGCAGAATCTTCAGCCGCTGCCGAATCCTCAACCGCTGCCCTGCACCTCGCAGAACCCTCATTCCGTTGCCCTCTGTTCCTGCATTCCTTGGAGCCTACTGCCCTGCACCTTGCAGAATCTTCAGCCGCTGCCGAATCCTCAACCGCTGCCCTACACCTCGCAGAACCCTCATTCCGTTGCTCTCTGTTCCTGCATTCCTCGGAGCCTGCTGCCCTGCACCTCGCAGAATCTTCAGCCGCTGCCGAATCCTCAACCGCTGCCCTGCACTCGCAGAACCCTCATTCCGTTGCCCTCTGTTCCTGCATTCCTCGGAGCCTGCTGCCCTGCACCTCGCAGAATCTTCAGCCCGCTGCCGTATCCTCGACCTGCTGCCCTGCACCTTGTAGAATCCTCTTCCCGTTGTCCTCTGTACCTGCATTCCTCGGAGTCTGCTGCCCTGCATCTCGCAGAACACTCAGCCCGTTACCTTGCATTCCCAGGAACACCTACAGACCCAAGACCCTTTGCCTACCAAGACTCTTCTGCCTTTTGTTTTCTATTTTTCTCTAACGATCTCCTTAGCCTTCATTCTCATATTGTCTCCTTTCTATAGTTTAGAGTAGCTTAGTACTATCCTTCTGTTTACTCTTTTCTCATCTTGCTTTCAGTTAATTACACATATATATATTCAGTGTCTTCCCTTCCTCCTCTTATCCAGCTCCTTCATATATATTTGTTTATTGCCTTTATGTTACTCCAAATAAACCCTCTCTTGTATATGTTTATCTGAATCTTTGTTTCCCTTATTGCATATTGGGCTCAATCCTACCACCCCAGAACCAGCACCTGACACACGTTAAGTTTTTGCGCCTGTCAAAGTCAATCTGCGCATATATGCTGCATCAATAAAAAAAACACACACAACTTCTCCGTTTTATTGGCTTGGGTATGTGTAGAATGTGTAACTAAACTTTGCTGTGTATTTCTTTTTTGGGCTGGTGTATTTGGGTTCGGCCAGGTTGATAGAATTTGCCGTTAACACCAGCTTTTAGGAGTTGCTAAAATTATGCGCGCAAAGGCTGTGCGTTACAAACTGCGCATAGATTGTAATACCATCCACGTACCGGCGCACAAACGCATTTGCGCTCACGATGTTAAGTATAGGACGCGCAACGTACAGTAAGCTTGCGTAGTGTTTGCGCAGGTTCACCCGCGGTAGACGTTAACGCGCATTTGTTTCGCTGACATTGTAATACGACGTTCTGCGCAAAGGGTTTTGCCCCTCTCGTTAATGCGTTATTGCGAAGAATGTAATAGGGCCCTTAATGTTTCCACGAGAGAAATGGTTATGTCAGGTATATTACACAGAAAAGAAAGGAATTTAAAATGGATGCTTGTAGCCATTTTGTGTGAAAGACAGTTTTTCTTTCAAAATTTCTCTAGGTTTAGAAATGAACGAGATTTTTTTTTACAGAGTTCATTCCTGGGTGAAGTCTTTTATATTTTTTTTAAGAAGTGCCAGACATGAAGGAACCTAGAATGAATGTTTTTGTGAGATAATGCTAAGACGTGTCATAATTAAATTTATTGGTCTGTGTTAAGTTTCTAAAACAAAAGATATTTTGTCTTTTGGGTATAGGAAAAAGAGTATCTTACCAGAAAAAAGAGAGATGGGGGACCCACAACAGGAACCCTCAAATTTAGACAATCACCTGACTCTCATCCAAATGAGTGAGAGCAGCACAACCTCTTACTCAGGATTAAACCTGACCTAAATGTATATATATATATATATATATATATATCTCAATAAACCACTTGGCAGCTCAAAAAAGAACCGGCAAATGGCACTGGAGGAGTGGCTACAGAAAAATTAATCTTTATTAGAACGAATATAGACACTCTCAGATGCAAGGAAAAATCTATTAAAAAACATAAATATGACAGCAGACAAAGCAGGGTGTACTGGAATTGATGCCAGTGTATAATGGCTGTGCATAAAAGAGGTGTGGAAAGAGGATTGCAATCAATGTATTAGGCACCATAATAGAATTCCATAATTGCACAAAGGGATTAGCATCAAAAAGCAAACCATAAATCACCTTCACAATCAGCACGCCAACACTGACCCTTAGGCTGGTGTCAGACGAGCGTAGTGTTCACGTCCGTGATTGCGCCTAAAAGTACGTCCGTGATAGCATGAAAGAAAGTCCATTGGAGCCTGACACATGAAGTACGTCCGCACTGAACTGCGGACGCACAACGGCCGCGGCAAACGGACGCAGGTTAGGCAAGAACGTAATACTGCTAGAACGGACGTGCGGAGTGCGCCACGTCCACAACGTCTGCATAGCTTTGTGTGTGAGTGATGGAGCATGGTCAGACTGACTGCATTTATACGTCCAGCATTTTTGACGGACAGAATGTTTTTTCATTGTAATTTATTTTTCCCTCCTACATCCGTCAAAAATAACTTCAGTGAAAAAACGGACTGTGTGACCACTACTGCGTCATCCGTACTGACGATGTCCGTACTGCACAGACGTACAGTCCGTAGAAATCACGCTCGTCTGACCCCAGCCTTAGCTAGTCGAGCTCATGCTCAAGATTTCTGTCCTCACCCTGCAAATGCTACACACACAACAAATCACGGCTTAAAATCAAGGTTGATAACATATGTTGAGCTGATGTATCAACCTTGATTTTAAGCCGTGATTTGTTGTGTGTGTAGCATTTGCAGGGTGAGGACAGAAATCTTGAGCATGAGCTCGACTAGCTAAGGGTCAGTGTTGGCGTGCTGATTGTGAAGGTGATTTATGGTTTGCTTTTTGATGCTAATCCCTTTGTGCAATTATGGAATTCTATTATGGTGCCTAATACATTGATTGCAATCCTCTTTCCACACCTCTTTTATGCACAGCCATTATACACTGGCATCAATTCCAGTACACCCTGCTTTGTCTGCTGTCATATTTATGTTTTTTAATTGATTTTTCCTTGCATCTGAGAGTGTCTATATTCGTTCTAATAAAGATTAATTTTTCTGTAGCCACTCCTCCAGTGCCATTTGCCGGTTCTTTTTTGAGCTGCCAAGTGGTTTATTGAGATATATATATAGGAAAAAGAGTTAAAATTTCTCTAATATAGACTTATATTCACAAAATATATGTTTATAATCAAGGTATATTTTATTATATTTACAGTAGGAAATATACTCCAAAATATAGTATATAATTGGTAAATAATAAAAATTATTAAAGAATAGATTAACCAGAAAAGAATTTAGCTTATAGGACTCTAAGTAATTTCAAAAGGGAGTAGAGCTATAAATCAGATGACAGATACAGTCTAGTTGGGAGAAGAGAAGGTCTTTGTTAAGTCAGTCTGACCTTTTTGACCCGAGATAAGACTTAAAAAGAAATGGTGGAATTAATTTAAGAAGTGCAATACTGCCCTCTAGAGGATAGTAAAAATAATGATTCATATTACCATTAATTAACCGTGACGTCAAATTGGCTATAATAAGCGGCAAAGGTTTTTGTAAGTCAGTCGGAGATTCCAGCATTCAGAGACTCACACTGCAATGCATTAGACATGACACTCTGAGAGTCCAAGATTCCAACACTCAGACTCACACTACGATGCAGGCAGATCCCAAGACATGAGGCAATCAAGATTCTCACAAAATTTCTGACTCTCACCAAATCTCTAACTCACATGCATTGATTATCTGATCGATAATCTTCACACATTCCAAAAATTACTACATCAGGAATTCCAAGGCAGACTTATCAAAATCCAGATTGGACAGGTAATGTATGAAATTAAATAAAGGAATTAATGTAAAAATATATTTGTAGAGATTCTTGCAACGTAGACTGAGACTTCTCGGATACGGTTAAATCCAAATTCTAAATATCTTTATTCTGCAGATAAAGATATGAAGAAGTGGATATAAGGATTTATTCCTAAAAGAAATGTTGTAAGAGTGATACCAATATATATATTGAATTTGGAAATTACTGTGATTAAAATGAATAAGCAAGGAATTATATAACTACAAAATAAAAAGCAAAAGATTAGAAGTTTATTTCTCAAGATTAGGGGAGGATTCACTAAATAAGTTTTTATTACTTACACTGGTGTATTTTGGCCTAGGCCAACAAGGCCTAGGCCTAGGGCGGCACTCTCCAGGGGGCGGCGGCCCGCCGGGTGGCCCCACCCCGAAAAAAAATATATATTTTTTTTTTTTTACTTTTGCAAACTATTTTACCAGGAAGGAAACATTGAGATGTCACTAATTTTCAAGTATGTCCTGGGTAGGCAATGCCTAGGCTTTCACTTTCGAGGGGGCAACAAAAAACCTCACCACTAATTGGGTTACTCACAGAGCACCGAAATGACACCAACATTTTGGTGTTCTGTAGTTCCCTGCACTTCGGGGAATAAAATTTCCCCACCCTGCAGTGAATTCACCATTCACCGCAGGGTCCCCAAAGTGCATGGAGTCGGCCGCTGTATGCTGCCACCGCAAACCCATGGCCTGCTGTTTTCAAAAGAACTACTGAACGAAAATGTCTGGAATTTACATATAAGATCCTATGATTGATAATAAAAAGTTCTGTTACAGAAAAAGAAGAACCGATATTAAAAAAAAGGGGGGGATTTTGCCAAACAAAATTCTGAAAAATTACTAAATGGCACTAAAAAAAATAATCAATAAATAAAGACTTTTTACTGCAGATTAAAATAAGTGGTCTATTAGATATTGCATAAAAACGGGAATATTTTTAACATTGAAACCTATGGGGTTCGCCTGAATACCTGAACCTGCTGATTGAAACCACCGAACATCAGGGTATTTCACTGCCATTTCTCTGCTGTTTGGTGTTCTCTGAATAGATTAACCATTACTTCTCTATGGGGATTTGCACTGCCTTCAAACAGCACCGTACTTGCTGGCAGTTCGCCAAACTTGTGTGTGAGCATATCACCAGAGCAGTGGTGTACTTAGAGGAGTGGCGGAGGGTGGGCCGCCCCAGGTACCAGTGATTATTGGGGTGTCATTAGGGGGTACTAGGAGGTGCCACTGTCACTGTGTGTCAGCTTTGAGCTGTATTCTCAAACAACGAGCAACGGAGCATGGCGTTTGCATACGGAATAAAATCGAATAGAATAAAAATCCCCCTCTCCTCCCTCCATAGCTCCTCCCCTGCCCCGCAGCAGCTCTAGGAGGGGATGTGATTTGTGTCCAGAGAGAGAAGATGACAGTAAACGGCAGGTAAAGGGGGGGTATCAGCAGAATATGAAGCCCTGTCTGCTTACTGCTGTTTAAAGTGGACCTTTCCTTAACCAGCACTGCAGTGATAGAAATTTGTCATTGAGCTGCCTGGCTCCTGGTGAGGCTGCGTGCGTGCAGGTCACACTCGGTCCGGTCAGTCAGGTGGTACTGAGTCTCAGTACCACCTGACTGGCTGAACCACGTGACACGCACGCAGTTGCCCACCCTTTCGTTAACATGGACTGTCACTCTATTCTGGACTGAACACCCACCAGGAAGGGAATCAAAGCCACGGTGCACCCTCTGGCAGTGGCACCCCACTGCTGACAAGATGGCTCCACGCACAGGCACAGCCGCGATCCTAACATGGCCTGGAGGGACCTCCTGCTGAGTCTGTACACAGTCCCTGCTGACTCTGCACACAGCCCTACCGCGGACGGACGGAGGCGGTAAATGTAGAATAAATAATTGCTGTGTGCTCATATACACTCGTTTGCTGGGAGTTTTATTGCAGTGGATTCTGATGCACTCACACACACCACACATTGCATTGCTGGGAGTTTTATTGCCGTGGATTCTGATACGCTGACACACACCACAAACTGCATTGCTGGAGTTTTTATTGCAGTGGATTCTGATGCACTCATACACACCACACATTGCATTGCTGGGAGTTTTATTGCTGTGGATTCTGATACGCTGACACACACCAAACATTGCATTGCTGGGAGTTTTATTGCTGTGGATTCTGTGATACACACTGCATAGTACTGTGAGTTTTATTGCCTTGGAGCTCTGGGATACACTCATACACACTGCACATTACTGTGAGTTTTATTGCTGTGCAGTTCTGGATATGCTCATACACAGTGCACATTTCTGTGGGTTTTATTGCTGTGCAGCTCTGTGATACGCTCATATGCAGTGCACGTTTCTGTGGATTTTATTGTTCAACCAATTAGAGCGGCTGTGATCCAGTATACTTAACATGCGTGGCTGTTCTTTGTAAAAATGCTTGCATTTAAACATTTCATAATTTTATTTATCTCAATAGATACATTTGAAATGGTATACAAAATATACAAGTAGGCACTTGGTATCCACTTATCATTAAATTAACTCATCTTTTGTTGATCCATGTAGTATAGAGATATATATATATCTGAAGAGAATAATGGTCTCCAATTGTCCGTCCTTAACCCCTAAGACCCTGTCTTAGGCACACCTTGAGTTAACTCTCATTCTGCGCAGGAGAGAGAGAGAAATCAAAACACACGAGGCATATTTTAGTCTGGCATCCCTCTCTCTGCCTTCCAACGGTTCTTGACACTTATTTATACCCTGTGTCAAGGCGTTGGCTCTTTATTTCATTAGTTAACATTTCAAAACATAACATAGTTCATTGGCTAGTTTCAATACAGGTCTGGTGACACATTTCTGGACAGTCCCGTGGCCCGAGGCATGTGACTCTTGTGACATGCTATCTCTTGAGAAATGCTAGCCATCAGCATTTCTTCAGACATCTCTGAACATTTCTAAAGACATTTCTAAAGATCAGCATCTAAAGACATTTCAAAAGACATCTTGAGAAATGAACCCCAAATGAATACTGCTGATTATCAATTTATCTTAAAACTATTTCTTATATTTTAAACCTTAATTTATCTATTAATATTATAATTCCTGGGGTGTTATTTAACTACTTATAGGGTCCTTCTTATAGGTCAGCAGATGGTGGTCTGAGGATTCCTTTTCCTTCAATCCCCTCTTAGAATCATAGTATGATCATACTATTTGATTCTTTCTTTGTTTCATCTATCTACTGAAAGTTAGTATGGGTTGGGGAGCGAGACCCTCAATACCCATGTGGATCAATATAGAACTAGGGGGGGCTGTACCTGCCACGGAACTGGTAACACATGGCAGTCTCCCAGTGCCTATTTATCTTCCTAACCTACCTTTTTCAGCCAATATCATGTCCAGAGCCATCCGGTTCTGGAACATCATAATGGATGTGGATTGTAGTTGGTCAGCGAGGCCCTGTAAAGCTTCGCGAGTATAATTAACAAATCTCTGCTGGTTATAATATAAATAGTTAATCAATCTACATTCTTATTAATAGTAACAAGAGGTGCTAGGAATGACTCAAACCCTGCCTTTACCTGATCCCTTGCTTTAAACTCATCAGGGACCCCTCTTGGTACCCCTATAGCATCAATATAGACATGCGGATCAAGACTACCTTGTGGGCTTGGGACTTCCCTTTTCCTGCGACGTGAGCTAATATTTGGAATTTCCTCAGGATCCGAAACAATATGAAATCCCATTATGGCCTTAGCTAGGGCACATTCACCTGACCATTGAAGGGGCAGACGCGCCCTAATCTTGAGGTCTCCACATATCCAGTAGAGATCCCCAATCAGAAAAACCTGATTCTGTAACTTAATACTGTTGATATCGCTATAATTGGCACAATAACCCTCGGGGAAGAAGGTGAGGTTCCTACCTTTTCCTACTGACCTATAGCAGGTATAGTTCCCTGGGTAAACATGTATCCCTTCTCCTGGTTGTGGGAGGCGTGTTAGTATGGGGTAGCTATTCTTCCAATATTCACATAAACTCTGGCTATCAGTGGTGTTAGTATATAAACTAAGAAAACATTCTTCTACATCTTGCGGAATATTAAAAGGTACAGTGCCTAGATGTGGCCTAGCAGCACCACACACATAACAATTTGTACGGTTATTGTTTAGGGCACTAAATTTTACCCATTCTAGCCAAACATTTACATCTGAAAATCCTGTTTCCATTACTATGCTGTCTTCATAGGTGGGATTTGATTTGGTGTTAGGTAGGAGAGGAGGAGGTCTCACTACCTCTCCATATTTCCTGGGTAGGAATGGGTTCTCTTCCTTCTTATAAATGGCCATATCTTGGAGTTTGAACTTGTATCGAGGGAATTTGGTTGTGGCAGTTGCGTATATTCCCATTACATAGACACCCGTGTCGGCCTATAGGGTGTTGTATAGTCAGCGTCAATTGTACTGACTGAGCTCCGCTTCTGATTGAGCACCGCCACCCACCTCTCCTAATCAAAGTCATACGATTTAATAGGCTTTGTCCCTCGGAACTGCGTCGTCGTGCGGCGCTATCTGGTTTATATCCCCATCTGTTAACTACGGCATCAGAGGTACCATATCCCATATTGCCCGTGTCCCACCCCACTGCGCCCCAATAATCACAATTATGTCCCCAGTACTCATCGGTTACACATATATATACAGTTGCCTTGTACAGTATCATACTGCAGTAATGGTGGACAATAAAAAAAAACAACAGTGGCCAGACAGTGATGGTTTGGGTTGGGGTTCTTTCTGGTAGGGGGTGTGGACAATAGGGGTTGTGACATATGTTCCGAAGGGGGGGGGGGTAAACATATTATTTCAGTCTTTTTCTTCCCCCCACATGCGTCTCCATACTCTTCGAAAAGGATCATTGGTTGTCATCTTCTCTTTGTTGGAAACCAGGGCTATCTGCCCTCGTGAGTGTCTCTTGGTCCGGGTCCTCTTCCTGATGGAGGCCAGGGCTATTAGCTGCCCCCGTTAGTACCCCTTGTTGAGTCCTTTGTTGAATCCGCTTGACTCGAGAGGCGTGAATCCAGACTGGGCTGTCCTCTGTCAGTATAGCTGTGCGGGTTACAGCTACCACCGTGGTCTCTGGTCCATAGGCGAAATCCTCTGGTCTTTTTCCTTTCTGTAGCCGCTTTACCAGCACCTTGTCTCCTGGATTAAATGGGTGGTTGGTTTGTCTGAAAGAAAGGGAGACTTAAATATAACTTCGTCTCTGGTTGTCTCGAGGGTTGAGATCAGCTGCCTAACATATTCATCCCTTATCTGCTCTAAGTCCCCTGTCTCCACTGTTAGCCTACCTGTAGACCATGGTAATGGAAAGGGTCTGCCCATAAGTATCTCGAAGGGGGAGTAGCCTGTGTTCCTATTAACCGCCATTCTGATTTCAGCCAGAATGATGGGGAGTACCAATTTCCAATTCTTTAGCTCTTCTGTGGTTGCATATTTTTGTAAGGTACAAAATAATTGGTCCCTATCCATTGTGGAAGGTCGCAAAACCCGGCATTACTAGTTTAGCTGCTTGGTCAGCCAGATGATTCCCTTTTGGAATAGGATCTGACGCTCTGGTGTGTGCTCTACAATGTAACACCGCTATCTGAGAGGGCCTAAGAATGCTTGCTAGGAGGTCCGTGACCAGGGTCGAATGGGAAATCTTCTTGCCATCTGCGGCCACAAATCCCCTCTTTTCCCATATCGTCCCATGGTCATGGACCACACCATAAACATATTTGGAGTCAGTGTATATCGTGACAGGTCTACCCGCATAGAGCCTGCATGCTCGTGTTAATGCAATCAGTTCTGCTACCTGGGCAGACTGGTAGGGTACAGGCCCTGACTCTAGAACAGTGTCAGGGAGTTGAACCTACTGCATAGCCTGCATAATAAGTGTTGTCATTGGGGCGGGTACAGGAGCCGTCAACAAAGACGACATCTGCGTCCGGAACAGGTGTTGACATGAGATCAGTGCGGGGTGCAGTTTCAGACTCAATGGAGAGAGCACAGTCATGTTCGAGTGGGATGGTATCTGAGGGATTCTTAAGACCCAGTAAAGCGTTTAGGATTGGTGCTGGACCAGAGACACTTGAACTGTATGCTATGTGCAGTGCAGGGTTGCTTAGCAGTGTGACTTCATATCCACTAAAGCGCTGTGACATGTGCCGTGTATGTATGCCCTTAAGTAAAAATAAAACATCATGGGTTGTGGGTAGATGAGGATCGTACCCTAATGTGTATTGGCTTGCCATACTAACGACCATTGCACATGCTGCCAGGGCACGCAAACAGGCCGGCATCCCTTGTACCGTTACTGGCAAAATCTTTGAAAAAAATGCTATGGGGCGCAACCGGCCCCCATGTTCTTGCGTCAGTACCCCGGCCATGGTTTTACAATTGTCCTTTGCAAACAGATGAAATGAAAGTACATAATCAGGGAGGCCTAGCGCGGGGCTTATCATCATTGCATTTCTGAGAACCTTAAAAGCATTTAACATTTCATTAGACCACGTTATCACATTGGATTGACCCAACAGGGTGGCTTGTCTCAGAATGTTATCATAGTAGGAGCAGTCAGGGATCCACTGTCTGCAATAGTTTATCATGCCTAAGAATGACAGCATGTCCTTCTTAGTTTTCGGGTTGACCAGGCCCGTGACAGACTGGACTCTCTTCTGACTGATGCTCCGTTCCCCCTGTCTGAGAACAAACCCTAAATATTCAACTTGCGTTTGACACCACTGCATTTTTTTTTTTTTTTTTTTTTTTTTTTAAGGGAAACCTTGTACCCACATTCCTGTAACCAACGAGGAAGTGATTTACCATCCTCCCGGCAGGCCTCCTCTGATGAACTGCATACGAGGAGATCATCCACGTATTGCAGCAGGACAGAACCATGGCTGGGGTGCCAGAATTTCAGAGTGGCCTGCAGTACAATACTGTAGACCACTGGGGCATCAATGTACCCCTGAGATAACCTTTTCCATGTAAATTGGGTGCCTTCAAATGTGAATGCGAACAGCAATGCCGTTTCCAGATGTACAGGGATGCTAAAAAATGCATTCTTCAGGTCAATTACAGAAAAATGTGTATGTGTCGCTGGTATTGATGACAGAAGTGACGTGACATCTGGGACAATTGGCGCAATTAGAATCACTAGGGAATTAACTGCGCGCAAGTCTTGAACGAACCTGACAGTCCCGTCAGCTTTGTTCACGAGGTTAATTGGGGTACTGAAGGGGAAGACTACAGGTTCCAGGATATCATCCTGTAGAAACTGGTCAATCATAGGACGTAGTCCGTTCTCTTTCTCTTTTTGACAATGTTTAAAAATTCTATTAATATCTTCTATTTCTATCGCCTTTTTAAGTAACTTATTCCCCACGGTCATAAATGGAAAATGGGTTTTGTTGGTGTTATTCTCATATCTTAAGGGCTTATTAATGGCGATCCTTTGTTATATGCGAGTGGCCATAATAACGAAAGGCAGTATATATTCTTCTGCTTATTTATTTTTTATTTTTTTTTCTCTTTTACTTCCTCTTTTTCTTCTACTCTTATCTCGTCTATCATTTTTATGTCCCTAGTATCTTCTATTTGTGGTTTACTAGGGGCTGACGATGTACATTCGATTGCTGCAACAGCACCGAGTATTTCGGTGTCTTGGAAACCAGCAAGTGAAGGATACATTGTGTATTTGTAAGAGGGAGGGGCGAGGGCCCCAGTCCGCTCTTGGGACTTCCTGTTTATTCCGTGGTATACTCTGTTCTATTTTATGCAGTCTGGCGCTGTCAGAGGACAATGGGGTCCCTCTTCTACATTGTTTCACCATTAATCATTGTCCCCCCCTCCCCAATTTCATATACTGCATGTCCCACTGAGGGTCTCCCTGATAATAGGGCCATGCCTCGGTGTCGTCGAGACATAATCCTTTCACTATATCCATATAGAATGGGCTGTGGTCTCCCTGTCTGAGGAAAGGATCACAACTCCCACTGCTTCTGTCCATCCCGCCAGATTATCTATCCATGGGTTAATTAAATAACAATCTGTGCCCCCTACTCGTGCTACATAATCTTTACAAAACTCCTATTTTCAGTAAGGGATATTCTTTAACCTTGCTACTTTAAATACCCATGGCTAGTTGTACAATTGAATAATCAGGCAGGTAAAATAGAGAAAGAAAGAAAAAAGAGAGGCTCTTCACAGTGCTCGAAAAGAAAAACAATTTAAATTCTTACTATATATATATCTCTATGCTACATGGATCAACAAAAAATGAGCTAATTTAAGGATAAGTAATAAAAACTTATTTAGTGAATCCTCCCCTAATCTCGAGAATCAAACTTCTAATCTTTTACTTTTATTTTGTAGTTATATAATTCCTTCATATCATAAACAAAAATTTATAAACCACAATCCAATAGTATATAAAAACTAGCTTCACAATATATGTATCTCCGGTTAGTAACTGCATACATGACCAACATCATCCACCCCATCAGTCAGCAACTAACACACAAATGGCCAACAAACACCTCTGCTTAATACAACATACACCTCACAGCAAACAATGTCCAACCAGTCAGCTCTTATATATATATATATATATATACACACAGTACCATCAGTATACAAAGGGGCAAAAGTCTGCATACTTTACAGATTTTCCTGCCACCCAATTAACTTATCACTCTAATAATATATACTTTAACAATATATACATATATATATATACATATACATAACGACTTTTCCGCCTCACCTTGCGGATTGTTCGTTATTTTAACTTATAACTCTATTATCACAACTGATGGACGTCTGTTTTACCTTACAGATCGTTCAGCAGTGAATCTTAACACTCTAATATTCTTATACTGTAATATTCTTATACTCTATACATTTTATGAGGGTTAACGCAAGGTGTGATCAATTGGACATATAATGTCCCTTCTATTGAGTGTGGTCCCTGACCTACTCCTTCTTTAAATAAACGGCCAGTGGCAACGTTTTCTTTTAATTTGTATCCCTGATACACTATAGGACATGGACAACTAACTTTAGTTCGAGATAAACGTTGTCATTGCCCTCGTCCAGACAAGACAATATACTCACCAGGACGAGGGGTGACCGTTCATTTCGGCAGCGCCTCCAGATTGAAGAGAATAATGGTCTCCAATTGTCCGTCCTTAACCCCTAAGACCCTGTCTTAGGCACACCTTGAGTTAACTCTCATTCTGCGCAGGAGAGAGAGAGAAATCAAAACACACGAGGCATATTTTAGTCTGGCATCCCTCTCTCTGCCTTCCAACGGTTCTTGACACTTATTTATACCCTGTGTCAAGGCGTTGGCTCTTTATTTCATTAGTTAACATTTCAAAACATAACATAGTTCATTGGCTAGTTTCAATACAGGTCTGGTGACACATTTCTGGACAGTCCCGTGGCCCGAGGCATGTGACCTCTTGTGACATGCTATCTCTTGAGAAATGCTAGCCATCAGCATTTCTTCAGACATCTCTAAAGAACATTTCTAAAGACATTTCTAAAGATCAGCATCTAAAGACATTTCAAAAGACATCTTGAGAAATGAACCCCAAATGAATACTGCTGATTATCAATTTATCTTAAAACTATTTCTTATATTTTAAACCTTAATTTATCTATTAATATTATAATTCCTGGGGTGTTATTTAACTACTTATAGGGTCCTTCTTATAGGTCAGCAGATGGTGGTCTGAGGATTCCTTTTCCTTCAATATCTGTAAGAGCTGGCTGGTCAAACATTGTTTGCTGGGAAATGCATGTTGTATTAAGCACAAATGTTTATTAACCATTTGTGTATTAGTTACTAACTGATAAGGTAAATGATATTAATCATATATGCAGTTACTAACCGGAGATACATATATTGTGAAGCTAGTTTTTATATGCTGATGGATTGTGGTTTATAAATTGTTGTTTATGATATGAGATTTGAAACTTTTTTGTATACGTAATAAATATATATATATTTTTATCCGATTATTGATTATTGTATTTTTTAAAGCAAAACACAGACAATTAAAAGAATTCAGGATAATTTCTAAGAGATATAAACGATTGATATTTGTGTCTCGTATAAGTTTCTTATGAAATAATAATCCCTGATATATTGGAGGCAACTGCCGAGGTAGGTCCAGTAAGTCCAATATAGACATATTGGAGGCTTGGCTGATAAATCCAATTTATATAGACGTGTTGTATTCACGTGCAGAGATTATATCCGACAGTTAAGTAAATCCTTACTACGGAAATATTTCCTTTTTCCAAATCGGACCATAAAAAAAAAAAAAATGACAATAAGAATATTCTGGCGGAAAGGTCACGTTATTTAGACTGCGGCTGATTTAATGGATGGAATTAAAGTGACCTTTCTGATATTTATTAGGTTGTAATACTTCCTCGGCACTCAATATGCTCCGCCAATTATAAAGTAAAAGTAACCGGGGGCTGCAGGAATCCAGACTTTCCAAATTTAGACCTTGAAATGCAGCGCCAGCGTATTGGACGTTCGCAGTCAGTAAAGACATCATTAAATTTGTTCAATTTTTAACGCGCGGCGGATCCTCCTCACCTCTATCTTAATCACTAACCTTGCAACAAAAAAATAGAGATATATTAAAAAAAAAAAAAATTGGACTTTCACAGGTGACCATGAAACGCAATAAATTGCATCTCCTCTCGCCGCGCTCTGATCAAGCTCATCACTGGGAATGGCCTATAAATACGTTTTTGTCATAAAGGCGGTCACTGGCGATTCATGTCTGGCCGTTTTTTTAACGGGATGAAGGCTAAGGTCAGACGAAAGCATTTTTAACGTGCGTTTAACCGCACGAAATCACGGCCGTGCTAGCAGCAAATGATGTCCAATGCCGGGTAACATACGAAGAACGACCGCACGTAAGTTCGTCCGCGCAACGCAAGTGGCAAACGAACGCATTTTTTCTAGAACGTCAAACCGCTACTACTGACGTACAGAGTGCGCTGCGGCCGCTAGAGGCGTGTTTGCGTGATTGGGAGACGTCAGACGCTGCTAATGTCCGTCCAACATAACGTCCAGACGCAAAAAGGGTTTTATTGATGATCCGTAAAAATCACGGACGAAAATGCGCATCGTATGGCCGCTATAGCGTATTCCGTGAAAAAATACATCCATTCGTTCGAACGCACTTTTTCATGGACAACGTGAAAAATGCGTTAGTCTGACCCTAGCCTTAGGGGTTGGGCTCCAGCTTATGGAGGATAGATTAACCCCGTAAGGATCAGTGATGAAACTGTTTAGTCATAAATGCATTGACTTTAAAGAACATTGGTCCTTAAGGCCAGGTTAGACGAGCGCGCTATGTGCGCCCCTACTGACGTGCCTCCTGGCGTCCGTTGCAGCGTTGTGACGCTTCGACGGAGCCAGCCACACGCTGTAGCGCACGTATGAATTGTGTGCGCAACAGAGGGTGTGCTGCGGACCTTCTGAAAGTCTCCCCATCGAAGGTTGCAAAGCGCGAAGCTCCATAGGACAATCGAGCCTTGCAGCGCTGAGCTCAGCGAGGTAGCCAGACGGACGTCAGAGAAGAAGGAACGTCCACTTTAACGGACATTCCTTCCGCTCTGTAAAACGCTCGTCTGACCCCGGCGTAAGGGGTTAACCACTTGGATGCTGAGGACGCGCTCAGCGCGTCCTCAGCATTCCCGCTGGTATGCGGAGGACGCGCTGAGCGCGTCCTCCCATTGGGGTCAGCGTTCGGCCGGGTTCCGGCCGATCGCTGGCCCCCCCGGTGCGGGCTGACATCCTGGATGTCAGCCGCGCATCCGGGACCACAGCCGCCGGTATTAGGTGTCATCGCGGCAGCGCGATGACACCTAATTCAGGCGCCCCCCCCGCATGTGCGGAGGAGGCGCCTGAAAGGGAGGAGGGGCGGTCCTTCGGACCTCTCTTCCTCCCGATCGGCGGCTCTGCGGGGGTTAACCCAGGCATCATTTGGAAGGGCACAGCCTGCCCTTCCAAATGATGCCTGGCATTAACCCCTGGGGAGCTGGATCGCGAATCGGCGCTGAAAAGCGCCGATTCGCGATCCTTTCCCGGAGCTGGCCGACATCTTGGATGTCGGCCAAGCCTCCGGGAACTCCCCCTGAGGACTGGCGCCATCGTGCGTAGCACGATGACGCCAGTCCTGGACTTAACCCTTAACTGCCACCAACGGTGGAGATAGGGAGTTCCAATGAACTCCCTATCTCCCGATGCGTGGCAGTTAGGGGTTAAATTTTGGTATGGTTGGATCGGCCAGAGCATGGCCGTTCCAACGATACCAAACATGAAAGTGAAAAATGTTGTAAAAAAATTAAATAAAATGAAAAATAAAAATAAAAAGAAATTAAAAAAAAAAAATTATAAAAAAAAAAATCACTTTTTTTTATTTTTTTGGGTTTGTTAATGCAGCAATATTGTTCCCATTTCAATTATAATGTGAACAATGATGCTGCACTAACGATTTTTGTATGCGGTGCGTTTGTTAAAAATCGCGTAATTTTCCCCCAAAAAAAAATGTAACGAGACCCCATCTCTAATTTTTTTAACAAGCGCACCCCATACAAAATATAACCGCAATTGCTCGCATGTTAAAATGTGAAAAAAAACACTTTACACATTGTAAATTATTGAAAATACATATTTTATTGCATTTTTTGTTATAATATACAGACATGACATAACGTATACATATAATAATGACATATTATGAATATACCGAGTCTGACGGAAAGAACGATATAAAATAAGCCTTAAAAACACGTTTAAACATGATGAGCAAAACCGGTAAAAATGACCTCAGCACAGGGGCGGGAAAAGCCTCAGCAGCGAAAGGGTTAAAGAGTTTTCCTGCAAACTAAAAGCAATAAAGAAGCTTCCGTTTAAAAACACATACAGTGTCACTGATTGGCTTAAATCGGGGATCAGCAATCTTTGTACTCCAGTTATTTTGGAACTGCATCTCCCCATGATGCTCCGATTATTCATTAGGTTAATTTAACAGAGCCTTGTGGGAGATGTAGTTCTAAAAGATCTGGAGGGCCATGGTTGCTGACCCCTGTTGCAATGGTTTAGGCCGGGGTCAGACGAGCGTCTGGAGAGCGGAAGGAATGCCCGTGAGAGTGGACGTTCCTTCCACTCAACGCCCGTCTGGCCACCTCGCTGAGCGCGATCCTGCTACTTAGAATCGCTTTGCAGCTCTGTCAGCCGCGTGTTGTAGCGCTTTGATGAAGTGGCTTGGATAACGGACACTTGTTGCGAGCGCACGAGTGTGTGACCGGCCCCATTGCAGCGTCACAATGCTGCAACGGACGCTGGTAAGCACGTCATTACGGGCGCACATAGCGCGCTCGTCTGACGCCAGCCTTAAAAATAGGGATGTCCAACTCAAGGCCCCCCAGATGTTAATGCATACAATTCCCAGAATTCTTTGAGTGCAATAGATGGCCAGGCAATCATGGGAGTTGTAGTTCAGAAAAGAAACATCTGCAAGGCCAGAGTTTGACATCTGTGCTTAAGAGAAAAGTGCTCTGTGAACAGTACTGTCTGTATATGTTTTGCCAGATGTAGATCTGACTTCCTAAGGAGCTCAGGGATATGCAGGATATGAATTCTCCATGCTGCAGGGTAATGTTTTTCATGTCCTGCACATCGGCCTGATTATGTATGCCCAGGAAAACATGAAAAGGCTCTGACTACTAGGGTTGCCACATCAGCCATGTTTTCCTGGACACATATTACTTTTTCATGCAGAAGGTGAGCACAGGGAAAGTGCTGCCCTGCAACATGTATAAGTCATATGCTGCAGGAAGGAAATCAAGGCCGGTCACCTGGAATTCCTTTTTGACTTCTTACCTGCAGCGTATGGATTCTACATGTGGTGGGGTGGCGTTTTTCATGCACTGCCTGCCCAATTTATCATGAATAAAATATATGCGTCCCGGAAAACATGGCCGATCTAGCAAACCTAATATATGGACAAGATCCCTTTTGCAATAAACCAACTTTCAAGATTTATATACACAAGCACATATTTATTGTATATATATATATATTATTATTATTATTCTTTATTTATATAGCGCCGGCATATTCCGCAGCGCTGAACAATGGGCACGATATAGACAGGGTTACAATACAATGAGAATTAACATTTTGATAAACCAGTACAGGAGGAAACTAGGTCCCTATTCCGGTGGGAACTCACAATCTAGAAGGGTTGGGGGTGGAAACAGGAGGAGAGGACTGCAAGGTGAGAGCGATGGGCTGCACGGTGAGGGCGATGGGCTGCACGGTGAGAGAGATGGGCTGCACGGTGAGAGCGATGGGCGGCACGGTGAGAGCGATGGGCTGCACGGTGAGGGCGATGGGCTGCACGGTGAGAGCGATGGGCTGCACGGTGAGAGCGATGGGCTGCACGTTGAGGGCGATGGGCTGCACGGTGAGGGCGATGGGCTGCACGGTGAGGGCGATGGGCTGCACGGTGAGGGCGATGGGCTGCACGGTGAGGGCGATGGGCTGCACGGTGAGGGCGATGGGCTGCACGGTGAGAGCGATGGGCTGCACGGTGAGAGCGATGGACTGCACGGTGAGAGCGATGGACTGCAAGGTGAGAGCGATGGGCTGCAAGGTGAGAGCGATGGACTGGTTGGGGTAGTGAGGTGTATCAGTGAGTCGGCTGGTTGGCTTGCCTAAATAGGAATGTCTTTATTGGAGAGTCTGAGAGTGCGAGGGAGAGCGTTCCAGAGGTGGGGGCTGAGCAGGAGAAATATACACATGCACAAAATAAATGAATAAATCCATAGTGGGATACTGGAAAATTATTTACGGTTCACGTTATCAGGAAGTGGTTACTCGTTAAGGCTGGGGTCAGACTAACGCATTTTTAACGTGCGTTTAGGCGCACTTAGGCTAGGGACAGATGAGCGCATTTTCTGCGGCCACCGTCAAAATGTACGTCGATGCGTGCGCACGCATTTTTTCACGGAATACGCTTAAGTGGTCAGACGACCACAGTCGCACAGTCGCAGGTACTCACCAACGCAATTCTAGGGAAATCCGGCTGTTTGAACGTTATGTAGGCCGCACACTAGCAGCGTCTGACGTCTCCTAATCACGCACACACGCTGCCATGCGGCCGCAGCGCACTCTGTACGTCTGTAGCAGCGGTTTCACGTTCTGAGAAAAATGCGTTCATTTGCCGGTTGCGTGGTGTCGGCGCACTTTTGTACGCACGTACTGCGTATATTGGCCGTCATTGGCCGTTATGTGCTGCTACTGCCGCCGTGATTTAGTGCGCCTGCACGCGCGTTCCGACTGCCCCACTCTGACCCTAGCCTTAATCACGGCCGCAGTAGCAGCAAATGACGGGCAATGACGGCCAATATACAAAGTACGGCCGCCCGAAAGTCCGGCCGCGCAACGAACGCATTTTTTCGAGAATGCAGAACCGCTAGTACTGACGTACAGAGTGCGCTGCGTCCGCTAGCGGCGTGTGTGCGTGATTAGGAGACGTCAGACGCTGCTCATGTCCGGCCAACATAACGTCCAGAAGCAAGAAGTGTTTTATTGACGATCCGTAAAAAAATCACGCACGAAAATGCGCATCGTATGACCGTTTTCGCGCATTCCGTGAAAAACTACGTCAATGCGTTCGGACGCACTTTTTGGCGGTCGCTGCGAATAATGCGTTCGTTTGACCCTATCCTAAGTGGCGCATTGATGACAAAATGCACATTTTACACCAAAGTAGCTTAATTTAATTTTTTTCCCATCACATTCCTTCAAATATTTTGACATTTCAAATCCGCAGACATTTCCCCTGTTCACTGTTTAGTGAATAACCTGTGACCATTCTAGTTTGAGGCGCAGACCCATGGCTCCCCCCCCCTATATCCAATAAAAAGGATACATAGAAACCCATAAAAATAAATGGATGCTACAGCTTTATAGCCTCGCAATACTATCACACAACCATAAACCCCGGGGCAGCAACAAAATATCAGAAGAAATACAGTATCTGTATCAGCCTCCTCCCACCTGCAGGTAAAAGCCTGAGCTCCCAACACCTGAACATTAACCCTTCCATGCTAGGAACAGAAAGGTCTCATTGTCCTGCCCTGGATCAGACTAAATATCCAGGGAATGTTTGACCTTTTCGTCCACTGAACTTGCATTAATTGAGCCCTACCTGTTTTTACACACACTATGAAAATGGGCTTACATTTGTATTCCTGGACATATAATTCATTCCTGCTGATGGGCAGTGCGTGAAAAACACCACCCTGCGGGTAAGAAATAAAAAGGAATTCCAGGCGACCTGCCTTGATTTCCTTTCTGCAGCTTATGAATTATACATGTTGCAGGGCAGCACTTTCCCTGTGCTCCCCCTCTGCATGAAATAGTATTGTGTGTCCAGGAAAACATGGCTGATCTGCAAATTTTTGGGAACAAACACTAGATAGAGTTGCCAGGTCGGCCATGTTTTCTTGGACACACACATCACTATTTCATGCAGAGGGCAGCACAGGGAAAATTGCTGCCCTGCAACATGTCTAACTCATATGCTGCAGGAAGGAAATCAAGGCATTTCACCGGGAATTCCATTTTATAATTATTTTTATGAGAAAGTATTTTACCAGGAAGGATACATTGAGATTTCTCTCGTTTTCAAGTATGTCCTGGGTGACGAGTATGTACCGTTAGGTGTCTTGCCCAAGGACACTTAATGGAGAGGTGCTCTTGCCGGGATTCAAACCTGTGTCTCCACAGTCATTTTTATTTCTTAACTGCAGCATATGGATTATACATACTGCAGGGTGGCATCTTTCATCCAATGTCCATCAGCATGAATAAATTTTACTGTATGTGTCCAGGAAAACATGGCCGATCCGGCAACTCTAACGCTAGAAACCAATGGACTTGAACAATTTGTTATGTACAGGAAGTAAAGGTGGGTCAGACTAACGCATTTTTAACGTGCGGTTTAGGCTGGGGTCAGACGAGCGTAGTGTTCACATCCGTGATTGCGCCTAAAAGTATTACCGTGATAGCATGACAGGAAGTCCATTGGAGCCGGACACATGAAGTACGTCCGCACTGAACTGCGGACGCATGACGGACGCTGCAAACGGACGCAGGTTAGGCAAGAACGTAATACTGCTAGAACGGACGTGCGGAGTGCGCCACGTCCACAACGTCTGCATAGCTTTGTGTGTGAGTGATGGAGCATGGTCAGACGGACTGCATTTATACGTCCAGCATTTTTGACGGACAGAATGTTTTTTCATTGTAATTTATTTTCCCTCCTACATCCGTCAAAAAATAACTTCAGTGAAAAAACGGACTGTGTGACCACTACTGCGTCATCCGTACTGACGATGTCCGTACTGCACGGACGTACAGCCCGTAGAAATCACGCTCGTCTGACCCTAGCCTAAGGCTGGGGTCAGACGAGCGTAGTGTTCACGTCCGTGATTGCGCCTAAAAGTACGTCCGTGATAGCATGAAAGAAAGTCCATTGGAGCCTGACACAAGAAAGTACGTCCGCACTGAACTGCGGACGCACAACGGCCGCGGCAAACGGACGCAAGGCAGGCAAGAACGTACAACCACTAGAACGGCCGCACAAAGTGCGCTGCGTCCGCAACGTCCGCATAGCTTTGTGTCTGAGTGATAGAACGTGGTCAGACGGACTGCATTTATACGTCCAGCATTTTTCACGGACAAAATGGTTTTGCTTTTTAATTTATTTTCCCTCCTACATCCGTCAAAATATACGTCAGTGAAAAAAACGGACTGTGTGGCCACTACTGTGTCTTCCGTACTGACGTACGTCCGTGTGCACTAACGTACAGTCCGTAGAAATCACGCTCGTCTGACCCTAGCCTTAGGCTGGGGTCAGACCAGCGCACTTTTAACGTGCGTTCTGGCGCACATAATCACGGCCGCACTAGCAGCAGATGACGGGCAATGACGGCCAATATACGATGTACGGCCGCACAAAAGTCCGGCCGTGCAACGCAAGTGGAATTTGAACGCATTTTTCTGAGAACGCTGAACCGCTAGTACTGACGTACTAAGTGCGCAGCTGCGGCATAGCGGCGTGTGTGCGTGATTAGGAGATGTCAGACGCTGCTAATGTCCAGCCTACATAACGTCCAGACGCAAAAAGAGTTTTATTGACGATCCGTACAAAATCACGACCGAAAATGCGCGTCGTCTGACCGTTTTTGCGCATTCCGTGAAAAAATACGTCAATGCGTTCGGACGCACTTTTTCACGTTCGCGGGGAAAAATGCTTTCGTCTGACCCTAACCTAAGGCGCACTTAATCACGGCCGCAGTAGCAGCAGATGACGGGCAATGACGGCCAATATACGAAGTCTGGCAGCCCACGAAAGTCCGGCCGCGCAACGCAAGTGTAAAATGAACGCATTTTTTCGAGAATACAGAACCGCTAGTACTGACGTACAGAGTGCGCTGCGTCCGCATAACGGCGTGTGTGCGTGATTAGGAGATGTCAGACGCTGCTAATGTCCAGCCTACATAACGTCCAGACACGAAAAGTGTTTTATTGACCATCCGTACAAAATCACGCACGTAAATGCGCATCGTATGACCGTTTTCGTGCATTCCGTGAAAAAATACTTCAATGCGTTCGGACGCAATTTTGGACAGTCGCTGCGAATAATGCGTTAGTTTGACCCTAGCCTTATAGTTGAGACTTTGGATACGCTTTCCTCAACACTTCTACTGCGTTCATACTGCTGGCCAGTGCATGAAAAATGCTCCCCCGCAGTAAGTAAAATCCGAGTACCCTGCAGGTAAGAAATCAAAGCATATCACAGATCATCGGTACTAATTAGGTAACTGACATCACTAAGGAAACTAGTGAATTATACATGTTGCAGGGCAGCATTGTGCTCTGTCTGCATGAATTAACTTGTGTCCTGGAAAATGATTTCCCAAATCCCGTTCAGCACATCCCTCCAATACAAATGTGGAGAAGCAAGTCTCGACTTTACGAGAAGTGGGTTCAACCACCAGGCCGCTGCTTTAGGCTGCTGTCAGACGAGCGTAGTCTTCACGTCCGTGATTGCGCCTAAAAGTACGTCCGTGATAGCATGAAAGAAAGTCCATTGGAGCCTGACACACGAAGTACGTCCGCACAGAAGTGCGGACGCATGACGGACGCTGCAAACGGACGCAGGTTAGGCAAGAACGTAATACTGCTAGAACGGACGTGCGAAGTGCGCCACGTCCACAACGTCTGCATAGCTTTGTGTGTGAGTGATGGAGCGAGGTCAGACTGACTGCATTTATACGTCCAGCATTTTTGACGGACAGAATGTTTTTTCATTGTAATTTATTTTTCCCTCCTACATCCGTCAAAAATAACTTCAGTGAAAAAACGGACTGTGTGACCACTACTGCGTCATCCGTACTGACGATGTCCGTACTGCACGGACGTACAGTCCGTAGAAATCACGCTCGTCTGACCCCAGCCTTACAATCATGTAAAGACGACTCGATCCCACTCAGAAGACGCCACCAGCGAGTGTCCTTGGGCAAAACACCTAACGATATGGATGCGCCTACCTCACAAAATACTTGTACATCTCATAGATTGTAAATTCCCTTGGAAACAGGGACCCCCTGAATCAGGACGTATCATCCATGTGTGGTATTACAATGTATCAACTCCTTGTACACTGATCTTGTAAAGCGCTGCGGAATATGTGGCGCTGTATAAATAAAGGATAATAATAATATTGTATGAGTCTGAGCAGATACAATAACATAACCATCTTACAGGGTTCTTTTTTAAGCCTCACACCCCAGACATTGAGATACGTTGTATTTGCCGTTTTACTATCCGGGTTATTCAGACAGAGGTGAAAACCAGGAGAATGACTGGAGAAGTGAAAATTCTAGGTCAAAATAGCCGATTTGGAAAGTGAGATGAAAGGGAGAATTTTTCTGGTTTGGCTATTTTGACCTAGAATTTTCCATTCTCCAGTCATTCTCCTGCTTTTCACCTCTCTCTGAATAACCCTGTATGTATACACCCTTGTAGGTTCCCGGGTTTTGTGTTATTGCAGGCAGTTATTAGTGTCCATTATTAGCGGATCCGTCTTTCACTATTTTCGGTCGGCGGAGGTGTTCAGTACAATGAGAAATTCCGGCGTTATTGAATTAAAAGGGAGAGAAATAGAGAGCGGAGCAATGCATACAGACATCCTATTACGGTTTATGTTTCGTGCAGCTTGTGGCTTCATTATTATCAATCACCTGGAACTCCAGCAGATGCGGCTGTAATGCCCAGGGAAGTCGTTTGGAAACAGTATTTTCATGCTGTTCACCTCCGTCCCTGCCCATGTGCAAACATCTGTCTTCATTTCATTTTGGCCGCCTGGATTCTGTTGTTTTTCGGGCAGTTGGGCAACTATTTATTGTGGAGTTCCTAAGTCAATAAACAGAGAATGTACAGAGGAACCGCTTCACAGTATAAAGTATCGGAATGTGACCTTAGGCTGCGGTCACACGAGCGCACGTTTCGCGTCCGTCCGACCGCACTGTTTGCTGTCTGTCAAAGCTTATTAAAAGGATAGAGAACAACACAAGAAGCCGGTGTGCACTATTTCACGCATGGGCAACGGACACCAAAATGGCATCGACGTGAAAAAGCTACGACGGAGGTAGAGAAACCCCTGCATACAGCTTTTTTTTTTCTTTTTCTCAGCGTCAGTCATAACTAACTCATACAATGTAACCACAATCTCATCCGTTCTAAAGTGCATCCGTTTCAACAGACGCACTGTGCGCAATCAGTGCGTTCCTGTGACCGCAGCCTAAGGCTAAAGGCAGACGAACGCAGTGATCACGTCCGTGTCGCCGCACAGTTTAATGTCCGTCATAGCATTGTTTTGTGATCAATAGAGATCAACACACGAAGTACGTGCGCACCGAAGTACGCGCACACAACGCAGGTGGCAACGGATGCAATATAGGCCTCGCTGTAAAAGCACTAGGATGGACGCACAGACTGCGCCGCGTCCGCGTAGCTTCCTGTGTGCGTGATGACGCAACGTCAGACGCAGCGCATTTGCGACGTCCATCACGTTGACGCTCAGAAGCTTTTTTTGGTCTGGCTGACTGTACCTGTCTTAATTTTTTTAATTTCATTTCCCATATTTCCCTTTTTTTCTACGTCCGTCCAAAAAAAACGCACCGTGTGGTGACTACAATATCTTCCGTCAGTACGTCCGTCCGTTATGCACGCACGCACAGTGCGCACAGACTGCGTTCGTCTGACTTAGGCTAGGGTCAGACGAAAGCAGTTTTAACGTGCGTTTAGACGCACGAAATCACGGCCGTGCTAGCAGCAAATGACGTCCAATGCCGGGGAACACACGAAGTACGGCTGCACGAGAGTTCGTCCGCGCAACGCAAGTGGCAAATGAACGCATTTTTTCTAGAACGTCAAACTGCTAGTACGGACGTACAGAGTGCGCTGCATCTGCTAGAGCCGTGTGTGCGTGATTGGGAGACGTCAGACGCTGCTAATGTCCGGCCAACATAACGTCCAAACACAAAAAGTGTTTTATTGATGATCCGTACAAAATCACGGACGAAAAGGCGCATCGTATGACCGCTATCGCGTATTCCGTGAAAAAATGCTTCCATTCGTTCGAACGCACTTTTTCACAGACAACGCGAAAAATGCGTTAGGCTAGGGTCAGACGAAAGCATTTTTCCCCGCGAACGTGAAAAAGTGCGTCCGAACGCATTGACGTATTTTTTCACGGAATGCGCAAAAACAGTCAGACGACGCGCATTTTCGGGCGTGATTTTGTACGGATCGTCAATAAAACTCTTTTTGCGTCTGGACGTTATGTAGGCTGGACATTAGCAGCGTCTGACATCTCCTAATCACGCAAACACGCCGCTATGCCGCAGCTGCGCACTCAGTACGTCAGTACTAGCGGTTCAGCGTTCTCAAAAAAATGCGTTCAAATTCCACTTGCGTTGCACGGCCGGACTTTTGTGCGGCCGTACATCGTATATTGGCCGTCATTGCCCGTCATCTGCTGCTAGTGCGGCCGTAATTATGTGCGCCAGAACGCACGTTAAAAGTGCGCTGGTCTGACCCCAGCCTCAAGCCTTAAGGGACACTATTAAAAATATAGAATTCTCTTTTTTTGCCCTAAAATAATTGGGCAGTTGGTCTTTGCCCATCTTCTCATCTTACGCAGCATAGGAGCTACAAATTGCGCAGTGCAACTAGACTTGCGCACTTTATGTACGCAAGTTCCGTAGCGCCTGCGCAGGGCGATATATTGGAGCTGCACACGCATGCGCAGACCTCACCCATTGGTTGCTTGTCTGAGAACGCTCACTTCCACGATTGGTCTCAGAGGGTGACGTCGACTGCTCTTTGTTTGTTTTTTTTTTTTTTAAATTTAAAGTTTTTTATTTTGAAATAATTCAGCATTACATCATACTGTAAAATAATGAATGACCTCGCAGGGCCAAACAAGAAGACATAACAAGCAACGGAAACCACACATGGCCAAAAAAGTGTCATCGTAAAAACAGCGAATCGAAAAAATCTAAGGATAGCAATATGTTAGCAGAAAACATCCCCTAGACGGGGGGTCTCATCAAGGTGGGAAATCAAACATATATAAATGCAGCCACTTAAGGCCGGCCAAGGTAACTACGGTCAGCTGGTCAAAAAACATGCGTCGCAAAGAAGGACAGGGCGGTAAAAATAAGTAAAAAGGCAGAAAGTACCATGTGCAGGCAAAAAAGCAAAAGCCCTATGCAATGCAGGCTGGGACTGATCAAAACAAATTACGAACCGTCCTGAAAGTCCAGGCACTAGGCCAAGCTAGAGACCAGGGACACGTAAGCATATAAGAGAAATGCAGGGGAGGGGGTGTAATTCAGTAAAGCTCAGACCTGGAGAGGTAGAGGGCATAGAAACCAGCCTTCAATCCGGTCGAGGGTCCGGAGGATCTGGTGAGAGGCCCGCAGCCGCAAGGTCAATCCAAGCCACCGCGGGATCCGTGATGGTATAGGGGACATTTGCGTGGGTCACCACCAAAGCTCCTGCCAGACCCCAGCGATATCGGACACCCTGTCGGCGAAGAACTGATGTCACTTCACGAAAACGCCTGCGAGCCATCAGGGTCTGGAATGGGAGATCATGATACAGGGCCAGAGTGGAGCCCTCAAAGCGTACGGGATCCCTCGCGCCCGGAGCAGACATAACCTTGACCTTGAAAGCCACTTCACGGAAGGCCACTACGACGTCTCGAGGAGCCCCAGGTGGGTTCGTCGCAGGTCTCCTGACCCGAAACACCGACCCAAGCATGTCAGGTGTGTCAGGGGGAAGCCCCGTGACCTGAAGCACAAGACGAGTCACGTAGGACGGCAGAGCGTCGGAGGTAATAGAGTCCGGGACACCCCTGACCCTGATGTTTCGGCGTCTGTGTCTCGTTTCAAGCATCTCCACAGAGCGTGTCAGAAGTTCGACTTGGTATCGCAAACCAGCAACCTGACCAGACAGGTGAGTTAGTTCCGTTGTCACAGCAGAAGTCGTCTCCTGTACCACCTTCACCTGAGCACGCATCGCCGCTATCTCCGTGCGGACCGCCGCCACCTCAGGCTGCCACACCTCACGTATCACCCGAAGCTCCTCCAAGATCCTGCGGAGATCCCCCTTCGTGGAGGGGAGATGGTGGTCGTCCTCCTGCACCTGTTGCTGTCGAAGTCCCGTCCCCACTGCAGACCGATGATCCGAGGTCACACTATTACTGGCGGAGGTAAGGGGAATCTCAGTCGGGTCCCCATCAAAAATATCCTCTGTGTCCGGCGTTGCCCCGGACGATGTCCGCATTGCTGATTTTCTCTTCTTCTGTGCCCGTTTCCTAGCAGCCGCCGAGAGGGGTCGGGAGTCAGACGCCGGTGACTGCGGGGCAAGCCAGGGCATCCCAGTAATACCCCCCTGAGGTTCATAGTCGCTGTCAGCCTCCGAGGAGCCATAGCCCGGGGGGAGGGAGGAAGAAGCAGTCAGTCCCGTAAAAGCGGACCCACCTCGCAAAACATCCCGAATGTCCCTCTGTCGGGGGGCCCGTCGCTGGGAACGACCGGTAGGCATGGTTCCGGAGATGCTGGGCTGGCACGAGGTCGCAGGGCGGTGAGGGAATCTCAATACGCCTCGAGTAGGCTTCCAAGATGGCCGCTGTGACTAGGCCCAAATCGCGCTGCCGGCAGCAATCTGTCCCCGGGCACGAAACTCAGGGCTAAATCAGGTACCTCAACTCTCCAGGATCCCTCTAGCCAACCGGGAAGCTCACAGGGCAGTGCAAACGGCGAAAAAAGCAATAAAATCCGTGGTAGACACAGAGCTCCTCCAAAATGCTGCTGCTCGCTTCCACAGCTAGCTCCGCCTCCCTGCTCTTTGTTTGTGACCAATCCAGGGGCGGATGCAGGGGGGGCAATGGGGCAATTGCCCCCCCCCCTGAGATTTGAGCCGGGGACCCAGATGCCGGGCAGCGCGGGAGTGCCTGCCCGGTCCTGAAGAGTCCGTCCTGTTAAAGGGAAGCGGCTGCGTGCAGGCGCCGGCGGTCACGTGGTCCGGCTAATCAGGTGGTACTGAGTCTCTGTACCACCTGACTGGCCGGACCGCGTGACCTGCGCACGCACGCCACGCAGCCGCATCACCTTCAACAGGACGGACTCTTCAGGACCGGGCAGGCACTCCCGCGCTGCCCGGCATCTGGGTCCCCGGCTCAGAGTCAACCCCTGCCGGAGCTGGAGGCCTGAAGCAATATCCAGGTGAGAGCTGGGCAAATCCATGTGTAAGCTGGGGGCAAATCCATGTGTAAGCTGGGGCAAATCCATGACCTGGGGGCAAATCCATGAGCTGGGGGCAAATCCATGATCTGGGGGCAAATCCATGAGCTGGGCAAATCCATGACCTGGGGCAAATCCATGACCTGGGCAAATCCTTGAGCTGGGGGCAAATCCATGAGCTGGGGGCAAATCCATGACCTGGGGGCAAATCCATGACCTGGGGGCAAATCCATGAGCTGGGCAAATCCATGAGCTGGGGGCAAATCCATGAGCTGGGGGCAAATCCATGAGCTGGGGGCAAATCCATGAGCTGGGCAAATCCATGAGCTGGGGGCAAATCCATGAGCTGGGGGCAAATCCATGAGCTGGGCAAATACATGAGCTGGGCAAATCCATGACCTGGGCAAATCCATGAGCTGGGCAAATCCATGAGCTGGGGGCAAATCCATGACCTGGGGGCAAATCCATGACCTGGGGGCAAATCCATGAGCTGGGCAAATCCATGAGCTGGGGGCAAATCCATGAGCTGGGGGCAAATCCATGAGCTGGGGCAAATCCATGAGCTGGGCAAATCCATGTGCTGGGCAAATCCATGACCTGGGGGCAAATCCATGAGCTGGGCAAATCCATGAGCTGGGCAAATCCATGACCTGGGGGCAAATCCATGAGCTGGGCAAATCCATGAGCTGGGGGCAAATCCATGTGTGAGCTGGGGGCTCTCTGCTCCTCTAGATTGTAAAATCCGGGGTGCCCTCTGCTCCTCTAGATTGTAAGCTCCTGGGTGCCCTCTGCTCTTCTAGATTGTAAGCTCCTGTGAGCCGGGCCCTCTGCTCCTCTAGATTGTAAGCTCCTGTGAGCCGGGCCCTCTGTAAATTCTCGTGAGTCGGGCTCTCTGCTAAAACACCTTATGTTCTGTAAGTGCCCCTCCCGAGACTAGTCTCTGGATCCGCCCCTGGACCAATCTGGTAAAATGGGAGACAGGAAAAACAAAACTCCCGGCCACTGGTGACGCTGGATGGGTTGGAGGAAATTCCTTAATTTCATGCAGCAATTTCACCAGAACCGGGCAGCAGGATTGGAGGGGAGAAGGGGGGGTGGGCATTCCTCCCATCCTGATTCCTGACTACTTTAAAACAATATAGTGGTCAGGATAAGTAGAGGGTCCCTTTAATGCACAATTCTTCTTCATTGTTGTTCAATTGGCTGTTTTCTTTGAGTTTTCATTGAGATGGTTTAAGGCTCACAATGTCAAAAAGTTAATCAACGTTTAAAGTCATCCGTACATTTTAAAACATTGTAGCGCTAATGAACTGAAATCATGGTAAAAATAAAATAAATGGAAATAAGAAGATCCTCCCCTGACATGAAACTATATTTGGTTTTAATAACAGAAGCTGCGATCATGATGGGAGGTCCAAACGTAAGGTTAAAAAAAAAAAAGTAATAATGATATTAACTCAAAATTAACATTTTTGCCCCCCCCGAAAGGTTGTATATTCAGCATTTCAACAGAATCGCTCCTAATCTCCATAAATTTTTTCTTCAAAATGGTACAACCACTTCTCAAAACACCCCTGAAAATCAACATCTGTCAACGTAGGGTCATCTCCAGTGACAATTGCCTTGAAGTTGGCAGAATTCCCATCTTCGAACGCGACGAGGAACTTTGTGGCAAACTCAACTCGAGCTGATAAACTTCTTGGTGAGTTCCAGCTTCTCTTGAAGAATCCTAAATATGCTTGTTTTTGAGATGTTGAACTCTTCCACAAGCTTTCGGAGACTGGTTTGAGTTTTCCGATCCAGAAATTCCTTCACCTTGGCCACCATGGTCTTATCCGTAGTCATGCGGGGCCGTCCCTCACTTGGTCCATCACAGATGACAAAATATCCAAACTTGTATCTTTTTTTTTTCAGATTTTTTTATTTTGCAACAAGTCATCAGTTTAATAGACATAGAAAGAAAATAACAATATCCAGCAAGGGACCAATAAGGGACACTCAGATAGGCATGTCTGCAAAATCAGAGAGGCGGTGGAGTCAGCGAGCCAACAGCAAAAAGGGTAGGCCAAAAAAAAAAAGGAGAGGGGTGAGGGACCTCCTGAAGAAGGTGGCATTCCTGGCTCGCTCCGGATATCCCGCAGTGAACTGGAGGCCACATGGCTGGGCGATCTGGGGCCAGAAGAAGCGGCCAGAGCCACGGTAACCACTCCAATGGCTCACCCAGACCTACCCAATGTCCCATACACACCAAACAAAACAAAAAAAGAGGGGCAGGTGTAAACACATAACCACCTCTCTGTAAAACAAGGTCCGCAAAAGTGTCCAAAGGGGGAGGGTTGTCTTCAAAAAAGTGTCTCTGAATAGGCGAAGTGGGGGGGTCATCTCAGAAGGGCATGGTCTCAGAGGGATTACCGAGGCAGCCAGCAAAGTGGGGAGTGCAAGCCGTAGTGAATGGCTTAAGCAAGATCCCTACGGGGAGGGGGATGTCATCATGGTGGGGGGGGGGTGGAGACAAAAATTAGGAACGGTATGCAGCCAAGGACCAGTAGCCAGTAAGAGGAAAACATGTCCCAACAATAAAGAGTCAGCCAGTGTCCAGCAATAAAATGAGGCATGCAGCCCCCTCAGGGACAGCACCCAGCAGGAACGTTCAAAATCCCCTCACAGCGATACACTCCGCGTTCGTAGCATTTCCAGCCACCTCCATACCCAGTTGTCACCCTCCATTCAGTGGACATAGCATGCCCAGAACCGGCGGCCCCCCCAGCGGCCTGTCGTCCAAAAGAAGTGCGCCGCTCGGGATATCACTCTCAGCCTCTAGGGCTCTAAGTCCCGTCGGTGCGACCAGGGCCCCTCCTGGCTGTGCCGAAGGCCTCAGCTCCGCCTCCGCAGGGATGACTGATGGCCGCTTCTCCATAGCGCCGATTGTAGGCCAAGGCCCCAGAACCGCGTCTCCAGGTATCCGCTCATCCATTACTGCCCTCCCGGCGAGCAGCGCCTGTTAGATATTAATTCTACTAATGATATATGCTGCTAATTGTCTCTCTGAGTACCTGTTAACATTGACCATTAATCTAGTCTGGTCTTCTCTGTACTTAGGTCTTTTGCTCAGAATACCTAATTCTGCTTTTTAATGATGATCTTTATTCTGCTGTCGCAGCTAGAAATAGTTTTTCTGTACCTTGATCATTTCTGCTCATCTCTTTATTGACATAACTTCATTTGACCGAGCCGATATTGATTTGTTCCTAAAAGACGAGTTCATGTCGACCTGACCAATGTTAATTGATAACTTGCTACGTGCGGTGATGGCTTTCACTATTAATTAATCTAAGCCCCATCTTTTAATATACTATAATGCAACTAATCTATGCAATGTATGTTTCTGATTGGTGAGCTGCGTCTCACCCGATATTGTACCACCCTGTGTCCTCCCCATTCCTCCCCTTCTTTTTTCCTGTATCCTCCCACCTGAATCCTTTAAAAGACCTATCTCAAGAATAAATCAACAGAATGCTTGCACACGAGATACACTTGTTCGTGTCATTCCTTCTCCGATCGATCGCGTGGCGGCTGATACATTGAAGGCGAGGTGTGAAAGATAGGTGTCGGGAGAGCACCTACAGCGCCAATTGCTGAGCTCCATCCGGACCTCCCCGCAGAACCTCCAGAAAATGACGCAGGTGTCCGAGTCAGCGGCCGATCATCTAGAGGGCAGGAGTGTAGGTAGGCATCTAGCCGCTGCAGCGTGGCATTCAGAGTCCCGTGAGGAGGGGGGGGGAAGGTCCCATCAGGAGAGGCATAAACAGCCCTACAGCAGGGATCCACTGCCGGACAAAGCATCACTTCCAGTTTCAACCCCGATGTCGGGCGAGAAGGTAGCAAAGGAGAGGCTGCACCACACCCTGGGCCAGGCGCACTAACTCCTAAAATGGCCGCCCGTAGAAGGTCTCAAAGTAGGCCTGAGGCCACGAAAGCACCCCTAATGTCCACCCAACGGAGCAGAGAGGTACGGGGATGGGTCAGCAGGGCGCCAGGCACATATCCCTGCAGCAGACAAGCAGCAGTCGACAGCGGGTCTCTCTCTGTTCTGTGTGTTTGAATCATTATGAATAACTTCGGTGCAGAGGCTTGAAGAAAGTTATTTCAGCTCACGCCATGTCATAGAGCCGCTCCATTCAGCTCCTTTTCCTCATTCTGTCGGAATTCATAAATGTGCCTCATCACGGTTTGAGGTCAGGGATGGGAATTACTTTAAGAAGATGAGACCTGAGGTGATTACATTCCACACCTGTATTGCAGGAGACCTTACTGTAATGTTTAAGCAGTCGAGAGTGTTGCCGACTCCCACCTCTCTGCCATCGATCCAATGAGGTCAAACATCTACACTCGGCCTAGAGCTTCGGTGGGATTTGCCGAATTTAGCAAAATACATTAAAAGTCTGTAAAATACGTCAATGTTATCTCACTGAAAGCCGAATTCACCTGAGACGCTGCAGTAATTACCTGCACCGTTGACCCTTAAGTACTACAGATGTATGAGCGGTATAGGATAGACAAGAAGCTATCACAGCGGCGTCTCTTTGAGCCAGCTCTATGACATGAGGAAATAGCACTTGCTCAATATACACAATGTTTGCTGAGTGGAAAGTGATGACAACAACAGGAAATATTCTACTTCCATTCCAAGCAACTTACCATTATTCCCGGCGTGGTGAAGACCAGCAAAGATTGCGCTACGGAACTTCTTAGGGCTTTATAAAAACTTATAACTATAACTCTACCTCGACCAGTTTTTGTTTTTTATCCTGTAATCCTACGGGTGAGTTTTAGATAAAATGGGACTAGATGTTGCCTACCTCACCAGTCTCCTGTTCTAGAAGGGCCTGACTACTCTGGGCCAAATGTATCCGTACCATCATAATGTCCCTCTTTTTAGGGGCTCCTCCACAGATTTATGACAGGTGTCTCAAACTCTGACCCCCTCCAGAGGTTGATTGCCTACAATTCCCAGAATTATTTGAATGCACTAGATCAGTGGTTCCCAACCGCGGTCCTCAAGTACCCCCAACAGGCCAGGTTTTTCAGATATCTGATGCACAGCACAGGTGATATGATTTGCTGCTCATTGATTGCAGGATTCAGTCTGTAGTTCCCCAAGTCCTCAAGTATCTTTAAAACCTGGCCTGTTAGGGGCACTTGAGGACCGCGGTTGGGAACCACTGAACTAGATGGTCAGAGAATCATGGGATTTGTATCCCAGAAACATCTGAGGGGCCAAAGTTTGAGATCTCCTGCACTGGTGAAAAGCAGAGCTGGAAAGCTTCTAAAGCGTAGAATTTGTATTTGGTCCAAACCAAATCGCACCCGTCTGGAATATATCACCTAAGTCTGGTTCACAGCACCAAATGAGGTGGAGCTATCTGTCAGGTATATCCCACCGCCCACCATAACTATTCTGCTTCCTCCATGCTCTTATTGTTTCCTTCATCTCTGCCAGATGCCTCCTTCAACATGAAGCCACAAAGATCCTCTGTAATAAATGTAGTTCAATAATTGCCACGGCTACCTGACAACTGAGAAAGAGTTAAGTTTCAAAACAGGTGGACTTTTGATTAAAACTAAGAAATATTATTAACAGGCCAACCCAATGGTCCACACTCCAAAGGCTCCATCCTCTGGGTCATACTTGGATCCCAAGGGGATTCCAGCCAAGGGTTCAGTTTACTGGAGCCCAGTCTCCGAAATGTACAGAATTATCAGTCGAAATTTGCCAATATCTGTTATCGCATATTTAATTAATGGTTTACCTGGATTGCGATTCCTATTTACAAATTTTGGCTCGATTTATCGCTTATTATTATTATTTTAGGCTTGTGGGAAAGTCCCAGACAAATAGCCAAGCTTGTCGAATTAAACCGTGAAATTGCATGCCATCCTTTTCATAAAACTTTATGTATAAACACATTCACTGTCACTTTATTAATTTACTGTAGTATTTTGTTGTTTTTAGCCAAACATTTTCATTAAAAAAAAAAATCACAGCACAGTTGATTGTATAACGTGCTCGATATTGTGTTGTGTTACTTTGTGTGCAGGATATTTCTGTGCCGGTTTATTCTCTCCAGCGCCGGGCGATATCCACGGGAAATAGAGTTTCAGAAAACTCCAACTCACGTGATTGAGTGATGTGACAGATGCGTTTGACAGGTCGGTAAATTTGCCCTTTTCTGTAATGTCACTGTTACCTTCCATGTGTTATCACGAGCACGTCTCCCGTGCCGAGCAGTGAATGATGGATCTAGTAGGAAAATGTGTGGCAAGCAATTTATCAAATGCCCAGCGTACGACCGGCAGTGACTGTATTCGCACTCTGACAGACAGTGCAGGGCTTCTTCGAACCAAGAGGTAAAAGTTGGACCCATACAAGATGCCAATGCTAGAAAATTAATGGCCAGCTGTGGTCCCCAAATGTTTTAGAATCCCCTTACTTATGTCTGATGCCTTGCTGCAGGGATATCAAACTCTGGTTCCTACAGATGGTTCTGGCCAGTGGCCAGCACCTCCCATGATTCTCCAGCCATTTATTGCAGTCAAAGAATTCTGGGAATTGTAAGCCATAAACATGTGGGAGGCCAGTGCTTGAGATTCACGGCTTACAGAGATGCTCTAACCACCATGACCAAATTACCATATTTTTCGCTCCATAAGACGCACCTGACCATAAGTCGCACCTAGTTTTTAGAGAAGGAAAACAGGAAAATAAATATTCTGAAATCAAATAGTGTAATAATGGATATTGCCCCAGCTCCTCTCATGGATATACTGCCCCAGCTCATGGATACTGTCCCCCAGCTCATGGATACTGTCCCCCAGCTCATGGATACTGTCCCCCAGCTCATGGATACTGTCCCCCAGCTCATGGATACTGTCCCCCAGCTCATGGATACTGTCCCCCAGCTCATGGATATGCCCCAGCTCGCTCATGGATTATGCCCCAGCTTGCTCATGGATTTTGCCCCAGCTCGCTCATGGATTTGCCCCAGCTCGGTCATGGATATGCCACAGCTCGCTCATGGATATGCCACAGCTCGCTCATGGATATGCCACAGCTCGCTCATGGATATGCCACAGCTCGCTCATGGATATGCCCCAGCAGCTCATAGATATGCCTCAGCTCACCCGCCGCCGCGTTAGGCTCCCTCTGAGCGTGCGTCCGGCGGCAGGAAGCTTGGGCACTCGCCTGGGGGAGCCACGTGACCGCGATCTCGCGAGATCGCTGTCACGTGGCTCCCCCAGGCGAGTGCCCAAGCTCCTTGCCACCGGACGCACGCTCAGAGGGAGCCTAACGCGGCGGCGACAGGTGAGCTGAGGCATATCATGGGGCATTCGCTCCATAAGACGCACCCACTTTTCCCCCCACTTTTTGGGGGGAGAAAAGTGCGTCTTATGGAGCGAAAAATACGGTATGTAAAAATTAAGGCAATAGATCAGGGCGTGCTTGTCATGTCCCACAACCTGTACTTGGCTTATCCCTGGGTGCTATGACAGCCTTCCAGAGTAAACAGGAGGTTTAGTAGGGTTTTGAAGGGGTAAATACGACCCCTCGGTTTTCCGTTCCTCCAGTTTTAAGCTAATAGAATCTCTTTACAACTGGAGATCTGGTGTCATGCCCTCCATTTTTCTCCTCTGTAACCATCAATCAAGGTATCCTGCTAGCAGCATGATCTCCACCACTTTACTCCACATTGTCTCTGCTCTAATGTTATAAATGCTCTTATTTTATGGTTGCATTTATACATTTTTGAGTGATAGCTTTTGTCCCCCTCTTATTTTTAATTAATTCCACACTCCCATTATGTCCATCTATCTCCTCCCATGTTGTAAATTCTTTGCATGCAATGGCTACTCTATAAATCTGTTTGTCTCCCCCACCAAAACACTATCCACTGCACAGACAACCGCCTCCATTTTTCCTCTCTGCTGTCCCAGCTGCCTGCCCCATCCATCCACCCTCCCACCCAGTCCTTGACCTAATTCTATAGCTCTCCCTACAAAATGCTTCCACTACATTCTGGTTAACCTTGCAGAAAGTGCTGTATTAGCAGGACAATTATGCTATGGGCAAGGCCATCTGTTCCTTATGTGGTCAATATTATGTCCCATGTTTGTGTTTCCCCATTGTAAAGCTCTGAGGAATCTGTTGTCGTTATGAAAACTGTAGCTGTAAGTCCTAACAAATAAGAGCAGGCACTCCAAGACTTCTGCCCCCAATTATTTATTTATTTATAAAGTATTTTACCAGGAAGGATACATTGAGATTTCTCTCGTTTTCAAGTATGTCCTGGGTTCAAGAACATTGAGTGGTTACAGAAATACAAAATAGTAAAAATGCAAGATATTAACACAAAAACAAATATGTAGGAAATAAAGTCCTTATGTCACATGTTTACAGGTGCATTCCGTATTGAGATGTTAATAGGGAATTCTTAAGGGTCTTTAGACTGGGGGAAGATTTGATGGTGTCCGGGAGGTTATTCCATAATTGCAGTGCTCTGTAGGAAAATGAGGATCTAGCCACTTTTTTTGTATTGTGGTATTGCAAGTAAGGTGCCAGTCCTGGGTCGGAGGTTATAGGATGAGGTAACTGCTGGGGGAAGCAGTCTATTCAGGTAGGGTGGCAGCTTCCCAGAAAAGTTCTTAAACACCAGGTTGGAAAGGTGAAGGGTGCGTTTAGACTCCAGCGATGGCCAATTTAGTTCTTTTAACATGTCACAATGGTGGGTCATGTAGTTACATTGTAATGCAAAGCGCAGAATGAGTTATACAATGTAGTAAGTTTCTGAAGGTGTGTTTGCGGGGCGGCTGCATACACTACATCTCCGTAATCAATAGCCGGCATAAGCATTTGTTGTACAATCTGCTTTCTTACCGCGGGGCTCAGGCAGGATTGGTTTCTGTACAGGGCACCTAGTTTGGGGTAAAGTTTAGATGAGTTTTTCGATGTGGGGGCCAAAGGATAGATTTGGGTCCAACCACATACCTAGATATTTGAGAGAAGTGACTGGTCGGCGTGTCATTTGATCTTGTCCTGACACATAGATGGGGTGTTTGCAATTTGTGTAGTTTAGGTTTTGTTCCAAAGAGCATCGTTACAGTTTTGTCACTACTTAGAAAAAGTTTGTTGTGTTTGATCCACTTTTCTACCTCTGTAAATTGTTCTTGCAGCACGGCCTCCAGCTGCGGGAGATTTGGTTTGCTGGTATATATAGATTAGTGTCGTCTGCGTACATGTGTACAGTTGCGGGTTTGCAGACATTGGGTAGATCATTTATGAATATCGTGAATAGAAGGGGGCCGAGTATTGAGCCTTGGGGTACACCGCAAGTGACTAGGAGGGAGGAGCTGCCAGAAATGGACACATATTGTGACCGATCAGATACATATGATTGAAACCAGGTTAGCGTGCGATCACCAATACCGGAGTTTTTACGTTTTTGTAATAGGATGCCATGGTCTACTTTGTCAAAGGCCTTGGCAAAATCAAGGAAGATGGCTCCAGTTAGGTTTCCTTGTTCCATGCCCGCTTGGATATCATTACAAACTTTTAAAAGGGCAGTTGTAGTTGAATGATTTGGACGAAAGCCTGATTAATCTGGGGTTAAATAGTTCTGATATTGATAATTATCACGTAATTGAGTGTAAACACATTTTTCAAGAATTTTTGACATTACAGGGAGCAGTGATATTGGGCGGTAGTTGGATACCAAAGTATTGTCTCCACTTTTATGGATAGGTACCACTCTCGCAGTCTTCCAGAGTTTGGGTATGTATCCAGTCGCCAGTGATTCATCGATTAGGGTTGCGACAGGTTTTGCAATTGCCGGTGCACTGATTTTCAGCAGCATTGCATTAACCACGTCATCGCTCACTTAACACACCACCCACACTCTAATTTGATTTTATTATTTATTTCCATAGGCAGAGTTTTATGGAAAATGCTTAATAATTACAATTTATTATGACTTAACATGGAAACCAGGGATGCACCAAAATTTCAGCCACCAAAATTATTGATCGAAAATGGTGCTTTCGACCGATGGAAAAAAAGGCAAAAATCGGTCATCCAAACTGGGGCAGGAGCAGGCAGCTTGGCCGGCCTCCAGGCTCAGGCAAGCCCCTGGTGCGCCTGAGCCTGGAGGCCAGCCAAACAGGGGGCATGGCTGGGTCTCCAGGCCCAGGTGACTGATTTTTTTTTTGGGGGGGGGTTGAGATAGCGTTACATACTCGCCTACATCCGCATCCACATACTCACCTCCATCCGATTTCCACATACTCACCAACAGTGGCCCTGAGCACCTCCAGCGGTGGCAGCCCATGGTGAGTTTTGACAGTCCTCCGGCATCCAGTTCCCACTCTGTCAGACGCCGGTCACAGGGATGAGATGAAATCACGGAGGCAGAGCCTAAGGCCAGAAATTTTAATTTCGGGCATCACTAATGGAAACAGGATTAAACAGCTAAATAAAAGCTTCATATGGTGTGGGGCAAATGGGAACTCCGTCCCCCCTGCTAAAATAGTGGAGAAACTGCATTCCCAACACGTTCCTGCTTGACCTGACCCGTGCTGGAGATGCATCTACGGAATTCTAGTTTCCATCCCTCATTGTTACTATGTGGCCAGTATATTCATGACTACGTGACACAGACCAGTTCCCAAATCAAAAGACTTAACATTTCCAAAAAAATGGATTATCCTGGACTTGTGAACTCTAAAATATGAAATTAGTTTAAGCCCATTCAGGCGCTGCGTATCAGCTCAGGAGGCGACACACCAGCTCCAGTATCCAACCCTACAAGTATGTGGATTTAAATATTACAGTGTTGTGCGTAGAATCAAGCTTAGGCAACGGATTGGACGGATAAATTGCAGCCAAAGGCTTCTAGCCTAAAAGATTAGATTATTGCAGTTAATTTAATAACACAGGTTTCCCAAAGCGTGTCCCTGTCTCGCCACTATTTATGGAGGTCTCCATCATTTCTCTTAATTAACCTTTGTTTTGACCTCCGCGTTGCTGACGTTGGGTCTCGTCGTTTCATATCCTCACATTAAACCCAGCATCCTTTTGTTGTATCTCCTAATTTTCACTTCTTCGTGCCGGGTTTGACACCTGCACATAAATAATTAATATCCTTCATGTGAAGCTAAGCCGCAGCGCATTGCCCAGTCCTGAAGGGGAACCGTTAAAAAGCGAGCGAGTCCCGACAGACAGCATCACCAACCGTTACTGACAAAGTGGCCGTTCCCATTAACGCAGGCTGTCTTCATGTCCACAAGCCAGAGTTATTTTCTGAATGTGATTTTCTGTTGATGTACATTGAGGTCTACATGCAACAAAGTATTTTAACTCCATAAGAGAACAGCTAGAACCAAACATTGACACATCACCAAGACGCCCGATTCGGTTAAAGTCAACGTGATTGATTATGGGAATTTTTGCAATGATAAGTCGTCAAACAAACCTAACCTTAATGCAAGAGAATGTAATCGAATGAATCCCCCATTAACCACCTCTGAATACCCGTGAGATGTCAACATTATATGTGACTTGTTATTCGAGGACCTGCCAATGCCGAAAGGTAAGAAAAACATCACATTAGCTCACAACACAACGAGGGTTCAAAACCAAAGACAAAACAAACACGCTACAGTAGGCATGTGCATTTCGTTTCGAAAATGGTCGAAAAGATCGGCAATATACCCTATCCCTTACCCTAATTACAGCACGCAAAAGCCATAACCCTAACTTAACCCCAACCCTAACCCTAGCCTGTAACCCAAGCCCTAGTCCTAACCGTAATGATATGACCCACAGAAACTCTAACCCTAAACTAAACCTACCGCTAACCGTAGGCCTAGTTCTAACCCTAATGATATGCCACACAGAGACTCTAACCCTAACCTAAAGCTAACTGTAGCCCTAGTTCTAACCCTAACGATGACACACAGAAACTCTAACCAAAACCTACCCCTAACCTAACCGTAACCCAAACCCTAGTTCTAACCCTAATGATGACACACAGAAAATCTAACCTAAACCTACCTCTAACCTAACCCAAGCCCTAGTCCTAAGCCTAATGATATGACACACAGAAACTCTAACCAAAACCTATCCATAACCGTAACCCAAACCCTAGTTCTAACCCTAATGATGATACACAGAGACTCTAACCCTAACCTACCCCTAAACTAACCAACCCCAGCCATTACCCAAGCCCTAGTCTTAACCCTAATGATATGACACGCAGAAACTCTAACCTAAACCTACCCCTAACCGAACCCAACCCCTAGTTCTAACCCTTATGATTTGATACACATAAACTCTAATCCTAACCTAAACCTACCCCTAACCTAACCCTAGGCCTTACCCTAGCCCCCGACCAATTTTCTTTACGTATTCTGCATATAGGTTCCGACTTGTGGAACCAACTGAATATATTCAACGTTTCTGATATTCCAAATCAGCGGATTCCAAAACAATCTGAACCGAACCAAATTTTTTAGAACAATCGCTACCAGGAAGGTAAAACGTAACAAAATGATACCAGAAGTAGAAAATGAAGGGAAAAAAATGGAAACGGTAATGAGAGACCAAAGGGTTTACCCCTAAATGTGAATGAACTTCAGTTACTCTGATGAGGCCATCAGGGTACTAGTGTCTCCCAGAGACCAAATTAAAATTTAACTTTTAATGAACGATATAAAAGAGAATCAAACATAAACATAAACATAAATTGACAAAGTTCACAAGACAATAATAAAACCAAATCTGCTGAAAAAAGCGTATGTATATACCAGCAGGAGAGGATTTTTTAGAACTGTACATGTCTACACTATAGTCCCCAAGAAGCTAGTAGAGTAACCGGTATCTAGGGTAGAAATGGAGTAAACGATATACAAGTTCCAGAAATGGAGAAATGCACATAAACCATATTACGGTCACAATTCTTAACTAAAAGCATGTTATCATACAATCCAGGTTCAGGGACAGAGAAGGCAGAATATAGGTTACAACAAGCTGGGGTCGGTACACAGTGATAGGTAAGGCAATCCAGGTTCAGGAGCAGAAAGAGATTCCGAGTCAATAATGGAGCCGGAGGTCAAATACCAGGAACACCACACAATATAAAGGAGCGCCCCAAGGTGAATACGGGGAACCAAGCCAGAGCAGAGGCTAAATCATGTGCTGGCTTTTAAACCCCTGCTCGAATGCTGAGAGATTGGGGATACAGACGAGGGTCAGAAATGTGCACTCCCGATGAGTCAAAGACAAAAGGGATGTTATTGTCTCGATCCGAAATACGAGCCGCATCGGGCCGATTCTAAGTAACATCGAAAACACAAATCGGCCGTGCAATGGAGGACAAGCTTCTGGAGTAGGGACGAGCTGTTCGATCAGTCCGGAGTTTCGATTCGAACTTTGGCCGTTCGCGAAGTTCGAACTTTTTGGTGTGTTCGGTTCGAGTTCGCAATTTTTTTTAAAAAAAAAGTATAAAAATGCTTAAAAAAATACTAAAAAAATCTAGAAATAAAGAGACTCTTTACTGCAGAATATTATAAGCAACGGTTTATTAGATGTTGAATTAAAAACTAATGTGTACGTGCAAAGATTCTCACCTCTAAATGACCTGTGTTCTCAAACGGTAAACAGGTGTTTTTAGTCTGGTCTAATGAATTTGATAAATTGTATGTATGTAGACTATACTGAGGGTGTGGTGTCTGCTTCTGAGAAGTGTTAATTTCTCTACTAAATCTTCCTCTAATATGCTGCATTTCACTGCTGTGTATTCAGCGCATTTTTACCGTCATGTCCTGGCTGTATATTATGACAAAAAATGCAATAAAAATTGAATTTTTAAACATCTGCAGTGTGTAAAGTGTTTTTTTTCACATTTTAGCACATGAGCATTTGCGGCTATGTTTTATATGGGATGCGCTTGTACAAAAATTAGAAATGGGGACTTGTTACATTACGTGATTTATAGCAAACGCACCCCATAGAAAAAAATCATTAGTGCAGCATCATTGTTCACATTATAATTGAAATGTGAACAATATTGCTGCATTAATAAAAATAACACACAAAAACTACCGTTTTTTTTTTTTACTTTATACCTGGTCATGTTGGGTATCATTCGAAAGGCCATGCTCAGGCCTTTCGACTGACACCCTCCATGACCCCCTAGCTGCCTGGAGATATCGGGGTTCAAATGAACCCCCCTATCTCCACCAGGGGATTCCGGGCAGCTAGGGGTTCCACAGCTATCTGACATCATCACGCTATGCCTGAGGACGTCAGGCAGTGAGGGGGGACCCGAGGGGGGACCTCACCGGAGCTAGGCCGCACTTCGGCGCCGCAAGGCATCTCTATACACAGCCCCATCAGCATCTCTATACACAGTATCTCTATACACAGCCACACAGCATCTCTATAAACAACCCCCCCCCATCAGCATCTCTATACACAACCTCACAGCATCTCTGTGAACCCTCAAATGAACCCCCTATCTCCACCAGGGGATTCCGGGCAGCTAGGGGTTCCCCGGCTCTGACGTCATCACGTTATGCATGAGGATGTCAGGCAGTGAGGGGGGACCCGGGGGTAGAGCCGCCATCCAAGATGGCGGCCCCCACCAGAGCTAGGCCGCACTTCGATGCCGCAAGGCGCCGAAGTGCGACCCGTTAAGGGGTTAAAGCCAGGCACTGCTTAAAAGGGGAGACTCTCTCCTTTTAACCGGTGCCTGGCTTTTTTTGTGGGACCTCCTGATCAGGAGGGAGAGGGATCCGAACGGATCCCCCCTCCCTTCCAGGCTATCTCCTGACATTGCTGGGGGTCGCCTGGAAATGACGTCATCGCGCATGGCGCGATGATGTCATTTACGTCGGGAGGAGCTCGACGTCAGCATCTGAGGAGGCTGAAGTCAGAACGCCGCAGGACCCCGGACAAAGAGTAGAGTATCTCCGCCAGGGTCCCGCAAAGCTGATGACGTGTGGGACACGTCCTCCTCAGCATACAGCGGGAGTAACTGAGCCCACACGTCGTCAGCAGTGAAGGGGTTAAAAACTTATTTTTTTTAAAACTTTTTGTCCTTGTTCCCTGTCTCCCAGGGCACTACCCGGACCTGGACCTTGTTTTTAAATGTTTCTATACATCCTACAAATCCGCCACTTCACGGGCAGGTTATGGGGACCTCCTAGGCACGATATTTGAAGGAATTTTTCATTTTTATTTTTAACCCTTATTTCATGGAAAACTCACTGTCCCTTTTAAAAGCGTTTTTTTTTTTTTTTACTTTTTGTCCTTGTTTCCTGTCCCCCAGGGCACTACCCGGACCCCCATACACCTTTTATGGCAAATATCTAGCATATATGCCCTCTTGGAGGGCACTCTAAAAATCGAACTTTGAGTCCCATTGACTTGTATTGAGTTCGAGTTCGAATTCCAACTTCTGAAAAGTTCGAGTTCGAATGCGAACCGAACTCAGGGGTGTTCGGCTCATCCCTATTCTGGAGCTGTAAAGAACTGCAGCTACTAGACATGTGCATTCGTTTTAGTACTAAAACGATTTAGTCAGAATTTTGGGATAATTTAGTTTTAGTATGACTCAAGAGAAACGAAACTGCTCAGTACAAAAAACGAAAGAAACTAAAATAAAATGCACTACATTTTAGTTTCAGTCCTTTTTGTGATATTACATTGAGTGAAGGAGACCAGCAATGAAGAACGCAACATTGCAACATCCGAAGATCTGCACCCTCCACATGCCAATGCAGTACGATGTTCTATACAGAGAGGGGCATTAATTAATGCAGGAGGATGTTCTATACATTATACAGAGAGGGGTATTAATGCAGGAGGGTGTTATATACATTATACAGAGAAAGGTATAAATTGAGGAGGATGTTCTATACAGAGAGGGACATTAATTAATTCAGGAGGATGCTCTATATATTATACAGAGAGGGGTATTAATAATGCAGGTGGATGTTGTATACATTATACAGAGAGGGGTATTAATTAATGCAGGAGGATGTTCTAAACATTAAACAGAGAGGATCCTTTTTTTTCAGCCCTTTAAATCCAGTGGCTGTGAGCGCTGAGATCGGCTGCTTGTTACATTATCTCTCCGTACAATGTATCAGGCTCAGTTGTTACAGTAACTGACTGTAACAGTGCTCAGAGTTTCATTAAAACAAGGAAATAATATTGTTCTAACCTCTTATATATGAAAATATTATTTACTAGTTTTACTGAAACTCTGAGCGCTGTGATGAGCAGCAGTCAGTTACTGTAACAGCTTTGCCTGACACGGGGCAGTATTCCAATGTTGGTGTTAACTTAACCAGAGCTGTTGTAAACTGAAAACCTCCATTGGCTATAATGGCTCTGGGAAGTTTACAACAACTCTGGTTATGTTAGCACCAACTATGTAATATGGCCCACATTGTGCTGAGAGTGAGAGATACTGTAACAAGCAGCGATCTCAGCCCTCTGAGGAGCCACTACAATAGTAATTGTATCCATTGGTTTTCGGATGAATGAATTTAGTTTTCATACTAAAGAACTGAAAACGAATTTCTTTAGCAACTAAATAAATTGCATTTTAGGACTAATCCATTAGTTCAAAACGAAATTTTGTGCTGTGCACATGTCTAGCAGCTACCTGGATACGGGCCACGACAGACATGCATCTTGTGTTCTCCTGATGTACTCAAACATGGACAAGAATTATTTGTATCAAAATATAACATACAACATAACAAACACAACATCACTAGTAACGGATCTGGTGACCAGCTGCCAGGAAATTCCAAATCCCGGATGCTGTTGACACTGGTGTCATGACCCAACTACGCGCGCTGCTGCGCAAAGACGCCGGGTTAAGCTGCGCACTGTCTATCCTAGACCCAGATAATTACGCGCGCTTCTCTACCCGTCCAGGCCGCACTACCTCTCACAGCAGGCACGTAGGGCGCGATATACTGATCCCAAGATTGCAACGCAGCACAAGTCTTCTCCTGACGCGCGTACTCACTTCGTCTCTCACAATCCTGGAACTCACTTTCTTATTTTATTAGTAATGCTGCCACCAGTCCTCACGGACACTACGCGCGTCGCAACAGGAGACGCAGGGCTTAGCCGCCGCACTATCATAGACTCGACAGTGACTACGGATCCCACAATTCCCTGCCGTTTCCTGACGACCGCAACACGCAATTTCTTATATATAACCGAGCTTAAGGCAAATAGCAATACTCCCAATCTCTTAGTTAGCGTGGATTTGATCAGCCAGAGTCAAAACTTAAATATTTTTCTGTTTATTTATGATAGAAGAATCACAGTGCTTGGTTGCATAAAAAAATCATAACTAGAATAAATCAATTACTTATACAATACACAGCAAAATATAAAGAAAAAGGTGTTAATCACAGAGCCTTACTTACGACGGAATAATCAGTAACTGGCATCGGTGCCTCCTGGGGCCTGAAGGTAGAAAGTAGGAACATGGACCGATCAGTCCTCTTTAGAAGGTGCCCCAAGTGATCAGTGCTGAGCCATGCTTGATTCAGAATATATATAGGGCTGGCTTTTTTCTACGTCCAGCCTCCTAGCTGGCAGGGCTTTTGCCTACAATTCCCAGAATGCCCATCTCCGGAGCATGCCCAGTAAGCTTGTTAATTAATCTTTAATTGCCTAAAAGGCGTCCCTCTTCCCTCCAGACCCCCCTTAGAGATCAAGGATGTGCTTCCTGTCTTTGAAGATTGGGTCCAGCTCTCTGGGTGCCGATCTGTCTGCTAAGGTGTGATTTCCTAGGATAGTGTACAAAGAAAATTCCCTTTTTACAGCTACGTGTTATATCCTCCCCCCAAGGGAGAAAGCTAAAAATTTTGATTACATTTCAGCTGTGGACCCAGGGATAAACTTACCAAATGGTCAGACACAAATATGAATATAACTCTATATGGAGGAGTGTCACAGTTCCCAGATCCCACCACGCAGTACTTAACACCCCACACTCCACAGAGCCCAGAAGCTACCAACAGAGTAGCCGTGAAAGATCTCTAACTGTCTGGTCCTTAGAATTGGCCAGGTAAACTAGCTAGACAGAAAGGGTTAACAACACAGGGAGTAGTCAGCCGAGCCAGAATCAGGAATACAGAGTTCAGAATGGTCAAATGGAATAGCCGGGTCGATATCAGAGCAGTGGCGTAGTACAAGAAAATGGTCTAGGGCAACAGAAGGCAGAATAGTCAGAAACAAGCAGAGGTCAATAACGGGTTAATTCAATATAGCAGTCAGGTACAATGAGCTCAGGTATGGATAACCACGATCTGGCAACTGCTGAGAAAACACTGAGGGTTTTTAAAGACCTTCACCAGGCAACGCCCCCCACTCAAGCCGCGCCTCATGCAGCCACCTCCCTGCCTGTCTCCATTTAAACTGGGCATTGGTCAGCGAGCAGCATCAGACATGCTGCCCTCAAGCACACAGGTAGGGCTGGAAGCTCCCAACGTTACAAGGAGAGGAGATATGTATGAACCGGCAGATATACAGATAGAAATACAGGTCTAATCTGCCACAACTGGGTAGAGTGGAATAAACTCCTGTACTTCACCCTTCATTTCTGCCAGCATGGAGCGTATCCATACATTTGCTGGCGGAGAAGATCCTTTTGATCCTTGAGATCTAGTGGGATCACCTGCTGTCCATCACATCCTACTGGGAATCATTTAATAGGCGTCCTAGTTCTATGCGATGGCATCAACTTATTGCAACTAGTATTCACCTATAAGGACGCGTTGAAAGTATAAATTTTTTCCCGTTTTCGTACGTTTTGGAGACTTCGCCATTTTTTCTCTTTCTTTGTAAAACCTTTATTTTCCCCACAATATTTGATGTAAAATCTACATAATGCATTAAAAAGTGGGAGAGGAAGTCGGCGGCTCTAGCCTGGAGCTCCTATTTAACATTCTCTACGTAGTTCTGGATTTGGGAACCGGAACTTGAAATTTTCTTAATTTATGGAGATAATATTACAGGTTTTACCGGGGAATAGGAGACTAATGGGATTTTTCCGTGTGTAATACGCGGTAATATGTGTTATTTAATGAATGCATTTTTTTATATTTAATAATCTCCTGCATAAATGGCTAAAAAACAAACAATGAATCATTACTGTCACTTTCGTACCGTTAGCACTCCCGAGGCGTTTTAAAGTAATCATCCTTCGGATTCTGACAGGCTATCATCTTTATGGAATGTGCTGTAGATCATTGTTCTTGCTCAGCATCATTCCCCAAAGAATACTCCATACAGTGTCAGTACGGCGCATTCTAAATCACATTCCGGGCCGACCTCATGAAACCTCAGGGACTCGTCTTATTTTATTCATGGACAAGAGCACCATATCACGGGATCAGTTTTGAGCCTCGGACGTATCACAGTATAACATGATAGCACACGGTCCGTTAACTCCTTCACTACCAAGATGTATTCCATAATTCTGCTGGCAGGAACCAGTGGATTTATGGAAAACAACTTTCCATTGTGTAAAAAATATTGTACCCTGTATATAACACATTTTAGATATATTTTAGAGACAGTAAGCTTATATGACAGGCAGAGGGCTCCCCCTGCTGGCCAGAAAGTGTTGCTACATGTATAATAATACAATGGGAGGTCCGTGTTTCTTTTAAGTAAATTAAGGATCACCAAGTTGTTCAAACAGTTTCAGCACATTGGATGATCTGTCCATGGGACAGCTGAATTTTTAGGGGTGCATTCTGGAGTTCATTTGCATATGAATGTTAAAAAAACAGTAGGTTCTGGTACACATATAATTACAGTGCAAATTTGAAGTGCAAATTAAATCGTGCTGCCTACAAGGTTGTGCACATAAACCTGAACAGAAATGTACTATGCAGGTATACAAGGAAAGAAAGGTCATGGTGGCGCAAGTATTTGGTGGATATTATGGTAAATTAACAACCAATATTTAGGCTGGGGTCAGACGAGTGTATTTTTAACGTGCGTTTAGGCGCACTTAATCACGGCCGCACTAGCAGCAAATGACGGGCAATGACGGCCAATATACGAAGTACGGTCGCACGAAAGTCCGGCCGCGCAACGCAAGTGGAAAATGAACACATTTTTTCGAGAACGCTGAACCGCGAGTACGGACGTACAGAGTGCGCTGCGTCCGCTAGCGGCGTGTGTGCGTGATTTGGAGACGTCAGACCCTGCTCGTGTCCGGCCAACATAACGTCCAGACGCAAAAAGTTTCCTGGTTTGGATTCGTAAAACATACGCACGAAAATGCGCATCGTATGACCGTTTTCGTATATTCCGTGAAAAAATACATCAATGCGTTCGGACGCACTTTTTTTTTTACATTCGCGTGTAAAAATGCTTTCGTTTGACCCTAGCCTTAGGGTATAGTAATACTTATACAATGTAATCAGCCAATATTAAAGTGCAACATTCAGAATTACGAGCGATACATTCAAAAGTGCATAAAGTAAAACTGCAGTCTTATCAAATGTATGAAGTGCATATAATAAAGTGCATATAATAAAACTGCAGTCTTGTCAAATATATGAAGTGCATATAATAAAGTGCTTATAATAAAACTGCAGTCTTAAAAAATATATAAAGTGCATATAATAAAGTGCATATAATAAAACTGCAGTCTTGTTAAAAATGTAAAGTGCATATAAATCCCCCATAGAGAAGCAATGGTTAATCTAGTCAGAGACACCGAACAGCAGAGAAATGTCAGTGAAATGCCCTAATATTCTGTGGTTTCGTTCGTCAGGTTTAAATCAAGCGAATCCCATAGGTTTCAATGTTAAAAATATTCCCATTTTTACTCAATTTCTAATAAACCGTTTATTATTTTAATCTGCAGCAAAAGTCTCTTTTATAAAAAAAAAATTAGGATCCTATAGGCATTTTTTTTGCAATATTTTTTTTAAGCGGTTTTTCTTTTTTCTGTAACAGCCCTTTTTATTATCCTTCATAGTATCTTATATGTAAATTACAGGCATTTTCGTTCAGTAGCTTTTTTTTGCAAACACCATTTCAATTTTAACACTTTCAAGCATATTGTTGTTTGGTTTCTTTTTACCCCGTTCGTCAGCTTGTTGGCTTTTTACGGCGACTGGTCTGTGCTGTGATTGGTGGCTCGTCAGCTTTTTCCAACGTGTTTGTTGCGGCGGTTCCTGCAGGTTTTCGGTGAGATTTAGGCGGGTGTTCGGCAGGTTTTCCCTGCACTCCGGGGACCCTATAGTGAATGCTTAATTCACTGCAGGGTGGGGAACTTTGATTCCCCGAAGTACAGGGAAGTGCGGGAAACGAGAGCGCGCCGAAATGTCGCGACATTTCGGTGGTCTCTGAATGACCCCCAATGAGTTTCACTAAAAAACATGCCTATTTGAAATTTAAAATCGATGAAGCCAAAATTTCCATTAGCGAGTATAATCATAAGAGCCGGAAATGGACTCAATATTTTTTAACTGTATCCAAATGCAGGCAAGCCGTTCATTAAATCGCCGAACCAAAAAATGTCTGAATTGCGGGCAAAAAAAAAGCAGTAGATTTCGGTGTCGAGCTGAATTAAATTGAGCAATCAGTCAGTTTAACTGGTGATCCCAGACCTTTAGGTGAAGTCATGTAATAAAAAGTAAAATACATTCTATAATAAAATGTGTATTAATATTATCCTATGCTATAATGGTATAAAACACAATAAAAATGTCCATAAATTGCTTTGGTCACATCCAGTAAATGACATTTTTTTTTTATTGGCGATAAGGTTACCATTTTGTCGTTTTATATAAGCCCTATAAAGCGTTTATAAATTCTGCTAACTGCCAACTGCAATCACTTCATATCATCTTAAGTTATGTAGAATTTGTTTTGTAACTCGTTATAATTGAAGCAATTAATAGCTATTGACTTCAGGCAACAGGACGCGTGCTCGGTTTTGTGTCTTCTTCGCTACATTTTCTCCCCTTTCATCGTCCTGTCGAAACGAGCAAAGGAAATGAAAGCCGATAGGAGATTGCGATGGAAATTGTCTCTTGAACTTAAACAGAATCTATTCCCAAAAGATTGCAATAGGAATATTTTATGATTATTTCTAACTCAAGTCTCATTTTATGGGTAATTATTGCACACGTTATCTATCTTTCGGTCAGCTTCTCCCCTTTACATTTTTGTCCGACCTTCTATTTGGTTCTCTTTTATTCCATCCTGAAAACATAGAAACGTAGAATATGTCGGCAGATAAGAACCCTTCGGCCCATCTAGTCTGTCCAATTACATGGATACTTTCCCTGGATGTATCTTTTATATAGGATAGCTATATGTCTAGAGATGTGCAATTTGTTTCGCTCCGAATTGAAATTCGGACGAAATTCACCATTTTCGTACTTCGGGAGCATTTCCGAAAACTAAATATCTACCATCCGAAATTTCGTATCGATTCGATTTGGTGATTGAGATCACTTCGACGTTCCAGATCATTTCGTGTGATTCGGATCAGTTGGTTTTTCATTTTGTTAGGAGTTATTTCGTTTTTTATTGCTTATTTAAGAATGGGAAGTAGATTACAACCAATACAATGAAAGTTTCTTTACTTACTTATTCTTTTAGAATTTTTTAGACTTTTTTTGGTTGAAATTTTAGGTTTCCTAACTCTTTTTAAAGAAACAAGGCTTTTTAACCCATAGGTTTCAATGCAGCATATGAATCCACACACTGCCGGGCAGCACTTCTCTGGAAAGCGATTCATTGATTCGGATCAATTAATTTTTTGATCAGTCACGGATCGTCAAAATGATCCGAATCGCCGAAACAAAAGAAAAACTGTCCGAAACGAAAAAGAACACCAGAAAAAAAAAAAGTCATGCACATCCCTAATGTCTATCCAATACATGCTTAAACTCACTGTTCAGCCTTTACCACTTCTACTGGAAGGCTGTTCCATGTATCCACCACCCTCTCAATAAAATAATACTTTTAACCCTTTGCTCCTCTAATTGAAAGCTACGTCCTCTTGTTTTGCTACTTTGTTTCCATTTAAATATACTCCCTTCCTCTCCCTTGTTGATTCCCTTTACGTACAGTCAGGTCCAGAAATATTGGGACAGCGACACAATTCTAACATCTTTGTCTCTATACACCAGCACAATGGAGTTGGAATGAAACAAACACAATGTGCTTTAACTGCAGACTGTCAGCTTTAATTTGAGGGTATGTACATCCAACTCAGGTGAACGGTGTAGGACTTACAGCAGTTTGCAGATGTGCCTCCCACTTGTTAAGGGACCAAAGGTAATGGGACAATTGGCTTCTCAGCTGTTCCATGGCCAGGTGTGTGATATTCCCTCATTACCCCAATTACAATGTGCAGATAAAAGGCCCAGAGTTCATTTCAAGTGTGCTATTTGCATTTGGAATCTGTTGCTGTCAACTCTCAAGATGAGATCCAAAGAGCTGTCACTATCAGTGAAGCAAGCCGTCATTAGGCTGAAGAAACAAAACAAACCCATCAGAGAGATAGCAAGAACATTAGGTGTGGCCAAAACAACTGTTTGGAACATTCTCAAAAAGAAGGAACGCACCGGTGAGCTCAGCAACACCAAAAGACCCGGGAGACCACAGAAAACAACAGTGGTGGATGACCGAAGAATTCTTTCCCTGGTGAAGAAAACACCCTTCACAACAGTTGGCCAGATCAAGAACACTCTCCAGGAGGTAGGTGTATGTGTGTCAAAGTCAACAATCAAGAGAAGACTTCACCAGAGTGAATACAGAGGGTTCACCACAAGATGTAAACCATTGGTGAGCCTCAAAAACAGGAAGGCCAGATTAGAGTTTGCCAAACAACATCTAACAAAGCCTTCACAGTTCTGGAACAAGATCCTATGGACAGATGAGACCAAGATCAACTTGTACCAGAGTGATGGGAAGAGAAGAGTATGGAGAAGGAAAGGAACTGCTCATGATGATCCTAAGCATGCCACCTCATCAGTGAAGCATGGTGGTGGTAGTGTGTCACGTGTAGAATGGGATTTATATAGCAGGTTGGGTTGTGACGTGAGCCCAGGATGCCGTGAAATAGGCAGGTTTTGCAAAGTAACAAAAGGGTTTATTTAAGAATAAAACACAAGAACATAAAAAGACATGAACTAAATAAAAGGAGATTAGAACTAGAGACTGGAGGAGACTGCGCACAAAAGGGAATAGCTTAGAGAAGATGCAAGAGAAGGAGGCTAAAGTAATAGAGGGGTGGCTGGGAGTAGTGGAGAAGGGAGGTTAAGGAGAACTAAATGGCAGCGGTTTAGGAAAGCAAGAGAAATGAGAAATAGCAAAATGAGAAGAGACTGGAGAGAGTGGAAATAGACACAAAGGGAACTTAACACATGGGACAAGCAATGAATAATACACTAAACAGATATATACAGGAATGTGGTATCAGACAGGGAACAATCAATAAGAATGGTCTAGAAGCAAAAGTCTGGTACACGGAGATCCTAGATGGGGATAGAAAGTAGCAGGATGGGGGGGGGGGTACCTGTATGGAGGTGTATGATTGTCCAGATATTGCAGAGGGTATTCAGGAAAGTTCTTGGAATGTGAATCAGAGGTTTTCAGCAGATCTTTAGGTAGTTCAGGGATCTTTCACAAAACAGGTTCTCAGTCTGCAACTTCAATGTGGAAGTGGTTTCTGAAGGGCGTAGCTCCCTGATATGCAGGAATAATCATGGGAAGGTGAGCTCAGATGGGGCTCCAGGGCCAGAACGTCGGTGCATGCAGAAAGTCCAGGAATGTGTATTGTGCATGTTGCAGGGTTAACGTGGGTGACAGGGGCCAGAGCGTGGTGACCCTGACATAGTGTCATGGCGTGGGCATGTATGGCTGCCAATGGAACTGGTTCTCTTGTATTTATTGATGATGTGACTGCTGACAAAAGCAGCAGGATGAATTCTGAAGTGTTTCGGGCAATATTATCTGCTCACATTCAGCCAAATGCTGCAGAACTCATTGGACGGCGCTTCACAGTGCAGATGGACAATGACCTAAAGCATACTGCAAAAGCAAGCAAAGAGTTTTTGAAGGGACAGAAGTGGAATGTTATGCAATGGCCAAGTCAATCACCTGACCTGAATCCCATTGAGCATGCATTTCACTTGCTGAAGACAAAACTGAAGGGAAAATGCCCCAAGAACAAGCAGGAACTGAAGACAGTTACAATAGAGGCCTGGCAGAGCATCACCAGGGATGAAACCCAGCGTCTGGTGATGTCTATGCGTTCCAGACTTCAGGCTCTGATTGACTGCAAAGGATTTGCAACCAAGTATTAAGAAGGGAAAGTTTGATTCATGATTATTATTCTGTCCCATTACCTTTGGTCCCTTAACAAGTGGGAGGCACATCTGCAAACTGCTGTAAGTCCTACACCGTTCACCTGAGTTGGATGTACATACCCTCAAATTAAAGCTGACAGTCTGTAGTTAAAGCACATTGTGTTTGTTTCATTCCAACTCCATTGTGGTGGTGTATAGAGCCAAAGATGTTAGAATTGTGTCCATGTCCCAATATGTCTGGACCTGACTGTATATCCTTCTGGAGATACGGTCTCCAGTGCTGCCCACAATGCTCCAAGTGAGGTCTCACCAGTGCTCTGTACAACGGTATGAGTAAGTGAAATCCCCATAGAGAAGCAAAGGTTAATCTATTCAGAGACATCGAACAGCAGAGAAATGTCAGTGAAATGCCCTGATATTCAGTGGTGTCATTCAACAGGTTTAAAAAGGCGAATCCCATAGGTTTCAATGTTAAAAATATTCCCTGTTTTTCATAAATATTATTTCAACTGTTTATTATTTTCATTTGCGGCAAAAAGTCTCTTTATTTATCTCTTAAGATGTTTTAGGTATTTTGAGATTTTAGTGAAATTTCTCTGATTTTTTTTCTTTAAAAATGTGGGTTCTTTTCTGTAACAGACCTTTTTTTTATTGGACCTTATATATTATTTCCATGCATTTTCTTGCAGTACTTTGTTTGAAAATACCTTTTAAAAGTTTTTTTAATTTTTTTTTTATTTACCCCATTTGGCGGCTTGTTGGCTCTTGCTTGGCAATCTGTTCGGCGGGTTGTCGTTTAAACACAATCTGGGGCTGTGCTGTACCACTTCAAGTGAAATTCATTGGCAGTTGGACTCCAGAAGGTGTCCCAAACATTTTAGTACCCTGGGCATGATGCCTGAGGTGCTAACACATTTTAACCTCTTTAATGCTAAGGATGTGTGTGGAGCGTCCTCCCTTTTCCCTCCTTTGCTCGGAGGACATCCACGCACATCTCTGCTTTGCTCCAGATCGACACCAATCTGGCGTTGATCCGGGACTTCAATCAAGAGGGCTGACATCTCAAATGCCCTCCACTGCAGTCATCAGCGCATATGTGATGATGTTTGAAAGAGGGATGCCCCCTACCTAGCAGGGGAAACGCAATATGGGGTCCTCCGGACCCCTGCATCTCCGGATCTGTGCAACGTAGGAGGTCAAATAAGTTATTATTGGAAAGGCCAGTGTAGCAACTCCATGGTGGCCTTCAATGGGTGTAGGAAGCTTACAGCAGACTTGGAATCCATCCATTGGTTTTTTTTCGGCAAAATGGTCTGCTATTCTCTGCTCATGGCTGCAGCCCAGGCCGTTTCTTGTGTCCTTCTGTGGATCTTTCCCCTCTCGTTGCATTGTTGTGTGAAAAAACTGCCTTGCCAGCTCTCTTTCTATATATATAACAAATACACCTCAGGGCCTCCCCTCGGCTACTGCCAGCTCCTGTCACAGAGTCTCCGGCGTTTCCCGTTAAGATTTTTAATAAGAAAGTTCATTTTATAGCGACTGATATTATCACTTTCTGCTGAATCGACAGCCGCTTCAACGCGAGTGATTAAAACGGACACTTTATAAAACTCTCTTCGATAACATAAACTATTCATAAAAACTTGAAGGACACTTTTCCAGTCTGACAGTTACACAAGCAAACTTTCAGTAGACATCACAAAAATACAGCTTCTTTCCTACTTTGCCAGCTTTACTTCCATATATACATATATATCATATTGTACTGCTACTTTCTTCTACTACTTGTGTTACATATTATAGTAAAACAGGTTGAAGAAGACCAAAGCCATCAAGGTCAGCCGTCCACATTTTCCTACAGAGCACCACAATGAATTATGGAAAAACCTCCCAGACGCCAACAAATCTTCCCCCAGTCTAAAGTCCCTTAAGCTATCTCTATTAACCTACCTTGATACAGAATGCACCTGTAAACATGTAACATAGTAACTATATACAGAATGCACCTGTAAACATATAACAGTAACTATATACAGAATGCACCTGTAAACATGTAACATAGTGACTATACAGAATGCACCTGTAAACATGTAACATAGTGACTATATACAGAATGCACCTGTAAACATGTAACATAGTAACTATATACAGAATGCACCTGTAAACATGTAACATAGTGACTATATACAGAATGCAACAGTAAACATGTAACACAGTGACTATATACAGAATGCACCTGTAAACATGTAACACAGTGACTATATACAGAATGCACCTGTAAACATGTAACACAGTGACTATATACAGAATGCACCTGTAAACATGTAACACAGTGACTATATACAGAATGCACCTGTAAACATGTAACACAGTGACTATATACAGAATGCACCTGTAAACATGTAACACAGTGACTATATACAGAATGCACCTGTAAACATGTAACATAGTGACTATATACAGAATGCACCTGTAGACATGTGACACAGTGACTATATACAGAATGCACCTGTAAACATGTAACATAGTGACTATATACAGAATGCACCTGTAGACATGTAACATAGTGAATATATACAGAATGCACCTGTAAACATGTAACATAGTAACTATATACAGAATGCACCTGTAAACATGTAACATAGTGACTATATACAGAATGCACCTGTAAACATGTAACATAGTGACTATACAGAATGCACCTGTAAACATGTAACATAGTGACTATATACAGAATGCACCTGTAACATGTAAACATAGTAACTATATACAGAATGCACCTGTAAACATGTAACCTAGTGACTATATACAGAATGCCAACAGTAAACATGTAACACAGTGACTATATACAGAATGCACCTGTAAACATGTAACACAGTGACTATATACAGAATGCACCTGTAAACATGCAACAGTGACTATATACAGAATGCACCTGTAAACATGTAACACAGTGACTATATACAGAATGCTCCTGTAAACATGTAACACAGTGACTATACACAGAATGCACCTGTAAACATGTAACACAGTGACTATATACAGAATGCACCTGTAAACATGTAACACAGTGACTATATACAGAATGCTCCTGTAAACATGTAACACAGTGACTATATACAGAATGCACCTGTAAACATGTAACATAGTGACTATATACAGAATGCACCTGTAGACATGTGACATAGTGACTATATACAGAATGCACCTGTAAACATGTAACATAGTGACTATATACAGAATGCACCTGTAAATATGTAACACAGTGACTATATACAGAATGCACCTGTAAACATGTAACACAGTGACTATATACATAATGCACCTGTAAACATGTAACACAGTGACTATATACATAATGCACCTGTAAACATGTAACACAGTGACTATATACAGAATGCACCTGTAAACATGTAACACAGTGACTATATACAGAATGCACCTGTAAACATGTAACACAGTGACTATATACATAATGCACCTGTAAACATGTAACACAGTGACTATATTTCCTACATATTTATTTTCTGTGTATATTTGTGTTGTTTTTTTTTAATATCTTGCAATTACTACGTGCATTTCTGTAACAACTGTAACATTTCAATGTTCTTGAACCCAGGACATACTGAAAACGAGAGAAATCTCAATGTATCCTTCCTGGTAAAATACTTTATAAAAATAAATAAATAATAATATCCCTTTGCAGCTGTAGATCCAAAAGAAGGTAAAAAAAAAAACAAAAAAAAACCAAAACCCATTTGGTGCCATTCCATTTATGCACAAACATGCAACAGTGACTATATACAGAATGCACCTGTAAACATGTAACACAGTGACTATATACAGAATGCTCCTGTAAACATGTAACACAGTGACTATATACAGAATGCACCTGTAAACATGTAACACAGTGACTATATACAGAATGCTCCTGTAAACATGTAACACAGTGACTATATACAGAATGCACCTGTAAACATGTAACATAGTGACTATATACAGAATGCACCTGTAGACATGTGACATAGTGACTATATACAGAATGCACCTGTAAACATGTAACATAGTGACTATATACAGAATGCACCTGTAATATGTAACACAGTGACTATATACAGAATGCACCTGTAAACATGTAACACAGTGACTATATACATAATGCACCTGTAAACATGTAACACAGTGACTATATACATAATGCACCTGTAAACATGTAACACAGTGACTATATACAGAATGCACCTGTAAACATGTAACACAGTGACTATATACATAATGCACCTGTAAACATGTAACACAGTGACTATATACATAATGCACCTGTAAACATGTAACACAGTGACTATATACAGAATGCACCTGTAAACATGTAACACAGTGACTATATACATAATGCACCTGTAAACATGTAACATAGTGACTATATACAGAATGCCCCTGTAAACATGTAACACAGTGACTATATTTCCTACATATTTATTTTCTGTGTATATTTGTGTTGTTTTTTTTTAATATCTTGCAATTACTACGTTGCATTTCTGTAACAACTGTAACATTTCAATGTTCTTGAACCCAGGACATACTGAAAACGAGAGAAATCTCAATGTATCCTTCCTGGTAAAATACTTTATAAATAAATAAATAATAATATCCCTTTGGCAGCTGTAGATCCAAAAGAAGGTAAAAAAAAACCAAAAAAAAACCAAAACCCATTTGGTGCCATTCCATTTATGCACAAGACCCATGTCCATGAACATTTTCTCAAAATTTACTGAAAACCATTTTGTTATCACGTCTTTGGAAAGCAAATATAATCTAATTAACAGCATATTTCATACTACTCACTTGGGCTGAGCTTTAATCAGATTCTACATGTTATTTATGGAGGTGACCATAAAGACTACACAAAGTTACAGTTACAAGTATTTATAAAGTGCTAACAAGTTCGTAGCGCTGTACAATGGGTGAGATAGAATAACAAATATACATACGAGTTAAATACACAGAACAGCAGGAAAGAGGACCATGCTCAAGAGCTTGCAATCTAAAAGAGGGGTGAGGGTACATAGCTGAGTATGTGAAGTAGCGGGGTGCATGTGGGCTGGGTGGGAAAATGGTGCAAGGAATGAACAGTGGGGGGAATCATGGAGTGACTCGATAGGCGTCTCGACTGGGTTGCCAGGGCTGTAGGGTCGAGACCAGGTGCGGTGACAAAAGCGGAGCGAGACAGGTATATGGGGCATAAACAGATAAATGTTTACTTAAGAGCGAAAACCACAGCAGGTATAAACCAGAGGGAGCACTGAATAAAGTATAAATTATAACTGGTGGCTGGGCGAGACAGGAATGGGACTGACGTTCTAAGCACAGGACACAGGATAGACAGGACAGGGACTGGGCTGGACCGAGTATATATAGAATGCCGAAACAAGAGACAAAAGGGCAGCAAAGGAAGAGGGCTGACAGTGACAGAAAGAGACACAGAGCAACTGGAGAAACACAAGGACACTTACTGGGAATACGACAGAACAAAGTGGGGGCTGAGGACCAGGAAACACGGTGGATAAAGTCCAGGCAAATATGGGTATCAGGCGAGGTCTCCAAAAGGAGCTATCCAGAGATCAAGGTCCTAGTTCATAGCATGGGTCGAGGCAGGCGGCTGGCAAGAGACTAGTCAAAGTTCATACACGATGGAAATCCAATGGTGGGGTCATGGTGAATAGTAGGACAGGATCTTCAGGACAGGCCAGACTGATGTGCACTGCACACAGGTAAAGGGCATCTGAAAGACTCCAATGCAGAAGCTCCCCAATCGAGCATTTAGCACCAAAACAGATTGACAAATGGACAGTGTATATACCTACTGCCTGACATTTCATTTGGTCAAAGAGTGACTAATTTACTTGGTGGACGTGGCTGTCTGAAAAGGACGATTCTTCCTTGTCTGAAACACTTTGGAGGTGTAATATTCCTTTCCACACGGATCGAATCAGCTCATTAATCAAACGGGAAGTCTCAAAGCATCCTTTACGATTAAATCATAAATATCGCTCAATATATCGTCAGTCCTTCTGTGTTTCTAAATGGGGCTTGTACGTGGCATACGTCCAGGATAACATAACAGATAACAGAGGTCGGAAACCTTGGCCCTCCAGATGTTTTGGAACTACACTTCCCGTGAGGCTTGGCCAAACTAATATGTGACTGAGCCTCATGGGAGAAGAAGTTTCAAAACATCTGGGGGCCAAGGATGCAGATCCATGACATGGAGAATCCTAAAGACAACAAATGCATGTGAGCTGAAGACCATCATTTCCCCTGTTTTACGCAAGAGTTAGAGGACTGTATCTTAACGCAAGGACACAATGAGCAAATTAACCATTAACCTAAATCTCTAAATGGCATTTTTTTTTCTTCTTACAATGCTGGAGCCTATCGGAGATGCTGGTCCTGTATTCTCTTTCTCGCACAATTTCCATTGCCCGTCTTTCTGCTGATCTTCATGAAATAAATTACCGCAAAGTCATCAAACCACCCAATTATTTTTCGATTCGCACGTCAAAGCTTCACCTGTACGGTCATCTTCTGTGAATTATGACTTATCAATGCAAAATTTTAATTAATGTTTAATGCGCTTTTATAGAAAAAACGAGGGTGATAATTTATCGTTCAGTGGCGAGACAATGTATTCCACTAATAGAAGCTGTCCTTGAGATACAAAAGGTTGATGGATCAAGTCTTAAGGGACGTTCTTAATTGGATTTGAGTTTGGGCAGAATCCTCATGAAAATGTTCCCGCGGGAAGACGTTGTGAATGGAGATTTGGGTTTTTTTCACACATAATTTCAGCTTAATTCTTCACTATCTTCTCACACCTTGAACTCCATCATATTTTTAGGGCTGTGCACAAGACATTCCAGAGTCTACATTCACAAGGTGTCCTCGGTGACAGTCAGTATCCCGCAGGAACTGGACGTATGCTTTAGTTTTCAATAGTTTTCATACGAAACAGCGGCATTACAGGGATTCCGTAGCGTAGAAAATTCCAAATACACCAAAAATGATAACATTTTATCGAATCGATTGGGAAATTTTTTGATTAATTTGAAATAATGTTCCGAACTAAAAAAAAACCTGAATTTTGTGCAATACTGTCCCAAATAGGGATGGGCTGGCGGTTCGATCCGAACATGAGTTCGATTCGAACATTGCCCGTTCGGCCAACATCGAACATTTCCACGTGTTCGGTTCGTGTTCGCCCACAATGCACCACAATGCACTTGTCCACTGGCCTGAAGCTTGTAATTGGCTACAGCCTTGCACCTGACCACAGGTCAGGTGCAAGACAGGTGCAAGACTATGCCAATCAGGGCTCAGAGTCCTGATTGAGCAAATTTTGCCCAATCATGGGCTCACAGAGCTAAGTCCCGCAGCACACTATATAAGGCTTCCCCGCAGCCCCAGCACGTGTTTTTTTTTCAGGAGTGAGAGGAGATTGTTCTTCAGTGTGTCTCACAGATGTCTAGCAGATTTCTGTGAATTGTAATCTGTGTCTTCTCACTGCCAGCTATTGGGGTCTCACTTTCTTCTAGCAGATATCTGGGAATTGTAATCTGTGTGCTAGCCTGGCAGCAGCTGGCAGTGCCATCAGGCTGTATCACTGATTTATAGCATTGTTCTGGAAAATCAGTATATCTTTAATCTAATCATAGATACCATACAATAACACAGTTTAATCAGAGTTCATCTGTTTATCTATTCAGAGTAGAATCTGGGTGTTGCCAGCGATCAGGGTGTATCACTGATTTATAGCATTGTTCTGGAAAATCTGTATCTCTTTAATCTACATATCACTCACCCATGTCAGAAAGACCAAAAAGGACAGGCAGACGCTCCCAGACACAGATAAGAGGGCAAGCAGCCTCTGTGTCGGAAGGCTGTGCCCCTGGTCGTCGTGGAGGTGGTGCATCCTCTGCAGGGGCACGCTTGTCCTTGTTTCTAACTGGTGCTGGCCGTCTTAAGCAGCAGCAACATACAGAGGATTTGCAGGATTGGCTAACCAGGCCATCCTCATCCTCCTCATCCTCTGCCAGCCAGGCTTGTAGTGGTTTACAGTCCACCTCAGCTGCCAAAACATCTAATTCAGCCTCCATGTCCACAACTACTCCTGCCGTAGCCTCACCACCATACACGGAGGAGTCAGCTGAATTGTTTGACTACAGTGACAGTGACATGCTGCTTGAGGATGCGCAGAAACTCCAGTGCTCTGATTCAATCTCTGAGGTTGAGGAAGGGAGTATAATCAGCCGAGAGGGAGGGGGTGCCAGTGACACAAAAAGAACTGGCACTCATGTTCCCCCAGCAGCTGCAGGACACTGCCAAGTTGGCCAGAAATATGCCAGATTCCAATCATTTTAATATTTGAATGCCTGCACCCTTCCACAATACCTCAGAGGGGTTACGGTGTGAAGGCACTAGCTGCCACCAAAGGTCCAATTTTAATGCACCTGTTGTTACTTTCATCCAAAGCCTGCATAAGTTTCACCATAATTTAGCCAAAAAATCACTAAACTTGTTCTGCGTGTCCTAAACGTCTCCTCTTTTCATACAGGCTGCCGCCCCAAGCAGTTGTTTATGAATAGATTAAAGGAAAAACATTTACCGTCATTTGAAATGTCATTTTTTTCTTTTTAAATATTTCTATACATCCGACAAATCCGCCACTTCACGGGCAGGTTATGGGGACCTCCTAGGCACGATATTTAAAGGAATTTTTCATATTTATTCTTAACCTTTATTTCATGGAAAAATGACTGTTCCTTTAAAAACGTATTTTTTTAACTTTTTTTTCCTTGTTTCCTGTCCCCCAGGGCACTACCCGGACCCCCATACACCTTTTATGGCAAATATCTTGCATATATGCCCTCTTGTAGGGCACTCTAAAAATCGAACGTTCGAGTCCCATTGACTTGCATTGAGTTTGGATCGTGTTCGCGTCCGAACTCGAACTTTTGAAATTGTTCGAGTTCGAATGCGACCCGAGCATGGGGGTGTTCGGCTCATCCCTAGTCCCAAACACTAACTCTGACATAAACAGTAGCTGCAACCCTAATGCAAACAGAACACATTCGTCTAACAAGAAAAAAGGCTGTCCTTCGCTCTTACCCCTGTGGCTCCATGTGAAACAAAACACATAGAGGTTTTGGTTTACTTGAAAGGCCATTAAAGTGTAAGCCCAACTGCCACGTCACGGCACCTTTGGTCAGGTGGGTCCTAACCTAATGAAACAAAAGCTGCTTTCTAAGCAAGCTACATATCCTCATGCTGCTTCTCAGCTCAGAGACAGGCTGATGGGTTTATAATTATACCCTCACCAAAAACACTTCCACTTTGAGATTGAAAACGAAAACACGGAAAGGAGCAGCAGCAAAAAATTACCCGGCTGGGGATGCAACAAAATATACATATATGCAGAATTTTTTTTTTAACTGGGGGAGAAATTAACTGGGGGTTGATAGGGGTGGGGGAGAAATTAAATTAACTGGGGGAGAAATTAACTGGGAGCTGAAATGGACTGGGCTGGGGGAAGAAATTACCTTGTGGGGCTGAAATGGACTGGGCTAGGAGGAGATATTAACTGGTGGGGGCTGAAATGGACTAGGGTATGGGGAGAAATTAACTGGGGGGCTGAAATGGACTGGGCTGGGGTGAAATGAAATGAACTGAGGGAGAAATTAAATGGGGGGCTGAAATGGACTGGGCTGGGGGTGAAATGAAATGAACTGAGGGAGAAATTAACTGGGGGGCTGAAATGGACTTGCCTGGGGGAGAATTAACTAGTGGGGGCTGAAATGGACTGGGCTGGGGGAGAAATGAAGGGGTGGGGGCTGAAATGAACTGGGCTGGGGAGAAAGTATCTGGGGGGGCTGAAATGGACTGGGTTGGGAGAAATATTAACTGGCGGCAGAAATGGGCTGGGTTGGGAGAAATATTAACTGGCGGCAGAAATGGGCTGGGATGGGAGAAATGAAATTAACAAGGGGAGAAATTAACTGGGGGCTGAAATGGACTGGGCTGGAGGGAGAACTGAACTGGTGTTACTGAAATGGGCTGGGGAGAGAAAAGAAATGAACTTGGGGATAAATTAACTGGCGGTGGCTGAAATGAAATGGGACAAATAACATGAACTGATGGATACAGAGGGAGGCTTTATCCTCTGCCTATTCTGGCTGTATGCATGGCTCACAGATAATAAAGCTAGTAATAGAGAGCCACTAAGGGTTAACTGCTCCCTATTACCACCTCAGCCGGAATATGGCCCGTAAGGGAAACTTTTGTGAGTTCCTGTACTTCTTTTTTTAGGACTTGCCCTCTGATCCTAGCCCTAACTAACATTTGGGGGTGTAAAAAGAGGTATAGGGGCTCAAAATACGCGCGGCTACATAAACAAAATTTTCAGATTTGTCCGACATTTTGAATTGACCCGGATCGGCAAATTTGGGAAAATTCCAAAATCTGAAGATGTCGTATTCAGAAATTTGCCGAAACTAATGGTAATATACGTCTGGTAGGTACTGGATCTTTCTTTGTGCTGACTTCTCCTGTAGTACCAGGGTTTCCCACCCTTTAAGTCCTCTCAAAGGACCTCAAAGCATTTGCTTTATTTGGCCAAGAAAGCCTTGGATTCATCTCTTGGTTTTAAAGCTGCTACAGGAGTTCTCCTTCCCATGGAAGGCCAAGTCTGTCCTCCTGTGGTCCCTTCTCCCTCGTGATGCACCGTATCGGAGACGCAGCCGTAGATGATATTGAGGGATCAATGAATTCAAGGTTCTTCTGAAAGTCAATGGCGCCAAATCAGCTAATTATCTATCTGCTGTTTGTCAATCGCTGCATCACTATACTGATGTTTAAGGAATCAATTAGCAGCAATAACATTGTCCGACATCCTCGGCCATCGTCACGGCGCTGCTTGCTGCACGCATTGTGCCTGACTAATGTTTTTAAATTACTGCTTGGGAACGGAAATTATGTATTGATCACATTTTAATATCACGGTATGCGAAGGCGCAGGTGGTGCCAAAACGTGGAACACATAAGATTTATGAACTAAAATAGCATGTAGAAATGTTTGTATTTCAGTCGATATATATATATATATATATATATATATATATATAAAAAAATAGTCTTGCTTATAACTTCGGCCTATTATCTACAGCAGGGCTCAAAATTTCCACTCGCCTACTAGCATTTGGCGAGTGGAAATTAAGTGCGGGCGAGTAGAAATGTACACGCAGGCAGCACAATAAATTATTTTGTGTTACGTATTCCGGCAGTGCCACCGTGCACCCCCCCCCCTTCCCCAGGCTGCACAGTGGCAGGGATCAGCTGCCTAACCTGACTAAGCTCGTCTGTCACTGGCAATGGGGTGGAGAGGGGCTACCCTGCCTCCCTGCTCTGCTCACACTGGGGTATACATGTATCTGGCTCTGATGTCTGAGTATTAATGTTATTTTTGTAACTTTATTCTAAATAAAACCTTTTACAGTGTAATTTCATAAGATAATTTAAGGGTGTGTGTTTGGGGCAGAGTTAAGGGCTGGGTAGGGGTTAGGTGGAGCAACTGGTGGCGAGTAACTCTTATGGCCTAGTTAGTAGCTTTGGAATGGAAATTTTGAGCCCTGATCTACAGAATAACCGCTCTATTTAGGTTTCCCGAGAGGATTTCGAGACCAGTGAACGCAGAGATGTTAGGATCTGTGTATCAGAAAAAGTGGTTTGTGGTGGGATCAGCGCTTCCTTCAATGGGGGTCCCCATTGTCAACTCAGCCTCCTTCGCTGCGCGTTCATGCCTCAAATGAAACATAGAGGCAGGGCTGGATTAAGATCTCTATGGGCCTGGATCTGAAGATTTTGGTGGCTTTTTTTGGAATTTAGTGAAATGAAAACATATTTTAGGTTATCTAATAGTACAGATACGGGTATATCTAACCAGGCAGATACTGTGTGATAAATTGTTCATTCAGATTTCATTCATTTAGAGTGTATTTTTTTTTTAACATTTTATCAGCCAAACCTTTGTAGTTATATATTCTATAAGGCATTCTTGTAAAAAAAAAATGTGAAATGGGAACCTGTTACTGCATTTTTCTGAAAAAAATATACAATTTTAACCAAAAAAGTTGAAATATTTCCCTTGTGTTTTGGAACATGTTTTTTTTTTTTACGAATAATATGACTATGTATAAAACACTGAACTTGCTCCCAGCGTGGGAAATGAAAAGGTGAGTAATGGCAGTGGTATTGCTCATTTTAAACGTGACAAATGGACATCGCTTTAGAACTAAAAATAAATAAAAAAAATTGTTTTCTTTCCTTTTAGATTTTACATGGTTTGGTATTAATGCAAAGGCCAGACTCTGCCCTGTCCAATGACACCTCACTTGACCTTGTGAGGTGTAAAGATTAGTGACGCAGAGGTCCAAAGTTCCCCACAGTGCTCTTCGCTGCAGTGCGGCGGTTTAGGTTTCTGATGTAACAATTCGTAACAATGGATTGTACCATCACCCATCCCCTCCACACTTGTTGGTGACATGAGAAATGTGATGGTTAGTTAGTGCAGAATCATTGTTTACTTTTACAATTGAAAAGTGAAAAATATTACTGTTGGTAAGAAAAAGAAAAAGTAAATATTTATTATTTTATTTGTTTTACTTAAAACCTGGTCATGGTTGGAATCGTTGGAAAGGCCATGCTCTGGCCTTTCCAGTGATACCTCACTTGACCCTGTAGCTGCTATGGAGTTGGAGATACAGGGGTCCAAATGCAGACATAGATATCCTTTCTCTCTGGGCCTATTCTGAGGCATGGGCCTGGAGCTGCTGCTCCATCTGCCCCTATGTTATTCAGGCCCTGCATAGAGGTAACATGGTGCAGTATGTAGAGGTAAAGAGTGACTTTAAACAAAAAGTCAAATTTTTGGGTGTCTCAAATCCGACACCAGATTTTCGCCGGACCTCCTTGCAGCTCTTATTCCCTCCTCCGTTCCGCAGAAAACAGGACCAGATGGGTTTTGAAACAGAGCTTGTTTAATAAATAAAATACAGGAATATACACCCAAACGCGTTTCGCGACAAAATTGCTTCCTCAGTAGATGTGTCAGTAGGATCTGTGTGTAGCTCACTGAATGGGTCCAGAAATCAATTTGGGAATCCTCAAATAAAGGTATTTCCTGGCAAATTTATTCTGCTAAAATTATCTAGGTGCCAATAAGCTAAAAGACTGATGCCGACAGTGTTTGAATCTTTGGATTGTCTTTTCCTCGTGATGTTCATTTTATTGAGCCCACAAGGAGCAAAGTCTGTGGGCTGTATTGCATTGTGCACGCAAAAACACACGCAGAACGCGTGAATTATTGTTCATAGCGTTAAACGTTAACGCGCGTAAAACAACGCTGGTATTACAATCCTCTACGCATTTTTTCATCCGTCAAAAAATAACACGCGTAAAACGGACGTGCAAACTAAATTGTTATAAAACCAGAAATAAAATACATCGAATACCACTATTGTTTGTATCCTATGGGTAGGGCTCTTCTGGTCTCCCCGATGGGTAAACATCAGCAGGTCTGATTGGACCTCAGATTGCTGTGCCAAAACTGTGCCATTTCTGTCACCAATACGGTGATGTCCTGTAGTCAAGTTGGACAGTTGTACTTTAATTTGACTTCATTTTAATGTATCTATTTAATTAATTGAATTTTATTTAGATGCATATACACTGCCTGGCCAAGAGAAAGTCACACGCTGTAATATTTGTTTGTGTCGCTTTTTGCTGTGGTTGTGTCACGCATTCGCCGCGGCATCATGTGTATAAATTCATGCAATGTCACAGCATTTATTGGCATCCAGAGTGGCATTAATTTGTGGCCAAGATCTTGTATTGATGATGGGAGAGTCGCGGCGCTGCGTAAAGTCTTCTCCAGCACATTATCCCAAAGATTAACCTCAATGGGGTTAAGGTCTGGACTGTGCGGTGGCCAATCCATGTGTGAAAATGATGTCTCATGCTCCCTCAACTAGAGATGAGCCGAACACTCCCCAAGTTCGGTTCGAGCCCGAACCCGAACTTCCCATTTGTTCGGGACCGAACCCGAACCCCCATGCAAGTCAAAGGGGCTGAAAATTAGTTTTTTTAGAGTGCCCTCCAAGAGGGCATATATGCTACATATTTGCCATAAAAGGTGTATGGGGGTCCGGGTAGTGCCCTGGGGGACAGGGAACAAGGACAAAAAGTTTTAAAAAAAACGTTTTTAAAGGGACAGTGAGTTTTCCATGAAATAAGGGTTAAAAATAAAAACAAAAAATTCCTTCAAATATCGTGCCTAGGAGGTCCCCATAACCTGCCCGTGAAGTGGCGGATTTCTAGGATGTATAGAAACACTTAAAAACAAATAAATGACGTTTCATATGACGGTAAATGCTTTTCCTTTAATCTATCCATAAACAACTGCTTGGGGCGGCAGCCTGTATGAAAAGACATTTTAGGACGCGCAGAAAAAGTTTAGTGTTTTTTTGGGCTAAATTATTGTGAAACTTATGCAGGCTTTGGATGAAAGTAACAATAGGTGCTTTAAAATTGGGCTTTTAGCGTCGGCAACAGTGCCGTCACACCGTAACCCCTCTGAGGATATGAATCTGATACAGGCGTCAATGGCAGTGCACCCAGATATTGTGCCTTTAATGCCAGGCATGCAAGTACTATCATACAGTAACCCCTCTGTGGTATTGTGGAAGAGTGCAGGGGTGGACCATGCGGTCCTATATTGAAAAGTTTCGCTTTAGAGCGTCCTCAAGTTTTGTCATCCTGTGCTCCCTCTGTGCGGGCAGGATGAGCTCTGCAACTTTCCCCTTGTATCGTGGATTGAGAAGGGTTGCCAACCAGTAATGATCCCTCTCCTTGATAGCACGAATCCTGGGGTCCTTTAGCAGGCTTTGCATCATTAGGGAGCCCATGCAGCGTAGGTTGGAGGTGGCATTAGCTGCTGAGTCTTCCTGGTCAATGAGGATGACCGTATCGTGCACTTCCTCCTCCCAGCCACGCACAAGCCCTTCTGTTTCTGGGCACACAAAACCCTGCCTTGAGGAATCTCCACCTTCAATGCCTCCACTACTTAAATAGTCCTCCTCCTCCTCCTCATCCTCCTCCTGTCTGATCTGAGTAGGACCCGCTGGAATGCTGTCTGCGGAAAGACTGGGGCCTTGAGAGCTAGGGAAGGCCTCCTCTTCCTCCCGCTGCTCTGCCTCTAGAGCTACATCTAGAATTCCCCGCAGAGTGTGCTCCAGCAGGAACACTAAAGGAATTGTGTCACTGATGCATGCACTGTCCCTGCTCACCATCCTCGTTGCCTCCTCAAATAGTGACAGTACAGTGCATGCATCCTTGATCATCAGCCACTGCGGGGGGGAAAAAAAACCAAGTTGACCTGAACCTGTCCTTGTGCCATACTCACACAGGTACTCGTTGATGGCCCTCTGCTGCTTGTGCAGACGCTGCAGCATTGCTAATGTCGAATTCCACCTGGTGGGCATGTCACAAATCAGACGGTTTGTGGGAAGGTGGAATTCTCTTTGAATTTCTGCCAGGCGAACGCTTGCTGGGAATGACTGTCTGAAGTGGCTGCAGACTTTTCTGGCCTGGATGAGAAGCTCTGGCAGCCCTGGGTACTTGGTTAGGAAACTCTGTACCACCAGATTTAGGACGAGTGCTAGGCATGGTACATGCGTCAATTTACCCTTGCGTAGGGCGGAGAGAAGGTTGCTGCCATTATCGCAGATGATCATTCCCAGCTCAAGCTGGCGTGGTGTTAACCATCTCTGCACCTGCCCCTGCAGAGCTGACGAAATTTCTGACCCGGTGTGGCTCCTGTCCCCTAAACAAACCAGCTCAAGCACAGTATGGCATCTTTTTGCTTGAGCCATTGCGTAGACCCTGTCAGGCGTCGGTTTAACTGCCACTTCGCCAGAGACAGAGAATGAAGAGGTGGTGGTGGTGGAGCAGACAGACCTCATACAAGCAGCTTTCTGGAGGCGTGGTGGATGAACAAGCTCAAGCACAGAGCCCCGTCTTGGATCCCTCCCAGCTGCAATCAGAGTTACCCAGTGTGCCGTGAAGGAAATGTAACGACCCTGTCCATGCTTGCTGGACCACGTGTCTAAAGTGACATGCACCTTGCTGCTGACTGCCTTTCCCAATGACTGGATAACATTGTCTTCCACGTGCTGGTATAGTGCTGGAATGGCCTTGCGTGAAAAGTAATGGCGTTTTGGACAGCGCATTCAGCAAATTCACGGAAGGGAGCAGAGTCCACCAGCTGGAAAGGCAGCAGCTGCAATGCAAGTAATTTTGCTAAGCTGGCATTTAGACGCTGTGCTTGGGGATGGTTGGGACTATATTTTTTCTTTCGCTGCAGCAGCTGCGGCAATGTAATCTGACTGCGTAAATCTTCAGCTACTGGGATGATGTCACATTGTGAGGAAGGACCTGCTGGTACATCCATTACTGTAGCATCATCCCTGTCGGTGGAGGATGTAGGCAATTGCATGGCAGGACATACAGTGTGGGTAGAGACAGATGAGGAGGAGGAGGACCTACGCAAAGTTTTGCCCCAACGGGATGTGTGGCACTTGTTCATATGTCGCCTCAAGCACGTGGTACCCAAGTGTCCAGTGTTTATCCCACGCTTCAGCCTCCTCTGACATAGATTACAATTAGCAATAGTGGGGTCTGCTGCACAGTTCTTAAAGAACTCCCAGACAGCAGAGCTCCTGCATGTGTTCTTTGAGACAACAGCGCTCTGCACCGGAGCAGCTCTGACATGTGATGCCTTGGACTGGCTAGTGCTATGGTTGGTTACAGAGGATGTTGTGCCTCGTGTTTGCTGTGCCTCCTCCTCCTCCTCCTCCCCCTCCTCCCCCTCCTCCTCACTTGATTCCTCAGTTCGATCAGGCACCCAGGTGGAGTCAGTGAGCTCATCATCATCAATGTCATCTTCACCCCCTATCTCCTCGTCACTGGAGCCAACTTGGCAGTATGCTGCAGCTGCTGGGGCAACATGAGTGCCAGTTATTTGTGTGTCATCACTGGCACCCCCTTCCTCTAGGTTGATTATACTCCCTTGCTCAACCTCAGAGATTGAATCAGAGCACTGTACTTGCTGCGCATCCTCAAGCAGCATGTCACTCTCATTGTAGTCAAACAATTCAGCTGACTCCTCCGTGTGTGATAGCGAGGCTACGGCAGGAGTAGCTGTGGACATGGAGGCTGCATTAGATGCTTTGGCAGCTGAGGTGGACTGTAAAGCACTAGAAGCCTGGCTGGCAGAGGATGAGGATGGCCTGGTTAGCCAATCCACCAAGTCCTCTGTATGTTGCTGCTGCTTAAGATGGCCAGCACCAGTTAGAAAGGACAAGCGTGCCCCTGCAGATGATGCACCACGTCCATCACGACCAGAGACACAGCCTCCCGACACAGGGGCTGCTTGCCCTCTTATCTGTGGCTGGGAGCGTCTGCCTGTCCTTTTTGCTCTTTCAGACATGGTGAGTGATATATAGATTAATATATACAGAACTCTGATTCAACTCTGGTATAAAGATTTAAATAACTCTGGTATAACTCAGTGAGACACACTGATAGCTGGCAGCCAGTGACAAGAGACAGATCACCTTAATTCACAAATGTTTTAAATAAATTAGTGAGCCCCAAAATACAGCGTGGTACTGTAAGTATGACGAGACTCAGATCACCTTAATTCACAAATGTTTTAAAGAAATTAGTGAGCCCCAAAATACAGCGTGGTACTGTATGTATGACGAGACACAGATCACCTTAATTCCCAAGTGTTTTAAAGAAATTAGTGAGCCCCAAAATACAGCGTGGTACTGTATGTATGACGAGACACAGATCACCTTAATTCCCAAGTGTTTTAAAGAAATTAGTGAGCCTCAAAATACAGCGTGGTACTGTATGTATGACGAGACACAGATCACCTTAATTCCCAAGTTACATAGTTACATAGTTATATAGGCTGAAAAAAGACATGCGTCCATCGGGTTCAGCCTCTCCCACATAACCTACTGCTGTTGATCCAAAAGAAGGCAAAAAACCCAGTCTGAAGCGCTCGCCAATATGCAACATACTGGGAAAAAATTCCTTCTTGACCCCAGAATGGCAGTCAGATTTCTCCTTGGATCAAGAAGCTTTTACCCACATATTAAATATTATAACCCTTAATATTCTGTGTCTGCAGGAAGTCATCCAGTCGTTTTTTAAAAGTCTGTACAGACTCTGACCCAACCACCGCAACAGGCAGAGAATTCCACAGCTTTATTGTTCTCACCGTAAAATAACCCTTCCTATGCTTTAAGCTAAATTTTCTTTCTTCCAGTCTAAATGGATGACCCCTTGTCCTATGTATAGTCCTGTTAATGAATAGGTTATCAGACAATGGTTGATAATGGCCCCGTATATATTTATATAAGGTTATCAGATCCCCTCTAAGGCGCCTTTTCTCTAAACTAAACAGGTTTAAGCTTGTTAGTCTTTCCTCATAACTTAACCCTTCCATCCCCCTTATTAATTTAGTTGCCCGTCTCTGCACTTTTTCTAACGATATAATATCTTTTTTTAAGACAGGTGCCCAAAATTGCACGGCATATTCAAGGTGCGGCCTGACCATTGATTTATACAGAGGCAAAATTATGTTTTCATCCCGTGAGTGAACTCCCCTTTTAATGCATGCCAGTACTTTGCTGGCCTTGGCGGCTGCTGTTTGACATTGCACATTGTTACTTAGTTTGAAGTCTATGATTATTCCCAAATCCTTCTCCTGCTTGGATTTCCCTAACTCCGTACCATTTAGGGTATAAGTTGCTTGTGTGTTCTTCACTCCAAAGTGCATAACTTTACATTTATCTAGATTAAATTTCATCTGCCATTTAAGTGCCCAGTCCCCCAATTTATCTAAATCCCTCTGCAGCGAAGTAACATCCTGCTCACATTGTATTACTTTTCCTAGCTTTGTGTCATCTGCAAACACTGATACATGACTTTCAATGCCTATCTCAAGGTCATTTATAAATAAATTGAATAGTATTGGTCCTATAACAGACCCCTGAGGGACACCACTTACCACTGGTGTCCATCTTGAAAATGTACCATTTATGACCACTCTCTGTACCCTATCTTTTAGCCAGTTTTCTATCCAAGAACAAGTATTTTCATCTAGACCATTTTTTCTTAATTTAAGTAGTAACCTTTTGTGTGGAACTGTGTCGAAAGCTTTGGCAAAATCTAAGTAAATCACATCCACTGCGAAACTGTGTTTTAAAGAAATTAGTGAGCCTCAAAATACAGCGTGGTACTGTTTGTATGACGAGACACAGATCACCTTAATTCCCAAGTGTTTTAAAGAAATTAGTGAGCCCCAAAATACAGCGTAGTACTTTTTGTATGACGAGACACAGATCCCCTTAATTCACAAGTGTTTTAAAGAAATTAGTAGGCCCCAAAATACAGCGTGGTACTGTTTGTATGACGAGACACAGATCACCTTAATTCACAAGTGTTTTAAAGAAATTAGTGAGCCCCAAAAATAAATGCTGGCTGTGTGACGAGACCCAGAAGATCACCTCAATTTACAAATGTTTTAAAGAAAGTTGTAAACCCCCAAAAAAATTGCTGGCACAGTGACAAGACACACATCACCTAAATTCCCTGATATTTGATATAAATGAGCCCCAAAAAGACTTGCTGGCACAGTGGTGACAAGACCCAGAAGATCACCTTAATTAACAAATGTTTTAAATAAAGTTGTAAACCCCAAAAAAACTTGCTGGCACAGTGACAAGACACACATCACCTAAATTCCCTGATATTTGGTCGAAATAAGACCCCCCCAGACCCGCCCAGTAGCGTGGCAGACCGGCAGTAACAACACACACAACTATCTTCTTTGAAATCTCCTCTGAAATACGTGCAGAAGCGCTGCGTTGAAACCTTATATAGTGTGCTGCGGGACTTAGCTCTGTGAGCCCATGATTGGGCAAAATTTGCCCAATCAGGACTCTGAGCGGTGATTGGCATAGTGTTCAACCAGTCTTGCACCAGACCTGTGGTCAGGTGTAAGGCTGTAGCCAATTACGAGCTTCAGGCAGTGGGAAAATACATTGTGGTCCATTGTGGTCGAACATGCGGTGAACACCCGGAAATGTTCGGGGTTCGCGATCTGCTCGAACAGGCTAAGTTCGGGTCGAACCCCGACCCGTCCGAACCCGAACAGCTCATCCCTACCCTCAACCACTCTTGCACAATTTTACCCCGATGAATCCTGGCATTGCCATCTTGGAATATGCCCGCTGTGCCATCAGGGGAGGAAAAAAACCATTGATGGAAAACCTGCTCATTCAGTATATTCAGGGAGTCACATGACCTCATTTTATGCTGAAACATATTAATCACTGCAGTAATTATCCAATGGAAGGCGAGCACCTATTGGCTAAGTTACATCGAGGGGGTGACTTTTATTGGCTGGGCAGTGTATTCACACATACATACATATACATGTACATACATACATATACATATACACACATATACATACATACATATACACACACATACACACACACATACACACATTATATATATATATTATATATATATATATATATATATGTAGCACTGTGGTTAATTCCTTATTGTGGCAGTACCTATTTTTGGCCACCGGAGGGAGACAAGCGCAATGTGAGACACTGAATATTACATTGGGACTACATTTCCCGGCATGCTTTGGGAACGGACACAGGAAGTGGGTGGGACAGAGAGACTGACATCCTGAGCCTCGTGGGGAGAGCTGGCAGAGCGCGCCAGGGAGTGAGAGAGACAAGACACAGTGCTGCAGAACGTAAGAGTGTCCAGGCCAAAGCGCAGGTGCGGCCTAACGGAGTCACAGATCGGGTTACTCAGCCGTACCAAAGGGAGACTCAGTGATCCACAAGATTACCCAAGCTGCTATTGAGGTAGCTAGAAGACCCCGAGTAAGGAGTACCGCAGGTCGATCGGACTGGGAGAGCAGGCGGTAAGCTGGACAAGTCGCAGCAGGAGCAGAAAGCCAGACAGCGGATCCAGAAGCCAAGAGAGACCAGTAAATATCGAGCGGAGAGACGTCCTGGGTCCAGCGGAGCCTCAAGTATCTGGCAGATGGGTGAGAGGCCTTCTAGGCCATTGTAAAAACCAAGAAAGCACGCTGCTGTTTGTTTCCAAAACCCACAGGGCCCCAACTTGACTAGTCGAAGATACATCTTGAGAAATTCACTGGCCAGTTGAATAGTGTACCCGGGTAAAATAACAAACAAACACACTTATATTCCGGGACACAACCTGTGCGGGACTCACTCCCCAATCACAAAGGGGTTAAAGATAATTTTCCATTTCTTTTCCGCTGCGCGTTTCTCGAATTACGAAACCTTGTATTTCTTTTCCGCTGCGCGTTTCCTCGAAATACGAAGCATCGTATTTCTTTTCCGCTGCGCGTTTCCCGCATTACGAAGTACTGTAAATATATCTACGAACACCGTGTTATTCATTATATGCCATTTATTCTAGTAAACTATATAATTTATAAAATCCACAACGGTGCTGGAGTATATTTATTCCCTAGTGCGGGGAGACTGACCCGAGGTTCAATTTCAGCGGCTCCTCCGGGAGTGAGCGCTACATATACTGTGTGTGTGTGTATATACAGTTGTGTTCAAAATTATTCAACCCCCACTGAAATTTAGTGTTTTGGCCAGTTTGACATTGATTTTGATCATTCAGTCATCTTGCTTACAATTAAATCAAAGAGGCACGTGTAGGTCAGACAAATATAACATAGCATTTATAATGAAATAACCACAAATGTCTTTTCTGTGCTCACATCATTATCAGTTTTATTCAACCCCCAAGTGACATTCAATCTTAGTACTTAGTACAACATCCTTTTACAGTTATAACAGCTTTTAAACGTGAAGCATAGCTTGACACAAGTGTCTTGCAGCCATCTACGGGTATCTTCACCCATTCGTCATGGGCAAAAGCCTCCAGTTCAGTCACATTCTTAGGCTTGCGCACTGCAACTGCTTTCTTTAAGTCCCACCAGAGGTTCTCAATTGGATTTAAGTCAGGTGACTGCGATGGCCACTCCAAAATGTTCCAGCCTTTAATCTGCAACCATGCTCTAGTGGACTTGGAGGTATGCTTGGGATCATTGTCCTGTTGAAAGGTCCAACGTCTCCCAAGCCTCAGGTTTGTGACGGACTGCATCACATTGTCATCCAATATCTCCTGGTACTGAAGAGAATTCATGGTACCTTGCACACGCTGAAGCTTCCCTGTACCTGCAGAAGCAAAACAGCCCCAAAGCATGATTGACCCCCCGCCATGCTTCACAGTAGGCAAGGTGTTCTTTTCTTCATAGGCCTTGTTCTTCCTCCTCCAAACATAGCGTTGATCCATGGGCCCAAACAGTTCTAATTTTGTTTCATCAGTCCACAGAACACTATCCCAAAACTTCTGTGGTTTGTCCACATGACTTTTGGCATACTGCAGTCGACTCTTCTTATTCTTTGGAGACAGCAAGGGGGTGCACCTGGGAGTTCTGGCATGGAGGCCTTCATTACGCAGTGTGCGCCATATTGTCTGAGCTGAAACTTCAGTACCCACATCTGACAAATCTTTTCTCAGTTCCTCAGCAGTCACACGGGGACTTTTCTCCACTCTACGCTTCAGGTAGCGCACAGCAGTCGAAGTCAGCATCTTCTTTCTGCCACGACCAGGTAGCGTTTCAGCAGTGCCCTTTGCCTTGAATTTGCGAATGATGCTTCCTATGGTCTCTCTTGGTATGTTTAACATCTATGCAATCTTCTAATAGCCATTGCCCTTCCTGTGAAGACTAATCACCTCTTCTCTTGTCTTCCTGGACCATTCTCTTGACTTCACCATGTTTGTAACCACACCAGTAAATGTCTAGAAGGAGCTGAGTATCACAGTCATTTTAAAGCTGCCTAATTGGTGCTTATTATGCTTTATTGCTGCTCCGTGACATCCACAGGTGTTTTCAATACCTGATTGAAAACACTTGAATGAACCTCTGTTCTTCAGAGTGGTAGTCTTTAAGGGGTTGAATAATTGTGTCAATGAAGAATTCACAAAAGAAACATTTACTACTGTATTACAAAACCAATTGATTTCATTTTAGTTGCATATGGTTGTTTAAAAAGTCCTTGTAGGATTTCATTCTGAATACAATTACAAATGTACACTAAATTCCCTAAAACCCTTTACAGCATTGGGGGTTGAATAATTTTGAACACAACTGTATATATATATATATCTCTATTAACCAAGTACCCCAGATATGCAATGCTAAAATCTACTTTTTTGAAAAGATTTTTACGATGACTGTGCTGTATCGGTCCTTTCCTCCTCCTCCCTCAGCAGATGACTCCTGAAAGGTCACTTGTCTATGTATGAAAAGATTCACCCAGTGAGAGAAGTTTAACTCATAAAAATGCTAACAACTCGTATTAAAATGATCGACTTATTTTTAGAGAACGCCAGAACAAGCTGACACAGTTTTCTGCAGGAACGCTGATATAAAATTAAATTTTTCATAAAGCAGTGGGTAAAAAAAAATAAAAAAAATGTTTATTTCTTATTTTTTTATTTTCCTTTCGCATCTGAATCCCGCGTTGCGGGAGCCTTCTCCTCGAGCGGTACTCGGTGCCGGACGGGCTTGTATTCTCTGAGTCACGCATTTGCATAACTATTTGACTATTCTTACTTACAATACACGTTTTAAATCCAACTCGAGCAATTTCTTAAAACTCCTCCATCATTTAATCTGTCAAGTTGGAAAGACTTTTGAATTAGGGACATTGATACAAAACGTATTATGCGCCTGTGAAACGGCAACTCCAAACATCCTTTATTATGAAATATCACATTTAAATCCACACCATGAAATTGTTTATTGAAGGTTTTGTGTTGCTCAGTGTTCCGCACTTTATAAACATTCCATAAAGAAAGCGCCGAGCTTGGCTTCTTCTGTCTGGGCTCTGAGGGGGGAAAAAAGGCAGAAAATGGTATCATTTTATTTTGTAAATCGTGCTGTTAGGGGGTGTGCATTTTGCAAAAATAAGTGTTAAAAGGTACATTCTATTACTGCTTTAAAAGAAGTGCTGTTTGTAATGTGGCAATAGAGTGTGAAGTGCGTCGTTTCCATTACCTGCAATTATCTCCATCTCTCCACGATCACGTCTTTCACATCATGATCATATACTCCATATTAGAGGTAAATTACATCCAGAGGAAAAAGACATCCTTTGAGAAAGCTGTGATCATACCTACCATTATTAGCACCGAGATTTATTTCCATTTTAATTTTCTTACTTTTTTTTCTTCTAAATTTCTGTCATAGCAATCTGAATAAATGCACAATATATAAATATATATCTATATATAGGGTAAATCAGAGAGATCCGAAATGTGGCCAAAATGTAACAGGACACTGAAATTCAGTGCACGGTGACACTTCGGGGCCATTCGGCTATTCAGTGAGCAGGTAGTTCATCAAATTTTGGCAAACTGCCAGCAAGTACGGTGGCTGTTCGAGAGCAGTGAAATCCCCATAGAGAAGCAATGGTTAATCTATTCAAAGACAAACAGCAGAGAAAAGTTGCCGAAATGCCCTGCTGTTCAATGGTCTAATTCGGCAGGTTTATTCAGGTGAATCCCATAGTCTTCAATCAGGATTATTCAAAGAGAATCGAAAAGCCACTGCATATTCGGTGACTTTTCGTTCTCTTCAATTCGGTTCGATTTGGCGATCCCAATTCAGCGACCCTGCGGGGTATTCAGCAAGCACCACAGGGTCCCCGAATTGCAAGGAAATGTCGCCGCAAACCCACCGAAAACTCACCGCAAAACGAGGGCGAATGCACACCGAAACCTGCAAAAACATCTGGATTAACCCGCCGAACACGCTGGAAGACTTCACCAGAGTGAATACAGAGGGTTCACCACAAGATGTAAACCATTGGTGAACCTCAAAAACAGGAAGGCCAGATTAGAGTTTGCCATACAACACCTAACAAAGCCTTCACAGTTCTGGAACAAGATCCTATGGACAGATGAGACCAAGATCAATTTGTACCAGAGTGATTGGAAGAGAAGAGTATGGAGAAGGAAAGGACCTGCTCATGATCCTAAGCATACCACCTCATCAGTGAAGCATGGTGGTGGTAGTGTCATGGCGTGGGCATGTATGGCTGCCAATGGAACTGGTTCTCTTGTATTTATTGATGATGTGACTGCTGACAAAAGCAGCAGGATGAATTCTGAAGTGTTTCGGGCAATATTATCTGCTCACATTCAGCCAAATGCTGCAGAACTCATTGGACGGCGCTTCACAGTGCAGATGGACAATGACCCAAAGCATATTGCAAAAGCAACCAAAGAGTTTTTGAAGGGACAGAAGTGGAATGTTATGCAATGGCCAAGTCAATCACCTGACCAAGCGGCGTAGCGTGGGTTGTCAGCGCCCGGGGCAAGGCAAGAATTGTGCGCCCCCCCAACCTATCGACACTGTAACACACTCTTATTCCTTTCTACCAGTAGAGTATTGACCCTCTTACCCCACAAGCACATGTATTGTATAAACAAAATACTGATATAATAAAAAAATGAAACACACATGCCCCCCCACGCTACGCCACTGCTACCAGTCACTCTGTCCCAGTATACACTAGCATAGTTCCACTCTCACACTATACCCAGTCACTCTCTCCCAGTACCCCAGTCACCCTCTCCCTCAAGTACCCCAGTTACTCTCTCTCAAAGTACCCCCACTTTTTCCCAGTACCCCCAGTCACTATCTCCCAGTACTCCCAGTACCCCCAGTCACGCTCTCCCAGTACCCCCAGTCACGTTCTCTCTCCAAGTTCCCCCACTTTCTCCCAGTACCCCCATTCACCCTCTCTCCGTACCCCCAGTACCCCCTCATTGTGTGTGTTGGTTACACTGCTCTGGTGTAACACAGTGTCGCCTACCTGCATGGAGTTGCTGGTGGTCCGGGGGGTGGGTTGTCCAGGGTTCTTAGTGGGGACCGGATTTTAAATGTGCTGCAGGGCAGGCGCCTCCCTCCCCCCTCCCTGTTCAGCGGCCGCAGGGCTGCTAGCGGTGGGGTGCTGGCACAGGGCTTGAAGGGGGGCTGACAAGCGTGATATAGGGTGTTCCATCGAATAATGCTGCACTGCTTCACGTGACTCATGTCAGTGTTGAGGAGTCAGGACAGGGCCAGAATTTTATGTTCTGCTCCTCCCTTCCGGATGCTGAGTGCTAAGTCACCGCTGACACTGCAAAACCTGGCGGCTGCACGTGCAAGGGCCTCTCATGACACCAGTGTCTGTGAGTGGACACCTTGCTAATCCCTGCTGGAAAATATTAGTGGTTCAAATTTCTTTTGAAATTTTGCGCCCCTTAAGAAAATTGCGCCCGGGGCGACCACCCCCGAGGCACCCCCACGCTACGCCACTGATGAATCCTATTGAGCATGCATTTCACTTGCTGAAGACAAAACTGAAGGGAAAATGCCCCAAGAACAAGCAGGAACTGAAGACAGTCACAGTAGAGGCCTGGCAGAGCATCACCAGGGATGAAACCCAGTGTCTGGTGATGTCTATGCGTTCCAGACTTCAGGCTGTGATTGACTGCAAAGGATTTGCAACCAAGTATTAAGAAGGGAAAGTTTGATTTATGATTATTATTCTGTCTCATTACCTTTGGTCCCTTAACAAGTGGGAGGCACATCTGCAAACTGCTGTAAGTCCTACACCGTTCACCTGAGTTGGATGTACATACCCTCAAATTAAAGCTGACAGTCTGCAGTTAAAGCACATTGTGTTTGTTTCATTCCAACTCCATTGTGGTGGTGTATAGAGCCAAAGATGTTAGAATTGTGTCCATGTCCCAATATTTCTGAGACCTGACTGTATGAGATCCAATGAATGATAATAAAAAGGGCTGTTACAGAAAAAATAAGTAAACTTAAAAAGAAAATTAAAAAAAATCCCAAAAAATGCTTAAAATATGCTAAAAAAATCTATAAGTAAAGAGACTCTTTACTGCAGAATATTATAATCAACGGTTTATTAGGTATTGAATTAAAACAGGAATATTTTTAACATTGAAGCCTATGGGATTCGCCTGAATAAACCTGCCGAATTAAACCACCGAATGGCAGGGCGTTAGGGGAACCTTTCACTGCTGGTTTGTGTTCTCTGAATAGCCGAAGCAGTGCTTTTTCATGGGGATTTCACTGCTCTCGAACAGGCACCGAACAGGCACCGTATGTGCAGGCAATTCTCCAAGATTTGGCGAATTGCCTGCTCTCTGGATAGCCGAATGGCCAGGAAAGTTAACCGAACGCTGATTTTTCCCTTTCGGCAGCCATTCGGATCTCTTTGAATAATCCTGAATATTAAAAATATTCCCGTTTTAATACAATATCTAATGAAGCGTTTATCATTTTATTCTGCAGTAAAAAGTCTCTTCATTCATAGATTTTTTAGCATCTTTTAGGCATTTCCTGGGATTTTTTTTGTCAATTTCTTTTCCAGTTTTTTTAAATCGTTTTTTTTTTTTTTCTGTAACAGACCTTTTTATTATCATTCATTGGATTTTATATGTAAATTCCAGACATTTTCGTTCAGCAGTTTTTTTGCATACAGAACAGCGTTTCAAATTTCAATCTTTCAAGCAAACTGTTTTTTTGTTTATTTTCTCACCCCGTTCGTCAGCATGTCGGCTTCTTCCGGCGGCTGCTCTGCGCTGTGATCTGCGGCTGCTCAGATTTTTTTCTTGCGTGTTCAGCTTGGTATTTGCAGTGGTATCTGCAGGTTTTCAGTGAGTGTTCGTCGGGTTTGCGGTGGCTTTTCCCATCATTACGGGGGCTCCTGTGGTGCTTGCTGAATACACCGCAGGGTCGGCGAACTATAATCGCAGAATCGCCCCGAAGTGCAGGGAACGAAAGGTCACCGAATGTGCAGTGACTTTTCAAATCTCTCTGAATAACCCTGCTAGTGTAGATTTGGGAGGCCGTGTTAGTCCAGATCACAAAATCACCAGAGTATAGCATAGTGTATTGATACCCTTTTTATTGGACTAACGAAAAGACCCTCGAAAGCTTGTCTTTTAAATGTAACGTTAGTCCAATTATAAAAAGATATCACTACTATACTCTGGTGAGACTATATATACTGTATATATATATATATATTTATAGCAAAAAGTCCAAGTTGGGATATAAATATATATATACTTCTTTAAGTTGTGGTGGAGGGCAAAAAATGAGATTAAAACTAAAAGCCCCCACACTGCAAATAATAAAGTTTATTATTACAGAGGCCATTTACACATCACAGCAATTCAAAGAACTGCATCACAGAGCTCATGTACTACATTCCCCATATGCAGCACAGCATTGTAGTTGCAGGACCAGGCTTTCTACATGCCAAAATGAGGAACTCCACAAAAACTTAAGTATCTCCTACTATCAAGCATGCTTACTTGTGGTATCTCACTGTAGTAATATAAGTTATAGCTTGCTTATACATTCCAAGATGGCAATGCCAGGATTCATCAGGCTCACATTGTGCAAGAGTGGTTGAGGGAGCACGAGATATAATTTTCACACATGGATTGGCCACCGCACAGTCCAGACCTTAACCCCATTGAGAATATTTGGGATAATGTGCTGGAGAAGACTTTACACAGCGCCGCGACTCTCCCATCATCAATACAAGATCTTGGCCACAAATTAATGCCACTCTGGACGCCAATAAATGCTGTGACATTGCACGAGCTTATCCACACGATGCCGCGGGGAATGCGTGACGCGATCACAGCAAAAGACGACCCAAATATTACAGCGTGTGACTTTTTTTGGGGCCAGGCAGCATGAATTTTGTGTTGAATTTCCTTAGCATGGTTCACCATTAATTAAAATCCAGCAGCAGTGTGGAGGGTTTAAGTAGATCTAGAGCAAGAGTTTGAATGGTGTGAGGATTAGGGTTAGGAGTGGTCTCGGATTGAAGTATGGTGTGATGTACCGGCTGCATGCAGTAAAGGTAACATCACTCCTCTGTAACTGTGGAGACCCAGGTTCGAATCCCGGCCAGAGCACCTCTCCAGTAAGTGTCCTTGGACAAGACACCTAATGGTACATACCACACAATGGGTAGTATTATAAAGTTGGTGCTAACTTAACCAGAGCTGTTGTAAACTTAACAACCCCATTGATTTTAATGGCCCTGGTAAGTTTACAACAGCTCTGGTTAAGTTAGCACCAACTTTGTAATATGGCCCAATATCGGCTGTGGAGTCCAGTGGTAACGTCTCTGCTCTTTGACTGTGGAGAAGCAAGTCAAAATCCCGTTCAGCACATCCCTCCAATACAACTGTGGAGAAGCAAGTCTCGACTTTACGAGAAGTGGGTTCAACCAAACCACCAGGTCTCTGCTCTACAATCATGGAAAGCCGACTCGATCCCACTCAGAAGACGCCACCAGCGAGTGTCCTCGGGCAAGACACCTAACGATATGGATGCGTCTACCTCACAAAATACTTTTACATCTCATAGATTGTAAATTCCCTTGGGAACAGGGACCCCCGGAATCAGGCCGTATCATCCATGTGTGGTATTACAATGTATCAACCCCTTGTACACTGATCTTGTAAAGCGCTGCGGAATATGTGTCGCCATGTGAATAAAGGATAATAATAATAATGAAATATGTAGAAATTTAGGAGAGCTAACATTTGCTTTAATGATGATACGTCTTGTAGCCTCGGTTACCCTGAGCTTAGAATAATATGACTTACACCCCATATTTTTTTCCCTGTAACTTAATTTCATGGCATTTTCTCAGATGTTCGGTAAATAGTTCACAGAAACGTGTCCACTATCGAAAGCGTCAGCAGTTCTGTAGCTGGCAGAATTAATTATTGTGAAGACGCTGAGATCTGTTCAAGAAAGCCATCTGCATAATTGGTTCGGATAAAAAGCTTTGAATTACTATCAGAGAAGTACAGTAGGTTTAGTTAACGGAGCCATCTGTACTGATACATTTAACAAAAGCAGGTTCTTTACTTAAAATCTTCAACACCCCTGGGCTCACTGTGTTATTCCAGTTTGCATTATTTTTTAATAATTAAATTTTTGAAAATGAACACCGCGGCTTCTCCTCCTCCTCCTCCTCTTCCTCCCCCCACCCTGGATCTGGAAAGATTTGGGGGTTATTCAGAGAGCACCGAAATGTAGCCGACATTTCGGTGCTCTCCCATTCACTGCACTTTGGGGAATCAAATTTCCCCACCCGGCAGTGAATTCAGCATTCACCGAAGGGCCCCCGAAGTGCAGGGAACGGACCCAAAAAAACGCTGCAAAACCTGCTGGAAAATGCATCCGATATGATCCGAAGTATCGAATCACTCAAACCGTCACAAAAACACACCGTACACATCCAGAAAAAGTCGCCTAGCTGCCAAACACAGCATAGACCAGCTGCCGGAAAAAGCCGACAAGCATACAAATGGGGTAAAAAAAAAAAAATTGTCAAAATTGAAACACTGTTTGCAAAAAAACTACTGAACAAAAATGCCTGGAATTTACATATATAGCGATGCTTTAAAAACTGTATTCTGGTGCTTTGAATTATTTCTGCCACCAGGGGGAGACATTGTGGAATATGCTGGACAGAGCGGACTACATCTCCCATCACCCTTTGCGTGTGGACAGGAAGTGGGTGGTACAAAGAGGAGGATATACTGGGGAGCCTCGTGTTTGGCGCGCAGAGAGTGAGCAGAGCAGTGAAAGGTGGAGGACGCACGTTGGAGCTGTCCGGGATCGCAACCAGGCCAGAGTACAGATGCTGTCTTACTGGTGCTAGAGATCGGGACAGAAATCGTGCTGTGACCTACCTACCCAGTGCTGAGAGGTCTGGAGGACAAGCTGGTTCCGGCAGGATCCTGCATTAGGAGGCCGCTCCGATCGATTGGGAGTGCAGGCGGCGCATCGATTGTTCCAGTTGCAGAGATTTGGCAAGCAGGGAGCAGATTCGGTGGCACAGAGTCCCAGTACACAGCGGAGAAGATCCTTTGGTCGAGGCATCGAGTGCTGGACAGTTTCGTTCGTCGGATGGGTGAGAGGCCTCCAGGCCACAGTTCCAAAACAGAAACGCACGCTGCAATATTGTTTAAATTCACAGGGCCCCAACGGTGACTAGTCGAAGATTGCTCTTTTCGTTCACTGGCCAGTCGAACACAGTACCCGGGTACCCTAAACGTTTTTTCCCACGTGACCCATCCTGTAATTTCATTCGACGCGCATTTATCTTTTAGTAAAGCATTTAAAACTAGAAAATCCACAACAGTGCTGGTGTGTAATAATTTCTAGTGCGGTGAGACTATCCCGAGGTTTATTCAGCTGCTCCTCCGGGGGTGAGCACTACACGTGGGGGCTCGTCCGGGATCTCAGTCTCTTAGATACCGCAATTAAAGGTTAATATGGATCCAGACGCTGCTGCCAAATGATGTGAGGAGCACAGTAGCCAGATAGGGTTAAGTGTAGTTATGGACATTCCTGCAGACACTTGGGCCGAAGACCAGATTCGCCGGGCTGTGACCGCACTGACACCAGATCATCGGGGGTTAATTCTGGACATTAAAGCGAACCCAGAGACTTTTCACACATGTTCTTTTTGAGTGGAGAAAGGGTGTTCCATTGTGTTTTCAGGGCGCGAGTGTAAATCTGACAAATGATGTGGAAGTTCAACTGATTCAGCCTGTAAACGTTCCTGCACCCAGTCCGCTAGCCATGGTCGGGCCAGAGTTCATAGTGGCTATCGGAGACTTGCTGGCTAAATGTCAAGGAACAAACCCTCCATACACTAATTTTGGTTATCGACAGTTGAGGATTTTTTCAGGAAGCACACCAACTCCAGCGGGAGAAGAAACCTTTGACGAATGGGTGGAACAAGCAATGCAGGCTCTGGATGAGTGGGATGTCCATGAAGCGCAGAAGAAACAGAATTACAGAGAGCCTGAAGGGACCTGCATCAGAGGCTGTTAGAAACCTGAAGTTGAGTAAGAAAGACTGTACTGCTTTAGACTACTTAAATATATTACAGGAAGTCTTCGGGCTAACAGAAAAGGCTGCTGAACTCATGTACCAGTACGAACAAATACTATAATGAAATACGTATCTGGTCAGCGCGAAATGGTAGAACGCAAGGGATATGTGGGTAGATCTTGTTGTAATTTCATCCGTAGAGATTCGACATATGAAATAGGAAAAAAACTATATTTGTGCAGTATGTTATAACTAAAATGTAACAAGATGTACATAGAGAGAATTTTCCCACTCACAAATCTGGAGCCCCAACACTGGCTCTGAGTGGGGAAGTGCCTCTGGGTTATTTTTCTGAAGGTATTCTCAGGAAACCCACTCCTTTTGTTCACTGTTATTCGTGGTTTTCTCGATAAGGTAGATATAGAATAAAGACACAAAAGAGATCTCTGTGTGTATCTGAATTATGAAAATGAGGAATGAAAACTCCTATTGGAGTGTTAACTCACATTTGATGGAGCTTGTTCAAGCTCAAGATATGCGCCTATGGGTTTTGTGTGGTCAAACCCAAAAAAAGACCGAACAGATGCTGGATAACGTTCTTAAAAATTTAATAAAAAGGTTTAACAAAAGTTAAAAAAAACAAATAAGAGTCCAGGACGCGTTTCACCGCTATCACGGCTTCTTCAGCTGGTATCATCTGAGTGCGAACTTCCAAACATCATGTTATAGTCTCATAAATCAGAGAGATGAGTAGTTTCACGTGTTGTTGGTTAACGAGTGGCGTGCGTTCCACGCCTCTCAATGCAGTCTGTCCAAGTTCCGACAGTGAAGCGCCATTTTGCGCAGGCGCAATGCAAGGTTTCCGCGTTTCAAGATGCGTTCAGTGACGTAATCCGTCTTTATTTCGTTCTTAAGCATTTGACCATAAACATCAAATATAGATAAAAAACAATGAGGTAAAATTAGTATATACGGCAACACTTTCGTGTCATATCCCAAATGAAAAAGGCAAAGCTTCTCAAATCGTTATACATCTTAAAAAGTAGGAATCCAATTTCTTATTTCCCAATTTTCACTTTTTTAATTACGTTGATCTTAATTTTCATAACATACACACATATCGAGCATCCATTCTATTTGACCATAATGATGGGATTTTTCCTAATCGGATGTGTTTAGACTGCTTCTCTTATCCCCAAAGATATCTATTTTTATAGACCTGACAAAAGGGCATTGATAGGAGTTAGAATAATTACTCCCCAATATACTTCTCAGTGCATTTATATAAATGTCGGCTATATTTTCTAGCCCCTCATAATACATCTGAGGTATAGTCAACACACCAATCGAGCACAGATTTATTCTAACGATATAGTATACTCTCACAAAATACATAATTTTCAGTACATACATACACAATGGTGTCGGATTTGAGAGGTCAATATAGATACAATATCGTCCATAACAAAGTAACATATCTTGGTTTATCACAAAGCTAACTTTTTTTAGCAATCCCTAGACCGATTTTTCATCTATTGATTTTTCTCCCTTTTTCCTACTTTTTAAGATGTATAACGATTTGAGAAGCTTTGCCTTTTTCATTTGGGATATGACACGAAAGTGTTGCCGTATATACTAATTTTACCTCATTGTTTTTTATCTATATTTGATGTTTATGGTCAAATGCTTAAGAACGAAATAAAGACGGATTACGTCACTGAAACGCATCTTGAAACGCGGAAACCTTGCATTGCGCCTGCGCAAAATGGCGCTTCACTGTCGGAACTTGGACAGACTGCATTGAGAGGCGTGGAACGCACGCCACTCGTTAACCAACAACACGTGAAACTACTCATCTCTCTGATTTATGAGACTATAACATGATGTTTGGAAGTTCGCACTCAGATGATACCAGCTGAAGAAGCCGTGATAGCGGTGAAACGCGTCCTGGACTCTTATTTGTTTTATTTTAACTTTTGTTAAACCTTTTTATTAAATTTTTAAGAACGTTATCCAGCATCTGTTCGGTCTTTTTTTGGGTTTGACCACACAAAACCCATAGGCGCATATCTTGAGCTTGAACAAGCTCCATCAAATGTGAGTTAACACTCCAATAGGAGTTTTCATTCCTCATTTTCATAATTCAGATACACACAGAGATCTCTTTTGTGTCTTTATTCTATATCTACCTTATCGAGAAAACCACGAATAACAGTGAACAAAAGGAGTGGGTTTCCTGAGAATACCTTCAGAAAAATAACCCAGAGGCACTTCCCCACTCAGAGCCAGTGTTGGGGCTCCAGATTTGTGAGTGGGAAAATTCTCTCTATGTACATCTTGTTACATTTTAGTTATAACATACTGCACAAATATAGTTTTTTTCCTATTTCATATGTCGAATCTCTACGGATGAAATTACAACAAGATCTACCCACATATCCCTTGCGTTCTACCATTTCGCGCTGACCAGATACGTATTTCATTATAGTATTTGTTCTTGGTTTGGGGGAAACCACTACTTTCTGGTCGAGCTGGGTATTGGGTATATCACCCTGTTCTGGGCGCTTACCATTTCTTTTCTCAACCAGTACGAACACACCTACCAGTGGAGAGGTGAGAAAATGACTGATTATATGAGGCGCCTGGACAAGATTCTGCACCAGATACTACCGTACTCAAGAAAGGGGCTGAACCTGCCCTGGTAGATTGGATCAGAATGCGACAGATATTGAGGGGTGCTCAACCTTTAGACCCTGTGATGTTGCAACTAAAGACTCAAGAAGGCAATAAAGAGTTTAATTACCTAGAGCTGATTCGAACTGTTCGAGAAGAAGAAGCCCTTCTGGAAGAGAAATCTGCAAAAAGGGGAGAAAAGGTTTATGCCCAACCTGTAAGGTATAACGAGTGTTCGTTGGACGAAGATGATCCGGAGGAGACATATGAGCCGAAAATTGATCGACAAGAGCAGCTCACTGTCTACATGCCTCCTGAGGATGTCGAAAAAAAATCGTCAACCCAGGTCTATGTTGAGATGCAAACGACTCTCAAGAGAGTACAAGAGGCCCAAGCTGAACTGGAACAGGCACATGCGGATCTGTGCCGAGAAATCTTGAAGGTAGCAGAAATACAGATTGAAATATAGATATCTCTCTCAGATATGCGAACAGCAAGGGTTGCTGTGGCATCCGACAGGTGGTCTTCAAATGAGATGCAGCAAGAAAGTGCGCCCATGTCTTTAAAGGAAAGATGTTTCAGCTGTGGAGAATTGGGTCATTTCCGAGCGCAGTGTACGAACCGAAGGCCAGAAAGGAAAATAGTTGAAGAGTTCTTAAAGGCCTTAGAAGGACTGTTATCTACCTCACAGGTGGGAAACGTCAGAGAACTCCAGTTGGGAGAACAAACTGGGTACCCAACTGCTGGAGACTACTACGATTCCCAAGATCCAAATAGGAGGCAGGGAGGGTCTGAATATGTACCTGCTAGAACTAGAAGATCCTCTCCCTGGAGGTCCGGTCTTACATCACGGGAAAACAATGCACGCCCTCAATCGCCACGAATGACGTCGAGGGTTAGGTTACAACAGACTGGGCCTATGCTTCCTACTACTACGGAGAAATTCCCTGATAAGCTGATACAAGGGATCTACACCAAGACTCTTCTAGATTCAGGCACTCAAGTAACTCTGATCTACTGAGACTTCTATCAGAAATACTTGAAACATATACCCCTGAAGAAGTTGAAGGATCTTGAAATCTGGGGTATGGGGACTGAGAGGTTTCCCTATGATGGATATCTACAGGTGAAGCTGGAATTCAGTTCCATGACCGTTGGACAACCGAAAGTATGTGACACGTTGGCCATTGTGTGTCCTCGGCCCTCGGGAGCTAATCAAAGTTCTATGATAGTGGGGATGAACACCGACTTAGTGAGACGTCTTCTAACCCCACTGGTGAAGGAAGAGAATCATGCTCCCAAAAAGGCACACTCGATGTTACGACCGGTCTGTCAACGGATGGTCAAAGAACAGAGAGCACCTGCAGAAGTGAGGCGACTGAGGAAAACGGAAGGGACAGAGAAGGTTATACAGTCCAGAGAAGTCCCTGAAATAATCTCTGCAAGAGCTTTGAAACGGACAAGTGGAAGAGTTACTGTCAGCTTATGTAATGTGTCTGACTCTTCAGTAAATTTGAAGGCACGAATGTCAATCGGGCGAGTGGCTTCTGTTAGGCCCCTCCCCACTACCGATCTAGGAGGGGGAGTGAATGAAGCGATTCCAGCTGATTGGTTCTACCCTAAAGATGCTCCTATCTCGTTCAAGCGGAAGAAGCGGGTTCAGTCTCCAATACTCAAGTCGGGAAATTCGTTCTCCAAGTATGAGTTTGACGTGGGATGCGCTAAGAGCACTAAACACTGCATTCGTCTCCAGGATGATAAGCCTTCTTAAGAAAGGTCAAGACGAGTTTCATTGAGAGGCCTAGTTGAACTGAAAAGAACCAAAGGAGTGGTTGGAGCAGAGGGAATGAGAGTCATGGCTGCGGGTGTTCCTGAACTATATTGTAACCCTGCACTGAAAAAGCCATTACCACTGTGCGAAGGCTGCCCGAAGTGTCTGCTGTGCTAGCTGAGGTAGCTAGGGACATGAGTCAACTTGAGGATGTATATCTGACCCATTATATGTCTGCTACTGAGCCTGCATGTATTGATTAATGTAAATATTGCAATGTTATGTATCTGTAACACTCCCTTGGAGGGACCCAACAGTTTAGGGAGGGAGAGTGCGGCGATGCTTTAAAAACTGTATTCTGGTGCTTTGAATTATTTCTGCCACTAGGGGGAGACATTGTGGAATATGCTGGACAGAGCGGACTACATCTCCCATCACCCTTTGCGTGAGGACAGGAAGTGGGTGGTACAAAGAGGAGGATATACTGGGGAGCCTTGTGTTTGGCACGCAGAGAGTGAGCAGAGCAGTGAAAGGTGGAGGACGCACTTTGGAGCTGTCAGGGATCGCAACCAGGCCGCAGTACAGGCGCTGTCTTACTGGTGCTGGAGATCGGGACAGAAATCGGGCTGCCTGTGACCTACCTACCCAGTGCTGAGAGGTCTGGAGGACAAGCTGGTTCTGGCAGGACCCCGCATTAGGAGGCCGCGCCGATCGATTGGGAGTGCAGGCGGCGCATCGATTGTTCCATTTGCGGAGATTTGGCAAGCAGGGAGCAGATTCGGTGGCACAGAGTCCCAGTACACAGCGGAGAAGATCCTTTGGTCGAGGCATTGAGTGCTGGACAGTTTCGTTCGTCGGATGGGTGAGAGGGCTCCAGGCCACAGTTCCAAAACAGAAACGCACGCTGCAATATTGTTTAAATTCACAGGGCCCCAATGGTGACTAGTCGAAGATTGCTCTTTTCGTTCACTGACTAGTCAAACACAGTACCCGGGTACCCTAAACTTTGTACATATATATTTTGAGCTATTTTGCAGGACATACACTCCAGAACTGAGGGGATTAACCGTTCTTTGTCCGCTGACGCATCCTGTAATTTCATTCAACGCAAATTTATCTTTTATCTTTTAGTAAAGCATTTAAAATTCGAAAATCCACAACAGTGCTGGTGTGTAATAATTCCTAGTGCGGTGAGACTATCCCGAGGTTTATTCAGAGGCTCCTCCGGGGGTGAGCGCTACACATATAAGATCCTATGTGTGATAATAAAAAGGTCTGTTACAGAAAAATGAAAAAAAAACGGGAAAACATTTTTGCAGAAAAAATCCCCAAAAATGCCTAAAAGATCCTAAAAAAAAAGATGCTTTTTGCTGCACATTAAAATAATAAACGGTTTATTGGATATTGAATAAAAATGGGAATATTTTTAACATTGAAGCCTAAGGGATTCGCCTGAATAAACCTGCCGAATGAAACCACCAGCAGAGCATTTCGGCAACTTTTCCCTGCTGTTCGGTGTCTATGAATAGATTAACCATTGCTTCTTTATGGGGGATTTCACTGCCCTCGAACAGGCACCGTACTTGCTGGCAGTTTGCCAAAATGTGGCAAACTGTCTGCTTTTTGAATAGCCGAATGGCACCGAAATGTCAACGTACGTGGAAATTCACTGTTGGGTGCCATTTCAGGGCCAGATCAGCTCTCTCTGAATAACCCCTTTTGAATCAGAGATCATTCTTCATAATTCATGTTTAACATCAATAAACAAATGTCAGGTAGGCGGATGGAAAGCAAAGACAATATATCACATGAGATTTCAATGACAGGAAAGGGCAGGTAGATAAGTACATGAGCAAGAGGTGAAGCGCAGAACAAGGGGGTTAAAAATTATAAGAGAGAAGGTGTTTGTGGTGAAAAAAAGAAACAACGGAAACGAAGGTGTTATCAGTAGGTCTTAACCCCTTCACACACAAAATCGAATTGCCTCAATTTTGCATTGTAATGCAATGAAAAGCACTCATTAGGAAATCGAAAGACCATTTTCACACCTTGTAAAAAAGCAAGATTAGTGCCCTGATTTTCGGCGTTTCCATTTGACAGGTTTAACCAGGGCCGGCCCGTCCATGGTGCCAGATGGAGCCATGGCCCCAGGCAGCACTTTGTCTGGGGCAGCATTTTGGGCCTCAACTAGGCACACCACACATTACTATGAGGTTTTTTGCTGTGGAGCTCTGTGATATGCTCATATACAGTGGCAAGAAAAAGTATGTGAACCCTTTGGGATTATGTGGAGTTTTGCATGAATTGGTCATAAAATGTGCTCTGATCTTCATCTAAGTCACATTAATTTGAAAAACACAGTCTGCTTAAAATAATACAACACAAACATTATATGTTTTCATGTTTTTATTGAACAGAACATGTAAACATTCGCAGTACAGGGTGGAAAAAGTATGTGAACCTTTGGATTTAATAACTGGTTGACCCTCCTTTGGCAGCAATAACCTCAACCAAACGTTTCCTGTAGTTGCAGATCAGACCTGCACACCGATCTGGAGTAATTTTGGACCACTCCTCTTCACAAAACTGTTTCAGTGTAGCAATATTCTTGGGATGTCTGGTGTGAATCGCTCTCTTAAGGTCATGCCACAGCATTTTAATTGGGTTGAGGTCAGGACTCTGACTGGGCCACTCCAGAAGGCGTGTTTTGTTTTGTTGAAGCCATTCTTTTGTTGAATTACTTGTATGCTTTGGGTCATTGTCCTGTTGCATCACCCATCCTCTGCGGAGCTTCAGTTGGTGGACAGATGGTCTTACGTTTTCCTGCAAAAGGTCTTGAAACTCTGGAATTCATTTTTCCATCAATGACAAAAATCCGTCCCGGCCCTGAGGCAGCAAAGCAGCCCCAAACCATGATGCTCCCTCCGCCATGTTTTACAGTGGGGATGAGGTTTTGATGTTGGTGTGCTGTGCCTTTTTTTCTCCACACATAGTGTTGTGTGTTTTTTCCAAACAACTCAATTTTGGTTTTATCTGTCCACAGAATATTTTGCCAGTAGTGCTGTGGAACATCTAGGTGCTCTTTTGCAAACTTCAAATGTGCTGAAATATTCTTTTTGGACAGCAATGGCTTCCTCCGTGGTGTCCTCCCATGTACTCCATTCTTGTTTAATGTTTTCCTTATTGTAGATTTGTCAACAAAAATTTAGCTTGTGCCAGAGATTTCTGTAAGTCTTTAGCTGACACTCTAGGATTCTTCTTTACCTCATTAAGCATTCTGCGCTGTGCTCTTGCAGTCATCTTTACAGGACGACCACGCCTAGGAAGAGTAGCAACAGTGCTGAACTTTCTCCATTTGTAGACAGTCTGTCTTACCGTGGACACATGAACATCAAGGCTTTTGGAGATACTTTTGTAACCCTTTCCAGCTTCATGCAAGTCAACAATTCTTGATCGTAGGTCTTCTGAGAGCTCTTTTCTGTGAGGCATGGTTCACATCAGGCAGTGCTTCTTGAAACCAGTAAACCCAAAACTGGTGTGTGTGTTTTTAAAGGGCAGGACAGCTTTCAGCAACACATCCAATAATATCACACTGATTGGACTCAAGGTTGGCTCACTCCTGGCTCCAAATAGCTCTTGAAGAAGTCATTAGGCTAGGGGTTCACATACTTTTCCCACCCTGCACTGTGAATGTTTACATGTTCTGTTCAATAAAAACATGAAAACATATAATGTTTGTGTTGTATTATTTTAAGCAGACTGTGTTTTTCAAATTGTTGTGACTTAGATGAAGATCAGAGCACATTTTATGACCAATTCATGCAAAACTCCACGTAATCCCAAAGGGTTCACATACTTTTTCTTGCCACTGTACACACGTTGCTGTGCGTTTCATTGCTGTGGAGCTCTGATACGCTCACACATGGCAAATGTTTTTTTTTTCTTTTTAAAGCAGGGTGAGCAGCATTTCATCCTTGGAACCAGGCAGCACGGTGTCTTGGGCCGGCTCTGGGTTTAACCCCTTCACTGATGAGCCATCTCATTCCAGTGTGCTGAGCTCATTTTGACTGTTTTTGTTTTTTTATTATATGTATACGTCATATCCTGCTAGAATGCTATAGCGAAAAATGTAAAAACAAAATGTTAATTTCCAATCAGATTTGAATCATTCACAGCGTGTAATCGTGGTACTGTCAGCTAAGGGGTTAAAAGACTACGACCTTTCAAGTGATGCCTTACTTCTAGCTCTACCCCTTACCGATTGGGAGATAGAGGGGTCCAAAGGATCCTGTCCCTCCCCTTCAGGCACTCTACTGGCTACATACTCAAATTTGATATTATATATATACATATATATATATATATTCAATAGGCCGTGTTAGTCCAGATGCCAAAATTAAGAGTATAGCAGTCCGTAGTGATACATTTTTTTATTGGACTAACATTACATTTAAAAGACAAGCTTTCGAGAGTATTCCTCCCTTCCTCAGGTCTTGATGCTAACTGATCAGTTCCTAGAATTGTACATTAGGACATTAGGGGTCACATGGGTGAGGGGATTGGATGTCGTAAAAGTGAGAGTCAAATGGTATGTTTGAAATGGGAAAATAAATGCATCAGGGATCTTGGGCCCATGATAAAACAACAGAGATAAGATCATACCACCTAGAATGAAAAAAGATGAAGAAAAAAAAAACTGACAGCACAGTGAAGGCTGAAAGAGACATGGGAGAAAAAAAAAGGAAATCAAGAAGAAACAAAACAGCCGCCAGAATATAGAATATTATGTGACATTATGATAATGGTTTAAAAACTCAGAATCGACATTGAGTCCGGAATTTTTGGTGTTAAAATATGTGATCATTTTCATTTCATAGGTTTTGCATTCACGGTTGTCTTTAAAATGTCCTTTGAGGATTTTAATTTTGAGGTTTTGGATGGAGTGGCCTGTTAGATTGAAGTGATGTCCCACCGGGGTACAATATGTATCTTCCTGGTGGTTCTTGATGGAGTGTCTGTGCTGGTTCATCCTGAGATTTAGTTTAAGGCTGGTTTGCCCAATATAGCAGCCCTTATCACACGCCGTGCACTGGATAATATATACCACATTGGCAGACGTGCAAAGGTACGAGCCCTTGATGTTGCGTGTGGCATTGTTGTGCCGTGCAGTCAGGGCCGGATTAACATAGGGGCAGATGGAGCAGCAGCTGCAGGCCCATGCCTCAGAATAGGCCCAGAGAGAAAGGATATCTATGTCTGCATTTGGACCCCTGTATCTCCAACTCCATAGCAGCTACAGGGTCAAGTGAGGTATCACTGGAAAGGCCAGAGCATGGCCTTTCCAATGATTCCAAACATGACCAGGTTTTAAGTAAAACAAATAAAATAATAAATATTTACTTTTTCTTTTTCTTACCAACAGTAATATTTTTTCACTTTTCAATTATAAAAGTAAACAATGATTCTGCACTAACTAACCATCACATTTCTCATGTCACCAACAAGTGTGGAGGGGATGGGTGATGGTACAATCCATTGTTACGAGTTGTTACATCACAAACCTAAACCGCCGCACTGCAGCGAAGAGCACTGTGGGGAACTTTGGACCCCTGCGTCACTAATCTTTACACCTCACAAGGTCAAGTGAGGTGTCATTGGACAGGGCAGAGTCTGGCCTTTGCATTAATACCAAACCATGTAATATCTAAAAGGAAAGAAAACAATTTTTTAAATTTTTTTTAGTTCCAAAGCGATGTCCATTTGTCACATTTAAAATGAGCAATACCACTGCCATTACTCACCTTTTCATTTCCCACGCTGGGAGCAAGTTCAGTGTTTTATGCATAGTCATATTATTCGTAAAAAAAAACCATGTTCCAAAACACAAGGAAATATTTCAACTTTTTTGGTTAAAATTGTATATTTTTTTCAGAAAAATGCAGTAACAGGTTCCCATTTCACATTTTTTAACAAGAATGCCTTATAGAATATGTAACTACAAAGGTTTGGCTGATAAAATGTTTAAAAAAAACACTCTAAATGAATGAAATCTGAATGAACAATTTTAGACATGTGCACAGCACAAAATTTCGTTTTGAACTAATGGATTAGTACTAAAACACAATTTATTTAGTTGCTAAAAAAAATTTGTTTTCAGTTCTTTAGTATGAAAACTAATTTCATTCATCCGAAAACCAGCGGATACAATTAATATTGTAGTGGCTCCTCAGAGGGCTGAGATCGCTGCTTGTTACAGTATCTCTCACTCTCAGCACAATGTGTCAGGCAGAGCTGTTACAGCAACTGCTGCTCATCACAGGGTTCAGAGTTTCAGTAAAACTAGTAAATAATATTTTTATATATAAGAGGTTATAACAATATTATTTCCTTGTTTCACTGAAACTGAGCGCTGTGATGAGCGCTGTAAATCGGTCTGAAAGCTCAGAGAAGAGAAGACTGGTGCAAATTTATTTTTAGAATAAAATAAAGCACTTTAAATCCAGGGAAAACATTCAAATAAATCACACTGAAGGCTCATAATGACAGAGTAACTGTGAGAGCTGCATACTAAATGTATCAGATGTAAAAAAACACTTTATAAGAAGCAGCACTGGGAGAGGAGAGGGACTGATTTCCAATCAGATTTGAATCATTCACAGCGTGTAATCGTGGTACTGTCAGCTAAGGGGTTAAAAGACTACGACCTTTCAAGTGATGCCTTACTTCTAGCTCTACCCCTTACCGATTGGGAGATAGAGGGGTCCAAAGGATCCTATCCCTCCCCTTCAGGCACTCTACTGGCTACATACTCAAATTTGATATTATATATATATATATATATATATTCAATAGGCCGTGTTAGTCCGGATGCCAAAATTAAGAGTATAGCAGTCTGTAGTGATACATTTTTTTATTGGACTAACGTTACATTTAAAAGACAAGCTTTCGAGAGTATTCCTCCCTTCCTCAGGTCTTGATGCTAACTGATCAGTTCCTAGAATTGTACATTAGGACATTAGGGGTCACATGGGTGAGGGGCTTGGATGTCGTAAAAGTGAGAGTCAAATGGTATGTTTGAAATGGGAAAATAAATGCATCAGGGATCTTGGGCCCATAATAAAACAACAGAGATAAGATCATACCACCTAGAATGAAAAAAGATGAAGAAAAAAAAAAACTGACAGCACAGTGAAGGCTGAAAGAGACATGGGAGAAAAAAAAAGGAAATCAAGAAGAAACAAAACAGCCGCCAGAATATAGAATATTATGTGACATTATGATAATGGGTTAAAAACTCAGAATCGACATTGAGTCCGGAATTTTTGGTGTTAAAATATGTGATCATTTTCATTTCATAGGTTTTGCATTCACGGTTGTCTTTAAAATGTCCTTTGAGGATTTAATTTTGAGGTTTTGGATGGAGTGGCCTGTTAGATTGAAGTGATGTCCCACCGGGGTACAATATGTATCTTCCTGGTGGTTCTTGAAGGAGTGTCTGTGCTGGTTCATCCTGAGATTTAGTTTAAGGCTGGTTTCACCAATATAGCAGCCCTTATCACACGCCGTGCACTGGATAATATATACCACATTGGCAGACGTGCAAAGGTAAGAGCCCTTGATGTTGCGTGTGGCATTGTTGTGCCGTGCAGTCAGGGCCGGATTAACATAGGGGCAGATGGAGCAGCAGCTCCAGGCCCATGCCTCAGAATAGGCCCAGAGAGAAAGGATATCTATGTCTGCATTTGGACCCCTGTATCTCCAACTCCATAGCAGCTGCAGGGTCAAGTGAGGTATCAATGGAAAGGCCAGAGCATGGCCTTTCCAATGATTCCAAACATGACCAGGTTTTAAGTAAAACAAATAAAATAATAAATATTTACTTTTTCTTTTTCTTACCAACAGTAATATTTTTCACTTTTCAATTATAAAAGTAAACAATGATTCTGCACTAACTAACCATCACATTTCTCATGTCACCAACAAGTGTGGAGGGGATGGGTGATGGTACAATCCATTGTTACGAGTTGTTACATCACAAACCTAAACCGCCGCACTGCAGCGAAGAGCACTGTGGGGAACTTTGGACCCCTGCGTCACTAATCTTTACACCTCACAAGGTCAAGTGAGGTGTCATTGGACAGGGCAGAGTCTGGCCTTTGCATTAATACCAAACCATGTAATATCTAAAAGGAAAGAAAACAATTTTTTAAATTTATTTTTAGTTCCAAAGCGATGTCCATTTGTCACATTTAAAATGAGCAATACCACTGCCATTACTCACCTTTTCATTTCCCACGCTGGGAGCAAGTTCAGTGTTTTATGCATAGTCATATTATTCGTAAAAAAAAAACCATGTTCCAAAACACAAGGGAAATATTTCAACTTTTTTGGTTAAAATTGTATATTTTTTTCAGAAAAATGCAGTAACAGGTTCCCATTTCACATTTTTTAACAAGAATGCCTTATAGAATATGTAACTACAAAGGTTTGGCTGATAAAATGTTTAAAAAAAACACTCTAAATGAATGAAATCTGAATGAACAATTTTAGACATGTGCACAGCACAAAATTTCGTTTTGAACTAATGGATTAGTACTAAAACACAATTTATTTAGTTGCTAAAAAAAATTTGTTTTCAGTTCTTTAGTATGAAAACTAATTTCATTCATCCGAAAACCAGCGGATACAATTAATATTGTAGTGGCTCCTCAGAGGGCTGAGATCGCTGCTTGTTACAGTATCTCTCACTCTCAGCACAATGTGTCAGGCAGAGCTGTTACAGCAACTGCTGCTCATCACAGGGTTCAGAGTTTCAGTAAAACTAGTAAATAATATTTTTATATATAAGAGGTTATAACAATATTATTTCCTTGTTTCACTGAAACTGAGCGCTGTGATGAGCGCTGTAAATCGGTCTGAAAGCTCAGAGAAGAGAAGACTGGTGCAAATTTATTTTTAGAATAAAATAAAGCACTTTAAATCCAGGGAAAACATTCAAATAAATCACACTGAAGGCTCATAATGACAGAGTAACTGTGAGAGCTGCATACTAAATGTATCAGATGTAAAAAAACACTTTATAAGAAGCAGCACTGGGAGAGGAGAGGGACTTTATATAAAATGTGTATTATAGATGAGGAAAGGGGGATAGTGCTCCTGGATAATATAAAATGTATCAGACCTAAGCCCCTATTATGCAGAGCGGGAGGGGACATAACACACATTTTATAAAGTCCCTCTCTTCTCCCAGCGCTGCTTGTAATAAAGGGGTTTTTACTATCCAGCCCTCCTTTGTCATTAGCTTTCAGTGTGATTTATTTGAATGTTTTCCTTCTCCAGCTGCCTTTATCATCTTGTCTGCCTCATAGACATGCAAGGGTTAAGTAAAGGTTTCCTCTCCTGTGCTGGCTGGCTGTGATGCGAGTGAGTATTCTGGAGCTCTATCACTGTCAGATTTTCGGGTAGGGGTCGGGAAGGATTACGCATACAAACCTTTTCTGTAGCTTTGCGATGTTGCGCTCTTCATTACTGGTCTCCTTCACTCAATGTGATATCACAAAAAGGACTGAAACTAAAATGTAGTGCATTTTATTTTAGTTTCTTTCTTTTTTTATACTAAGCAGTTTCGTATCTCTTGAGTCATACGAAAACTAAATTATCCCAAAATTCGGACTAAATCGTTTTAGTACTAAAACAAATGCACATGTCTAAACAATTTATCACACAGTATCTGCCTGGTTAGATATACCCGTATCTGTACTATTAGATAACCTAAAATATGTTTTCATTTCACTAAATTACCAAAAAAGACCACCAAAACCTTCAGATCCAGGCCCATAGAGATCTTAATCCGGCCCTCCGTGCAGTGCTGCTGTCACATATGTGTTGGCACAGTTTGCAGCGGGATTTGTTACAGCGTTTGGTCCCATTCTCTAGGTCGTCCTGTTCCTGAGTGAGTTTGCTATGGACCAGTTTTTGCCTCAGGTTGGGGGGTTGCTTGAAAGTAAAGGGTGCTGTGGGAATATTTCTTTGAGCGCAGGATCCTCTGTGACTAGTAGGGATGTGCGTTTCGGGTTTCGGAATTTCGGAATTTTCACGAAATTTCCCGATTCGTGTTTTCGGATGCAGCCGAATTTCCGAAAATTTTTAGATCCGAAAATGGCAGATCCGAAAAGTTTTCCGAGCCGAAACGAAACATTTTTGGAATTTTCGAATGGACTTGAAATGTGTCAAATTGAAATTTATTGCCTTGAAACGAGGAGAACAGACTTTCCGAAAAAACGAAAATTTACGAATTTACGAAAAGTCGATACAAAAACCGAGCAAAGTGACACGAAAATACGAAAATTGGTCGAAATTCCGAAAACATTTACAAGTCCGAAAAACGAAAATTTCCGAAGTCACGAAAAGCCGATACAAAAAACGAGCTAAGTGACACGAAAATACGAAAAATGGTCGATATTCCGAAAAAAAAAGTACACGAAAAACGAATCGAGCCGAACCGAATCGAAACAGAAATCGGTCGAAACGAGCCGAATCGAAAAGTTTAAAAATCCGAAAAATCGAACCGAATCGAACCGAAAAAAAAATCGGTGCACAAGCCTAGTGACTAGTGGCTGCAGATCTTTGATGATTTTGCAAATTCTCTCTAGAGCTGGGTTATAGGAAACAACTAGAGGGATCCGTGGAGTTTTTTTCTTTGTAGTGCATCAGCTGTTCGCGTGGTGTTTTCAGGGCCGATTTGATTTTTTCAGAGATTGTCCTTTCCTTGTAGCCCTCCAGCTGGAACGATGCAGACAGTTTGTTCAGGTGTTCATCCCTGTCCCCAGTGTCTGAGCAGATTCGGTGGTACCTGATGGCCTGGCTGTAGATGATGCCTTGTTTGGTGTGGTTGGGATGGAAGCTGATATTGTGAAAGGTAGCTGGGCCTATCTGTGGGTTTCCTGTACACAGGTGAGTGCAGCGTGCCATTGGCAGCTGATATGGTACAGTCCAGGAAGCTCACACTGTGCTCGTAAAAATCCATCTTGAGTTTGATCGATGGGTGGAACATATTGAATGCCTTGTGAAAGTCTAGAAGGCGTTCCTCTCCTTCTGTCCATATGATGAAAATGTCATCAATGTATCGCAGATATTTGTGTGGTTTGTGAGGGTGAGTGTTCAGGAACCTCTGTTCTAGGTCTGCCATGAAAAGATTGGCGTATTGTGGTGACATTTTACTACCCATAGCGGTCCCAGTCATTTGTAGGTGGCAGTTATTGTTAAAGCTGAAGCAGTTGTGTGTGAGAATAAATTCAATCAGCTTGGTGATAATTTCACTGCTATATTTATGTGGAGTGTTGTGGGAGGAGAGAGATTTGAGACAGGCATTAATTCCATCTTTATGTGGGATAGGCTTGTGCACCGATTTTTTTTTCGGTTCGATTCGATTTTTCGGATTTTTAAACTTTTCGATTCGGCTCGTTTCGACCGATTTCTGTTTCGATTTGGTTCGGCTCGACTTGTTTTTCGTGTACATTTTTTATTCGGAATATCGACCATTTTTCGTATTTTCGTGTCACTTAGCTCGTTTTTTGTATCGACTTTTCGTATTTTCAGAAATTTTCGTTTTTCGGAATTGTACATGGTTTCGGAATATCGACCATTTTTCGTATTTTCGTGTCACTTAGCTCGTTTTTTGTATCGACTTTTTGTATTTTTGGAAATTTTCGTTTTTTTGGAACGTCTGTTCTCCTTGTTTCAAAGCAATAAATTTCGATTTGACACATTTCAAGTACATTCGAAAATTCCGAAAATATTTCGTTTCGGCTCGGAAAACTTTTCGGATCTGCCATTTTCGGATCTAAAAATTTTCGGAAAATCGGCCGCATCCGAAAACACGAATCGGGAAATTTCGTGAAAATTCCGAAATTCCGAAACCCGAAACGCACATCCCTAATGTGGGATGTTACTGTATAGGGATTCTACATCCATAGTAACTAATATAGTGTCGGCCGGTAGTGTCTGGATATCTCTGAGTTTGTTTAGAAAGTCTGTGGTGTCCTGTATATAACTGGCAGTGTTGGTTACTAAGGGTTTCAGGATACTCTCTATAAGGCCAGAAATTAGTTCGGTAAGTGTGTCCATACCTGTGATAATGGGTTGTCCTGGGTTCCCGGGCTTGTGGATTTTGGCCAGCATGTAGAAAGTGCCTATGCGGGGATTGGAAGGCACCAGATTCTCCAATTTTAGGTGTTTGGGGAACGACCTGATAAGTATGCCAAGTTGGGTTTTGTATTCTTTCGTTGGGTCTGGAGTCAATTTCCAGTAATAGTTTTTATCGGACAGTTGTCTGTCACCTTCTGCAATGTAGTCCTGGATGTTCATGATAACTACTGATCCCCCTTTGTCAGCTGGCTTGATGATGATGATGTTGTTGTTGCTGGATAGATTTTGCAGGGCCATCCTTTCTGCTTGTGAGAGGTTCGCTGGTATTTTTTTTCTGCTGTTGCTGCTGCTGTGTGGTAAGGTAACCAGGGATGTAAAAATTAGACTTGTGCACCGATTTTTTTTCCGGTTCGTTTCGTTTTTGTTTCCGTTTCTTTTTCGTATCGCCTTTTTTCGTAATTTCGGAAATTTTCGTGTTTTTTGGAACGTCTGTTCTCCTCGTTTCAAAGTGTCTATTCGTTTTGACGTAAACTCATGGTTTTTCGGATCCGATATTTCTGTCGATACGATAATTCTGTCGATACGATAATTCTGGCATTGAGATTTCTCATGTTTTACAAGAAGGATACATTGAGATGGGAATGATACAAAATTACAGAATCAGCGATATAACCAAAGAATACGTTGTCCGAAATTACTGAAATGGAACCGAAATCAGGAATGGAGCCGAAATTACGAATGGAACGAAAATGATTTTCGATTTTACACATTTCTAGTCCATTCGAAAATTCCGAACAAATTTTCGTTTCGTAAAGTTTCCGTTTTCGGGAAATTCAGATCTGAAAATTTTCGTAAAATCGGCTGAATCCGAATGCACGAATCGGGAAATTTCGTGAAAATTCCGAAACCCGAAACGCACATCCCTAGTAAAAATCACGAGTATAGCAGTACGTAGTGATACCTTTTTTATTGGACTAACGTTACATTAAAAAGACAAGCTTTCGAGAGGATTCCTCTCTTCTTCAGGTCTGGATGCTTACTGAGGAAGAGAGGAATCCTCTTGACAGCTTGTCTTTTAAATGTAACGTTAGTCCAATAAAAATCACTACATACTGCTATACTCGTGATTTTGACACCTGGACTAACACCAGGGCCGGCGCTAACGTAAGGCGGCACAGGCGGCCGCCTTACTGTCTGGCGTCCTGCCAGTGTGAGGGGCGCCGGCCCGGGGTGTAACCGACCCCCGAGATTTGGCCCGGGGGTTGAGGGACCCAGATGCCGGGCAGCGCGAGAGCGCCTGCCCGGTCTTGAACAGTCCGTCCTGTGAAGTGGATGCGGCTGTGTGCGTGCGCAGCCGGTCACGTGGTCCGGCTAATCAGGTGGTACTGAGTCTCTGTACCACCTGACTGGCCGGACCGCGTGACCGGCTGCGCACGCACACAGCCGCATCCACTTCACAGGACGGACTGTTCAAGATCGGGCAGGCGCTCCCGCGCTGCCCGGCATCTGGGTCCCTCAACCCCCTGCCGGAGCTGGGGCAACAATCCAGGTGAGAGCTGGGGGCAAATCCATGACCTGGGGGCAAATCCATGACCTGGGGGCAAATCCATGAGCTGGGCAAATCCATGACCTGGGGCAAATCCATGAGCTTGGGGGCAAATCGATGAGCTTGGGGGCAAATCCATGTGCTGGGCAAATCCATGACCTGGGGGCAAATACATGAGCTGGGCAAATCCATGACCTGGGGCAAATCCATGAGCTTGGGGGCAAATCCATGAGCTTGGGGGCAAATCCATGAGCTGGGCAAATCCATGACCTGGGGCAAATCCATGAGCTTGGGGGCAAATCCATGAGCTTGGGGGCAAATCCATGTGCTGGGCAAATCCATGACCTGGGGGCAAATACATGAGCTGGGCAAATACATGAGCTGGGCAAATCCATGACCTGGGGGCAAATCCATGACCTGGGGGCAAATCCATGACCTGGGGGCAAATCCATGAGCTGGGCAAATCCATGACCTGGGGGCAAATCCATGAGCTGGGCAAATCCATGTGCTGGGCAAATCCATGACCTGGGGCAAATCCATGAGCTGGGGCAAATCCATGTGCTGGGCAAATCCATGACCTGGGGGCAAATCCATGAGCTGGGCAAATCCATGACCTGGGGGCAAATCCATGAGCTGGGCAAATCCTTGAGCTGGGGGCAAATTCATGTGTGAGCTGGGGGCTCTCTGCTCCTCTAGATTGTAAAATCCGGGGTGCCCTCTGCTCCTCTAGATTGTAAAATCCGGGGTGCCCTCTGCTCCTCTAGATTGTAAGCTCCTGGGTGTCCTCTGCTCCTCTAGATTGTAAGCTCCTGGATGCCCTCTGCTCCTCTAGATTGTAAGCTCCTGGGTGCCCTCTGCTCCTCTAGATTGTAAGCTCCTGTGAGCCGGGCCCTCTGCTCCTCTAGATTGTAAGCTCCTGTGAGCCGGGCCCTCTGTAAATTCTCGTGAGTCGGGCTCTCTGCTAAAACACCTTATTTTCTGTAAGTGCCCCTCCCGAGACTAGTCTCTGGATCCGCCCCTGCCTGGGATTGGAAGGGGGCAATGAGAGGGAGGGGACAACAAGCACCACGTGGTTCCCTGCCTGGCCTTGCTTCCCGAATCCAATCACAGGCGAGCGGGAAAGGTGCGTGTGCACGTGTGCATCACATGCCTGGCCAGCGCCAGCGGCCGCTCGCACCAGTCGCCTCGAGACGTGACGTCACGTGTCACACGAGGGGGACGCAGAGAGCGACGGTGGCGGTGCCTAGCCTAAGCTAAGCCTAAAAAATTGTTGCTACTAAAAAACCTACTACCTGGTCTGGTCCCTGATTGTCCCTGGTGGTCTGGTCTCTCGTCTCACTCCCTCCCTGACTGCCTGAGAGTGTGGACTGAGTAGAACTAGAACGCCAGCGGGCGACGGGGGGGCCTGCAGTGCCAAGGTGAGGCAGCAGAAGTCAGCAGGCAGCAGTGAGCAGTGCTGTGCACACTGTCACAGTCAATCAGACACAGTCAGCTGAGCAGAGAGGTAAGAGACTCGCTGGGGGAAAATTTATACCATAAATAATACCCATATGAGCAGCTGGGGGCCGCAAATATACCCATACATGAGCTGGGGGCCGCAAATATATACCCATACATGAGCAGGGGGCCGCAAATATACCCATATGAGCAGCTGGGGGCCGCAAATATACCCATACATGAGCTGGGGGCCGCAAATATATACCCATACATGAGCTGGGGGCCGCAAATATACCCATACATGAGCTGGGGGCCGCAAATATATACCCATACATGAGCTGGGGGCCGCAAATATATACCCAAATATGTTGTTCCTACAGTCTGACAAATGTAACTACTGCCTTTCCAGAAGAAAGACAGTGTTTATATAAGTCCATAAAGACAGCACTGGTGGCTGTCCCCCCAATCAGTGACTCACAACGCTGCTAAAGGTTGTCCTTGCAAGACCAACTTTAAGCATCCTTTAATCTCTGCGTGACGACACCGAACACTCACGATAGAGATTATTATGCATCTCTATCCTGATTGGCTTGACATGACGGGGGGGGGGGGGCACCAAAACAGACCTTCGCCTGACTAGGCAAAAAAGCTTGCACCGGCCCTGACTAACACGACCTATCGAATTTACTTTATATATATATATATATATATATATATATATACCATATTGTTTATGGAAATATAAATAGATCATATATTTATTATTACTTAAATAGGAAACATATGAATGAACACATGAATAAACGCCTAATAGTTTGTGGAACCAATAGGAACTCCTTTCCTTCTGCAAAAATAATAGAGGGACTGCGTTCCTGTGCATTCCCCCCTAGACCTGACTCAAGGTTATGAGTAGTTATGTCTTCAAATCTGGGGGAATTTCTTTTTTTGAAAACATGTGTTGAAATTATTTTTTTCTGAAAATTATGCTTATATTCAATTCCAAACCTATATATATAAAAAAAAGGGAAAACGAGAAAAAGGTAACAATAATCAGTGTGCGCCCTTTTTATTTAACATAAAACAGTCTCTACGCATTCATTTGCTTCTAATTACTGGAATAATGCTAATTGACCGGAGAAGTTTTTTCGCTCAGTTGATAATATCGCTGCTCCTCTGTTGCATTCATAATGGCAATCACTTGCCAAGAAGTGGGAATTACGCCCTGATTGCTTTCTTTACGTTTCCACAGGACTGATGTTACGGCTGCCAGAACGCTCGCTCTGGAGGTTCGCCCAAACTGCAGAGATACATGATTACCCGCTCCCTCTATTCCTTTATGTTTCTTCATTCTCACCATACAGGGCTGCCGTATGCCGGCTTCCTCTAAACGAAGCTTGTAAAGGGAATTCCCTGTACGATTCCAAACACAACATCACAGACATAGGATGTTATTGTGTTCAACTTCTCATCTCTCAAAAATCACATTTCTGCTTTAGGCTGGGGTCAGACCAGCGCACTTTTAACGTGCGTTCTGGCGCACTTAATCACGGCCGCACTAGCAGCAGATGACGGGCAATGACGGCCAATATACGAAGTACGGTCGCACGAAAGTCCGGCCGCGCAACGCAAGTGGAAAACGAATGCATTTTTTCAAGAACGCCGAACCGCTAGTACTGACGTACTGAGTGCGCAGCTGCGGCATAGCGGCGTGTGTGCGTGATTAGGAGATGTCAGACGCTGCTAATGTCCAGCCTACATAACGTCCAGACGCAAAAAGAGTTTTATTGACGATCCGAAAGAAATCACGCACGAAAAATGCGCATCGTATGACCGTTTTCGCGCATTCCGTGAAAAAATACGTCAATTCGTTCGGACGCACTTTTTTACGTTCGCGTGTAAAAATGCTTTCGTTTGACCCTAGCCTCAAAAGGGAAATGAGCGGAAGGGAAACGGTAATGATGTTGAGCCTCGGCTTATGGTGCTGCTATCTCCTCTATCTGTTTCAGAAGTTGGGCCGTTCCCCATCGGAACCTGTAAATTAGTTTTTGGGGAACATAAAAATACGGCAGCAATACATCCACATAGAAGAGAAACTGTTGCAGCCATTTGTCCACTTTAGGCCAAATTCTTTATTCTGGAGCAAAAAAAAACCCCAGACAGTGGAGGTTGTATGTGGAGGATTCAGCTTGTTACCAGGGCTGCCATCAGAATTCTTGGGGCCCCTTACAGAATCACTAGTCAGGGACCCCCTACCATCATTTGCCCATTTCAGTAAATTAATCAAAAATGAAACACTTTGCCTCCTGCCCCGCTTACCTTATTTTATAGAGTGAGATAAATCCATTGTCTCTCTACTAGACATGCGCACTGCTCAAAGTTTCCGTTGCTTTCGGTACATTTCAGAATCAAAATTTTGGGGAATTTTTCTGAATTTACAGATTCCAATCAATTTGAAAATTCAGACAAATCCGAAAATGTTCAAGAATTGCCGTAATTTTGCAGGCACATGTTTTTAGCCCCCTATACCCCCTTTATACCTACCCCCCTTTACCACCCCTTCTCCGCCACAACCCCCCTTTTTACTACCCCTATACACTAACAAATGTTCGTTAGGGTTAGCTATAGGGCTAAGACTATGCTTATTGTTAGGGTTACAGTTACTTTTTATGTTTGTATTAAATCGTAACTGTTACCCCAACAGTAACCCTAATACAAACATAAACAGTAACTGTAACCCTATGTTTGGATTAGGGTTACTGTTAGGGTTACAGTTATTCTTTATGTTTGTATTGGGGTTACTGTTAGGGTTACTGTTTATGTTTGTATTTGGGTTACTGTTAGGGTTAAAGTTACTCTTTATGTTTGTATTAGGGTTACTGTTAGGGTTACAGTTACTCTTTATGTTTGTGTTACGGTTACAGTACTCTATTTGTATTAGGGTTACTGTTAGGGTTACAGTTACTCTTTATGTTTGTATTAGGGTTACTGTTAGGGTTACAGTTACTCTTTATATTTGTGTTAGGGTTACAGTTAGGGTTACTGTTAGGGTTACAGTTACTCTTTAAGTTTGTGTTAGGGTTACAGTTACTCTTTATGTTTGTATTAGGGTTACTGTTAGGGTTACAGTTACTCTTTATGTTTGTGTTAGGGTTACAGTTACTCTATGTTTGTATTAGGGTTACTGTTAGGGTTACAGTTACTCTGTATTAGGGTTACTGTTAGGGTTACAGTTACTCTTTATGTTTGTGTTAGGGTTACAGTTACTCTATGTTTGTATTAGGGTTACTGTTAGGGTTACAGTTACTCTGTATTAGGGTTACTGTTAGGGTTACAGTTACTCTTTATGTTTGTATTTGGGTTACAGTTACTATATGTTTGTATTAGGGTTACTGTTAGGGTTACAGTTACTCTGTATTAGGGTTACTGTTAGGGTTACAGTTACTCTTTATGTTTGTGTTAGGGTTACAGTTACTCTTTATGTTTGTATTAGGGTTACTGTTAGGGTTACAGTTACTCTTTATGTTTGTGTTAGGGTTACTGTTAGGGTTACAGTTACTCTTTTGTTTGTGTTAGGGTTACAGTTACTGTTTATGTTTGTTTTAGGGTTACTGTTAGGGTTACAGTTACTGTTTATGTTTGTGTTAGGGTTACAGTTACTCTTTATGTCTGTATTAGGGTTACTGTTAGGGTTTAGGGATGAGCTGTTCGGATCGATCTGTTCGGAGTTCGCATTGAACATCGGCCGTTCGGCTGTTCGCGAACTCAGAACATTTCCGCGTGTTCGGTTCGAGTTCGCCCACAATGGACCACAATGCACTTTTCCACTGGCCTGAAGCTTGTAATTGGTTACAGCCACAGGTCAGGTGCAAGACCGGTGCAAGACTTTGACAATCACGGCTCAGAGTCCTGATTGGGCACATTTTGCCCAATCATGGGCTCACAGGGCTAAGTCCCGCAGCACACTATATAAGGCATCCCTCGCAGCCCCAGCACGTGTTTTTTGGGGGTCTCACTTCTACAAGATATCTGGGAATTGTTGTAATCTGTGTGTTCTCACTGCCAGCAGCTATTGTGGGGATCTCACTTCTACAATATATCTGGGAATTGTTGTAATCTGTGTGTTCTCACTGCTAGCAGCTATTGGGGGTCTCACTTCTACAGATATCTGGGAATTGTTGTAATCTGTGTGTTCTCACTGCCTGCAGCTATTGGGGGGGGGTCTCACTTCTATCAGATATCTGGGAATTGTAATCTGTGTCTTGTCACTGCCACCCATCAGGGGGTCTCACTGATTTATAGGAGGTTCCTGGGAATTGTAATTTGTGTCTTGCCACTGCCACCCATCAGGGGGTCTCACAGATTTATAGGAGGTTTCTGGGAATTTTAATCTGTGTCTTGTCACTGGCTGCCAGCTATCAGGGTGTCTCACTGAGTTATACCAGAGTTCTGGAAATCTTTAATCTAGATAACACAGTTGAATCAGAGTTCTGCATATCTCCAATTGTTATAACAGAGTTGAATCAGAGTTCTGTATATCTTTAATCTATATATCACTCACCATGTCAGAAAGACCAAAAAGGACAGGCAGACGCTCCCAGACACAGATAAGAGGGCAAACAGCCTCTGTGTCGGAAAGCTGTGCCCCTGATCATCGTGGACATAATGCATCCTCTGCAGGGGCACGCTTGTCCTTGTTTCTAACTGGTGCTGGCCATCTTAAGCAGCAGCAACATACAGAGGATTTGCAGGATTGGCTAACCAGGCCATCCTCATCCTCCGAGTCCTCTGCCAGCCAGGCTTGTAGTGGTTTACAGTCCACCTCAGCTTCCAAAACATCAAATTCAGCCTCCATGTCCACAGCTACTCCTGCCGTAGCCTCACTATCATACACAGAGGAGTCAGCTGAATTGTTTGACTACAGTGACATGCTGCTTGAGGATGCGCAGCAACTCCAGTGCTCTTATTCAAATTCTGAGGTTGAGGAAGGCAGTAAAATCAGCCTAGAGGGAGGGGGTGCCAGTGACACACAAAGAACTGGCACTCATGTTCCCCCAGCAGCTGCAGCATATTGCGAGGTTGGCTCCAGTGATGAGGAGATAGGGGGTGATGACGATGATGAGGTCACTGACTCCACCTGGGTGCCTGATCGAACAGAGGAGTCAAGGGAGGAGGAGGAGGCACAACAAAAATGAGGCAGAACGTCCTCTATGACTAACCGTAGCCAGTCCAAGGCATCAGAAGTCACAGCTGTTCAGGCGCAGAGCGCTGTTGTCTCAAAGCACATGTACAGGAAGTCTGCTCTCCGGGAGTTCTTTAAGAAATGTGCAGCAGCCTGCACCGTTGCTATTTGTAATCTATGTCAGATGAGGATCAAGCGTGGGAAAGGCATCCCATGCTTGGGTACCACGTGCTTGAGGCGACATATGACCACCTGCCATGCATCCCGTTGGCACAACACTTTGCATAGGTCCTCCTCCTTCTCATCTGTCTCTACCCCCACTATATGTCCTGCCATGTCATTGCCTACAACCTCCACTGACAGGGATAATGCTACAATAATGGGTGTACCAGGTCCTTCCTCAGAATGTGACAGCATCCCATCAGCTGAAGATTTACGCAGTCAGATTACGTTGCCCCAGCTGCTGCAATGTAAGAAAAAATATAGTCCCAACCATCCCAAGCACAGCGTCTAATTGCCAGTTTAGAAAAATTACACGCATTACAGCTGCTGCCTTTCCAGCTGGTGGACTCTGCTTCCTTCCGTGAATTTGCTGAATGTGCTGTACCACAGTGGCAGGTTCCAAAACGCCATTTCTTTTCACGGAAGGCCATTCCAGCACTATACCAGCACGTGGAACACAATGTTATGGAGTCATTGGGAAAGGCAGTCAGCAGCAAGGTGCACATGACTTTAGACACGTGGTCCAGCAAGCATGGACAGGGTCGTTACATTTCCTTCATGGCACATTGGGTAACTCTGATTGCAGCTGGGAGGGATCCAAGACGGGGCTCTGTGCTGGAGCTTGTTCATCCACCATGCCTCCAGAAAGCTGCTTGTATGAGGTCTGTCTGCTCCACCACCACCCCTCTTCCTCCTCCTTCTCGGTCTCTGGCAAAGTGGCAGTTAAACCGACGCGTGGCAGGGACTACGCAATGGCTCAAGCAAAAAGATGCCGTACTGTGCTTGAGTTGGTTTGTTTAGGGGACAGGAGCCACACCGGGCCAGAAATTCTGTCAGCTCTGCAGGGGCAGGTGCAGAGATGGTTAACACCAGGCCAGCTTCAGCTGGGAATGGTCATCTGTGATAATGGCAGCAACCTTCTGTCCTCCTACGCAAGGGTAAATTGACGCATGTACCATGCCTAGCACATGTCCTAAATCTAGTGGTACAGGGTTTCCAGGTACCCAGGGCTGGCACAGCTTCTCAGCCAGACCAGAAAAGTCTGCAGCCACTTCAGATGGTCATTCCCAGCAAGTGTTCGCCTGGCAGAAATTCAAAGAGAATCCCACAAACCACCTGATCTGTGACATGCCCACCAGGTGGAACTCAACATTGGCAATATGCTGCAGCGTCTGCACAAGCAACAGAGGGCCATCAATGAGTACCTGTGTGAGTATGGCACAAGGACAGGTTCAGGTCAACTTGTTTTCCCCCCGCAGTGGCTGATGATCAAGGATGCATGCATTGTACTGTCACCATTTGAGGAGGCAAGGAGGATGGTGAGCAGGGACAGTGCATGCATCAGTGACACAATTCCTTTAGTGTTCCTGCTGGAGCGCACTCTGCAGAGAATTATAGATGTGGCACTAGCGGCAAAGCAGCGGGAGGAAGACTAGGCCTTCCTAGCTCTCAAGGCTCCAGTTTTTACGCAGACAGCATTCCAGCGGGTCCTCCTCAGATCAGACAGGCGGAGGATGAGGAGGAATATTTAAGTAGTGGGGGCATTGAAGGTGGGGATTCCTCAAGGGAGAGTTTTGTGTGCCCAGAAACCCAAGGACTAGTACGTAGCTGGGAGGAGGAAGTGCACGATGGGGTCCTCCTCATTGACCAGGAAGACTCGGAAGCTAATGCCACCTCCAACCTACGCTGCATGGGCTCCCTTATCCTGCAAAGCCTGCTAAAGGACCCCAGGATTCGTGCTATCAAGGAGAGGGATCATTACTGGTTGGCAAGCCTTCTTGATCCACGATACAAGGGTAAAGTTGCAGAGCTCATCCTGCCCTCACAGAGGGAGCACAGGATGAAGCAACTTGAGGACGCTTTAAAGCGACACTTGTGTAACACCTTTCCAGGCACTGGCAGGTTACCAAGTGATGACACACGTGCTTCTGAGGCTGCAGATGATCAGAGAAAGAGCGGTGAAGGCCAGTGCCACTTGACTGATGCCTTTTTAATTTTTTTTAGTCCACGACGCCCAGGGACGTCAAATGTAGGCACCCATTGCCAGCGTCTTCACCGTATGGTGCAGGACTACCTGGGGCAAGGGCAGACCTGGATACCTTTCCAGCAGATGATACACTGGCTTACTGGGTGCTGAGATTGGATCGCTGGCCAGAACTTAGCCAATATGCTATGAAGCTATTAGGTTGCCCTTCATCCACCGTGCTTTCTGAAAGGACGTTCAGTGCTGCTGGAGGTTTTGTCACAGACAAAAGAGTTCGTCTGTCCACCGACTCTGTAGACTGGCTGACATTTATAAAAATGAATCAGTCCTGGATCAGCAGCTATCAATCCCCTGATGCTGACGTAACTGAATAGATCAGGGATCTCTTCTGCATTCCCAAAACCTCCACCACTGCACTCTTCCACAATACCACAAGGGGGTTACGGTGTGAAGGCACTTGCTGCCACCAAAGGCACAATATTTGGGTGCAATGACGCCTGTACCAGATTCATATCATTTTAATATTGGACCACAGGGTCCAACCCTGCACTCTTCCACAATACCACAGAGGGGTTACGGTGTGACAGCACTGTTGCCGACACTAAAGGCCCAATTTGAAAGCACCTATTGTTACTTTCATTACAAAGCCTGCATAAGTTTCACCATAATTTAGCCATAAAATCACTAAACTTGTTCTGCGTGTCCTAAAATGTCTCCTCTTTTCATACAGGCTGCCGCCCCAAGCAGTTGTTTATGAATAGATTAAAGGAAAAACATTTATCGTCATTTGAAATGTCATTTTTTTGTTTTTAAATGTTTCTATAATCCTACAAATCCGCCACTTCACGGGCAGGTTATGGGGACCTCCTGGGCACGATATTTGAAGGAATTTTTTGTTTTTATTCTTAACCTTTATTTCATGGAAAACTCACTGTTCCTTTAAAAACTTTTTTTTTTTAGTTTTTGTCCTTGATCCTGTCCCCCAGGGCACTACCCGGACCCCCATACACCTTTTATGGCAAATATCTTGCATATGCCCTCTTGGAGGGCACTCTAAAATTCAAACTTTCGAGTCCCGTTGACTTGCATTGAGTTCGGTTCGTGTTCGCGTTTGAACTCGAACTTTTGAAATTGTTCGAGTTCGAATGCGAACCGAACACGGGGGTTTTCGGCTCATCCCTATTAGAGTTACAGTTACTGTTTATGTTTGTATTTGGGTTACTGTTAGGGTTACAGTTACTGTTTATGTTTGTGTTAGGTTTACAGTTACTCTTTATGTTTGTATTAGGTTTTCAGTTACTGGTTATGGTGACAGTTACTGTTTATGTTTAGGGTTAGGGTTAGCGTTAGCATTGCACAAAGAGGATTTTTTCACTTGGCAATTTTTTGTAGAATTGATCCGAATATTTTCCTATCGTTTTTGATAACATTATCATTTAGTTTAAGGCTAGGGTCAGACGAGTGTGATTTCTACGGACTGTACGTCCGTGCACACTGACGTACGTCAGTACGGAAGACGCAGTAGTGGCCACACAGTCCGTTTTTTTCACTGACGTATATTTTGACGGATGTAGGAGGGAAAATAAATTAAAAACCAAAACCATTTTGTCCGTGAAAAATGCTGGACATATAAATGCAGTCCGTCTGACCACGTTCCATCACTCACACACAAAGCTATGCATATGTTGCGGACGCAGCCCGCTTTGTGCGGCCGTTCTTGGGATTGTACGTTCTTGCCTGCCTTGCGTCCGTGGGCCGCGGCCGTTGTGCGTCCGCAGTTCAGTGCGGACGTACTTCGTGTGTCGGGCTCCAATGGGCTTTCTGTCATGCTATCACAGACGTACTTTTAGGCGCAATCACGGACGTGAACACTACGCTCGTCTGACCCCAGCCTAATTTAACATTTCGTCAATTCAGAATTTGGATGCTCTCGAATCGCTTAAATGCTGTTATTTCCCCCTGAAAGTCAATTTGAATGATAAAGAACGCAATATGTCTAATCTCTACATTGCTCCACGATTTCCATGTGTATCCAGGTCCCATATTTTCAGAAGCAATACACCTCCCTGTAGCTGCAGAAGGAATAAGGCATTAAAAAGTATTTGTGTCAAATCGTCTTCTTTCTTTTTTTTAAGCAAAATAAGGTCATGGTTATACTAAGTGCATGGAACTTCTGCTCATACCATACAAGTATGAAGTAATGACAGGCGGAACAAAAAAAAGAAAAGGAAATGAGCAAAAAAATACAAAAAGATAAAGAATAAATAGTAATTGCCTAATAATTTCCAATAATAAAAGCCGCTGACAGTCCCACGCGCGGATATTCTGTATATTTCGTTAGACGTGATGTCTTGGAGCGAAATTGAATCAGGCAGGGTTATTTATACCGGAGCACTAGGATGGTGCTTATTCTCGGAGGGTCACACCATTCTCACCGGAGAAGCATAATCAAACTTGGCCTGGCTATATATTGCACAGTAAATTATTTCTTAATGTGAGCAGGTGCTACCCGAAATTCTTAATATTGTACCTGACAGCAGTAAACAACAACAAACAAGCTCCGAGCATCTGTCTCGGGTTTTCCAACCAGGCAGTAACTCTGCAGCTTGCAACAATGTATCAAAAATGAATGGCTTCAAATGAGTCATTTTACCAGATTCGCTGGTCTGAGTATAAATACAGTTGCGCTTGGATTTCGAGGGGCTGCGGAGCCCACTTTTTTTGTAGATTAATAGAGCGAGAGAGTCTGACTTGGAATATTTATAATATTATACGACAAAGTAAATGGGACGCTCATCAGCCGAACGCCTCAGGCTCGTTGCCTTGGGGTCATTTTTGACTCTGACCTTACGTTCTCTCTCCTCATCCAGACAGTAACCAAATCCTGTTTTTGTCAGTTTAAAAAAAGTGTCTTTATCCACCCCTTTCATACACAAGACACTGCATAGGTGCTTGTCCATGTGCTCATTATATCATGGATTAATTACTGCAACTCGTTCCTTATTTCCCTCCCCAAATACCGCATTTTCCCGTTGCAATCTGCAATGAATGCAGCTGCCAGGCTTATTTTTCTCACTCACAGCTCCTCATGTACCTCCAGTGGTGTCGCAAGGGGGGGGGGGCCCACACCGGGTGACCCTAGTGACACCACTGCGTACCTCCCCCCCTCTGCCGGTCCCTTCACTGCTTCCTGGACCTTTCAGGACCCAATTTAAAATGCTGATGTTCAAAACCCTCAATAAGCAACCCCTAGGTACATGTTTTATTTGCTCGTCCCTTCTACATCACTCTTGTCAGCAGACGACCTCCGCCTCTCCTCTGTTTCCACCCGCACCTCCAACTCTCACCTCAAAGACTTCTCTATGGCTTTTCAGGTCAATGTAGGTCATTCCACATCAGGTTCTCCGCTTATCCTCAGGCCTTCAAGAAACCTCTTAAAACCCATCTCTTCAGGTTAGCGGGCCCCGGTACTGACCTTGATCTATCCCTCTCCTCACAACCCCTCAAATCATGATAGAGACCCCTTTCATGTCCTCACCATTTCCGTAACACTAGTGCTAGTGACGAGTGAAACTCATCTTGTCTTCCTGTACCCCCAACTCCTCTAGATTGTAAGCTCTTCCGAGCAGGGCCCTCTGCACCTCTTGGTTTTGTTCCTATGTTTGTCTTAATTTTATCTCCTTCCCATTGGTTATTGTAAAGCGCTGCAGACACTGTTGGCGCCATATAAAAGATGACAATAATCATAAAAACGATCGTTGGGGCCGAAACGATCGTCGGGGGTTGCTGCACCTCTCGTGCAGGGATGACGTCCTTGGCAATCAGTGCTGGCCACCTTTTCTGGTTGAGAGCAGGCTGATTTGCATATGGAGATGGAGAATTCATCAAGCTAAATCCTTGTTTGTGAGACCTGAGCGGGCACCCACCATAGAGCAGGCCCCCACCGTAGAGCAGGCCCCCACCGTAGAGCAGGCCCCCACCGTAGAGCAGGCCCCCACCGTAGAGCAGGCCCCCACCATAGAGCAGGCCCCCACCGTAGAGCAGGCCCCCACCGTAGAGCAGCCCCCACCGTAGAGCAGGCCCCCACCATAGAGCAGGCCCCCACCGTAGAGCAGGCCCCCACCGTAGAGCAGGCCCCCACCGTAGAGCAGACCCCCACCGTAGAGCAGGCCATTAGTGCTGTTGCTCGTTCTCAGGACCCTCACAAACACCCCCCTTTTCTCACAATAATAATAAAGGGTGCAAAGCAAAACATAAGCACAGATTTACCTTTAAGCACCTTCGTCCCCCACCTAGAGACTTTTACCTTCATCATGCACTGATCACAACCTCTCTCTCCATAATCTATCTCCTTCAAGCATTTCCCTGTTTCTTTCCCCAATTAACAATGTTCCATGGCTTTTTTTTTCTTTTACCTACTTTTTTTTCCTGCATCTATTCCATTCCTCCAAAAATCAGGTCATTTCGCGCTGACATTTCGGTGCTGTTCGGCGTTCTCTGAATAAATTAACCATTACTTCTCTATGGGGAATTTGATTTCACTGCTGCCGAATTGCACCATATTTTGCTGGCAATACTCTGATATTTGGCGAATTGCCAGCTTTTTGAATAGCCGAATTGCCACAAAATTGCACCGTACAGGGAAATTCACTGTTCGGTGCAATCTGGTGGCCAATTTCACTTTTTTTCAATATCCCCTATTGCCGCCATCAAAGAAAAAAACAAAGAATCAAAGCCATAAGCATTTCCCCTGACTGGCTCTAACGTCAGAGCTTTCCAGGCCATACCGTGATGGACCCATGGGCATTGGGTTATTAGATTGTTTTATATGAGCTCCTCTGTATCTCGCTCTTGTGTCACATTAACGCCCCTTCCCAAGACGACTCCGGAGACATCTTTTCTGATGCTTTAGAGAAAATAGTCTGCAACACTTTCCACTTTTGAGACAACAAAGCCAGCGAGTCCATCAAACGCTGATAAAAATGTCCAATATGAGGTTTTGCGAGAATTCTACACTTTTCCCCAAACACTACAAAAAAAGCAGGGTCCAAAAAATCTCAAACTACTAAAGATTAGCGTACAGGATACATTAGCAAAGACCGATCGGGATGTCATTCTATTGTGTTAATGTTATGTAGAAAGTGTAAACAGAGGTCACTCCGAACATTCCAAGAACAGTTTCGGCTCAATTCCAACCCTGGTGTAAACGTAACCGGAGCTGCTGCTGCTGTCCCAGAGCCTTTAAAGAGACAGTACCACTTACACAAACTGTAACTAGAATACGAGTGCATTATAAATAAAACCACTTTGTAAAACACATGCTGCTGCGTCATTTCTTTGTTTGGATTAATTGCATGTAGAAAGAAATAATAAAGTTATTTTTTTTTTTATTTCCCCGTACGATGCATTTTTGGGTCCACTCGGCTATTCAAAAAGCAGGCAGTTCACCAAATTTTGGCAAATTGCCAGCAAATACAGTGCTGTTCGACGGCAGTGAAATCCCACATAGAGAAGCAATGGTTAATCTATTCAGAGACACCGAACAGCAGTGAAAAGTTGCCGAAATGCCCTGCTGTTCGGTGGTTTCATTCGTCAGGTTTATTCAAGCGAATCCCATAGGCTTCAATGTTAAAAATATTCCCGCTTTTAATTCAATATCTAATAAACAGTTTATTATAATATTCTGCAGCAAGAATTCTATTCTTTCTCTTAAGATTTTTTTAGGCATTTGTCAGGATTTTTTCAGCATAAATTTTTTCCTATTTTTTTTAAATAGCGTTTTTTTTTTCCTGTAACAGACCTTTTTAATATTATTCATAGGATCTTATATATTCCAAATATTTTTGTCCAGCAGTTTTTTTTCAAACAGCGTTTCAAGTCAGACACTTTCAATGTTGTTTTTTTTCAACTCCATTTTTCGGCTTGTCGGCTTTTGCCGGCAGCTGGTCAGTGCTGTGTTTCGGCGGATCGTTGGCTTTTTTTGGACATGTTCAGGTTTTTTTCAGCAGTTTTGTGGCAGATGGTCGGCTTTATCGGATGTGTGTGCAGGGTTATTCGAAAAGTCACCGCACTTTCGTTGACTTTTTGTTCCCTGCACTTCATGGCGAGTCGGCGATCCTATTTTGCCGACCCTGCGGTGTATTCAGTAAGCACCGCAGGGCCCCCCATAGTGCCGAGAAAACACTCGCCGCAAACTTGCCGAACACTAACCAAACACTCACCGAAACCTGCAGAAAACAGCTGGATTGACCCCGCCGAACATGCAGGAGAAACCCGACTATCCTCCAATCACAGCACAGAGCAGCCGCCGATCAGAGCGCAGAGCAGCCGCCGGAAAAACCCAACACGCAGACGAATGAGGTGAAAAAAAAAACAGTACGCTTGAAAGTTAGAAACTTGAAACGCTGTTTGCAATAAAACTACTGAACCAAAATGTCTGGAATTTACATATAAGATGCTATGAATGATAATAAAAAGGTCTGGAAAAATTGAAAAAAAAACAACAATTTAAAAAGAACGGAAAAAAAGTTTGTTAAATAAATTCAAAAAAATGCCTAAAAGATCCTAAAAAATCTAAAAAATAAAGAGACTTTTTACTGCAGAATATTATAATAAACGGTTTATTAGATATTGAATTAAAACAGGAATATTTTTAACATTGAAGCCTATGGGATTCGCCTGAATAAACCTGTCGAATGAAAGCACCGAACAGCAGGGCAATTCGGCAACTTTTCACTGCTGGTTTTTGTTCTCTGAATAGATGAAGCATTGCTTCTCTATGGGGATTTCACTGCTCTGGAACAGGCACCGAACAGGCACCGTATGTGCAGGCAATTCGTCACAATTTGACAAATTGCCTGCTCTCTGAATAGCCTAAAGGCCAGGAAATGTCACCGTTCGCTGAAATTCACCTTCGGTTACATTTCGGAGACTTTTCACCTCTCTTTGAATAACCCCCTGTGGTGTTTTTCAGTGGTTTTGCGGCAGATTTTCAGATGCAGTCGGCGGATTTCCCCTGCCCATCGGGGACCCTGCGGTGAATGCTGAATTGACCACAGGGTCGGGGAATTTGATTCTCCGAAGTACGGGGAATGAGAGTCAGTGACATTTCAGTGCTCTCTGAATAACCCCTATAATGTTGTGCATGCGTTATGCCATTCATTATGGTAAAAAATATGTAAACGTTGTAGAAGACCAGCCTGTCTTTTTTGTTCTATTTTTTTTTATATAATTCAAAGATTATTAAAAGTATAAAAACAAACATGAAGTTTAAAGGTGATAAATTAGAATTTTAAGCAAACAAAAACAAATTCCCTATAATAATTACCATTTATGAAATTTCAATAAACCTTTTCCAAGTTTCTTCTCATATATCAAAGTTGAAACAGACGCGGCGCTACGCCATGGCGAGAGACACCAAAATCAGCCACAAAGCAATGTAGCGTCAGTCATGTCTAAAAATAATTTCCTAGACACACTATGTTATTCGATTTCAAAGAACTTATAGCCAATCAGCATACAGATACATTTCTACGTCAGAGTTTAACCAGCAGTGAGACAAAAATTACTACATATGATTCAGAGATGGCTTTTCTCTAGCTTACACTGTTCACACACCCTTTCCTGCACACAAAGGAAATGGCTAAATTCCACAGGCTAACATCCTGTGCAAGAAAAAGACTTGCAGGGTTTGACACTTTAAATGGGAGGGGGGGATTTCACACTAATGCAAGAATTAAAAACTACCTATCATATTAACCCCTTAACGCCGCAGGACGTACATTTACGCCCTGCATTAGGCGGGCTTTGGCGCCGCAGGACGTAAATGTACGTCCTCAGCGTTTTCAGCCCCCCGGGAGATACTCACCTCCTCCGGTGGCTCCCTCGCTGATCGGAGTCCCACGGAGTCAGATCGGCAGGGTTTCCTCCTCCGGCGCACTGACGTCATCGCGATGATGTCAGTTTCAGGCGTCCCCCCCCCGCCGGAGCAGGGGAAGCACCTGAAGGGGAGGGGGGGATCCTTTGGATCCCTCTATCTCCCCATCACCGGGGACCAGGCGGCTGTGGCCAGCATTGCTGGAAGGGTCACAGCCTGACCTTTCCAGCGATGTATGGGGGGTTAACCCCTTAGTTGCCAGGTCGCGACCGGGCACTAATTTGTGCCCGATCGCGGCCTATTTCCGGTGGGGGCCGCCATCTTGGATGGCAGCCCCCACCTCTGGGTCACCCCCCGCTCAACTGACTAAACTGTCAGTTAACCGGGGAACCCCCTAGCTGCAAAGGGATTTCCTATGGAAATCCCTTAGGGGGGTTCTTTGAACCCCTTTATCTCCTGATCGGTGGCAGCTAGGGGGCCATGTATGATATTTTTGGGAAAGGCCAGAGCATGGCCTTTCCAATGATATCAAACATGACCATGTTATATGTAAAATAAAAGTTTAAAAAAAAGTAAAAATAAAAATAAGAAAAAAATAATAAATTAAATAATAAAAAAATAAATACGTGTTTTTTTTTTTTTTTTTAATGCAGCACTATTGTTCACATTTCAATTATAATGTGAACAATGATGCTTCACTAATGATTTTTTTTTTGGGGGGTTTAGCTAAAATCACGCAATTTCTCCCCAAAAAAAAAATAGGTTCCCCGTTCTAAGTTTTTTAACAAATCTACCCCATAACATATGACCGCAGAGCCTCGGATAATGAAATTTAAAAAAAAAACACTTTACACACTGTGGAAGATTGAAATTTTATTGAAAATTCACTTTTATTTACTTTTTTTTACATTTTTTGTTATAGCATTTTGGCAGGGCATGACCTATACATATAATAATGATATATTATTAATCTGCTGAGTCTGCCGGAAAGAACGATATATAATTTGTCTGGGTGGTATAATAATACGTGACTTAAAAACGGTCAAAATGAGCTCAGCGAACCTCTACTTCCAAAACAGCGCCGAAGTTGTAAAATTACTCCCGTCCTTAAAGGGTTAAAATACCTTTCAAAAGGTACAAAAATAATAACAAAACAAGAATGTATAAGTACAGAATACAGTAGGCATATATAGTAAGTCTTAGAAATATAGAAACATAGAAAAATGTCGGCAGATAAGAACCTTTCGGCCCATCTAGTCTGCCCAATTACATGGATACTTAACCTGGATTTATCTTTTATTGTAGGATAGCCTTATGCCTATCCTAGCAGTCTTTTATGTTCTAGATCCCTCTTACCTTTGGAATATTTGGCCACATTGTTTCCAGCACAAGCTCTTCTGTATTTACCGTTCGATATCTTTGGAATACAGACGGTTTATTTTATGTGACCATTTACATCCTGAGAACAAGATTTGTTTTTCTCTCTGTTTAATATTATGTAAACCTATGTGGGGAATCACCCATCAGTGCCTTTTGTTTTCTGGTAATATGAGCAAAATGAGTCTCCAATCACGTAAATGTCAAATTATCCAAGGTATTCTACAATGTAACAGATGGGCAATTAGCCTTTAATCGCCAAACACCAGAAAAGTGACCTTCATGTCCTTCTGGGATCAACACGTCTACGGATATCTTATGCCTTAAAGCCTACAGATGCATCTAGCGAGCGCTTAAACAACAACTGTGTCAAAGCTGCTGGATTTAACATAAATTAAGAATTCGAGCTGAATGGAAGGAAATGGAAAAACCAAGTCACACGGAGATATTTGCTCGTGTCTCCGATCTCAGAGAATTCTGTACAAAGAATGTTTTGGTCACCTGATTACTACCTGCTTGATCATACACTTAATACTACAGTATATTAATCACACTAATGTTTCTTTTTATTTTGTGATGTATTGTGAATGTGTCACAATAATGGTCCTTTTTTATCTGATGACATCATCATTATGAGGTCATCATCCAGACTAAAGCACCTGGTAGGAGCAGCAGCCAGGGCTGCCATTGGAAATCCTGGGGCCCCTTACTGAACCTGGTCGGGCCCCCCTTTTCTTCAGCTTTCTATTGTAATAAACTAATTAAAACTAAAACATTTAGCCTCCTCTTCTGTTCACCTTATATCACAGGGAGTGCATTAAATCCCTGGTGTGTTCCCTGGTGTGTGTTTTATTATTTCTTATCTTTATCATAATTTTTATAAAGGGAGATGGTAGCACTTGTAAGTGGCACTTTATAAAAATAACAGTGAGAATGAAATAATGGAATGCTCTCAAGAGAAGCACAGAATGGGTCAATACAGCCCGAAATGACGTACAGAATGAAGCATGTGCTCCAAAAATGATGCACAGAGTGAAAAGTGTTCCAAAAATGATGCACAGAATGAAGCATGTGCTCCAAAAATGATGCACAGAATGAAACGTGCTCCAAAAATGATGCGCAGAATGAAACGTGCTCCAAAAATGATGCACAGAATGAAGCATGTGCTCCAAAAATGACGAACAGAATGAAGCATGTGCTCCAAAAATGATGCAAAGAATGGAGCATGTGCTCCAAAAATGATGCACAGAGTAAAACGTGTTCCAAAAAATGATGCACAGAATGAAGCATGTGTTCCAAAAATAATGTACAGAATGAAATGTGCTCCAAAATGATGCATAGAATGAAACGTGCTCCAAAAATGAGGCACAGAATGAAGCATGTGCCCCAAAAATGATGCACAGAGTGAAACGTGCTCCAAAAATGGCACAAAGAATGAAGCACGTGCTCCAAAAATGGCACAAAGAATGAAGCACGTGCTCCAAAAATGGCACAAAGTATGAAGCACGTGCTCCAAAAATGATGCAAAGAGTGAAGCACGTGCTCCAAAAATGACACAAAGAATGAAGCACGTGCTCCAAAAATGACACACAGAATGAAGCACGTGCTCCAAAAATGACGCACAGAATGAAGCACGTGCTCCAAAAATGATGCACAGAGTGAAACGTGCTCCAAAAATGGCACAAAGAATGAAGCACATGCTCCAAAAATGACGCACAGAATGAAGCATGTGCTCCAAAAATGACATACAGAATGAAGCCTAAGCATCAAAAATTCTGTGTAGCGTTCTGAATTAATCAGAATATATTTGGTTACTTTTGACCCTGGCCGATTTTATAATCAGATCAGTTTGGATCAATTCGGAATGCCTTTATTTGCGGTTCGGTTTGGATATCGGCTCTTTGAATTGATCCGAATCTCTGATTATTTGGCTGAATGCCAAATTAATTCAAGCTGAGTCGCTCCTGTCTAATTCATAACCTATTGATATAGGATAGAAAGATACAGGGTATGTATAAGTTTACACCAATAAAACATGGGATGCCTGTTTAAGCACCGATTTAAGTTTAGGGCAGAAATGATAAGAGTCGAGCCGAGTGATTGATGGCCCACTCCCACCTCATGACAAGGGGTTGTAAATGATCTCATTTTCTAAGTGTTTTTACTGAAGGAAAGAATATTTTGAGGATCATTACTGAAATACCAATCAGGGCTAATCAGAAAGACAGATGACCCTATATTCTTCTCACTAACATGGTAGCGTCCAATTTGGAAAACATTTGGTAAAAATGCATTTTCTGAAGATAATATGAGAAAAGCAGTTTGATAATTTGATCATCACGGTTGAGGCTCAATTTGGGGACTGATGACCGGTTTATTTTAATTTTATGTTCCAGGCTGGAAGAATGCTGCGGTCTAGTAATTCCAAAAGATAATGGCCTGTTCTGACCGAGTAGTTAGGGTTAACAACGCATGAGCTACTATATGTAACAGCCCATTCATTCATCATAACAGATCCTGTCCTATTCCATGCGACCTGCAAACCTCTCTTACAGCTGGGCTGGTGCAGCTTCCGACTGTAAATCAGTGCTTCCTATGGTTTGCATACTTAGACTTGCCAGATCGGCCATATTTTCCAGGACGCAACTTACTCATGCTGATGGACAGTGCATGAAAAATGCCACCCTGCATCATGAAAAATCCATATGCCAGTGGCGGAAGTACCAGGACCAGGCCCTGGCATTCCACCACTGGAGGGGGGCCCAGCGCCGCCGCCAGATTCCGGCAATCAGCGCCTGAATCTGGGAGCAGCGCCATCGGCCATTCCTGTCCCCTCGAGCGGCCGCTGGCTTGCAGCTTGGCCGCTCACGTGGGATGGGAACCACCTGAACAGCGCACGAGATCTCGCAAGAACTCGGCTGCGCTGGTCAGGTGGGCAAATATATATCCATGAGCTGGGTGCAAATATATACCCATATGAGCTGGGGCAATATATATCCATGAGCTGGGGCAATATATATCCATGAGCTGGGGAAATATATACCCATATGAGCTGGGGCAATATATATCCATGAGCTGGGGCAATATATATCCATGAGCTGGGGAAATATATACCCATATGAGCTGGGGCAATATATATCCATGAGCTGGGGGACAATATATACCCATGTGAGCTGGGGGCAATATATATCCATGAGCTGGGGGCAATATATCCATGAGCTGGGGGCAATATATACCCATATGAGCTGGGGCAATATATATCAATGAGCTGGGGACAATATATACCCATGAGCTGGGGGCAAATATATATCCATGAGCTGGGGGCAATATATATCAATGAGCTGGGGACAATATATACCCATGAGCTGGGGGCAAATATATATCCATGAGCTGGGGGCAATATATATCCATGAGCTGGGGCAATATATATCCATGAGCTGGGGGCAATATATACCCATATGAGCTGGGGGCAATATATATCCATGAGCTGGGGGCAATATATACCCATATGAGCTGGGGGCAATATATATCCATGAGCTGGGGGCAATATATCCATGAGCTGGGGCAATATATACCTATATGAGCTGGGGGCAAAATATATCCATGAGCTGGGGGCAATATATCCATGAGCTGGGGCAAATATATATCCATGAGCTGGGGGCAATATATACCCATGAGCTGGGGGCAAATATACTCATGTGTGAGCTGGGGCAAATATACCCATGTGTGTGCTGGGGCAATATATACCATGTGTGAGCTGGGGCAATATATACCCGTGTGTGAGCTGGGGCCATATATCCATGTGTGAGCTGGGGCAATATATTCATGTGTGAGCAGGGGCAAATATACCCATGTGTGAGCTAGGGCAATATATCCATGTGTGAGCAGGGGCACTATATATCCATGTGAGCTGTGGTCAATATATATCCATGTGAGCTGGGGGCAATAAATTCATGTGAGCTGGGGCAATAAATCCATGTGAGCTGGGGGCAATATATATATCCATGTGAGCTGGGGGCAATATAAATCCATCTGAGCTGGCGGCAATATATATTTTCCATGTGAGCTGGGGCAATACTATCTTTTTTATATTGCAGGGGAAAAAAAGTAAAAATATAGATCCTTTTTTTTGGGGGGGTTGGGGGGCCCTTCAAGGATTCTCGTAATTGTACCAAACGGTGAATTGTCCCGTACTGTGCAATTTCGTGGCCTTTCGGCTATTCAAAAAGCTGGCAGTTTGCCAAATATTAGTGAACGGTGATCTTCGACAGCAGTGGAAATCCCCACAGAGAAGCAATGGTTAATCTATTCAGAGACACCGAACAGCAGAGAAATGTCAGTGAAATGACTCATGATGTTCGGTGGTTTCATTAGTCAGGTTTAATCAGGAGAATCCCATAGGCTTCAATGTTAAAAATATTCCCGTTTTATTCAATATCTAATAAACTGTTTATTCTTTCAATCTGCAGCAAAAAGTCTCTTTGTTTTTTTTTAAGGATTTAGTAGCTATTTTGCATGATTTTTTCTGCAAATTTTTTTTAAATAACAAAGCTTTTTTCTGTAACAGACCTTTTCATTATTATTCATAGGATCTTATATGTAAATTCCAGACATTTTTGTCAAGTAGTTTTTTTGCAAACAGCGTTTTAAATTTGACACTTTAAATCTTTTTTTTTTTTTTCTTACCTGTCCAGTGGCTTATCGGCTTTTTTCTGCGGCTGGTCGGTGCTGTGTTTGGCGGCTCGTTGGCTACGTTTGGAGGCTGTCTGTCTGGCGGGTTTGCGGCGGCTGTCTGGTGGGTTGGTGGCAGCTCTCTGCGGCCCGTTCGCCGCATTTAGGGGACCCGGCGGTGAATACTGAATTCATCGCAGGGTCAGCGAGTCTGTATTCGGGTAAAACTGCTCTACTCAGAAGTTGCAACAGACTACAAAGTATCCCCTGTATTAGAGCATATCAGGAGGATTGTTTTACCTATGCAATTCTCCAGCGGATGGTAAGTGCGTAAAAATACAAACTCATGTCCCAGGAGTCCAGTCCTAAAAAAAGAAGCCAAGATTTCTGTCCCCCAATTAGCAATTACAACCTTGAGCTTATTTATTTATTTAATTTATTTATAAAGTATTTTCTCAGGAAGGATACATTGAGATTTCTCTCATTTTTCAAGTATGTCCTGGGTTCAAGAACATTGAAATGTTACAGTGGTTTCAGAAACACAAAGTAATAAAATGCAAAATATTAAAAACAAAACACAAATATACACAGGGTTATCCAAAGAGATTCGAAAAGTCACCGCACGTTCGGTGACTTTTCGTTCTCTTCAATTCGGTTCCTTTTGCCGATTGCATTTCGGTGACCCTGCGGTGTATTCAGCAAACAGCACAGGGTCCCCGAATTGCAGGGAAAAGCTACCGCAAACCCGACGAAAAACTAACCGAATGCACGCTGAAAACAAGCAAAAACATCTGGATTAACCTTCGAAGACGAACAGGAGCCGAACAGGAGCCGAATCAAACAGAGCCGAAGCAGCTGTGACGTAGAGGAGGCAGTGAATAAATTAGCAAAACCATTTGTATGAATCTGGGAAAATGAAACGCTGTTTGCAAAGAAACTACTGAGCGAAAATGTCTGAAATTTTCACAGGAGGTCCAGGGAATGATAATAAAGAGGGCTGTTACAAAAAAAATAAGTAAACTTAAAAAAAAAATAAAAAAATTCGGACTTTTAAAAAAAAATTAAAAATCTGAAAAATGCTTAAAGTATCCTAAAAAATCTATAAATAAAGAGACTTTTTGCTTCAGAATTTTATAATGAACGGTTTATTAGATATTGAATTAAAACGGGAATATTTTTAACATTGAAGCCTATGGGATTCTCCTGAATAAACCTGTCGAATTAAACCACCGAATGGCAGGACATTAGGGGAACCTTTCACTGCTGGTTTGTGTTCTCTGAATAGCCGAAGCAGTGCTTTTTCATGGGGATTTCACTGCCCTCAAACAGGCAACGAACAGGCACCGTATGTGCAGGCAATTCGCCAGGATTTGGCGAATTGCCTGCTCTCTGGATAGCCAAATGGTCAGGAAAGGTAACCGAACACTGATTTTCAGCGTTCGGTTACCTTTCACAAGCAATTCGGATCTCTTTGGATAACCCTGACAGATTAACACAGAAATAAATATGTAGGAAATACTCTACCAGGGTTATTCAAAGAGATCCGAATTGCTTGTGAAAGGTAACCGAACGCTGAAAATCAGTGTTCGGTTACCTTTCCTGACCATTCGGCTATCCAGAGAGCAGGCAATTCGCCAAATCCTGGCGAATTGCCTGCACATACGGTGCCTGTTCGTTGCCTGTTCGAGGGCAGTGAAATCCCCATGAAAAAGCACTGCTTCGGCTATTCAGAGAACACAAACCAGCAGTGAAAGGTTCCCCTAATGCTCTGCCATTCGGTGGTTTAATTCGGCAAGTTTATTCAGGAGAATCCCATAGGCTTCAATGTTAAAAATATTCCCGTTTTAATTCAATATCTAATAAACCGTTCATTATAAAATTCTGCAGCAAAAAGTCTCTTTATTTATAGATTTTTTAGGATACTTTAAGCATTTTTCTTAAATTTTTTTTTTTTAAAAGTCCGATTTTTTTTAATTAATTTTTTTCAGTTTACTTATTTTTTCTGTAACAGCCCTCTTTATTATCATTCCCTGGACCTCCTGTGCAAATTTCAGACATTTTCGCTCAGTAGTTTCTTTGCAAACAGCGTTTCATTTTCCCAGATTCATACAAATGGTTTTGCTAATTTATTCACTGCCTCCTCTACGTCACAGCTGCTTCGGCTCTGCGTGATTCGGCTCATGTTCGGCTCCTGCTCGGCTTCTCCGAAGGTTAATCCAGATGTTTTTGCTTGTTTTCAGCGTGCATTCGGTTAGTGTTCGTCAGGTTTTCGGCAGCTTTTCCCTGCAATTCGGGGACCCTGTGGTGTTTGCTGAATACACCGCAGGGTCACCGAAATGCAATCGGCAAAAGGAACCGAATTGAAGAGAACGAAAAGTCACCGAACATGCGGTGACTTTTCGAATCTCTTTGGATAACCCTGTACATAAACACACACTCATCTGATATATTTATGTACATATATATGTGGATTTTAGCAAAAAAAATATCCATCCTATATTTATTATGACTTAACAGGGAAAGATATACAGGGTTATACAGAGAGCGTGAAAAGCAGGAGAATGACTGGAGAATGAAAAATTCTAGGTCAAAATAGCCAAACCAGAAAAATTCTCCCTTTCATCTCACTTTCCAAATCGGCTGTTTTGACCTAGAATTTTTCATTCTCCAGTTGTTCTCCTGCTTTTCACGCTCTCTGAATAACCCTGATAAACTTAATTGATCACCTGAAAACAAGTTTTATAGTGTGTGGGACCAATGGAAATCCATTCCCTCTGCAAAAATAGTGGAGGAACTGCGTTTCCACATGATTCCCTCTCGACTGTTACGGATTTCCCACGGAGATATATATATATTTGAAACGAAAAAAAAAAAATTGTGGCGCTTAGGAGAATTACACAGACAACTTTATGCCTAAGGCTAGGGTCAGACTAACGCATTTTTCACGTTGTCCGTGAAAATGTGCGTTCGAAGAATGGACGTATTTTTTCACGGAATACGCAATAGCGGTCATACTATGCGCAGTTTCATCCGTGATTTTGTACGGATCATCAATAAAACACTTCTTGCATCTGGACGTTATGTTGGCCGGACATTAGCAGCGTCTGACGTCTCCAATTCACGCACACACGCCGCTAGCGGACGCAGCGCACTCTGTACGTCAGTACTAGTGGTTTAACGTTCTCGAAAAAATGCGTTCATTTTCCACTTGCGTTGTGCAGCCGGACTTTTGTGCGCCCGTACTTCGTATATTGGCTGTCATTGCCCGGCATCTGCTGCTAGCACGGCCGTGATTAAGTGCGCCAGAACGCGCGTTCGCACTGCCTCAGTCTGACCCTAGCCTAAAGAGAACGATTTTGTAATGTACTGTCGCTCTAGCTGAAAGAGGTGCTCCCCAAATCACCCCAAAGCTAAATGGAAATGCAATGGAATGCAATTTCCTTCTAATATATATATATATACAGTTGTGTTCAAAATTATTCAACCCCCAATGCTGTAAAGGGTTTTAGGGAATTTAGTGTACATTTGTAATTGTATTCAGAATGAAATCCTACAAGGACTTTTTAAAGAACCATATGCAACTAAAATGACATCAATTGGTTTTGTAATACAGTAGTAAATGTTTCTTTTGTGAATTCTTCATTGACACAATTATTCAACCCCTTAAAGACTACCACTCTGAAGAACAGAGGTTCATTCAAGTGTTTTCAATCAGGTATTGAAAACACCTGTGGATGTCAAGGAGCAGCAATAAAGCATAATAAGCACCAATTAGGCAGCTTTAAAATGACTGTGATACTCAGCTCCTTCTAGACATTTACTGGTGTGGTTACAAACATGGTGAGTCAAGAGAATGGTCCAGGAAGACAAGAGAAGAGGTGATTACTCTTCACAGGAAGGGCAATGGCTATAAGAAGATTGCAAAGATGTTAAACATACCAAGAGAGACCATAGGAAGCATCATTCGCAAATTCAAGGCAAAGGGCACTGTTGAAACGCTACCTGGTCATGGCAGAAAGAAGATGCTGACTTCGACTGCTGTGCGCTACCTGAAGCGTAGAGTGGAGAAAAGTCCCCGTGTGACTGCTGAGGAACTGAGAAAAGATTTGTCAGATGTGGGTACTGAAGTTTCAGCTCAGACAATACGGCGCACACTGCGTAATGAAGGCCTCCATGCCAGAACTCCCAGGCACACCCCCTTGCTGTCTCCAAAGAATAAGAAGAGTCGACTGCAGTATGCCAAAAGTCATGTGGATAAACCACAGAAGTTTTGGGATAGTGTTCTGTGGACTGATGAAACAAAATTAGAACTGTTTGAGCCCATGGATCATCGCTATGTTTGGCGGAGGAAGAACAAGGCCTATGAAGAAAAGAACACCTTGCCTACTGTGAAGCATGGCGGGGGGTAAATCATGCTTTGCGGCTGTTTTTGCTTCTGCAGGTACAGGAAGCTTCAGCGTGTGCAAGGTACCATGAATTCTCTTCAGTACCAGGAGATATTGGATGACAATGTGATGCAGTCCGTCACAAACCTGAGGCTTGGGAGACGTTGGACCTTTCAACAGGACAATGATCCCAAGCATACCTCCAAGTCCACTAGAGCATGGTTGCAGATTAAAGGCTGGAACATTTTGGAGTGGCCATCGCAGTCACCTGACTTAAATCCGATTGAGAACCTCTGGTGGGACTTAAAGAAAGCAGTTGCAGTGCGCAAGCCTAAGAATGTGACTGAACTGGAGGTTTTTGCCCATGACGAATGGGCGAAGATACCATAGATCGCTGCAAGACACTTGTGTCAAGCTATGCTTCACGTTTAAAAGCTGTTATAACTGTAAAAGGATGTTGTACTAAGTACTAAGATTGAATGTCACTTGGGGGTTGAATAAAACTGATAATGATGTGAGCACAGAAAAGACATTTGTGGTTATTTCATTATAAATGTTATGTTATATTTGTCTGACCTACACGTGCCTCTTTGATTTAATTGTAAGCAAGATGACTGAATGATCAAAATCAATGTCAAACTGGCCAAAACATTCAATTTCATTGGGGGTTGAATAATTTTGAACACAACTGTATATATATATATATATATGTCTATAAGGGTTGTGGTGAAGGACTAAAAGTGAGATAAAAAGCCTCCACACTATAATAAGTGTGTTTATTATTGCAGAAGCCACTTGCACATCACAGCAATTCAATGAATTGCATCCCAGAGCTCCTGTGCCACATTCCCATATGCACAGTGGCGTAGCGTGGGGGGGGGCTGGGGGGGCCGTGGCCCCGGGCGCAGTTTTGTTAGGGGCGCATTTGCGCCCCTAAAACTGGCCCGCGGGGACCCAGAAGATGCCGGGCAGCGGGAGTGCCTGCCTGCCGCCCGGTCCTGAACAGTCCGTCCTGTTCTTGAAGGGGATGCGGCTGCGTGCAGGCGCAGCCGGTCACGTGGTCCGGCTAATCAGGTGGTACTGAGTCTCTGTACCACCTGATTAGCCGGACCGCGTGACCTGCGTACGCCTGCACGCAGCCGCCGCCATTTCAAGAACAGGACGGACTGTTCAGGACCGGGCGGCGGGCAGGCACTCCCGCTGCCCGGCATCTTCTGGGTCCCCTCAACCCCTGCCGGAGAAATATCCAGGTGAGAGCTGGGGCAAATACATGTGTAAACTGGGGGGGCAAATCCATGTGTGAGCTGGGGGGCAAATCCATGTGTGAGCTGGGGCAAATCCATGTGTGAGCTGGGGGGCAAATCCATGTGTGAGCTGGGGCAATATCCATGTGTGAGCTGGGGCAATATCCATGAGAGAGCTGGGGCAAATCCATGTGTGAGCTGGGGCAAATCCCATGAGCTGGGGCAAATCCCATGAGCTGGGGCAAATCCCATGAGCTGGGGCAAATCCATGTGTGAGCTGGAGCAAATCCCATGAGCTGGGGCAAATCCATGAGATAGCTGGGGCAAATCCATGTGTGAGCTGGGGCAAATCCCATGAGCTGGGGCAAATCCATGTGTGAGCTGGGGCAAATCCATGTGTGAGCTGGGGCAATATCCATGTGTGAGCTGGGGCAATATCCATGTGAGAGCTGGGGCAATATCCATGTGTGAGCTGGGGCAAATCCATGAGAGAGCTGGGGCAAATCCATGTGTGAGCTGGGGCAAATCCATGTGTGAGCTGGGGCAAATCCCATGAGCTGGGGCAAATCCCATGAGCTGGGGCAAATCCATGTGTGAGCTGGGGCAAATCCCATGAGCTGGGGCAAATCCCATGATCTGGGGCAAATCCATGAGAGAGCTGGGGCAAATCCATGTGTGAGCTGGGGCAAATCCATGTGTGAGCTGGGGCAATATCCATGTGTGAGCTGGGGCAATATCCATGAGAGAGCTGGGGCAAATCCATGTGTGAGCTGGGGCAAATCCCATGAGCTGGGGCAAATCCCATGAGCTGGGGCAAATCCCATGAGCTGGGGCAAATCCATGTGTGAGCTGGAGCAAATCCCATGAGCTGGGGCAAATCCATGAGATAGCTGGGGCAAATCCATGTGTGAGCTGGGGCAAATCCCATGAGCTGGGGCAAATCCATGTGTGAGCTGGGGCAAATCCATGTGTGAGCTGGGGCAATATCCATGTGTGAGCTGGGGCAATATCCATGTGAGAGCTGGGGCAATATCCATGTGTGAGCTGGGGCAAATCCATGAGAGAGCTGGGGCAAATCCATGTGTGAGCTGGGGCAAATCCATGTGTGAGCTGGGGCAAATCCCATGAGCTGGGGCAAATCCCATGAGCTGGGGCAAATCCATGTGTGAGCTGGGGCAAATCCCATGAGCTGGGGCAAATCCCATGAGCTGGGGCAAATCCATGAGAGAGCTGGGCGCAAATCCATGTGTGAGCTGGGGCAATATCCATGTGTGAGCTGGGGCAATATCCATGTGTGAGCTGGGGCAAATCCATGTGAGAGCTGGGGCAGTGTCCATGTGTGAGCTGGGGCAAATCCATGTGAGAGCTGGGGCAGTATCCATGTGTGAGCTGGGGCAAATCCATGTGAGAGCTGGGGCAATATCCATGTGTGAGCTGGGGCAATATCCATGTGTGAGCTGGGGCATATCCATGTGAGAGCTGGGGCATATCCATGTGTGAGCTGGGACAATATCGATAACGTGTCCACAGGTTGGGGGAGGGGCGCACAATTCTTGGCTGGCCCCGGGCGCTGACAACCCACGCTACGCCACTGCATATGCAGCAAGGAACTCTGGGTAGGATATGCAAATGACCTCTGTCCCACTTTTATGCATCCTGGATCTGTAATTACACAGAACCCTAAAATCAATGCTATGCCGCACTGTGGCTTTCTAGCAGAGATAAGGTTTATGCAACTGGTCAAAGCCACTCCTAGGACAGCGCTTACTTACCTATGGTCCAAGCATCCACTGTAACTGGTCATGCCTACCTCCTAGCTGATGAGGGTTCAACAAACCCAAACAGCGCTGTCCTAGGAGTGGTTTTTACCAGTTGCATAAACCTTATCTCTGCTACAAAGCCACGGTGTGGCATAGCATTGATTTTAGGGTTCTGTGTAATTACACATCCAGGATGCATAAAAGTGGGACAGAGGTCATTTGCATATCCTACCCAGAATTCCTTGCTGCATATGGGGAATGTGGCACAGGAGCTCTGGGATGCAATTCATTGAATTGCTGTGATGTGCAGGTGGCTTCTGCAATAATAAACACACATATATATACAGTTGTGTTCAAAATTATTCAACCCCGACTGAAATTGAGTGTTTTGGCCAGTTTGACATTGATTTTGATCATTCAGTCATCTTGCTTACAATTAAATCAAAGAGGCACGTGTAGGTCAGACAAATATAACATAACATTTATAATGAAATAACCACAAATGTCTTTTCTGTGCTCATATCATTATCAGTTTTATTCAACCCCAAGTGACATTCAATCTTAGTACTTAGTACAACATCCTTTTACAGTTATAACAGCTTTTAAACGTGAAGCATAGCTTGACACAAGTGTCTTGTAGCGATCTACGGGTATCTTCGCCCATTCGTCATGGGCAAAAGCCTCCAGTTCAGTCACATTCTTAGGCTTGCGCACTGCAACTGCTTTCTTTAAGTCTCACCAGAGGTTCTCAATCGGATTTAAGTCAGGTGACTGCGATGGCCACTCCAAAATGTTCCAGCCTTTAATCTGCAACCATGCTCTAGTGGACTTGGAGGTATGCTTGGGATCATTGTCCTGTTGAAAGGTCCAACGTCTCCCAAGCCTCAGGTTTGTGACGGACTGCATCACATTGTCATCCAATATCTCCTGGTACTGAAGAGAATTCATGGTACGTTGCACACGCTGAATCTTCCCTGTACCTGCAGAAGCAAAACAGCCCCAAAGCATGATTGACCCCCCGACATGCTTCACAGTAGGCAAGGTGTTCTTTTCTTCATAGGCCTTGTTCTTCCTCCTCAAAACATAGCGTTGATCCATGGGCCTAATTTTGTTTCATCAGTCCACAGAACACTATCCCAAAACGTCTGTGTTGTTTGTGCACATGACTTTTGGCATACTGCAGTCGACTCTTCTATTCTTTCTGACAGCAAGGGGGTGCGCCTTGGAGTTCTGGCATGGAGGCCTTCATTACGCAGTGTGCGCCGTATTGTCTGAGCTGAAACTTCAGTACCCACATCTGACAAATCTTTTCTCAGTTCCTCAGCAGTCACACGGGGACTTTTCTCCACTCTACGCTTCAGGTAGCGCACAGCAGTCGAAGTCAGCATCTTCTTTCTGCCACGACCAGGTAGCGTTTCAACAGTGCCCTTTGCCTTGAATTTGCGAATGATGCTTCCTATGGTCTCTCTTGGTATGTTTAACATATTTGCAATCTTCTTATAGCCATTGCCCTTCCTGTGAAGAGTAATCACCTCTTCTCTTGTCTTCCTGGACCATTCTCTTGACTTCACCATGTTTGTAACCACACCAGTAAATGTCTAGAAGGAGCTGAGTATCACAGTCATTTTAAAGCTGCCTAATTGGTGCTTATTATGCTTTATTGCTGCTCCGTGACATCCACAGGTGTTTTCAATACCTGATGAAAACACTTGAATGAACCTCTGTTCTTCAGAGTGGTAGTTTTTAAGGGGTTGAATAATTGTGTCAATGAAGAATTCACAAAAGAAACATTTACTACTGTATTACAAAACCAATTGATGTCATTTTAGTTGCATATGGTTCTTTAAAAAGTCCTTGTAGGATTTCATTCTGAATACAATTACAAATGTACACTAAATTCCCTAAAACCCTTTACAGCATTGGGGGTTGAATAATTTTGAACACAACTGTATATCTATACAGTGGCAAGAAAAAGTATGTGAACCCTTTGGGATTACGTGGAGTTTTACATGAATTGGTCATAAAATGTGCTCTGATCTTCATCTAAGTCACAACAATTTGAAAAACACAGTCTGCTTAAAATAATACAACACAAACATATGTTTTCATGTGTTTATTGAACAGAACATGTAAACATTCACAGTGCAGGGTGGAAAAAGTATGTGAACCCCTAGCCTAATGACTTCTCCAAGAGCTAATTTGAGCCAGGAGTGAGCCAACCTTGAGTCCAATCAGTGTGATATTATTGGATGTGTTGCTGAAAGCTGTCCTGCCCTTTAAAAACACACACCAGTTTTGGGTTTACTGGTTTCAAGAAGCACTGCCTGATATGAACCATGCCTCGCAGAAAAGAGCTCTCAGAAGACCTACGATCAAGAATTGTTGACTTGCATGAAGCTGGAAAGGGTTACAAAAGTATCTCCAAAAGCCCTGATGTTCATGTGTCCACGGTAAGACAGACTGTCTACAAATGGAGAAAGTTCTGCACTGTTGCTACACTCCCTAGGCGTGGTCGTCCTGTAAAGATGACTGCAAGAGCATAGCGCAGAATGCTTAATGAGGTAAAGAAGGATCCTAGAGTGTCAGCTAAAGACTTACAGAAATCTCTGGCACATGCTAACATTTTTGTTGCCACATCTACAATAAGGAAAACATTAAACAAGAATGGAGTACATGGGAGGACACCACGGAGGAAGCCATTGCTGTCCAAAAAGAATATTGCAGCACGTTTGAAGTTTGCAAAAGAGCACCTGGATGTTCCACAGCACTACTGGCAAAATATTCTGTGGACAGATGAGACCAAAATGATGAGTTGTGGAAAAAACACACAACACTATGTGTGGAGAAAAAAAGGCACAGCACACCAGCATCAAAACCTCATCCCCACTGTAAAACATGGCGGAGGGAGCATCATGGTTTGGGGCTGCTTTGCTGCCTCAGGGCCTGGACGGATTGTTGTCATTGAAGGAAAAATGAATTCCAGAGTTTATCAAGACATTTTGCAGGAAAACATAAGACCATCTGTCCGCCAACTGAAGCTCCGTAGAGGATGGGTGATGCAACAGGAGAATGACCCAAAGCATACAAGTAATTCAACAAAAGAATGGCTTCAACAAAACAAAATACGCCTTCTGGAGTGGCCCAGTCAGAGTCCTGACCTCAACCCGATTGAAATGCTGTGGCATGACCTTAAGAGAGCGATTCACACCAGACATCCCAAGAATATTGCTACACTGAAACAGTTTTGTGAAGAGGAGTGGTCCAAAATTACTCCAGATCGTTGCGCAGGTCTGATCTGCAACTACAGGAAACGTTTGGTTGAGGTTATTGCTGCCAAAGGATGGTCAACCAGTTATTAAGTCCAAAGGTTCACATACTTTTTCCACCCTGCACTGTGAATGTTTACATGTTCTGTTCAATAAAAACATGAAAACATATAATGTTTGTGTTGTATTATTTTAAGCAGACTGTGTTTTTCAAATTGTTGTGACTTAGATGAAGATCAGAGCACATTTTATGACCAATTTCATGCAAAACTCCACATAATCCCAAAGGGTTTACATACTTTTTCTTGCCACTGTATATATATATATATATATATATATATATTCCCTGTACGCAGGGTTGCCCTAATCTTCCGATCCTTTTACTGGTCGGTTAATAGAGACTAAATAAGAGAACAGACAGAGACAAGAATAAAATATATATAAATATTTTGCAACCAGATAATTGTATCGATAATTATGCAGAACCAGAGCTCTAATAACTAGAGTAGTAGATAACCAAAACCAGGGGTCAAAACACAAGAGTAGTCCTTATCCCAAGCCAGAGGTCTAAACACAAGAGCAATCGATATCCAGAAGCAAGAGGTCAAAACACAAGAGTAGTCGATCTCCAAAAGCCATAGGTCATACACAAATTCAATTCAAATAGAAACACTTGGGAGCACTGTGGGCAGGGGCGTAACTACCAGGGGTGCAGAGGGTGCGACCGCACCCGGACCCTTGAGTTCCGGGGGGCCCCACATTCGCCTACCTGGGGGCTTGCTCATATATAATTATTATTTTAATTTATTTTATTATTTGTGAGTTATACTTTGGAGCTCTGTGATACGCTCATACACACCACATATTACTGTGAGTTTTGTTGCTGTAAACCTCTGTGATACGCTCATGCACACCACATATTACTGTGAGTTTTGTTGCTGTAAACCTCTGTGATACGCTCATACACACCACATATTACTGTGAGTTTTGTTGCTGTAAACCTCTGTGATACGCTCATACACACCGCATATTACTGTGAGCAGTGGCAGAAGTACCAGGGTCACAGCGGTCGCACTTGCGACCGGGCCCTGGCATTCCGCCACTGGAGGGGGGCCCAGGCAGCCCGCAGATTCCATCGATCAGTGCCGGAATCTGGGAGCAGCGCCACCGGGGTGTTGTGTCGGATCTCGCTCCTCGTCGAGAGCTGTTCCAAGCAGCCTTCAGCAAAAATCGGAACTCCACCTACCCAGGCTCTTGCACTTCTGTCACTGTGCAGGGGGCTGTACAGGGGTGTGAGCGAACTCACGCCCCTGTACAGCGACAGATGTGCAGGAGTCTGGGTAGGTGGAGTTCTGATTTTTGCCGAAGGCTGCTTGGAACAGCTCTCGACGAGGAGCGAGATCCGACACAACACCCGGCATGCAGCTTAGCCGGAACCACCTGGCCAGCGCGGCTGCATTGGTCAGGTGGTTCCCCGCGAGCAGCAGAGGTGAGAGGTGGGGGCAAATGTAACCATGTTCTTGAACCCAGGACATACTTGAAACAAGAGAAATCTCAATGTATCCTTCCTGGTAAAATCCTTTATAAATAAAAATAAATAAATAAAATAAATACATCCATGTGAGCTAGGAGCAAATACATCCATGTAAGCTGCGGCAAATATACCCATGTGAGCTGGGGGCAAATATACCCATGTGAGCTGGGGGCAATATATATATATTCATGTGAGCTGGGGTGCAAATATATCCATGTGAGCTGGGGCAATATATATCCAAGTGAGCTGGGGGTAAATATATCCATGTGAGCTTGGGCAAATATACCCATGCGAGCTGGGGGCAATATATATATATCCATGTGAGCTGGGGCAATATATATCCACGTGAACTGGGAGTAAATTATTCCATGTGAGCTGGGGGCAATATATATCCATGTGAGCTGGGGGTAAATATACCCATGTGAGCTGGGGGTAAATATACCCATGTGAGCTGGGGGCAATATTTATGTCCATGTGAGCTGGGGCAAATATACCCATGTGAGCTGGGGGCAATATATATATATCCATGTGAGCTGGGGTGCAAATATATCCATGTGAGCTGGGGGCAAATATATCCATGTGAGCTGGGGCAATATATATCCATGTGAGCTGGGGGTAAATATATCCATGTGAGCTGGGGGCAATATATATATATATCCAAGTGAGTTGGGGCAATATATATCCATGTGAGCTGGGAGTAAATTATTCCATGTGAGCTGGGGGCAATAAATATCCATGTGACGAGGAAAAAAGGTATCATCTGCGCTCGTTTCTATGTGTTCCATGTACAACAAAACTGAGGTTTTTGTTTGTTTCAATGGCCATTGCAACGTAAGCTCACTCGCCACTTCACGGCACCTCTTTACAGAGTGAGTACCTAACAATTGTAACCAAAAGGCCGCTCTACTGAACAGCTCCAAGCCCCTCCTGCTGCTTTTCAGCCAAGGAGAGGCAAAGATATGGTGGGTTTTATTTATACACGCACCAAACATTTCCCATTTGGGATTAAAAACAAAAACATGGAAAGCGGAACAGCTGCAGAACGACGGACTGGTGTTACAAGCATGATATACATAAATACAGAAAAAATGGCGTCGCGCCAATACTCACCGGAGCGGCAGCAACTGCCAGGAGTAACAGCCCAGTTAATGTATAAAACATAACGAGGAAAAAAGGTGTCATCTGCGCTCGTTTCTATGTGTTCCATGTACAACAAAACTGAGGTTTTTGTTTGTTTCAATGGCCATTGCAACATAAGCTCACTCGCCACTTCACGGCACCTCTTTACAGAGTGAGTACCTAACATGTACCAAAAGCTGTTACTCCTGGCAGTTGCTGCCGCTCCGGTGAGTATGGGCGCGACGCCATTTTTTCTGTATTTATGTATATCATGCTTGTAACACCAGTCCGTCGTTCTGCAGCTGTTCCTCTTTCCATGTTTTTGTTTTTAATCCCAAATGGGAAATGTTTGGTGCGTGTATAAATAAAACCCACCATATCTTTGCCTCTCCTTGGCTGAAAAGCAGCAGGAGGGGCTTGGAGCTGCTCAGTAGAGCGGCCTTTTGGTACATGTTAGGTACTCACTCTGTAAAGAGGTGCCGTGAAGTGGCGAGTGAGCTTACGTTGCAATGGCCATTGAAACAAACAAAAACCTCAGTTTTGTTGTACATGGAACACATAGAAACGAGCGCAGATGACACCTTTTTCCTCGTTATGTTTTATACATTAACTGGGCTGTTACTCCTGGCAGTTGCTGCCGCTCCGGTGAGTATGGGCGTGACGCCATTTTTTCTGTATTTATATATATCCATGTGAGCTGGGGGAAAATATACCCATGTGAGCTGGGGCAATATATATGTCCATGTGAGCTGTGGGCAAATATACCCATGTGAGGTGGGGCAATATATATATATCCATGTGAGCTGGGGTGCAAATATATCCATGTGAGCTGTGGCAAATATATCCATGTGAGCTGGGGGCAATATATATCCATGTGAGCTGGGGTAAATATATCCATGTGAGCTGGGGCAAATATACCCATGTGAGCTGGGGGCAATATATATATATCCATGTGAGCTGGGGCAAATATACCCATGTGAGCTGGGGCAATATGTATATATCCATGTGAGCTGCGAGTAAATTATTCCATGTGAGCTGGAAGTAAATTATTCCATGTGAGCTGGGGGTAATATATATCCATGTGAGCTGTGTGCAATATATATCTATGTGAGCTGGGGGTAAATATATCCATGTGAGCTGGGGTAAATATATCCATGTGGAAGGGGCGGGGGGGCGGAGCCAACTGCCGGGAAGAGAAGTCGCATGCTGCCGAGCTCCGCTGTCGATGACTTGCAAACCCGTTTTTTTCTTACATCCCCGGCTGACAACGACCCTCGAAGTGGCCTCTATTAAGTGCTCGGACTTGCGGCAGTTCCAGCAGCACCTTACATTTACCGGCTGGCAGACTATCGGACCCACGGGAGCCCGGGCCTGTTGCTGCGGCCTAGTAAGGTCGGCCATCTTGGATCCCCAGCATCCAGTATTACTGCCGCGGACTCTCTCTTCGCCTGTCTTAAACCTATTGGCGCATCGATGGGTAAGAAATCCCACAGACGGCCAGAGGCAGCAGACCCCTCCCGCCAGCGAGATATCCGGGAGTCCATGGGGGGAAGGAATGCTCTGCGGACGGTGACCCCCACATCCCCTACCCTTATGTCTGATTATGGGTCCTCTGAAGAGGGAGACTGTTATTGGCCGCATGGAGGGGCTTCAGGCATACAGCAACTTACCCCACTGCGCTCTACGACGGGTCGGAAGTCGCCTGGCAAGGCGGCAAAGAAGAGGGCCCAGGCACAACGCCGAGCCCTGGCAGGGGCGCTGTTGGAGACCTGCCCTGGATTACCCACGGCCCCCGAGGCATCACAAGAGAGCTCAGATGCTGACCCCCAGCCCTTGGTGACTGATGTCCCCGCATCGCTACAAAGCGGCCCGGGGCTTCTGAAGGCTCCATCCTCGACCACTCAACCACTTGCTGCATCGGGACAGTCGCAGAGGGCTACACCGCCTGCTTCGTCGGACGGGGCCCCGGACGCACGTACCATCGACGGTGATGATGCACTCCCCTCAACAAAGGGTGACCTACGTCGGTTCATGGACGAGATGAGGTCGGTATGGCGAGCTGAGGTGACGGGGCTGAGGGCTGAGGTGGCAACGATTCGCACGCAAGTGCTGGAGGTGCGGACCCAGTCTGATGAGGTAGCGACTGCACAAACCCACCTCTCTGCCCAGGTAACGGAGCTAAGATCCCAAGTGGCACTTCTCACTCGTTCCGTGGAGGTCTTCGAGACAAGGCATCGCCGCCGCAACGTGCGGATCCGAGGCATACCGGAGTCATTGCCTCCTGCTGACTTGCTGACCTATGTGAACCGCCTGGGGACCCAGGTCTTAGACCTGCCGTCGGAATCATCAGTGATCTTCGCCTCGGTGTACCGCATTCGTAAGGCCACTGCGGCCCCTCCGGAGACCCCCAGGGACGTAATTGCGGTGGCTGTGGATTACGCTAAAAGAGAGCAGCTCATGACAGCTCCGGGAGCGCGGGTGGCCATAAAATTCGAAGAGGAGAGACTACTGCTCTACCGCGATTTGCCCTTTGTGACTCTGGTGGCTCGCCGCAGATTCCGAGATGTGGCGACCTTCCTCCGTTCCGAGGGGATCAGGTACCGGTGGGGACTGGTGGGCTCGCTCGAGGTGACCCATGGTAATGTACCATGCACCATTGTGGATCCTGAGGAGGCTTGGACCATGTTGTCTGGAATAGGTCTCTCCCGGGCTGTGGCCAGAGACTGCCCAGGCTGAGTGCCACCCCTCCCTTTCTGTTTTGTAGTCCCGATCCAGTTCTTGGATGCGGGCTGAAGTGACTTACCCCCTTAAACCTATGTGGAACTCTCTTTCATTGTTGACATGATGTCTCCCCCTTCGAAATAAATGTATATATGTGTTTTTTTTTTTTTTTTTTTGTTTTTTTTTTTTTTTTCTCTCCCTGGCATATCCGGGATATCTTGGAGGTACTACAGTGACTTGGTGCCCAGCTTGACCCCCCAACCGCCCGGGCCTGGTGCCGTTACCCCCCCCTTGGTCCCCCCCATGGTTTCATAGCCACACGGGAACCAGGGCAGGCACAATTTTGGCTTATGTCAGTTTTCCCCTTTTAACCCCCCTCCCCCTTTTTGGTCGTTAACCACAGCTGTACTTTCATGCAGTCGTTTATTTGTCATGTTGCATTTTTGTTTTTTAGCATATGCCTTTCGTGCGTTTTTGCAGATGACTTCTGAAGACATTCTCGCTTTTCAGTTTCTGATGAGACCCCCCAATCGGGGATGATTTTGAGGACACTTCTAAGCTATCTACGGCATTGTTTTTGAGGGCCTCTTAAATGAGTATGGTATATATGTCTATCTTGTTATTCCCCCTCTGTTCCCCCCTTCCCCCACATAAGCACTACTTAGGATGTTTTTTCAGCGAACTTTTTTCCTTGATTTTTTATCGCAGTGCTTCCTGGATAAATAGATCTTTACTTTGCTGCCTGTGCGGCCCTGCGAGGCCCACATTATATGTTAATTTGTATGATGACATATTTCAAATATAAAAAACTTTGAATACAAAAAAAAAAAAAAAAAAATATATCCATGTGAGCTGGGGCAAATATACCCATGTGAGCTGGGGGCAATATATATATATCCATGTGAGCTGGGAGTAAATTATTCCATGTGAGCTGGGAGTAAATTATTCCATGTGAGCGGGGGCAATATATATCCATGTGAGCTGTGTGCAATATATATCTATGTGAGCTGGGGGTAAATATATCCATGTGAGCGGGGGGAAAATATATCCATTTGAGCTGGGGCAAATATACCCATGCGAGCTGGGGCAATATATATATATATATCCATGTGAGCTGGGGGCAATATATATCCATGTGAGCTGGGGCAATATATATCCATGTGAGCTGGGGCAAATATACCCATGTGAGCTGGGGCAATATATATATTATCCATGTGAGCTGGGGCAATATATATGCATGTGAGCTGGGGCAAATATTTCCATGTGAGCTTGGGGCAATACTATCTTTTTATATTGCAGGGGGGGACCCTTCATGGATTCTTGCACCGGGGCCCTCAGATTTCTAGTTACGCCACTGACTGTGGGAGTGTGAGAACACAACAGTGTGCTGGTCTGGGCTAACTGAAGGGCTTATATACCAGACCGCATGATTTCCTAATGAGCACCGCCCCTCCGGGCGTCACATGATCGGCGCCGGCATGCATTTTATCCAGCATTCTGCAAGCGAGCAGCGTGGAGGAGGCTGCTGGACGCCGGATGTACGTGACATTGACTTGACCCCGTCGTGATCCCATGCCACCGTCGTGATCCCATGCCATTAATAAGAACAAAGAAAGAAAATCGAAGCCTATAAATGGAAACGTAGGTGAGTCTGCTCAGAGGACATTATAATATAGAGGAATATTTACAACAAATAGATTTTTACGTTGTATAGTCTCATGTTACCAAAGACTGGATGATGAAATACCATCCCATAGACCCCCATCCCGGTCGATACGGCCTGGCTGTGCTGTGTCTGCCTGTGGGGCGCTTTGTTATCTCCGGTAAGACCAGCTGGTGAGAGTGTTATTAAATTTTAACACAGGTGTCATAACAACTCAAGTAAAATAGAGATCATTACAATGCCACGGAAACGCGTCGGGTAATTCAAGCTTCCCATCATTATGGAGAAAAAAGAGAGTTTACATCACTCGCCACAAGTGAACCTGAACTGACGACTTTCACCGCGTTCCAGGCTTCATATCAAATGATCAGGGCTTGTCACATTGATGATCACACGTGGAAATATCATTGGAAAAAACAGACAGGAAAAGTATCATGTAGTGACACACGACTCTCCCGGTGATCAGCTTCTAATGTAATCCGAGCATGTAGGGCGACCTGTCTGCAAATTAAATATATAAATTCATTTTTGACGCCGGTACCAGTTTGTACACGAGAATTAATTATAAATGAACGGTTTTCTTTTTACCTTTTTTAAAATACAGAAAAAAATTCTTTTTGACAGAAGAACATGCGTTTTTTTCATTGAGGTCACTGGGTTGAAGAGCAGCGCACATCTTCATTTATTTTATTTTATTCTTCTTTTAAATAGTATCGGTTATTTCCCTGAGTATTCAGAAAAGTCAGGTCACTTGGTACCACAAGCACCAGAAAAGTATATCATACCTCCAAAGCGAGCCTAGTTAAGAGTATAGTTATATATTCATTATATACATACACACACTGCCTAGCAAAAAAAAAAATAGTCATCACCTCCCGTACAAGCTTGTTATGAGATCTGGGGTAGGTCAGGTTTGGGTTCAGCAACGTTATGTGCCCTAAAAATGAGGTCATGTGACTCCCTGAATATACTGAATGAGTAGGTTTTTCCATCAATGGGTTTTTTCTCCCCTGATGGCACAGCGGACATATTCCAAGATGGCAATGCCAGGATTCATCGGGCTCAAATTGTGCAAGAGTGGTTGAGGGAGCATGAGACATCATTTTCACACATGGATTGGCCACCGCACAGTCCAGACCTTAACCCCATTGAGGTTAATCTTTGGGATAATGTGCTGGAGAAGACTTTACGCAGCGCCGCGACTCGCCCATCATCAACACAAGACAAATTACATACAGGGTTATTCAGAGAGATTCGAAAAGTCCCTTCACGTCCGGTGACTTTTTGTTCCCTACAGTTCAGGGCGATTCGGCTATTGTAGTTCGCTGACCCTGCAGTGTATTCCACAAGCACCACAGGGCCCCTGTAGTGCAGGGAAAACTCGTCGAACACTCGCTGAACACTCACCGAAAACCCACAGAAGCGACCGCAAAAACCAAGCCAAACACGCCGGAAAAATCTGAGCAGCCGTCAATCACAGCACAGAGCAGCCGCCGGAAAAATACGACACCGCAGATGAACGGGGTGAAAAAAAAAACGACAGTTCGCTTGAAAGTTTGAAATTTGAAACGCTGTTTGCAAAACAACTACTGAATAAAAATGTCTGAAATTTACATATAAGATCCAATGAATGATAATAAAAAGGGCTGTTACAGAAAAAGAAAAAACGCTATTTAACCCCTTCACTGCGGAGGACGTGCTCAGCGCGTCCACCCGCAGGTAATGTTCCTTGCGGTGGACGCGCTGAGCGCGTCCTCCCTTTGGGGCCAGCGTTCGGCCGGGTTCCGGCCGATCGCTGGACCCCTCGGTGCGGGCTGACATCCTCGATGTCAGCCAAGCAACCGGAACCGCCACCGGCCTAATTAGGTGTCATCGCGGCGGCGAGATGACACTTAATTCAGGCGCCCCCCCAATGTGCGGAGGAGGCGCCTGAAAGGGAGGGGGGGAGGTCCTTCGGACCTCACTCCCTCCCGATCGCCGTCGTTGCGGGGGTTAATCCAGGCACCGTTTGGAAGGGCACAGCCTGCCCTTCCTAACGGTACATGGAATTAACCCCATGGGGGCTGGATCACGAATCGGCGCCGGAAAGCGCCGGTTCGTGATTCTTTCCCGGAGCTGGCCGACATCTTGGATGTCGGCCAAGCTTCCGGGAATGCCCCCTGAGGACTGTCGTCATCGTGCACAGCACGATGACGCCAGTCTTGGAGTTAACCCCTAACTGCCACCAATGGTGGAGATAGGGGGTTCCAATGAACCCCCTATCTCCCGATCCGTAGCAGTTAGGGGTTAATGTTTGATATTGTTGGATCGGCCAGAGCATGGCCGTTCCAACAATACCAAACATGAGTATGAAAAAGTTTTTTAAAAAACATTAAAAATAAAAATAACAAAATATTTTAAAAAAAATTATGAAAAAAAAAGAAACAAGTTTTTTTTTTTTGGTTCGTTAATGCAGCAATATTGTTCCCATTTCAATTATAATGTGAACAATGATGCTGCACTAACGATTTTTGTATGCGGTGCGTTTGTTAAAAATTGCGTAATTTTCCCCAAAAAAAAATGTAACGAGACCCCATCTCTAATTTTTTTAACAAGCGCACCCAATACAAAATATAACCGCAATTGCTCGCATCTTAAAATGTAAAAAAAAAACACTTTACACGTTGTAAATTATTGAAAATTCATATTTTATTGCATTTGTTGTTATAATATACAGACAGGTCATGACGTATACATATAATAATGACATATTATGAATCTGCCGAGTCTGACGGAAAGAACGATGTATAATATGTCTGGGTCATATACTAAAATAAGCCTTCATAACACGTTTAAACATGATGAGCAAAACCGGTAAAAATGAGCTCAGCACAGAGGCGGGAAAAGCCTCAGCAGCGAAAGAGTTAAAAAAAAAAAACTGAAAAAAAATTTTGACAAAAAAAATTCAAAAAATGCCTCAAAGATCCTAAAATAAATCTAAAAATAAAGAGACTTCTTACTGCAGAATAAAATAATAAACGGTTTATTAGATATTGTATTAAAAATTGAATATTTTTAACATTGTAGCCTATGGGATTCGCCTGAATAAACCTGCCGAATGAAACCACTGAATGGCAGGGCACGTCACTGACCTTCCTCAGCTGTTCGGTGTCTGTGAAAAGACGAAACATTGCTTCTCTATGGGGGATTTCACTGCCCTCGAACAGGCACCGTACGTGCAGGCAATTCGCCAAAATTTGGCGAATTGCCTTCTCTCTGAATAGTCGAATGGCCCCGAAATGTCCCCGTTCGCTGAAATTCTGTGTCCGGTTACACTTCAGCCACATTTCGGATCTCTCTGAATAACTCCCATAGTTTACATATTTTATTGCAAAACAAATAATTAAATGGTAGGCGCTGCCCCATCTGCCCTATGGATGAGCCACCACTGGGTTTATATGGTCAATAAATTCACCAAAGAGGTTCCAGCACTAGGGATGAGCTGTTCGGATTCGGACGGTTCGGGGTTCGACCCGAACTTAGCCTGTTCGAGCAGATCGCGAACCCCGAACATTTCCAGGTGTTCGCCGCATGTTCGACCACAATGGACCACAATGCATTTTCCCACTGCCTGAAGCTCCTAATTGGCTATAGCCTTGCACCTGACCACAGGTCTGGTGCAAGACTGGTTGAACACTATGCCAATCACCGCTCAGAGTCCTGATTGGGCAAATTTTGCCCAATCATGGACTCACAGAGCTAAGTCCCGCAGCACACTATATAAGGGTTCAACGCAGCGCTTCTGCACGCATTTCAGAGGAGATTTCAAAGCAGATAGTTGCGTGTTGTTACTGCCGGTCTGCCACGCTACTGGGGGGGGTCTGGGGGGGGTCTCATTTCGACCAAATATCAGGGAATTTAGGTGATGTGTGTCTTGTCACTGTGCCAGCAAGTTTTTTTGGGGTTTACAACTTTATTTAAAACATTTGTGAATTGAGGTGATTTTCTGGGTCTTGTCACTGTGCCAGCAAATCTTTTTGGGGCTCACTAATTTCTTTAAAACACTTGTGAATTAAGGTGATCTGTGTCTCGTCATACAAAAAGTACCACGCTGTATTTTGGGGCTCACTAATTTCATTAAAACACTTGGGAATTGAGGTGATCTTCTGTGTCTCGTCATACAAACAGTACCATGCTGTATTTTGGGGCTCACTAATTTCTTTAAAACACTTGGGAATTAAGGTGATCTTCTGTGTCTCGTTATACAAACAGTACCACGCTGTATTTTGGGGCTCACTAATTTCTTAAAAACACTTGGGAATTAAGGTGATCTGTGTCTCGTCATACAAAAAGTAGCACGCTGTATTTTGGGGCTCACTAATTTCTTTAAAACACTTGGGAATTGAAGTGATCTGTGTCTCGTCATACAAAAAGTACCACGCTGTATTTTGGGGCTCACTAATTTCTTTAAAACACTTGGGAATTGAAGTGATCTGTGTCTCGTCATACAAAAAGTACCACGCTGTATTTTGGGGCTCACTAATTTCTTTAAAACACTTGGGAATTAAGGTGATCTGTGTCTCGTTATACAAACAGTACAATGCTGTATTTTGGGGCTCACTAATTTCTTAAAAACACTTGGGAATTAAGGTGATCTGTGTCTCGTCATACAAAAAGTAGCACGCTGTATTTTGGGGCTCACTAATTTCTTTAAAACACTTGGGAATTAAGGTGATCTGTGTCTCGTCATACAAAAAGTACCACGCTCTATTTTGGGGTTCACTAATTTCTTTAAAACATTTGTGAATTGAGGTGATCTGTCTCTTGTCACTGGCTGCCAGCTATCAGTGTGTCTCACTGAGTTATACCAGAGTTATTTAAATCTTTATACCAGAGTTGAATCAGAGTTGTGTATATATTAATCTATATATCACTCACCATGTCTGAAAGAACAAAAAGGACTGGCAGACGCTCCCAGACACAGATAAGAGGGCAAGCAGCCCCTGTGTCGGGAGCCTGTGCCTCTGTTCGTGGTGGACGTGGTGCATCCTCTGCAGGGGCACGCTTGTCCTTTCTAACTGGTGCTGGCCGTCTTAAGCAGCAGCAGCAACATACAGAGGACTTGGTGGATTGGCTAACCAGGCCATCCTCATCCTCCGAGTCCTCTGCCAGCCAGGCTTCTAGTGCTTTATAGTCCACCTCAGCTGCCAAAGCATCTAATGCAGCCTCCATGTCCACAGCTACTCCTGCCGTAGCCTCGCTATCACACACGGAGGAGTCAGCTGAATTGTTTGACTACAATGAGAGTGACATGCTGCTTGAGGATGCGCAGCAAGTACAGTGCTCTGATTCAATCTCTGAGGTTGAGCAAGGGAGTATAATCAACCTAGAGGAAGGGGGTGCCAGTGATGACACACAAATAACTGGCACTCATGTTGCCCCAGCAGCTGCAGCATACTGCCAAGTTGGCTCCAGTGACGAGGAGATAGGGGGTGAAGATGACATTGATGATGATGAGGTCACTGACTCCACCTGGGTGCCAGATCGAACTGAGGAATCAAGTGAGAAGGAGGGGGGGAGGAAGAGGAGGAGGCACAGCAAACATGAGGCACATCATCCTCTGTGACCAACCGTAGCACTAGCCAGTCCAAGGCATCACATGTCAGAGCTGCTACGGTGCAGAGCGCTGTTATCTCAAAGAACACATGCAGGAACTCTGCTGTCTGGGAGTTCTTTAAGAAATGTGCAGCAGACCCCACCGTTGCTATTTGTAATCTATGTCAGAGGAGGCTGAAGCGTGGTATAAACACCGGACACTTGGGTACCACGTGCTTGAGGCGACATATGAACAAGTGCCACACATCCCGTTGGGGCAAAACTTTGCATAGGTCCTCCTCCTCCTCATCTGTCTCTACCCGCACTGTATGTCCTGCCATGCAATTGCCTACAACCTCCACCGACAGGGATGATCTTACAGTAATGCATGTACTAGCAGGTCCTTCCTCACAATGTGACATCATCCCAGTAGCTGAAGATTTACGCAGTCAGATTACGTTGCCGCAGCTGCTGCAGTGAAAGAAAAAATATAGTCCCAACCATCCCCAAGCACAGCGTCTAAATGCCAGCTTAGCAAAATTACTCGCATTGCAGCTGCTGCCTTTCCAGCTGGTGGACTCTGCTCCCTTCCGTGAATTTGCTGAATGCGCTGTACCACAGTGGCAGGTTCCAAAAACGCCATTACTTTTCACGCAAGGCCATTCCAGCACTATACCAGCACGTGGAAGACAATGTTATCCAGTCATTGGGAAAGGCAGTCAGCAGCAAGGTGCATGTGACTTTAGACACGTGGTCCAGCAAGCATGGACAGGGTCGTTACATTTCCTTCACGGCACACTGGGTAACTCTGATTGCAGCTGGGAGGGATCCAAGACGGGCCTCTGTGCTGGAGCTTGTTCATCCACCACGCCTCCAGAAAGCTGCTTGTATGAGGTCTGTCTGCTCCACCACCACCATCTCTTCCTCCTCCTCCTCCTCCTTCTCTGTCTCTGGCGAAGTGGCAGTTAAACCCACACCTGACAGGGTCTACGCAATGGCTCAAGCAAAAAGATGCCATACTGTGCTTTAGCTGGTTTGTTTAGGGGACAGGAGCCACACCGGGTCAGAAATTTTGTCAGCTCTGCAGGGGCAGGTGCAGAGATGGTTTACACCACGCCAGCTTGAGCTGGGAATGATCATCTGCGATAATGGCAGCAACCTTCTCTCCGCCCTACGCACGGGTAAATTGACACATGTACCATGCCTAGCACACGTCCTAAATCTGGTGGTACAGCGTTTCCTAACCAAGTACCCAGGGCTGCCAGAGCTTCTCATCCAGGCCAGAAAAGTCTGCAGCCACTTCAGACGGTCATTCCCAGCAAGCGTTCGCCTGGCAGAAATTCAAAGAGAATTCCACCTTCCCACAAACCATCTGATCTGTGACATGCCCACCAGGTGGAATTCGACATTAGCAATGCTGCAGCGTCTGCACAAGCAGCAGAGGGCCATCAACGAGTACCTGTGTGAGTATGGTACAAGGACAGGTTCAGGTCAACTTGGTTTTTTTCCCCCCCGCAGTGGCTGATGATCAAGGATGCATGCACTGTACTGTCACCATTTGAGGAGGCAACGAGGATGGTGAGTAGGGACAGTGCATGCATCAGTGACACAATTCCTTTAGTGTTCCTGCTGGAGCACACTCTGCGGGGAATTATAGATGTGGCTCTAGAGGCAGAGCAGCGGGAGGAAGAGGAGGCCTTCCCTAGCTCTCAAGGTCCCAGTCTTTCCACAGACAGCATTCCAGCGGGTCCTACTCAGATCAGACAGGAGGAGGATGAGGAGGAGGAGGACTATTTAAGTAGTGGGGGCATTGAAGGTGGGGATTCCTCAAGGCAGGGTTTTGTGTGCCCAGAAACAGAAGGGCTTGTGCGTGGCTGGGAGGAGGAAGTGCTCGATACGGTCATCCTCATTGACCAGGAAGACTCGGCAGCTAATGCCACCTCCAACCTACGCTGCATGGGCTCCCTATACACTGGTGTATTTTGGCCTAGGCCAACAAGGCCCAGGCCTAGGGCGGCACTTTCCAGGGGGCGGCGGCCCGCTGGGTGGCCCCACCCCTAAAAAAGAAAAAGAAAAAAAATAATTTTTTTTTACTTTTGAAAACTATTTTACCAGGAAGGAAACATTGAGATGTCACTAATTTTCAAGTATGTCCTGGGTAGGCAAGGCCTAGGCTTTCACTTTCCAGGGGGCAACAAAAAAACCTCACCACCAATTGGGTTACTCACAGAGCACCGAAATGACGCCAACATTTTGGTGTTCTGTAGTTCCCTGCAGTTCGGGGAATAAAATTTCCCCACCCTGCAGTGAATTCACCATTCACCGCAGGGTCCCTAAAGTGCATGGAGTCGGCCGCTGTATGCTGCCACCGCAATCCCATGGCCTGCTGTTTTCAAAAGATCTACTGAACGAAAATGTCTGGAATTTACATATAAGAGCCTATGATTGATAATAAAAAGTTCTGTTACAGAAAAAGAAGAACCGCTATTAAAAAAAAGGAGGGGAATTTAGCCCAAAAAATTCTGAAAAATCACTAACAGGTACAAAAAAAAAATCAGTAAATAAATAAAGACTTTTTACTGCAGATTAAAATAATAAATGGTTTATTAGATATTGCATAAAAAACAGGAATATTTTTAACATTGAAACCTATGGGGTTCGCCTGAATAAACCTGCTGATTGAAACCACCGAACATCAGGGCATTTCACTGACATTTCTCTGCTGTTTGGTGTTCTCTGAATAGATTAACCATTACTTCTCTATGGGGATTTGCACTGCCTTCAAACAGCACCGTACTTGCTGGCAGTTCGCCAAACTTGTGTGTGAGCATATCACCAGAGCAGTGGTGTACTTAGAGGAGAGGCGGAGGGCGGGCCGCCCCAGGTACCAGTGATTATTGGGGTGTCATTAGGGGGGTACTAGGAGGTGCCACTCTCACTGTGTGTCAGCTTTGAGCTGTGTTCTCAAACAACGAGCAGCGGAGCATGGCGTTTGCATACGGAATAAAATCGAATAGAATAAAATCCCCCTCTCCTCCCTCCATAGCTCTTCCCTTGCCCCACAGCAGCTCTAGGAGAGGGGAGGGGGATGTGATTTGTGTCCAGAGAGAGAAGATGACAGTAAACGGCAGGTAAAGGGGGGTATCAGCAGAATATGAAGCCCTGTCTGCTTACTGCTGTTTAAAGTGGACCTTTCCTCTAACCAGCACTGCAGTGATAGAACTTTGTCATTGAGCTGCCTGGCTCCTGGTGAGGTTGCTTGCGTGCAGGTCACACTCGGTCCGGCCAGTCAGGTGGTACTGAGTCTCAGTACCACCTGACTGGCTGAACCACGTGAAACGCATTCACGCAGCTGCCCGCCCTTTCGTTAACATGGACTGTCACTCTATTCTGGACTGAACACCCACCGGGAAGGGAATCAAAGCCACGGTGCACCCTCTGGCAGTGGCACCCCACTGCTGACAAGATGGCTCCATGCACAGGCACAGCCGTGATCCTAACGTGGCCTGGAGGGACCTCCTGCTGAGTCTGTACACAGTCCCTGCTGACTCTGCACACAGCCCTACCGTGGACAGAGGCTGGTAAATGTAGAATAAATAATTGCTGTGTGCTCATATACACTCGGTTTGCTGGGAGTTTTATTGCAGTGGATTCTGATGCACTCATACACACCACACATTGCATTGCTGGGAGTTTTATTGCTGTGGATTCTGATACGCTGACACACACCACACATTGCATTGCTGGGAGTTTTATTGCTGTGGATTCTGATACACTCATACACACTGCACATTGCATTGCTGGAATTTTTATTGCTGTGGATTCTGATACGCTGACACACACCAAACATTGCATTGCTGGGAGTTTTATTGCTGTGGGTTCTGTGATACACACTGCATAGTACTGTGAGTTTTATTGCCCTGGAGCTCTGGGATACGTTCATATGCAGTGCACGTTTCTGTGGATTTTATTGTTCAACCAATTAGAGCGGCTGTGTTCCAGTATACTTGACATGCATGGCTGTTCTTTGTAAAAATGCTTGAATTTAAACATTTCATAATTTTATTTATCTCAATAGATACATTTGAAATGGTATACAAAATATACAAGTAGGCACTTGGTATCCACTATTAATATAAAGAGAGGAAAAGGCGGAGCTCTAAGAGGAAAAGGTGGAGTTTAAAGAGGAAGGGTGGGGATTAACCAGGAAGAGGTGTGCCCTTGACAGGAGGGGGTGCCTCAAATTTAAATTAGGGGGTGCACGAGTTTAGTCAGGCCTAGGGCAGCACAAAACCTAAATACACCACTGCTCCCTAATGATGCAAAGCCTGCTAAAGGACCCCAGGATTCGTGCTATCAAGGAGAGGGATCATTACTGGTTGGCAACCCTTCTTGATCCACGATACAAGGGGAAAGTTGCAGAGCTCATCCTGCCCGTACAGAGGGAGCACAGGATGACAAAACTTGAGGACGCTCTAAAGCGAAACTTGTGTAACACCTTTCCAGGCACTGTTAGATTACCAAGTGCTGACACACGTGCTTCTGAGGCTGCAGGTGATCAGAGGAATAGCGGTGAAGGCGAAGGCCGCTTGACTGATGCATTTTTTAATTTTTTTAGTCCTCGACGCCCAGGGACGTTAAATGTAGGCACCCATTGCCAGCGTCTTCACCCTATGGTGCAGGACTACCTAGGGGCAAGGGCAGACCTGGATACCTTTCCAGCAGATGATCCACTGGCTTACTGGGTGTTGAGATTGGATCACTGGCCAGAACTTAGCCAATATGCTATGCAGCTACTAGGTTGCCCTTCATCTAGCGTGCTTTCCGAAAGGACGTTCAGTGCTGCTGGAGGTTTTGTAACAGACAAAAGAGTGCGTCTGTCCACCGACTCTGTAGACCGACTGACATTTATAAAAATTAATCAGTCCTGGATCAGCAGCTATCAATCCCCTGATGCCGAAGTAACGGAATAGATCGGGTATGTCTTCTGCATTCACAAAACCTCCAGCACTGAACTCTTCCACAATACCACAACAGGGTTACGGTGTGAAGGCACTTGCTGCCATGAAAGGCACAATATTTGGCTGCACTGACGACTGTGTCAGATTTATATCATTTAAATTTTTTGAACAGCAGGGTCCAACCCTGCACTCTTCCACAATACCACAGAGGGGTTACTGTATGATGATACTTGATGGCCTGGCATTAAAGGCACAATATCTGGGTGCACTGACGCCCATTACCACCAGATCAAAAACTTTTCAATATAGGACCACATGGTCCACCCCTGCACTCTTCCACCATACCACAGAGGGGTTACTGTATGATGATACTTGATGGCCTGGCATTAAAGGCACAATATCTGGGTGCACTGACGCCCATTCCCAGATTCATATCTTTTTAATATAGGACCACATGGTCCACCCCTGCACTCTTCCACAATACCACAGAGGGGTTACTGTATGATAGTACTTGCATGCCTGGCACTAAAGGCACAATATCTGGGTGCACTGCCACTGACGCCTGTATCAGATTCATATCCTCAGAGGGGTTACGGTGTGACAGCACTGTTGCCGACGCTAAAAGCCCAATTTTAAAGCACCTTTTGTTACTTTCATCCAAAGCCTGCATAAGTTTCACAATAATTTAGCCAAAAAAACACTAAACATTTTCTGCGCGTCCTAAAATGTCTTTTCATACAGGCTGCCGCCCCAAGCAGTTGTTTATGGATAGATTAAAGGAAAAGCATTTACCGTCATATGAAACGTCATTTTTTAGTTTTTAAGTGTTTCTATACATCCTAGAAATCCGCCACTTCACGGGCAGGTTATGGGGACCTCCTAGGCACGATATTTGAAGGAATTTTTGGTTTTTATTATTAACCCTTATTTCATGGAAAACTCACTGTCCCTTTAAAAACGTTTTTTTTTAAACTTTTTGTCCTTGTTTCCTGTCCCCCAGGACACTACCCGGACCCCCATACACCTTTTATGGCAAATATGTAGCATATATGCCCTCTTGGAGGGCACTCAAAAAAAACAAATTTTCAGCCCCATTGACTTGCATGGGGGTTAGGGTTCGGGTTCGGTCCCGAACAAATGGGATGTTCGGGTTCGGGCTCGAACCGAACTCGGGGAGTGTTCGGCTCATCCCTACCCAGCACTAGGACCTGTGACTCCTAAAGGGTCAGGGAACCTGATGGATACGTGAAACGGTCAGAGACCAGCAACGTTTCTACTGTGAGATGTATGTTCCCAAATTCTACAACAAAATATAACAGAAGGATGAAAACATTACAAAACTTTAACCTAAAGAGCAGCAGGAGAAGCTGCTTTCTGTAGCTCTTGGGATTTTTTGGGACAGACCATTGTTTTATGAAAGTTGCAACAATGGCAGTTTTCACCGGTGTTTGCGCCATCGACAAATTGCTGGTAGTACCAGAATAACTCCCTTAGTTTTTTCATATCTGCACTTAGAATCAGTTAATGGTGGGAAGTCAGCCCTAGGAGCAATCGCTTCTTGATCGAAATCGAGATTTACGGCCAGCAGGTTGCGACCATCGCTCACCGGCCCTCTTCATTGTCAATTAAAGAAAGGCTTTTCCTTATTCTGGCCGTGTTTGTGCCTGAAAACCATCAGGGTTGTTTACGGGCCAGAGATGCAAAGAGCGCTAACGATCCATTTAATCAACAATATGACATTTTTAAAATCCATATGTCGGTGATAAACAATAGGATGTTTTCACAGAGCGGCTCAATACGGATTTTCTAACCACAATACGCTTTGTTTGTGTACATTGTAGCAAGAGTAAAATATCAACGAATCGCTATGTGAACTTAACTCGCCTACAAAGATAGGATGTTCGAAAATCTTGATGTAAGATTTTGGTCAGCACTTTGTGATATCACAGACTTTGTGCAAAAATTTGCTTTCTGGAATATTAGTTACAGTATCTGCATTCTATAAACTATTCATTTTTCTTAGAACCTTTGTGTGTTCATATATTTTTGTTATCTTCCCCAGGTCTCTCTGTTCTTCAGTACTCGACACCCCCCCCCCATTGGTGTGCAGTGTGCACCCACTGCTGCCACCACGTGTATATAACAATACTGATAGATTTTCTCAGTAATTAAAGTAACACTTTTAAAAATATAGAATGGTCAGGATGAGTAAAGTGGTCAGGATGTGAGGAGTGCCCCCCTTCTCCCCCCCCCCCACCCAGCATCACCATCAGCCGGGATTTAGTGATGTCAGACACAGAGAGCATGCCGGCGTCACGCTCTCTGAGGGGCTTATTCACAGAGATCCAAAGTTGCCCCGAAGATGCACCAAACAGTGAATTTCCATTTACGGTGACACTTCGGGGGCCATCCAGCTATTCAGAAAGCAGGCAGTTCGGCAAATTTTGTCGAACTGCCAGCAATTACGGTGCCTGTTCGGCGGCAGTGAAATCCCCCATAGAGAAGCAATGGTTAATCTATTCACAGACACCGAACAGCAGAGAAAAATTGCCTAAGTGCCCTGCTGTTCAGTGTTTTCATTCGGCAGGTTTATTCAGGCGAATCCCATAGGCTTCAATGTTAAAAATATTCCAGTTTTAATTCAATATCTAATAAACGGTTTATTCTTTTAATCTGCAGCAAAAAGTCTCTTTATTCATTTATTTTTTAGAATCTTTTAGGCATTTTTGGGGATTTTTTCTTGGGAATTTCTTCTCAAATCGTTTTTTCTTTTTTCTGTAACAGACCTTTTTATTATCATTCCTAGGATTTTATATGTAAATTCCAGACATTTTCATTCAGCAGTTTTATGCAAACAGCGTTTCAATTTTGACACTTTTTTCAAAATATATATATTTTTTCCACCGATCTGTCGGCTTTTATCTGCGGCTGGTAGGTGCTGTGTTCGTCGGCTGTGTTTGGCGGCTCTCCAGCAGGTGGGTGGCGGATTGATGGCGATGTTCTGCTGCCGATTCGCTGCACTTCGGGGACCCTGCGGTGAATGCTGAATTCACAGCAGGGTCAGCGAATCGGACTCGCCGAAGTGCGGCGAATCAGAGAGCACCGAAATGTCGGTGATATTTCAGTGCTCTTTGAATAAGCCTGTAAATACTTTCTAGTAGATAAACCATGCAATAAAGCACATTTTAAATAAAAGGAAACATTGTATAATAATCTTTGTATAAGCCCCAATAGTAAATCTGTTAAAATGAACGATCCTCCTAGAAATTACAAAACGCCTAGATCACGATGTGAAAATGAAGAGCGGCGTAAGATTATTTCAGATTACTCACAAATCACACATCAGAGCTTCATCACTTCTAGTACAGACTTTATTTTTATTAGGATTTTAATATATTTTGGGCTCTATTACATTCTTCACGCAAAATCGCTCGCAGAACGCGTGAATTTTTGCACGCAGAGTTAAACGTTAACGCGCGTAAAACAACGCTGGTATTACAATCCTCACGCATTTTTTCACCCGTCAAAAAATAACGCTCGGAAACGGACACGCAAAAATGCACGCGCAGCAACGTTGCGCGCAGAAATCAGTGGGCAGACGGATTTTTTTTTCATGCGATTCAGCCAATCAGAATTAAGAACCACAATTGTCTCCCGTTAAGTGTTTGCGCCTGTCGAAGTCAATCTGAGTATATATGCTGCAGCAATAATAAAAACACGCACAACTCTCTATTTTATTGTTTGGGTATGTGTAGAATGTGTAACTATACTGCGCTGTATTGTTTTTTTCTGGTGCTGGTGTATTTGGTTTCAGCCAGAACGTTCAGATTTGCCGTTAACACCAGCTTTTCAAAGATGTTAAAATTATGCGCGCAAACGCTGTGCGTTAAATTTTGAACTTGGATTGTAATACCATCCGCGTACCAGCGCACAAACGCATTTTGCGCTCACAATGTTAAGTATAGGACGCGCGCAGTACAGTAAGCTCGCGCAGGTTCACCCGCGGTAGACGTTAACGCACATTTTTTGCACAGACATTGTAATACGACATTCAGCGCAAAGGGTTTTGCCCCTCGCGTTAATGCGTTTTTGCGCACGCGTTAACGTTTGCGCGAAGAATGTAATAGAGCCCTTTATGTTTTTGTTTTGAAGATTCTATTTACTTTTATTTCACAGAATACCAATCATTTGGACCCAGAAGTTGAAACACGTCCCCGATTCAAATCATTGCTATAATATTTTTCTCTACCTTAATAAAAAACAAAAACAAAACACAGAATAAAAACTGCTTGCTTGACTTGTTTATTTTAATCGTCATCCCGTGGGAAATGCTCCAACAAATCTCACAACCTCCTGTGTGTGAAGTATGAGGTGCTCCCATAAAACACATCTGTTTGAAATATCTAGGGCGTAATATGTCGAGTGCGTGTGTACATCTCCACGTCAAGAGTTGCTTACACAGCACCTGGACGCCCCGTGAATGATTACCGCTCAGCTTAGACTGGCCCATTTATTACATTGGTTTGTTTAAATTGCATGGATACATGTTGCAGTGTTTTACAGTGTTCACCCGTTTATCCTATGAATCTGTCTGTCAGTCTGTCTTACAGCTCGTCTCTCTGTCACTTTATTAATCTGTGGTATATTTCTCGAAAAACCCAGCCATACTCCAACAGCCTGGAGATGTCAAGAGTTTAAAACATTGGGGGTTATTCAGAGATCCGAAATGTGGCTGAAATGTAACAGGACACTGAAGTTCAGCGTTCGGTTACCTTTAGGCTGGGTTCACACCACGGCGTAGCACAGCGTCGCGCAATGCGAGCGTTTTTTTTACGCGCGTTCGCGCATACAAAAAAACGCGCGAACGTGCGTTGCAGCGCGTTCGCAGCTATGATATGGCCGCGAACGCGCGGCTATATGCCGAAAAGAAGCTCCTGGACTTCTTTTTGCGTCGGCCGTTTTAAAGCGCGTTCCTGCGCGCTTTAAAACGCTTAGGTGTGACATGCCCACATAGGCAATCATGGGATTTCATGTTTAAGCGTTTTACACCACGCAGGAGCGCGCTGTAAAACGCTTAGGTGTGAAACCAGCCTTACTGGCTATTCGGCTATTCAGAGAGCAGGCAGTTCGTCAAATCTTGGCGAATTGCCTGCACGTTCGGTGCCCGTTTGAGGGCAGTGAAATCCCCATAGAGAAGCACTGCTTCGTCTATTCAGAGAACACAAACCAGCAGTGAAAAGTTGCCGAATTTTCCTGCCATTCGGGGGTTTAATTTGACAGGTTTATTCAGGCGAATCCCATAGGCTTCAACGTTAAAAATATTCCCGTTTTAATTCAATATCTAATAAACTGTTGATTATAAAATTCTGCAGTAAAAAGTCTCTTTATTTTTAGATTTTTTAGGATCTCTAAGGCCTTTTTTGGGATTTTTTTGCAAACATTTTTTTCTTTTTTCTGTAACAGACCATTTTATTATCATTCATTGGATTTTATATGTAAATTTCAGACATTTTCGCTCATTTCAAACATTCAAGCGTACAGGTTTTTTTTTTCACTCCATTCGTCTGCGGTGTCAGCTTTTTCTGGCGGCTGCGCTGCGTGTCATTGGCTCCTGCTCGGGTTTTTCCAGCGTTTTCGGCGGGGTTAATCAAGATGTTTTTTGTGGGTTTCGGTGTGCATTCGCCCTCGTTTTGAGGTGAGTTTTCGGCAGGTTTGCGGTGGCTTTTCCCTGCATTACGGCAGCCCTGTGGTGCTTGCAGAATACACAGCAGGGTCGCCGAAATGGGATCGCCAAATCAAGCCGAACTGAAGAAAACGAAAAGTCACTGAACGTGCTGTGACTTTTCGATTCTCTTTGAATAACCCTGTAAGTGTTTTTTGTATGGCATTTATTGTATCCTGATGAAAGTCCGCGGATAGTGGACTGAAATGTCGTTCTTTTAACAATATAAGTTATTTCTGTACAAGACTGGGAGTGCCGCCGATACTACTTTGTATGTGGGAACCTATGTGAGCCAGGCGAGCACCAGGCACGGGGTGGAAATATTCTGGCGGCTGGTATATATATATATGTTTATTATTGCAGAAGCCATTTGCACATCACAGCAATTCAAAGAACTGCATCACAGAGCTCATGTGCTACATTCCCCATATGCAGCAAGGAACTCTGGGTAAGACATGCAAATGACATCTGTCTCACTTTTTTGCACCCTGGGTCTGTTTTAACACAGAACCCTTACATCAATGCGATGCCATGCTAGATGGCTTTTTAGCAAAGGTCAGGTTATGCAACGAGCCACGGCCACTCCTGGATAGCTGTTTCAGGCTTATTATGCCCTCATCAGCAGGAGATAGGCCGTTGACAGGCTTAAGCAATTTATGGCCGTATATTGTGAACTAAATTCTCATCATTTTTTAACAGAGCTCATGGTTAAAAAACCTTTTGAAAATCTTGAATGTGGAAAAACTGCTGAAATTCAGAAAGGGTTAAGAATCTTTTAAAGGGTTAAAATTAAGTAAAATCTTTAAGTGTTTAAATGTATAAGCTACTGTTAAAGTCTTTGAATGTGTTAGCTGGAGTGCTCTCCTCCTGGTTTGTGTACATATTACCTTATCTCTGCTAGAAAGCCACAGTGCGGCATAGCATTGATTTTAGGATTCTGTGTAATAACAGATGTAGGATGCAAAAAAGTGAGACAGATGTCATTTGCATATCCTACCCAGAATTCCTTGCTGCATATGGGGAATGTGGGATGCAATTCATCGAAATGCTGCGATCTGCAAGTGGCTTCTGCAATAATAAACACACTTATTATAGTGTGGAGGCTATTTATCTCACTTTTTGTCCTCCACCACAACTGTTATATATATATATGTGTGTATACCGACTGGGTGGAGTAAAGGTAACATCACCGCTCTGCGTGGAGAGAGCCTGTGGAGTCATGGGCTTGAGACACCTAACGGTACATACTCGCCACCCAGGACATACTTGAAAAAAAGAGAAATCTCAATGTATCCTTCCTGGTAAAATCCTTTCTCAAAAAAAATATATATATATTAGGGATGTGCGTTTCAGGTTTCAGAATTTTCACAAAATTTCCCGATTCGTGCATTCGGATTCGACCGATTTTCCGAAAATGTTCAGATCTGAAAACGGCAGATCTGAACAAATTTTCATGCCGAAACGAAAACTTTTCGGAATTTTCGAATGGACTAGAAATGTGTAAAATCGGAATTCATTTTCGTTACATTCGTGATTTCGGCTCCATTCCTGATTTCGGTTCCATTTCAGTAATTTCGGACATCGTATTTATATCACTGATTCTGTAATTAAATTTTGTATCATTCCCATCTCAATGTATCCTTCCTGGCAAACCAGAGAAATCTCAATGTATCCTTCTTGTAAAACATGAGAAATCTCAATGTATCCTTCCTGAAAACCAGAGCAATCTCAATGTATCCTTCTTGTAAAACATGAGAAATCTCAATGGCAGAATTATCGTATCGGCAGAATTATCGTATCGTATAATTATCGTATCCGAAAAACCATTAGTTTACGTCAAAACGAATAGACACTTTGAAACGAGGAGAACAGACGTTCTGAAAAACACGAAAACTTCCGAAATCACGAAAAAAAAGTCGATACGAAAAACAAAACGAACCGAACCGAAACGAAAATTGGCTGAAACGAGTCGAAATGAAAATTTACAAAATCCGAACGAACCGAACCGAATCTAACCGAAAAAAAATCGGTGCACAAGCCTAATATATATATATTTTATGTTATTTTACTTCTTTAAGGAAAATAAATATATCAATTTTAAGAAATGAGAAGAAATCACAATAAATATTAGCTTCATTTTCTGGTGGCTGATTTAATGTATAATAATATAATAAACCTCAACAAAGTTTTTAGTTGCGAAGGAACCCATTGGAAGACACACGGGTACGCAAGCTGTACGCATATTAAAATTCTATAGTTGCCTGGTTTTATATTTATCTATCCTAATGAATACGTCCTCTGCTCATCAGGGAATGTTATTGTCATTTGTTCTCATTTCCCGGCACGTATCATAAACCGCATACGATGGCGCAAAAAGCGCTAATACAACAAGCTCGACAGTTTGTAATTGATACAAATGAGATGAGTTTTATAACTATGTATCATCGGTGGCGTCTCAGCTGCTCCGGATCGCGACTCGGGAGATATTCAGCCAGAATGAGGAATGTTCGCAGATTTTCGTTTAGCTAATGAGGTGGAGGATTTTGAATGAGGACACGAAACACGCGTGATATATATTGGTGCAGCTCAAGGAAAAGTGGGGCAAATTTCAAAAGGTGTGGCAATCGCCATGGAAACGGTTTCAAAATTCAGGGTTATTCAGAGAGAGGTGAAAACCAGGAGAATGATTGGAGAAGTGAAAATTCTAGGTCAAAATATCCAAACCAGAAAAATTCTCCCATTTACCTGACTTTCTAAATCGGCTATTTGGTCTAGATTGTTCATTCTCCTGGCAATTCTCCAGGTTTTCACCTCTCTCTCTGAATAACCCTGATTGTGTTGGTTTCCGTAATGATTGCTACATTTTTTTAGGACACTGTAACAATTTTTTATTATAAACATGTATGTACCGGCTCGGTGGAGTAGAGGTAACATCACTGCTCTGCGTGGAGAGAGCCTGTGGAGTAGGCTTGTGCACCGATTTTTTTTTCGGTTCGATTCGGTTCAATTTTTCGGATGTTTAAACTTTTCAATTCGGCTCGTTTCGACCGATTTCTGTTTCGATTCGGTTCGGCTCGACTCGTTTTTCGTGCACATTTTTTTTTCGGAATATCGACCATTTTTCGTATTTTCGTGTCACTTTTGCTCGTTTTTTGTATCGACTTTTCGTGATTTCGGAAATTTTCGTTTTTTCGGAACGTCTGTTCTCGTTTCAAAGCAATAAATTTCGATTTGACACATTTCAAGTCCATTCGAAAATTGCGAAAATATTTCGTTTCGGCTCGGAAAACTTTTCGGATCTGCCATTTTCGGATCTAAAAATTTTCGGAAAATCGGCCGCATCCGAAAACACGAATCGGGAAATTTCGTGAAAATTCCGAAATTCCGAAACCCACATTCGCACATCCCTACTGTGGAGACACAGGTTTGATCCCAGCAAGAGCACCTCTCCACCAGTAAGTGTCCTTGGCGAAGACACTTAACGGTACATACTCACCACCCAGGACATACTTGATTACTGTTTTAAACTGTAATCTGTCATTGTGTTAACTCGTTACCAGGAAAGGCTTAATGATCTTAACATGTACAGCTTGGAAAAAAGACGAGACAGAGGAGATATGATAGAAACATTTAAATACGTAAAGGGAATCCACAAGGTAGAGGAAGGGAGTATATTTAAAAGGAAACAAAGTAGCAAAACAAGAGGACATAGTCTTAGATTAGAGGGGCAAAGTTTTAAAAATAACATCAGGAAGCATTATTTTACTGAGAGGGTGGTGGATACATGGAACAGCCTTCCAGTAGAAGTGGTAGAGGCCAAAACAGTAATTGAATTTAAGCAGGCATGGGATAGGCATAAGGCTATCCTAAACAAAAGATAAATCCAGGTAAAGTATCCATGTAATTGGGTGACTAGATGGGCCGAAAGGTTCTTATCTGCCGACATTTTTTTATGTTCTATGTTTCTATGTTTAGAAAGCTTGAGTAATGTTCTCACTGTTTGTATCTAAATCCAAATAGATTACACCAAAACCTCCCTTAGAAGATGTTGTGATTTTGTGTATGCAAATGACCTGTGTGTGACTGTATAAATGTGTCTCTGATTAAAGCAATTCAGTCTAACCCTGAAAGACAACAGATCTACAGTGTCGCCTTATTTCTGGGGGATGCTAGCAGGTCCTGTGTCCCGGTCCTTAAGCTTCGTCTAAGGACTGGAGGAAGGCACGAGAGTCTGCCTGGATAGAACACGGGGATCCTGCGAGGAAGCGGCATTTGCAGATGTGACCCTATTGGGTACAGAGATCTGTCACAATAAATACCAAGGAGTCGCTGCCACCCCCAAATTATTTAAGGGATATGAGCAGCACAAACTACATATTTAACTGTCTAGGAACCAGGTAAGGTTATTTAATTTATACATAAATTTTGCGGAAATTCACATTTCAATGCTGACAAGGGATCGGTTTCTCTGTACATTAAATAAGAATCAGCGTGTCTCACCTTCCTCTTGCCGAAAAGGAAGATAAAATATAATATTTGTTGTGTCAATATAATAAGGTTTACCCTTAGTATTTCTGCTGGCCAGGCTCAGGAATGGGGTGTGTTTATGGCATGTGTTGAGATTGGTAAGAATTCTAAGTGACAACATACAATGCATCTTTGTTTCCAGTGTCTGTCATATTTAAACATCACCAGAAGCACCGTAGACTTTCGATCTAGTGCAGATCCCATTATTTGACAAGAAGATATTCACCTAAGTGCTCTCTGCTGTTTGAATATAAACAATATGTTTCTCCGTGTGATGGAACCAGGGATGGACTGACAGCAATCCAGGCAATATGAGGACGGAATCTGATCCAGAAAACACTCTCGTAGCAGTGACTTTGTATGCAGAGCCGCTGTCCATTTCTATGCTCACTTTCCTGAACCACATATGAAGCCTCGAATAAAGGCAGGAATGTAAATGCGGGACAGATTTATCAATTAATCCTGCCCTGGGGTATGCCTGGACAATGCAGAGACACTAAAAAATAAGTGGGAGCTCAGCAAGGTTTCTGCCCTCAATTAGTCCCACTTAATTTTGGTATTAAAGGACCACTCTGCTCATCCTCACCCTGCTTTATCTTTTTAATTACACCCCGTTCTGGTGTTAATGCTGGATGAAGCAGAGGAGTTTCCTCCACTCCATCCAGCTTCACCAGGAGGCCGGATTTTTGAATTTCCTGGCTGCCGATCACTAGATCGGTCATTAGTGACATCAGCACCCAGGCAGCGTGCCGTCGTCACCCTCTCCGAGACCAATCGCTGTAGCAATCAGCCTGAGGCATCGATGGATCGTATCTGCGCATGCGCAAACAGCTTTGAGCTATCACTCGGAGCAGGCGCTACGGAACTTGTGTACGTGGAGTGGTCAAGTCCAGTAGCACTGCACAATTTGCGTCTCCTATGCTACGCAAGCTGCAGATATCTGGAGATATCACTGGGTGAAGTGGAGGAGTTTCCTCAACCCCACACAGTGTCACCAGCAGCCATAATTTTTGAATTTCCCAGCTGCCGGTCACTAGATCTGTCACCAGTGACATTGGCACACCGAGAGCATGCCGACGTCCCTCTGAGACTAATCGTTGCAGTGAGCCGTCTCAGAGAGGCAGCTGATGGATCGGATCTGTGAGTGTGCGTGCAGCTCTGATCCATCGTTCTGCGCAGGCGCCATGGAACAATACGCAGTCTGCGGTTCCTGCTCTATGCAAGTTGCGTAGGAGCATAATTTGCAGACAAAATCTTTAGGGACTTGGGTTTCTGGAATCACTGAGCCAAAGAGGAGGAGCTGCGCACGGCGAGGGAGAAAAGGTGAGTAAAAATTACCCAAAATAAAAAAATATATAAACAATTATTGGGCAGAGGCTGCAGTTTCTGCCCTAATATTTAAGGGCAAAATAAGGGAACTCCATTTTTTTAACAGAGTACCCCTTTAATGTATTATAGGGTATCCTATGGTAAAGACGCACATTTAAAACAAAAAAATGATGTAGTTGATGATGAAAATATATATATTTTTTAAATGATGCAGTTAAAAAGTTGTATCTTTGAAAAAGACACTTCAATTTCTATTTCCCTAATTAGAGCATCATTCTCAATAGGTTAGAAATTAGTGTTAAATATTAGGGTTAGGGTTAGAAATCTATACATTAGGGTTAGAGCTACACATTAGTTATAGGTTACTATTTGTGCTTGGTTCGTGGTTAACCCTAACTTTCTGCATCAATTTTAGGCAACAGATTCTGCTTCTTCCTTTAATGTGAGCGCAGCCCTTTCCCTAACCCCAATTCCTAACCCTAACCCTACCAATGGGTAAAGATGCTCTATTTCTATATAGATATCGGAGCGTCTTTTTCAAAGGCATTATTTGAGGTGGAATAAAAGCCATGTCTTTCTGATAATATATATATCCATATATCTTCAATATGGGTTTAATAAGTGGAGCTTTAGGGAAAATGTATTATAAAAAAATATATATTTATTGTGATTTAACAGGGAAACATATGATGGAACACTTAAGTAAGATCTATTGAAGTCCAAATTCACCAAGATTTCTCCAATTAACTCAAACACGAGTTCGATATTAATGTATAAAAGGGTATACTATGGAAAATATGTGTCTTCAAAAAATGTACGAGCCAAAAAAGCTGCATCTTCAGAAAAAGACACTTCAATTTGACTGCAGCCAAATTTTTACACCCCTGCCTTATTGGGTGTTATTCTCACTAATCAATAGCTAGGGTTAGAAATTAGGTTTAGGGATGTGCATTTCGGAATTTTCTTGAAATTTCCCGATTCGTGCATTCGAATTCGGCCGAATTTCCGAAAATTTTCAGATCCGAAAACGGCAGATCCGAACAAATCTTCGTGCCGAAACGAAAACTTTTCGGAATTTTCGAATGGACTAGAAATGTGTAAAATCGAAATTCATTTTCGTTCCATTCCTGATTTCGGTTCCATTTCAGTAATTTCGGACATCATATTTATATCGCTGATTCTGTAATTAAATTTTGTGTCATTCCCATCTCAATGTATCCTTCCTGGAAAACCAGAGAAATCTCAATGTATCCTTCTTGTGAAACCAGAGAAATCTCAATGTATCCTTCCTGGTAAAATCCTTTATAAATAAATAAATAAATGTATCCTTTTTGTAAAAAATGAGAAATCTCAATGTATCCTTGTAAAACAAGAGAAATCTCAATGTATCCTTCCTGGAAAACCAGAGAAATCTCAATGTATCCTTCTTGTAAAACAGGAGAAATCTCAATGTATCCTTCCTGGTAAAATCCTTTATAAATAAATAAATAAATGTATCCTTTTTGTAAAAAATGAGAAATCTCAATGTATCCTTCTTGTAAAACCAGAGAAATCTCAATGTATCCTTCTTGTAAAACCAGAGAAATCTCAATGTATCCTTCCTGGGAAACCAGAGAAATCTCAATGTATCCTTTTTGTAAAGCATGAGAAATCACAATGTATCCTTCTTGTAAAACATGAGAAATCACAATGTATCGTTCTTGTAAAACATGAGAAATCTCAATGGCAGAATTATCGTATCGGCAGAATTATCGTATCGTATAACTATCATATCCGAAAAACCATTAGTTTACGTCAAAACGAATAGACACTTTGAAACGAGGAGAACAGACGTTCCGAAAAACCCGAAAATTTCCGAAATCACGAAAAAAATCGATAAACGAAAATCGACCGAAACGAAATTTACAAAATCCGAACGAGCCGAAACGAAAATCGGCCGAAAGGAGTCGAAATGAAAATTTACAATATCCGAACGACCCGAAGCGAATCAAACGAAAAAAATAAAATCGGTGCACACGCCTAATTAGGGTTAGGATCGGGGTTAGGATCAGTATTTCAAATTAGGGTTAGGGTTAGGATCGGGGTAAGGATCAGTATTTCAAATTAAGGTTAGGGTTAGAAATTAGGGTTTGGATCAGGTTAGGATCAGCATTTCAGATTAGGGTCAGGGTTAGGCTTGGTGTTAGGATCAGCATTTAAAATTAGGGTTAGGGTTGGTGTTAGGATCAGCATTTCAAATTAAGGTTAGGATTAGAAATTAGGTTTAGGATCGGGGGTTAGGGTTAGAAATTAGGGTTAGGGTTAGAAATTAGGATTTGGAACAGGGTTAGGATGAGCATTTCAAATTAGGGTTAGGGTTACAAATTAGGGTAAGGTTACTATTTGTGCAGTTCCTCCTGCAAAAACAGTGAACTGATCGATATTTAGACCCTGTTATTGTAGGTCTAGAGGTTTCCTCAATTAAAGCCAGAGACCAGTTTTCAGGTGCAGATACCTAATAAATCGAGAGCGAAGTGCCATGAAAACATACTGGGCTGTAACAATCTATTATTCTATATTTGTGCAGAACTCTGTTCTGGAGACACAAACGTCTGCTGTAAATCAGCGTAGCAAAAAATGAAATAAACAGACTCCGTAATATTCTCCACCAGTTTGACAGCGTGGTGTAACGTTTGGGATGACCTCAGGTTGTCAGCAGGGATGTGAAGAACCAGAGCTACCAATATTCCATACATAAATTCTGTCTAGATTCATGATGGCTTCTAGCAGACGTACACAAATATTATTCCACCCGGACCTGTTTTCGATGCCCTCTACTCCTTTCTTCAAGGTCTTGGATTTAATTGTGAAGATGACTGATCTTCTGCTCACACGAATTCACCGGGGTGAAGTCCTCTCCTGTACAGCGTCCCAGATTTTGAAGATGCTGGGACAGACTGTGATATAACGGTATGAGAGGTCTTTCAACTAGATTTCACTGAAGAACCTGATGAACCTTCAATATCTATTAGACCTAATGGGGGGCAGAGGATATAAAATATGCTCCAATTGCTATCACACAGGGAGACAAAGGGGGTTATTCAGAGAGAGCCGATCTGGCCCCGAAATGGCACCAAATAGGAAATTTCCCCGTACGGTGACCTTTCGGGGTCATTCAGAAACAGGCAGTTCGCCAACTTTTGGTGAACTGCCAGCTAGTACGGTGCCTGTTCGACGGCAGTGAAATCCTCCATAGAGAATCAATGGTTAATCCATTCAGAGACACCGAACAGCAGTGAAAAGTTGTCGAAGCGCCCTGCTGTTCGGTGGTTTAATTCGGCAGGTTTATTCAGGAGAATCCCATAGGTTTCAATGTTAAAAATATTCCTGTTTTAATCCAATATCTAATAAACCATTTATTATTTTAATCTGCAGCAAAAAGTCTCCGTATTTGTTGATCTTTTAGGATCTTTAAGGCATTTTTCTGGATTTTTTTTTGATAATAATTTTTTTCCGCTTTATTTTTAATATCGTTTTTTCTTTTTTCTGTAACAGACCGTTTTATTATCATTCATAGGATCTTATATGAAAATTCCAGCCATTTCCGTCCAGTTTTTTTTTTTTTTGCAAACAGCGTTTCAATTTAGACACTTTCAAACGTTTTTTTTTTACCCTGTTCGTCAGCTTGTCGGCTTTTTCCGGCAGCTGGTCTGTGCTGTGTTCGGCGGCTCATTAGCTTTTTCCGGATGTGTTTGGCATGTTTTTTGTGGCGGTTCAATACATCGGATCATATCGGATGCGTTTTTTTCGGCGTTTCTTGGGCTTTTTTTTTTTGGTGGGTTTGCAGTGGATTTTCCGATCCGTTCCCTGCACTCCGTGGACCCAGTGGTGAATGCTGAATTCACAGCAGGGTGGGAGATTTGATTCCCCGAAGTGCAGGGAACAAGACAGCACCAAAATGTTGGCGACATTTCAGTGCTCTCTGAATAACCCCCATAGGTTTATAGTGTATCAAGACCCTAAACGCTCGAATATGGCGACAGAGGAGGAGACTAGCTGAATGTTTTGGTTTAAAATTACAAGAATACCTCTTGGAACACCAACCCCCAGAACTGGAGGAAAGTAGGTGCTAGATCAGGGCTATCAAAGTCACGGCCGACCAAATGTTGATGCATACAATTCCCTTGAAAATTATTGGAAGCCAATAGATGGTCAGGGGATCATGGGAGTTGTAGTTGAGAAACATCTGGGGATCCCGAGCTTGACAGCCCAGCTCTAGACATGGCTCAAATATGAGGCTCCTCTTGTAAAGCCAAAAAAAAGCTATACAATTGTTACACTATTTGCTCAATACATCAATTAACCCCTTCACTACAGTGATCGTGTATCAGTAGTAGCAGATACAACAGCCCAAGATCATGTTAACACAATCTGAGGTTATGCTGTACCATTGCAAATGAAATTAATTTGTTGCAAATGCATTCCTTTTGCATTTGGGCTCCAGGTCATGTCCCTAAAGTTCTAATAGTGTGGACATGATGCCCAAGGTGCTAAGGCGTTCTAAAACCACCCGGGAAATGTCACTATCAAACCTTTCCTCTGCTGATCCTGCATGGAGACCAGAACTGCAGTAACTCTTTTTGGTCACTAGATGGCAACATCTACCTGCCAAATAGGTCCTCATAGTAAGGAATACATTGGGAATATTCCCAAATATTTCTTACTGTATAATTAAAATTGATTAAAAACAACATACTGGTTCCAGATGGTGTTTTTTTCTTGGTAGCGAAGGTGTTAATAAAGGCTTCCATTAATGCGTTCTGTTGGTATATTTGTCTGGAATATCAGTTTTAATGCCACGGGCAAGTTGACAATGCACTCAAATTCCACCGTGTGGGGCCCGTTTGAATGACGCCCTAGGCGAATGCCTATTTTGCCTAAATATAGAGCCGCCTCTGATGACTATCAGCCATTCATTGTGCAGCACTGCACTTACACGTGTGTGTCCTCTGGACCCGGCTCACCCTACAGTAACGACAGGCCTGTTCTTAGCCAGCCTATAAATAAAAAAACATTCCATTTACAGAGAATTCTCGACTGAAACAGTAGGGGTTATTCAGATAGAGCCGATCTGGCCCCGAAATGTCACCGAACAGTGAAATTCAGCATACGGTGAAATTTCTTGGCCATTCTGCTATTCACAGAGCAGGCAATTCGCCAAATTTTGGCGAATTGCCTGCACGTGCGTTGCTGTTTCGAGGGTAGTGAAATCCCCATAGAGAAGCAATGGATAATCTATTCAGAGACACCAAACAGCAGAGAAAAGTTGCCAAAGTGCCCTGCAGTTCGGTGTTTTCATTCGGCAGGTTTATTCAGGCGAATCCCATAGGCTTCAATGTTAAAAATATTCCCGTTTTAATACAATATCTAATAAACCGTTCATTATTTTATTCTGCAGTAAAAAGTCTCTTAATTTATAGATTTTTTAAGGATCTTTTAGGCATTTTTTGGGCAAATTTTCTTTCCTTTTTTTTAACACATCGTTTTCCATTTTTCCTTTACAGACCTTTTTATTATCATTCATAGGATTGTATGTGTAAATTCCAGGCCGTTTCATTCAGTAGTTTTTTTACAAACTTTAAACTTTGAAACTTTCAAGCGTAATGTTTTGGGTTTTTTCACCCCGTTCGTCAGCTTGTCGGCTTTTTCCAGCGGCTGCTCTGCGATGCGATCGGTACTCGTCGGCTTTTCCGGTGTTCGGCGTGGTTTTTTCTACGGTTTCTGCGGGTTTTCAGCGAGTAGGAAAAGGGAAGTGCTCATGCCACTGTACAGAGCACTGGTGAGACCTCACTTGGAGTACTGTGTGCAGCACTGGAGACCGTATCTCTAGAAGGATATAGACATCTTAGAGAGAGTTCAGAGAAGGGCTACTAAAATGGTGTACGGCTTGAAGGAGAAAAGTTACCAGGAAAGGCTTAATGATCTGAACATGTACAGCTTGGAAAAAAGACGAGACAGAGGAGATATGATAGAAACATTTAAATACATAAAGGGAATCCACAAGGTAGAGGAAGGGAGTATATTTAAAAGGAAACAAAGTAGCAAAACAAGAGGACATAGTCTTAGATTAGAGGGGCAAAGGTTTAAAAGTAACATCAGTTTGTATTATTTTACTGAGAGGGTGGTGGATACATGGAACAGCCTTCCAGTAGAAGTGGTAGAGGCCAAAACAGTAATTGAATTTAAGCAGGCATGGGATAGGCATAAGGCTATCCTAAACAAAAGATAAATCCAGGTAAAGTATCCATGTAATTGGGCAGACTAGATGGGCCAAAAGGTTCTTATCTGCCGACATTTTTCTATGTTTCTATGTTTCTATGAGTGTTCGGCTGGTTTGCAGACAGTTTTCCCTGTACTCTGGGAACCCTGCGGTGAATGCTGAATAGAAACATAGAAACATAGAAAAATGTCGGCAGATAAGAACCTTTCGGCCCATCTATTGGGATTCCCTTTACGTATTTAAATGTTTCTATCATATCTCCTCTGTCTCGTCTTTTTTCCAACCTGTACATGTTAAGATCATTAAGCCTTTCACGGCAGGGTGACGAACTGTGATCCCCCAAAGTGCAAGGAAGTACGGGGAACGAGAGTTCAGAGGCTCTCTGAATAAACCTGAATGTTTGCAAAGCTTTTCCTCCACCCGACGCTGTAGTTTTTTTTTTGTAACTTTACAATATATACATATATATATAAAATCGTAATTTCATAATATGATAATGAGGTCTCTGTATTTAGGTTCCCCAAATCATAAATCCCAAGGTTTTGATACATTGTGCTCCAAAGCCATTCAGCAACGTATTTTTCTGCATACATCACGGCGCGCTCACGCTGTATTCTGCGGATCGTGCTGCTGTCAGGACGCATGCCATGTTCAATCAGTCTCACCAGTCCAAAGAAGGTCGAGGAGCTTTATAGCCGGTTTAATTTGAAAGAATGTGCTGCGGGCCTTTCATGCTCCGAAGCCATCCATTCCTTATGATTTTTTTTTAAAGAGGGTCATCAGACTGAAGCCTTTTGGGAAGTATGGCATGCGGGGAACACAAGGACACCTCTATGATGAGTGAGAGCCGAGATTTACTCTGAAATGATTGAATGAAGCAACGAGTCTCCATCAATACTCTTTTGCCTGACATGTTGTACAGCCGGCAGCAAAAAGCATGGGAGATCAGAGCTCACAGCATCCGAGCGGCCCAGTAACATGCATATGATATCACAACAATAAAGGCAAGCATAATGCTCTCCAATAACTGCCAAAGTCATACAGACATGGATTCTACGCACAATGTTCAGGCAATTTCAAGAAAGTCAATCACAGCCACTAGATATCTGGCAGGAAGCCCATATTAAGCGCCGAGTAGCGTATCCAAAGCCTTCATCATAGGACTAGAGCACTAGAAAGATTAAGAGAATATACGTTATAATACTAAAATGGTTTTGAGCATTATACCTTCATTATTTGCTGTAAATATCGCAACTACTGTAGATACTCGAGTATAACGCGATGGGTAGAGATTTATTATGGAAATGAGAGAATACTCAAGACTCGAATATAACGCGAGGAGCAAAATTATAGAAACATAGAAACATAGAAAAATGTCGGCAGATAAGAACCTTTCGGCCCATCTAGTCTGCCCAATTACATGGATACTTTACCTGGATTTATCTTTTGTTTAGGATAGCCTTATGCCTATCCCATGCTTGCTTAAATTCAATTACTGTTTTGGCCTCTACCACTTCTACTGGAAGACTGTTCCATGTATCCACCACCCTCTCAGTAAAATAATGCTTCCTGATGTTACTTTTAAACCTTTGCCCCTCTAATCTAAGACTATGTCCTCTTGTTTTGCTACTTTGTTTCCTTTTAAATATACTCCCTTCCTCTACCTTGTGGATTCCCTTTCCGTATTTAAATGTTTCTATCATATCTCCTCTGTCTCCTCTTTTTTCCAAGCTGTACATGTTAAGATCATTAAGCCTTTCCTGGTAACTTTTCTCCTTCAAGCCGTACACCATTTTAGTAGCCCTTCTCTGAACTCTCTCTAAGATGTCTATATCCTTCTGGAGATACGGTCTCCAGTACTGCACACAGTACTCCAAGTGAGGTCTCACCAGTGCTCTGTACAGTGGCATGAGCACTTCCCTTTTCCTACTGCTAATACCTCTCCCTACACAACCAAGCATTCTGCCAGCATTTCCAAGCATTCTGCCAGCATTTCCTGCTGCTCTATTACATTGACTACTTACCCTTAGATCCTCTGAAATAATGACCCCTAAATGAAAGTATACTGTGCCGGTAAACAAATAAAATCCTTCCAGGTTCTCTTAACACAGTCAGGCTCCCCCCCCCCTCAGGCCAGGGTGTTCTGCTCTAGAATGATTGTAGTTGTTACTAAGTATGAAGCCGTCGGCCACCCGTCTTCTTTACTTGCGATAAGATGGCCGGCGAAGCGAGGTGACACAGTGATCTGAGTCAGAACCATGGACAGTCGCCGATGGAGAAACAAATATTATCGATCTATTTCTTCATATCAGCACCATGGATAACGAAAGGCTTGTAACTATCCATGGTACTAATACTGACAAAATGTATTGTATCAAAATTCATTGCTTAACAGAACACATACGGACGGACTGTGAGAAGATAATCCAGCTGTATGTGTTCTGCAAAGAAAAAAACAGACCTCGTTATACATTTAAAATAAGTTAGGAAGAACCCTAAATATTAACCCAAAAATTCCCGAAAAATGCAAAAATGATCCTAACAAATAAACTTCTTGCTGTAAGTGAAAAAAATAAATGCTTTACGATATATTTAATAAAAACGGGAATTTTGCACTGGAACAAGTGAAAAAAGTGACTGACGATAAAAAATTACGAAATCAGCAACGGAACTTTTCGTTTTTTCGGAACCTTCGATTTTCCTCGTTTCAAAGTGTCTACGATAATTCTGGCGATTCTATCGTGTTTTTTTTTATTAAATAAAGATCCTTTTTTTTTATGAATAATTGAATATACATTTCAGAACTTTATTTAATCATATTAAAATGGTATGAAAGCCAAGGAACAAAAAAAATGAACAAAACGATTTAAAAAACGCTAAACTGACCCGAATGCCACAAGAAACAAGTGATACGCATTTACAAATACAAAATTTACAGAATCAGCGATATAACCGATAATAGTTAAATATACGATTTCCAGAATTACCGAAATGGAACCGAAATCATGAATGGAACCGAAATCATGAATAGAGCAAAAATAAATTTCGATTTGACACATTTCAAGTCCATTCGAAAAATCCAAAAATTTTTCGTTTCGGCTCGGAAAACTTTTCGGATCTATCGGTTTTCAGGTCCGATCCGATTCGGAAATTTGGCCGAATCCGAAGACACGAATCGGGAAATTTCGTGAAAATTCCGAGATTCCGAAACCCGAAACGCACATCCCTTGTGTGTATTTCGTTGCCGGTCCGGTTCGGAAACATCGGACGAATCTGAAGCACTGAATCGGCCCGTTTCGTGAGAAAAACAAATCGATCCAAAACTAAACGCACATCCCTACTTTGCCTTAGGTTTACATCAATCTGATCCCACAACTGAGGAAACCTATGTCGTGTGCTTGTCTGTTTGTTCTGTGCCTAAACCTATACCATGTGCCTAATGGGTCTGCTCCCAAACTTGAGGAAACCTTCACCATGTTCATACTGGTCTGATTCCACAGCAAACAGACAGGAAGTAACCCTAAATGCCAGGCAACACGTATGTTCCGTGCATGAAGATGCAAGCAACATCTCTGGACCATTGTTCCAAGCAGGGATGATTAATATAGGGGTTCTTGGAGCTGTAGTTCCAGGTCCAAGGCCTGAGAAAGACCCATTGCATGCAGGCCCAGAAATCCAAATACTGCATGACAAAACATGAAAAATAGGCTCATTAATTCGGCCCTGGTTACAACCGGAGTTGAGCCTTGTCAGGAAGAGTGGAATATTTTCGTTCAGTGAGACCATACTCAGAGCCCTATTCCAAGGTTGGTGTAAACTTAACCAGAGCTGTTGCAATCTTATCATTAGGGATGTGCGTTTCGTTTCGTACCGATTCGTTTTTCTCACTAAACGGGCCGATTCGGTGCTTCGGGTTCGTCCGACGATCCGAACCGGGCCGGCAACGAAATACACACCATACGCAATATTTCCCAGTATGAAGGAAAAAATTTCGTTATTTCGTATGGACATGAAATTTGTAAAATCGCAAGTCATTTTGGTTCTACTCGCGATTTTGGTTCTGTTTCTGGTTCATTTCGGACAACGTATTTTCGTATCGTTTAGAATCCGTTTTGATTCCGTTGCTGATTTCGTAATTTTGTATCGTCAGCCACTTTTTTCACTTGTTCCAGTGTTTTCTTTCTGCATCAAAAATATATTTATTTTAAATATTTAATTAGCTTTTCTCTAAATCCCCGGTCTAACAATACAGGATATTGATATTTTATATGATTAAATAAAGTTGTGCAATGTTTGCAACAGTGATGTGTTGTAGGAAAAGCTCTATGATTGGTTGGCTTCACTGTCAGTCACTTTTTTCACTTGTTTCCACTCTAGTGCTTTCAGCTCCTTCAATATGATATTATAAATAACTAGCTTGTCCTTTAATCCCCAGTCTAACAGTACAAGATAATATGATTAAATAAAGTTGTGCAATGCATATTCATAGGAAAAAAAGGATCTTTCATCAAAAACTATACGTCCGAAGGAACGAATCGGCAGGATTACCGTATCGACCGAAATATCGGAGCATCCGAAATACCATACATCTAAAGTCAAAAAGAAAATCCGAGAACAAGGATGGACCCTTTGAAACGAAGAGAACAGACGATCCGAAATTCCCCGATTTCATGAAACAATAAATCGATACAAAAAACCGAGCCGAAACAAAACGAGCTGAAACAAAATGGGCCGAAACGATCCGAAACAAAACTTTTGAAAAACCGAACGTTCCGAAATGAAACAAAAAAAAAACGCGTGAACATCTCTACTTATCATAGCCATTATTGTCTATGGAGTTGCTAAGTGTACATCAGGTCTGGTTAAGTTTACACCAATCTCGGAATAGGGCCCTCAGTGCTTAATTATAGGTAGTTGTTTAGGCTCTTGAAGAAGTCTTTATTTGCCGGAAGTGTGTTAAGCGATTGTTTGGAGTTGGTCCCATATTCTCTGGTCTGGCCGACTTTCTTCCCTTGAGCCGCCTACACCAAATCCTTTGGAATATTGTTTCGTCGTTGGTAAAGACCATGAGATCTCTTCAAAGTCTCCAATCACTCTTGTCTTCTAATTGTGGCACAGACTGATGTCTAACAAGGCAATTCTTCTCACATCCTGACCTTTTCACTTGCCAGTGAAGGCTGGTACCATATGGTAACATCTAGACATGCTCTGCCTGCCGTTTCGCGTTAATCATTGTGACAGTTTGTATTCCATGATTTTTATTTTTTAATGTTCTATTAAGAAGCTCTATCGCGCCATACATCTTTTTTCTTCTTGTACTTTATTCCATTCGTGTTCTCTGGTGAATCCGTCTGCGGCATCCGGTGCTCTGAAGGTCCAGGTACTGTTTCATTGTTACACGTCCCACGAGGTATTACCCGGCATCATATATATTATCACTTATATATTATTTATAGGTTTATTTATTGGGTTTGTGCCTTTCCAGAGCGTTGTATTTCTTCTTACATTGATTCCACAATCTTTGCATTCATTGTATTTGCTATCCTATGGGAAAGACGCATGTAAGAGAACGAGTCCTTGTTCCATTATCACGTTTTTAGATGCGTTTTTAAAGACACGACCACAGACGTTTTTAGATGCAGAATTTGGAGACAGTTGAATGCTGCGCTACGGTTTTAGTGTTAGAAATAAGGGTTAGGTTTATGGTTAGCGTTAGGGTTAGAAATGAGGGTTTTGGGTTATAACTTAACCCTACTGAGAAAACCAAAAGGGGGAAGTCAGTCATATGTCTGATGGACTCATAGAGCTGCAGTTATTACGAATTTTAGGTAAACCGGAACAGGTGACGTCTTTCTATCATGACTTACTCTATGAATTCCACACAGGTTGATTGGAGAAGATGTTTTTGCCAACTCCAATAGCCCACCAATTCTCGACTGCCTGTTTGCTGCTCATGGATTGTGATAGCAACACATACCTTGTTCATAGGGTTGCCAGTTCAGCCATGTTTTTCTGTACACATATTACTATTTCATGCAGCCGGGGCACACAAAGAAGGTGCTGCCCTGCAATGTGTATAATCCATATTCTTCAGGAGGAAAATCAGTTTTCTAATCAAGACGGGTCACCTGAGATTCCTCTTTTATTTCTCACCTGCAGCATATGAGTTATACATACTGCAGGGCTGTATTTTCATGCCCTGCCCATCAGCATGAAGCAATTATGTGTGTCCTGGAAAACATGGCGGACCATGGTTAGAAGAAGGACCAGGATAGCTCAGCTTGACTTGTTTCCAGCCATGGAAGTTCTCAAACTATTTTTAATTCAAAATATCACATTGATCATATAAAACCTGGATTACAGCAGGTCAGTGTTTTGGTAAGAGCCGTCACGCCAGTGATGTAATAGTACATAGGCCATTTTTCTATCCATTTCACCACCTCCCATAGCACGAGTCTGTTTCATGATGTGGTTTGGCACTATTGTTATTTTATAGCCATTTCGCACATTTTAAGGAGGATCTCTTTGAATTGACAAATACTCACGGGACTGGAAGACTGAAGGACTTGTTGACTGTTGACTTTGAAGATTGATCATTGCTCGCTGTCACAATCAACCTTGAACAGCTCCGTTGTTATGCAGCAAGAGATACATTAAGGCTCCATCCTCGGATTGATGTTATTTCCCCTCAGTAATATAGCAATTACGTTTTGTGATTCAGTCTTGGCCTTTTCCGCTTTACTCGAACCATGTTGAAGCCTTTTCCAAGTGGTACTTGGCCAGTAGTTACCCTGTGATTTATTACGCCTAAATATGTGTTTTCAGTGGTGTCACCTTCAACTGGGTCGGCCATCCTGCTAAAGGTCTCAGCAATCACCAATGGCCGTGCTCTCGTTGTCCGTTCATCATGGCTGATTTATACAATGCTGTAGAAACGTCAGTTTGGTTAGTAGCTGCGTTTTTGTTGAGAGGATCACTGCACGTTCTCTCGTTGGCTCTCGGGGTGGAATCTCAGGCACTTTCACATAATTCTTCCTTGAAAATGTAATGGCGGTAAACGCTGGAACACGATGATCCGGAGGTCGTCATTTAATGGTTTGTAAACGGGTTTATCTACAGACAAAAATATACAGAACATAGAGTAAAAACCCCTAACACCAAGTGATAATTGATATGCCAATTTCACACTCATAAACATCGAGTAAATCAAGAATGTAGGTAGCTCCGTTGTTATGTAGCAAGAGATACATTAAGGCTCCATCCTCGGATTGATGTTATTTCCCCTCAGTAATATAGCAATTACTTAGATTACGTAGATTATTCTTTCTTCATTTTTTGTCATTGCCACGTATCTCCAATGACACTTTGAAAGAAATAATGCAGTAATAGTGAAGGACCATAAAAACCATTAAAATTTAACCAATTTGTTGCGCTTACGATAATTATTTAATTAAAACATTTATCGCATATTTAATTCACCCGATCCCAGAGGTACACAGCTATTCAAAGCCTATGTCCAGCTGGCTCAGGATCCATCACTCAACGCGTTTGGTCCTTATAACTTCTTCAGGAGTGACCTTTAAATGCTTCTTCCACGGTTATATACCTTACAGTAATAAGAAAAATTTATTCAACTGTGATTGTATACGCCCACACCGATGGGTATCTTCCTCCGTTGCCAGGAAGCTTTTCTCTCCGATACATCACATCCGGTTACGAAACCTCCGGCCAAATTTCCTTTGCGTTCTCGGGTTACCCTTGGAAATGAAAATATCCTCCTCCTTCTTTGCATCATTACGCATCTGAGATTTGATTTGTTGCACCTCCTGGAGCATATACACAGCCTCTTCCGATTTCAACTAGTAATCCCAATAACTCCCGTAATCAAAATCTTTGTCGGAGTTATTGGGACTACTGGAGGAAATCGGAAGAGGCTGTGTATATGCTCATGTAAGATTGGGAGACCACCGCTGCCAAGGAGAGCTCCAGGACGTGCAACAAATCAAATTTCAGACGCGTAATAATGCAAAGAAGGAGGAGGATATTTTCATCTCCAAGGGTAACCCGAGAACGCAAAGGAAATTCGGCCAGAGGTTTCGTAACCGGATCTGATGTATCGGAGAGGAAAGCTTCCTGGCAACGGAGGAGGATACCCGTCGGAGTGGGCGTATACAATCACAGCTGAATGAATTTCTCTTATTACCGTAAGGTATATAACCGTGGAAGAAGCATTTAAAGGTCACTCCTGAAGAAGTTATAAGGACGAAACGCGTTGAGTGATGGATCCTGAGCCAGCTGGATGTAGGCTTTGAATAGCCGTGCACCTCTGGGATCGGGTGAATTATATATGCGATAAATTAAATTATTGTAAGCGCAATAAATTGGTTATATTTTAATGGTTTTTATGGACCTTCACTATTACTGCATTATTTCTTTCAACGTGTCATTGGAAATACGTGGCAATGACAAGAAATGAAGAAAGAATAATCTACATTGGCTACCTACATTCTTGAGTTACTCGAAGTTTGTGAGTGTGAAATTGGCATATCAATTAACACTTGGTGTTAGGGGTTTTTACTCTATGTTCTGTATATTTATCTACAAACAAGTTGGTTCAGACCATTAGTGTCCCCAACATGTCTGCATATTAGTTTGTTTCTTTCTTAATTTCACACAGGCTGTTCGGGGGTAAATTAATTTTTGGGAATATTGAAACAGTCCAAGTATCACATCTCTACCTAGTGATTTTTATTTTATTTTTTTACTTTAAAAAACTTCTGTCCATCTTTTATGTGGGTCCATTCAGTGGAGAGTCCTCCATTAGTGCATGGAAGATACATGCTGTGATGTTACACTTTGGTGCGCACAAAATCGCCCGTACGTAATGTGACTAGATGTGGCTCCAGTGAGGAGAGCAAGAAGCAGATGTCCTCTCCGCTACAGACTGAGAAAAGAGAATCTCGACAAATGGAATGACATATTGCCTTGACAAACCGTGCAAACATTCATATGTGCTTCACAGTCATTACCAGATTACATCGCCCACTATATGAGCATTCACACGCTGCACATCCAAAGCTAGAAACATAAACACACACGTATACTACACACATATACACACATATGCAGGTATGTACTAAGGGCCCTAATCCAAGGTTGGTGTTAACTCAACAACTCCATAGAGTTTGGGCAATATTCCATAGTTGGTGCTAATGTTGTGTCTCGATATGTAAGCGTTAGCGCTAGGAATAGTAAGCTTAATGTCTGGCAATCTTGACGCTATAGTCAGGTGAAAACGTGTTGTGCCTCACAGCTTGCGTGAGCTTACTGTGCTTTGTGTTTTCTATTCTTAACATGGGTAGAGCGATTATTTTTTAGCGTCCTAAAAGCTGGTGTTAAATGATTCTGCAAATGCAAAAATCATTTAACACGCTCCAAAACCCCCCCTAAAAATCCAATACTCAACCAGGGGCGTCGCAAGGGGGCGGGGGTGTGGCCTGCACCGGTTGACACCACCCCCTATTTTTACACAAAAATATTTTACCAGGAAGGATACAATGAGAATTCTCTATTTTCAAGTACGTCCTGGGTAGGCAAGGCCTAGGCTGGCACTTTCCAGGGGGTGGCAAAAAAAAACACCACAAAGAGGATATTCACAGAGCACCGAAATGACGCAGACATTTCAGTGTTCTGTTGTTCCCCGCACTTTGGGGAATCAAATTTCCCCGGTGAATTCACCACAGGGTCCCTGAAGTGCAGGGAATCAGCCACCGAATGCTGCCGCAAACCCGTCGCCTGCTGTTTTAAAAAGAACTACTGAACGAAAATGTCTGGAATTTACATATAAGTTCCTATGAATGATAATAAAAATGTCTGTTACAGAAAAAAACAAAAGCTGCTATTTGAAAAAAAAAAAGGTATTTTTTTGGGAAAAATGCCTAAAAGATACTAAAAAAAATTAAATCAATAAATAAAGAGATTTTTTACTATGGATTAAAGGAATAAATGGTTCATTAGAGATTGGATAAAAACAGGAATATTTTTAACATTGAAACCTTTGGTGTTCGTTCGCCCTGAATAAACCCGCCAAATGAAAACACCGGACATCAGGACATTTCTTTGCTGTTCGGTGTCTCTGAACAGATTAACCATTGCTTCTCTATGGGGAATTTCACTGCCGTCGAACAGGTACCGTACTTGCTGTCAGTTTGCCAAAATTTGTGTATGAACATATGAGAGAGCTCCACAGCAATAAACCTCACAGTAATGTGCGCCGTGTATTATGAGCGTATCACAGAGCTCCACAGCAATAAACCTCACAGTAATGTGCGCCGTGTAGTATGAGCATTCAGTGTTATATGGGAGTACTGATTTATGAGTAAAAGTAGTTAAAAAACCCCGTAAAACTCAGGGTGGGGGGTGACACCATAAGTTACCGCACCGGGTGACACCAACCCTAGTGACGCCACTGTACTCACCTCTCATCCTGCAGTGAAAAGGGTGCCCCGATCCGCCGCTTGTTCTCCCCAGGAGCACAGTGAGACTGGGACCAAATAGTTCCTAGTCTCCCTCCATGATCACTTTGTGGCGCTGCGTGATCTTGCGGCCCATAAGTGCAAGCCTCCATGGAGTCCTATGGACTATGGACGTGTGCTGTGGTTCCTAAACCCTTCATCCAATTTGGAATTTTGGATGTACATACCCTCAAATTAAACCTGAGAGTGTGCACTTTCAGCCCATATCCCCATTATATAACGATAGCTTGAACACTTTCAGTTTACAGGGTAATCCAGCCGTGGACCCCTTGCTCGATGTGCCTAGAGGGGTGTCAGCTATACCCTCCTGATGAGGCCTAACATGGCCGAAACGATTGTTGGGGGTTGCTGCACCTCTCGTACCGGGATGACGTCCTTGGCAATCAGTACTGGCCGCCCTTTCTGGGTGATTGCGTCTGATTTGCATATGGAGCAGTTGTCCCTGTAATGGCACAATCAAACTAAAACCTTGTGGGAAAAGAGCCGTAGAGCAGGCAACTAGTGCCGTCTCTTGTTTTTAGGACCCTTACAAACCTCTCTTTTTCTCACTTAAATATGTTTTGGTAAATACCAGGAAAAAATTAAATTGTGCCTATGTCCAAATATATGTGGACCTAACTGTATCCATGCAGTGGATAGAAAGATACATGTATGAGGATGTATAGGTGTTTTAGTGAAAGTATGAGGATGCATCCTTATAGTGGATTAAAAGAAACATATATGAGTGAAGGTATGAGGATGTATCTGTGTAGTGGATAGAAAGATACATGTATAAGGAAGATATGAGCATGTATTAATGTAGTATATATGTGTTTTAGTAAAGTATGAGGATGTATCCATGTAGTGGATAAAAAGAAACATGTATGTGTAAAGGTATGAGGAATGGATGTATCCCTGTAGTGGATAAAAAGAAACATGTATGAGTGAAGGTATGAAGATGTATCTGTGTAGTCAGCAGGGGTCAAGTCCTGGAGAAAAAAGTGAGGGAACTCCCAAGAATTCCACAACCCCCCATTACCTGAAGAAGAAAAAAAAAAGGATGTATATATACATCCGCCCCCCCGAGAATCATGTGTAACCAGGCATAGACCCCTCAGAATTATATATATCCAGTACAGAGCCCAGAATTGTATATAACAAGCAGACCCCAGAATTATATGTACCAGCAGAGCCCATAAATTGTATATCAACAGAGCCCAGAATGTATATACCAGCAGAGCTCAGAATGTATGTACCAGCAGAGCCCAGAATGTATGTACCAGCAGCAGAGCCCAGAAATTTGTATACCAGCAGCAGAGCCCAGAATTGTGTATACTAGCAGCAGAGCCTGGGATAATACTTACCCAGACAGATCACCACCTGCGTGGTCCTACGAGCTCCTGCACGCTGCCGCTGGCTTCTTCTGATGTGATGGCTGTGACGTGATCTCACGAGTTCTCGGCAGTAGGCCGCGTCACAGCCTTCACGAGGCTGAAGACGGCGGCTGCGCGAGAGGAGCAGGCAGGAGTGCTCGGAGAACATGGGGCAAGCGAGGAGACTGCTAGCGGTTAATGCATTCCGCTAGCAGCCGCAGCGATAAACTAAATCGACCCACAGCGGGAACATGCGTTCCCGCAATGTTCCCGCTGCGGGAGAAGTGCGGGAACGCCGTTCCCGCGAGTTCCCGCAGGACTTGAGCCCTGGTGTAGTGGATAGAAAGATACATCCTCATACCTTCACTTATATATGTATCTGTGTAGTGGATAAAAAGAAACATGTATGAGTGAAGGTATGAGGATGTATCCGTGTAGTGGATAAAAAGAAACATGTATGAGTGAAGGTATGAGGATGTATCCGTGTAGTGGATAAAAAGAAACATGTATGAGTGAAGGTATGAGGATGTATCAGTGTAGTGGATAAAAAGAAACATGTATAAGTGAAGGTATGAAGATGTATCAGTGTAGTGGATAAAAAGAAACATGTATGAGTGAAGGTATGAGGATGTATCCGTGTAGTACAGGTGTGGGGAACCTTTTTTCTGCCAAGGGCCATTTGGAGATTTATAAGATCATTCGAGGGCCATACAAAATTAACAACTTAAAATTTCGCCCAGTGCGTTAACTCACGGTGTCACCCATGGATATATATTGCCCCAACTCACATATGGATATATTGCGCCCCAGCTCACATGTGGATATATTGCCCCAGCTCACATATGGATATATTGCCCCAGACCAGCTCATACATGGATATATCGCCCCAGCTCACAATTATATATTGCCCCCAGCAACTCACCCATGGATATATATTGCCCCAGCTCACATATGGACAAGGCCGCCATCAGGGCATTACGCCCCATGCTGCCATAAGGGGCCCGGGCCTGGTGGGGGCCCAGGCCGCCGGGGCCCGGGGGGTCCCGGGCCCCCGTCGGCAGCGGCATCGCCCTTTAACAGCTCCGGTATCGGACTCGATGAGTCCGAATCCGGAGCTGTGTCCATGCTGCTGCTGCTGCTGTAGGAGCCGGAGGAGACACTGTGTCTCCTCCGGCTCCTGGCAGCTTCACTGGTTGGCTGGGTGGGGCCAAGCAGCGTGTGGGGGCCTCCCAAGCACGTTGCTTTGGCTCCGCCCCTCCACTCAGTGAAGCTACGCGCCGGAGCTGGAGGGGCTGGGAAGAAGATCAGAAGAGAAGAAGAGAAGAAGATTAAAGAAAAGGTGAAGAAAAGAAGAGCTGAAGAGCTGAAGAGCAGAAGACAGAAGAAAAGAAGATAGAAGAAAAGAAGACAGCTGAGTGGTGAGCCAGGGCCCAGACCCCAAGGCCCAGACCCAGGGCCCAGACCCCAAGGCCCAAACCCCAAGGCCCAGGACCCAGACCCTAAGGCCCAGACCCAGGGCCCAGACCCCAGACCCCAAGGCCCAGTCCCAGTGCCCAGACCCCAAGGCCCAGACCCCAAGGCCCAAACCCCAAGGCCCAGGACCCAGACCCTAAGGCCCAGACCCAGGGTCCAGACCCCAAGGCCCAGACCCAGGGCCCAGACCCCAAAGCCCAGACCCAGGGCCCAGACCCCAAAGCCCAGACCCAGGGCCCAGACCCCTAGGCCCAAACCCAGGGCCCAGACCCCAAGGCCCAGACCCCAGGGCCCAGACCAAGGCCCAGACCCCAAGGCCCAGACCCAGGGCCCAGACCCTAAGGCCCAGACCCCAGGGCCCAGACCCTAAGGCCCAGACCCCAGGGCCCAGACCCTAAGGCCCAGACCCAGGGCCCAGACCCCAAGGCCCAGACCCTGGTCCCAGACCCCAAAGCCCAAACACAGGGCCCAGACCCCTAGGCCCAAACCCAGGGCCCAGACCCCAAGGCCCAAACCCCAAGGCCCAAACCCAGGGCCCAGACCTCTAGGCCCAGACCCAGGGCCCAGACCCTAAGGCCCAGGGCCCAGACCCAGGGCCCAGACCCCTAGGCCCAAACCCAGGGCCCAGACCCCAAGGCCCAGACCCCAGGGCCCAGACCCCAAGGCCCAGACCCAGGGCCCAGGGCCCAGACCCAGGGCCCAGGGCCCAGACCCCAAGGCCCAGACCCTAAGGCCCAGACCCCTAGGCCCAGACCCAGGGCCCAGACCTTAAGGCCCAGACCCAGGGCCCAGACCCTAAGGCCCAGACCCAGGGCCCAGACCCCTAGGCCCAAACTCAGGGCCCAGACCCCAGGGCCCAGACCCCAAGGCCCAGACCCTGGTCCCAGACCCCAAAGCCCAAACGCAGAGCCCAGACCCCAGGCCAACCCCAAGGCCACCACCGGGCCCAGACCAGGGCACAGACCCCAGGGCCAGACCCAGGGCCCAGACCCAAGGCCCAGACCCAGGGCACAGACCCCAGAGCCCAGACCCAAGGCCCAGACCCAGGGCCAGACCAGGCCCAGACCCAAGGCCCAGACCCCAAGGCCAAACCCAGGGCCCAGACACCTAGGCCCAAACCCAGGGCCCAAACCCGGGCCAAACCCAGGGCCCAGACCCATAGGCCCAAACCCAGGGCCAAACCCAGGGCCCAGACCCCAAGGCCAGGACCCAGACCCTAAGGCCCAGACCCAGGGCCCAGACCCCAGGGCCAGACCCCAAGGCCCAGACCCAGGGCCAGACCCAGGCACAGACCCCAGGGCACAGACCCCAGGGCCCAGACCCAGGGCCCAGACCCCAAGGCCCAAACCCAGGGCCCAGGACCCTACCCTAGGCACAGACCCCAGGGCAGACCAGGGCCCAGACCCCAAGACCCAAACCCAGGGCCAGACCCCAAGGCCCAGGACCAGACCTAAGGCCAAGACCCAGGCCCAGACCCCAGGGCCCAGACCCAAGGCCAACCCAGGGCCCAGACCAGGGCCCAGACCCCTAGGCCCAAAACCCCAAGGCCCAGCCCAGGGCCCAGACCCCAAGGCCCAGCCCAGGGCAGACCCCATACCCTAAGGCCCAGACCTCAGGGCCCAGACCTAAGGCCCAGACCCCTAGGCCCAGACCCAGGGCAGGCAGACCCTAAGGCCCAGACCCCAAGGCCCAGACCCTGGTCCCAGACCCCAAAGCCCAAACGCAGGGCCCAGACCCCTAGGCCCAAAACCCAAGGCCCAAACCCAGGGCCCAGACCCAGAGCACAGACCCCAGGGCTCAGACCCCAGGGCCCAGACCCAGGGCCCAGACCCCAAGGCCCAGACCCAGGGCACAGACCCCAGGGCCCAGACCCCAAGGCCCAGACCCAGGGCCCAGACCCAAGGCCCAGACCCCAAGGCCCAGACCCCAAGGCCCAAACCCAGGGCCCAGACACCTAGGCCCAAACCCAGGGCCCAAACCCAGGGCCCAAACCCAGGGCCCAGACCCCTAGGCCCAAACCCAGGGCCCAAACCCAGGGCCCAGACCCCAAGGCCCAGGACCCAGACCCTAAGGCCCAGACCCAGGGCCCAGACCCCAAGGCCCAGACCCAGGGCCCAGACCCAGGGCACAGACCCCAGGGCACAGACCCCAGGGCCCAGACCCCAAGGCCCAAACCCAGGGCCCAGACCCCAAGGCCCAGGACCCAGACCCTAAGGCCAAGACCCAGGGCCCAGACCCCAGGGCCCAGACCCAAAGGCCCAAACCCAGGGCCCAGACCCAAGGCACAGACCCCAGGGCCCAGACCCCAGGGCCCAGACCCAGGGCCCAGACCCCAAGGCCCAAACCCAAGGCCCAGACCCCAAGGCCCAGACCCCAAGGCCCAGACCCAGGGCACAGACCCCAGGGCCCAAACCCCAGGGCACAGACCCCAAGGCCCAAACCCAGGGCCCAGACCCAGACCCCAAATCCCAGACCCCAAGGCCCAGACCCAGGGCACAGACCCCAAGGCCCAGACCCCAAGGCCCAGGCCCAGACCCCAAGGCCCAGACCCAGGGCCCAGACCCAGGGCCCAGACCCCAAGGCCCAGAACCCAAGGCCCAGACCCCAAGGCCCAAACCCCAGGGCCCAGAGACCAAGGCCCAGACCCCAAGGCCCAGACCCCAGACCCCAAGGGCAAAGGCCCCAGGGCCCAGACCCCAGGGCCCAGACCCCAAGGGCCAAGGCCCAGGGACCAGACCCAGAGACCAGGGCCCAGGCCAGACCCCAGGCCCCAAGTCCCAGGGACCAGAGCCCAGACCCAGGGACCAGACCCCAGGCCAGACTCAGGGCCCAGACCCCAGGCCAGACCCAAGGACCAGGCCCAGCCTAGACCCAGGGCCCAGACCTCAGGGACCAGACCCCAAGGCCCAGTCCCAGGGACCAGACCCAGGGCCCAGACCAGACCCCAAGGTCCAGGGACCAGGCCCAGACCCAGACCCAAAGGCCATCATACACAGCCCGGCTCTGTGAGATTTATTGCTGTGGATTCTGTGATACGTTCATACACACCGCTCATTACTAGGAGTTTTATTGCTGTGGATACTGTGATACGCTAATACACACTGCACATTACTGAGAGTTTTATTGCTGTGGTGCTATGTTATGTCCTTTTTTTTTTTGAAGGGGAGAAAAGCTGTTAGGGGTTGAGGGAGTGCCAGGGGGGGGCTGGGTGGGCCCACCGTGAGGTTTAGTAAGGGGCCCCATCATTTCTGATGGCTGCCCTGCATATGGATACGTATATTGCGCCCCAGCTCACATATGGATATATTGCCCCAGACCAGCTCACACATGGATATATTGCTCCAGCTCACAATTATATATTGCCCCCAGCAGCTCGCCCATGGATATATATTGCCCCAGCTCACATATGGATATATATTGCCCCAGCTCACATATGGATATATTGCCCCAGACCAGCTCACACATGGATATATTGCCCCAGACCAGCTCACACATGGATATATTGCCCCAGCTCACAATTATATATTGCCCCCAGCAGCTCACCCATGGATATATATTGCCCCAGTTCACATATGGGTATATTGCACCCCAGCTCACATATGGATATATTGCCCCCAGACTAGGGATGTGCGTTTCGGGTTTCGGAATTTCGGAATTTTCACGAAATTTCCCGATTCGTGTTTTCGGATGCGGCCGAATTTCCGAAAAATTTTAGATCCGAAAAGTTCAGATCCGAAATGTTTTCCGAGCCGAAACGAAATATTTTCGGATTTTTCGAATGGGCTTGAAATGTGGCAAACGAGGAGAACAGATGTTCCGAAAAACGAAAATTTTCCGAAAAACGAAAATTTTCCGAAAAATATTTTTTGTAAAAAAGAAAAGTCGATACAAAAAACGGGCAAAATGACACGAAAAATACGAAAAATGGTCGATATGCCGAAAAATGTGCAATTCCGAAAAACGAAAATTTTGTAAAAACGAGAATTTTGTAAAAACGAAAATTTTCTGAAAAACGAAAATTTTCTGAAAATCGAAAATTTTTCCAAAAAACGAAAAGTCGATACAAAAACCGAGCACAGTGACACGAAAATACGAAAAATGGTCGAAATTCCGAAAAAAAATGTACCCGAAAAACAGGTCGAACCGAATCGAATCGAAACCGAAATCGGTGGAAACGAGCCGAATCGAAAAGTTTAAAAATCCGAAAAATCGAACCCGAATCGAACCGAAAAAAAAATCGGTGCACAAGCCTACCCCAGACCAGCTCACACATGGATATGCCCCAGCTCTCACGGATATGCCCCAGCTCACATGGATATTGCCCCCTGCTCTCATGGATATGCCCCAGCTCTCATGGATATGCCCCCCCAGCTCTCATGGATATGCCCCAGCTCTCATGGATATGCCCCAGCTCTCATGGATATGCCCCCCCAGCTCTCATGGATATGCCCCAGCAGCTCTCATGGATATGCCCCCCAGCTCTCATGGATATGCCCCCAACTCTCAAGGATATTGCCCCCAGCTCTCATGGATATTGCCCCAGCAGCTCTCATGGATATGCCCCAGCAGCTCTCATGGATATTGCCCCAGCTCATGGATATGCCCCAGCAGCTCTCATGGATATGCGCCCAGCTCTCATGTATATGCCCCCAGCTCTCATGGATATGCCGCCAACTCTCATGGATGTACCCCAGCAGCTCTCATGGATATGCCCCAGCGCACATGGATATTGCCCCCAGCAGCTCTCATGGATATTGCCCCAGCAGCTCTCATGGATATGCCCCAGCGCACATGGATATTGCCCCCAGCAGCTCTCATGGATATGCCCCAGCACACATGGATATTGCCCCCAGCTCACATCCTGGCTCCTGCCGCCGCTGCGTCTTCGGCTCCCTCTGAGCGTCCGGCGGCGTGGAGCTTGGGCGCTCACCTGGGGGAGCCACGTGACCACTGACCAGCCGTGATCTTGCGAGAACTCGGCTGGTCACGTGGTTCCCCCAGGGGAGCGCCGAAGCTCCATGGCTTCGGACGCTCGCAGGGAGCCGCGGGCCAGAGCAAGTCATTCCGCGGACTGTATACGGCCCGCGCAGGCTGGACGTTCCCCACCCCTGGTGTAGTGGATAGAAAGATACATGTAGGAGGATGTATTCATGTAGTGGATAGATGTATCAGTGAAGGTGTGAGGATGGATCTTTTTATCCACTGCATAGATCAGTGGTGGGCAAACAACTGGGGGCAATATATACCCATATGAGCTGGGGCAATATATACCCATATGAGCTGGGGCAAATATACCCATAATAAATTACCAGGAAAAAGTCCAAAAAGGACCAGGACAATTTGCTATATTGTCATTAATATATAGAAAAAATTCTAAGTTTTGACCAATGTTAAGCAAAGAATTAAATAAAATGGCATTGTTTGGTGAGGTGGTTTCTCTTGAAAATTGAGCCATAGTAACTGATTCTCTGCACACTCTTTCTCATTGGGGGGGGGGGTTACATTGTTATTTGTAATTGAAGTAGACAAAATATATATGCACCCCCCCGACAAAAATAAATTTTTCAATGTGACCCTCCATAGAAAATGTTTGCTCATCCCTGGAATCGATATATCCTCTTACATGTCTCTTTTTATCCAATATCCAAGTGGTCCACAACCCTGGTCCTCAGCCCCCCCCCCCCCCTAACCTAACAGGCCAGATTTTAATGTTTACCTCCGGGAAATACAGACTGAATCCTGCAATCACTGAGCAGCAAATCCTATCACCTGTGATGTGCTTCAGATAGCTGCAAACCTGGCCTGTTAAGGCTAGGGTCAGACTGAGGCAGTGCGAACGCGCGTTCTGGCGCACTTAATCACGGCCGTGCTAGCAGCAGATGCCGGGCAATGACAGCCAATATACGAAGTACGGTCGCACAAAAGTCCGGCTGCGCAACGCAAGTGGAAAATGAACGCATTTTTTCGAGAACGTAAAACCGCTAGTACTGACGTACAGAGTGCGATGCGTCCGCTAGCGGCGTGTGTGCGTGAATTGGAGATGTCAGACACTGCTAATGTCCGGCCAACATAACGTCCAGATGCAAGAAGTGTTTTATTGATGATCCGTACAAAATCACGGATGAAACTGCGCATCGTATGACCGCTATTGCGTATTCCGTGAAAAAATACGTCCATTCTTCGAACGCACATTTTCACGGACAACGTGAAAAATGCGTTAGTCTGACCCTAGCCTTAGGGGACCTGAGGACCAGAGTTGGGAACCACCACGCTACACGAATACATCCTCATAACATCACACATATGTGTGAACCCTGGGCACATTCATTCATGCACACTCCATGCTTTTACGCATACAGTCATACGGATCGTATATAGCAGTGACACAAGGGTTAGGGGTCTGACAATCCATTGGTTTATATATATTTTATGTACTGGAGACAGCACCTAGAAATCCTGCCGCTCCGTACCCCCCCCCCCCCCGCCTGCTCTTAATCTACTTTTATATTTGTATCTAATTAAGACATAAAACTTGCTTGTCATTTATACGGTTTATTCACAGTCCTTTGACATAAATGATTCACGCAGCTACAGAGAAAAGAAAAAAAAGGGGACGGCAGGATGAGATGGAGATATAAATAGGTTTGCAAAGTTAATGTAAAATAAAGTTAACTCCTTTACTGCCGAATTCATTTCCATGGAAGAAATAAATAACATAATTTGAAAAAGTGTCCGACCCCAAGTACAAACATGCGCCATTTTTTGTGGTTGAGCTGCTGGGTAACCGTGCCTGTGAAATAAATATGCATGTCTGATACAATCTCAGTGTATTCCTCTCCTCCTTTGCATAATAATTGCATAGAGGTGCATTAAGTGTTAGAGAATGAGATTACATATATGTTTCAGGAGCAAATTGCTCAGCTCAGTTAGAAAGATTAGAGCGCGCTACGCATTTCTTTGCAGAGCGATTGTTGGTGCACAAAATGTGCGTAAAAATAGTCCAATTCTTGACTTGGTTTAGGATGAAGATGCCCTGAATTTCTGCTACAAAAAAAGGAGCAAAATAAAAATGTACCTGGTTGACACCAAAGGGGTTCTTCAAAGAGGCAAACTTGCCACCGAATTGCCCTGAACTGGTCGACTGGTCGACTTTTTTCGTATCGATTCGATGATCTGTTCGGCGGATGCATTCAGCGATTTTTCAGTGGGTTATGTGAACAAGTCGGTGGTTTTGCAGCGATTTGAGGATGCGTTCGGCGTTTTTTCGGATAGATCCTGTGTTTTTCGGTGGTTTTTCGGGTCAGTTTGGCATTTTTTTTCAGCGTTTTTTCTGGTCAATTCGTTGTTTTTTTTCGATTAGTTCGGCGGTTTGAAAATGCGTTCAGTGGGTCAATTTGCTGCACTTCAGGGACCCTGCGGTGAATGCTGAATTAAACTCGGGGTTGGTGAATCCCTGTAACCACACGCAGACACTGTCCACCTCGCGCATGTGACTGGTCCGAGGATACAGTAAGCAGCAGCTTTGCTGACTTTTTTGACAATTCTTGACTTAGTTTAGGATGAAGATGCCCTGAATTTCTGCTACAAAAAAAAAGCGCAAACAAAAATGTACCTGGTTGACACCAAAGGGGTTCTTCAAAGAGGCAAACTTGCCACCGAATTGCCCTGAACTGGTCGACTGGTCGACTTTTTTCGTATCGATTCGATGATCTGTTCGGCGGATGCATTCAGCGATTTTTCAGTGGGTTATGTGAACAAGTCGGTGGTTTTGCAGCGATTTGAGGATGCGTTCGGCGTTTTTTCGGATAGATCCTGTGTTTTTCGGTGGTTTTTCGGGTCAGTTTGGCATTTTTTTTCAGCGTTTTTTCTGGTCAATTCGTTGTTTTTTTTCGATTAGTTCGGCGGTTTGAAAATGCGTTCAGTGGGTCAATTTGCTGCACTTCAGGGACCCTGCGGTGAATGCTGAATTAAACTCGGGGTTGGTGAATCCCTGTAACCACACGCAGACACTGTCCACCTCGCGCATGTGACTGGTCCGAGGATACAGTAAGCAGCAGCTTTGCTGACTTTTTTGACAATTCTTGACTTAGTTTAGGATGAAGATGCCCTGAATTTCTGCTACAAAAAAAAAGCGCAAACAAAAATGTACCTGGTTGACACCAAAGGGGTTCTTCAAAGAGCCGAACTTGCCACCGAATTGCACTGAACGGTGAATTTCCCCGTACGGTGCATTTTCGTGGCAATTCGCCTATTCGGAAAGCTGCCAATTCGCCAAATACTGTCAAATTGGCAGCGAAATAAAGTGCAATTCGCCTCAGATCGCCACAATTCGGCGACCTTCGGTGGCAGTTAATTTCCCCATAGAAAAGTAATGGTTAATCTTTCCACAGAATGACAAACTGCACCTAAATGTCATTGAAATACCCTGATTTTTGGTGCTTCAATTTGACAGGTTTAAACAGGGGAATCCCATAGGTTTTAATGTAACAAAAAATTACCGTTTTTATAATTTTTTTATTCAACCATTTATTCTTTTCATTTGCAGCAAAAAGTCTCTTTATTTGTTTATCTTTTAGGATTTCTTAGGCATTTTTCTGGATTTTTTTCGGCAAAGTTTGTAATTCCGATTTTTTTTTTCTCTAAAATTCTGTAACAGACCTTTTTATTGTTATTCGTAGGACCTTATATATTATTTCCAGACATTTTCATGCACTCGTTTTGTTTTAAACATCTTTTAAAAATTGCATTTTTTTTTTTTACTCCTGTTCGGTCGACTGTTCGTCTTTATTCGTATCGATTCGGTGATCTGTTCGGCGGATGCATTCAGCGATTTTTCGTTGGGTTATGCGAACAAGTCGGTGGTTTTGCAGCGGTTTGAGGATGCGTTCGGCGGTTTTTCGGATAGATCCTGTGTTTTTCATTGGTTTTTCGGATCAATTTGGCGGTTTTTTTTCAGCGTTTTTTCTGGTCAATTCGGCAGGTTTTTTTTGTGGTTTTCGATTCGTTCGGCTGTTTGAAAATGCATTCGGTGGGTCGATTTGCTGCACTTCAGGGACCCTGCGGTGAATGCTGAATTCATCTCAGGGTCGGTGAATCCCTGTAACCGCACGCAGACACCGTCCACCTCGCGCATGTGACTGGTCTGAGGATTCAGTAAGCAGCAGCTTTGCATGCGATTGATTTTCTTTCCGCCTTCCAGCGCGAGAGAAGCTTGATCTTAGTCAAGGTCATTTTAGAAAAATCTTAATAATACGTAAATTGATTTGAAGTTGCGCTTTTGACCCTTAACAGGTGGGAAGAGATAATCTGTGGCAGAGTCAGACCTCTTGGATCACGCCGTGCCCGATGCGGAAGGTGTCTACGCACATACTTGATTAAATGGTCTCTTTATTACAGGACGGCACAAAAAGTGCTAAAATTATTTAAAAATAATTCGAGCTGCAGTTTGTAAATAAATTTTAATTTTAAAGTGGGAATGCAGGTCCTCCACTATTTTCTCAGAGGGAACGGAGTTCCCTTTTGACCCACGGACTGAAGAGCGACTATTAGGTTCCACTCATATGTTTCCTTATTACATCACCAGAAATACATGATATTTACTACAATTTTCGCATTGATTCCATAAATCCCAGCCTAAGGGGTTATTCAGAGAGGTCCGAAATGTCGCCGAAATGCAACCGAACGCTGAAATTCAGAGAGCAGTGCCATTTCCTGGCCATTCGGCTATTCAGAGAGCAGGCAGTTTGCCAAATTTTGGCGAATTGCCTGCACGTACGGTGCCTGTTTGAGGGCAGTGAAATCCCCATAGAGAAGCAATGGTTAATCTATTCAGAGAAACAGAACAAAGTTGCCGAAGTGTCCTGCTGTTCGGTGTTTTCATTCGCCAGGTTTATTCAGGCAAACCCCATAGGCTTCAATGTTAAAAATATTCCCGTTTTAATCTAATATCTAATAAACCATTTATTCTTTTAATCTGCAGTAAAAAGTATCTTTATTTGTTGGGGTTTTTTTAGGCATATTTTAGTAAAAAAAATTTTTTTTATTATTCCCCCCCAATTCTGTCATTACTTAGGTATAAATATTTAAGGCTAAGATTTGCAATCCCCTCGAAATCCTCATTTAATTCACCACTAAAGCAATTATTCTGATCTGGCGCCGAAATGGCGCCGAACAGGGAATTTCCCTGTACAGTGACTTTGAGGCCATTCGGCTAGTCAGAGAGCAGGCAGTTTTAGTAGAGCAGGCACATTTACAGGGTTATTCAGAGAGAGGGGAGAAGCAGGAGAATGGCTGGAGAATGGAAAATTCTAGGTCAAAATAGCCAAACCAGAAAAATTCTCCCATTTATCTCACTTTTTAAATCGGCTATTTTGACCTAGAATTTTCCTTTCTCCAGCCATTCTCCTACTTTTCACCTCTCTCTGAATAACCCTGTCTTTCTTTTTCATTTTTGCAAAACCCCTTTTTATTTTGTAAAAGACCTTGTTGCATTTTTTATTAAGACAAAATTTTTGTTTGTTTGATTTTCTAATAGACCTTTTTTTTATTTGGACACATTTTTACTACATTTTATTGATTTATACTCCTATTAGAATAGGAGTCTTCCCTTTTATTTCCTTATTGAGTGCGATGCAATTTGCCGATGCCAATTCAGCGCAATTCTGCAGTTTTCGTCAAAGTCCAGTAACTGCTTTGGCGACTTCAATTTTGGCAAATTACGATGAACATTGGCTAAATAGTGAATTCGCCGTATTTTTGGCAAAATGGAAACGCTAAATTATCGTAATAATATTTTGAGGCTTTTTACGTTTTCTTTTTATTATCGATTCCCTGTACAAATAAAACAATAGGGGTTATTCAGAGAGAGACGATCTAACCCCGAAATGTCACTGTGAATTTCCCCGTACAGAGACATTTCGGGGCCATTCAGCTATTCAGAGAGTAGGCAGTTCGCGAAACTTTGGCAAACTGCCAGCAAGTGAATTGATTATGTTTCTATTAAATACGTAAAGGGAATCCACAAGGTAGAGGAAGGGAGTATATTTAAAAGCAAACAAAGTAGCAAAACAAGAGGACATAGTCTTAGATTAGAGGGGCAAAGGTTTAAAAGTAACATCAGGAAGCATTATTTTACTGAGAGGGTGGTGGATACATGGAACAGTCTTCCAGTTGAAGTGGTAGAGGCCAAAACAGTAATTGAATTTAAGCAAGCATGGGATAGGCATAAGGCTATCCTAAACAAAAGATAAATCCAGGTAAAGTATCCATGTAATTGAGCAGACTAGATGGGCCGAAAGGTTCTTATCTGCCGAAATTTTTCTATGTTTCTATGTTTCTAAGTACAGTGACTGTTCGATGGCAGTGAAATCCCCCATAGAGAAGCAATGGTTAATCTATTCACAGACACCGAACAGCAGAGAAAAGTTGTCGAAGTGCCCTGCTGCTCAGTGTTTTCATTCGGCAGGTTTATTCAGGAGAATCCCATAGGCTTCAATGTTAAAAATATTCCCGTTTTAATTCAATATCTAATAAACCGTTTATTATTTTATTCTGCAGTAAAAAAGCTCTTTACTAATAGATTTTTTAGGATCTTTAAGGTATTTTTCGGGATCTTTTCAGGAACTTTTTTTCCCAAAGTGTTTTTTTTTTCTTTTTCTGTAACAGCCCTTTTTATTATCATTAATAGGATCTTATATGTAAATTCCAGACATTTTCGTTCTGTAGTTTTTTTGCAAACTCAAGTGTACTTTTTTTTTTTTTTTTTTTTACCTCGTTGGTGCTGTGATCAGCGGCTTGTCGGCTTTTTCCGGTGTGTTCGGCATGGTTTTTCCAGAAGTTCTGGCGGGTTTTCGGTGGGTTATCGGCGGGATTGCGTCAGGTTTTCTCCGCACTCTGAATTCACCGCAGAACTTTGATTCACCGAAGTGCAGGGAAGCGCGGGGAACGAGAGAGCACTGAAATGTCGGTGACATTTTGGTGCTCTCTGAATAACCCCTTAAGTGTCTGTCAGATAAAGCTCCGTAATATTCAGATCAGACGACATGATGCTTGTGTAACACACACACAGACACGCACACGACATGTTTGAATGCGCTGTGTTAATGCCATGGCTATACATACCGCGGGGCTGATTGACAGCAGTGATAAACCCTTCAATTTATATAATGAACGTATTCACAGATGAATCTGTGACTGCAGAGAGCGCGGTGCTAGTGATTGGGCCGCCAGGTAGCGAGATCGCTCTCATGTAATTACTGTGGCGTTCTTATTACCGTGATCAGAATACGAGTGCGGGCAATCGGCTTCGAGATTTACTTTTTTCCCCATTTTTTTATAAAAAATGTGGAGTGCCAAGAGTTGCGCAACAACCAAATACCCCCCCCCCTTTCTTTAAAGCTTGCTTTAAAACCAAAGAAATGTATATGTTACAGGTAAAAGCCCAAAATCCAGATAAACCTAGGATTACCCGGGTAAACTCGACATTACCCAGGCAGCTCTCTGTAAAGCCCGAAATCAAATCAAGCATCTGACTTTACCCGGGCGATCACTCACCAGACTAACCAAACTCCCCTTCGGGAAATGTGATTTTAAGGCTGGGGTCAGACCAGCGCACTTTTAACGTGCGTTCTGGCGCACATAATTACGGCCGCACTAGCAGCAGATGACGGGCAATGACGGCCAATATACGATGTACGGCCGCACATAAGTCCGGCCGTGCAACGCAAGTGGAATTTGAACGCATTTTTCTGAGAACGCTGAACTGCTAGTACTGACGTACTGAGTGCGCAGCTGCGGCATAGCGGCGTGTGTGCGTGATTAGGAGATGTCAGACGCTGCTAATGTCCGGCCTACATAACGTCCAGACGCAAAAAGAGTTTTATTGACGATCCGTACAAAATCACGCCCGAAAATGCGCATCGTCTGACCGTTTTTGCGCATTCCGTGATAAAATGCGTCAATGCGTTCGGAAGCACTTTTTCATGTTCGCGGGGAAAAATGCTTTCGTCTGACCCTAGCCTTAGGGTTAGGGTCAGGCTAGGTGCAGCACTTGTGAAATTATAGATATGCACTTTGTAGCGCATCAAAAATAGATTTAAAGGTAGACTTCAACAAAGAGGTATCTCAAACATAAAGTGCTTCAATCTTAAGGTGACAAATATTCAATCAATGTACACATATAAAAGTGCAATGTGCCATAGAACACAGTAAAGTGCAACAATATATAAAATTCCAGCAGTACGATGGGTATAAGAGAGTCTATAAAGTGCAACAGTGTCCGACTGTGCAAATTCAATGATATCCAATACAACAGTATGAATACCAGTGGGAAAATTCCTTAACCCTTTCACTGCTGAGGCTTTTCCCGCCTCTGTGCTGAGGTCATTTTTACCGGTTTTGCTCATCATGTTTAAACGTGTTTTGAAGGCTTATTTTAGTATATGACCCAGACATATTATATATCGTTCTTTCCGTCAGACTCGGCAGATTCATAATATGTCATTATTATATGTATACGTCATGACCTGTCTGTATATTATAACAAAAAATGCAATAAAATATGAATTTTAAATAATTTACAACGTGTACAGTGTTTTTTTTTCACATTTTAACATGCGAGCAATTGCGGTTATATTTTGTATGGGGTGCGCTTGTTAAAAAAATTAGAGATGGGGTCTCGTTACATTTTTTTTTGGGGAAAATTACACGATTTTTAACAAACGCACCGCATACAAAAATCATTAGTGCAGCATCATTGTTCACATTATAATTGAAATGGGAACAATATTGCTGCATTAACAAACCAAAAAAAGAAAAAAAAATTGTAGTTTTTTTTTTTTATAATTTTTGTTTTTATTTTTTTTAATTTTTATTTTTAATTTTTTTTTATTTTTACAAACTTTTTCACAGTCATGTTTGGTATCGTTGGAACGGCCATGCTCTGGCCGATCCAACAGTACCAAATTTTAACCCCTAGCTGCCACGGATCGGGAGATAGGGGGTTCATTGGAACCCCCTATCTCCACCATTGGTGGCAGCTAGGGGTTAACTCCAGGACTGGCGTCATCGTGCTATGCACGATGACGCCAGTCCTCAGGGGGAGTTCCCGGAGGCTTGGCCGACATCCAAGATGTCGGCCAGCTCCGGGAAAGGATCACGAACCGGCGCTTTTCAGCGCCGATTCGTGATCCGGCTCCCCAGGGGTTAATGCCAGGTACCATTTGGAAGGGCAGGCTGTGCCCTTCCAAATGGTGCCTGGGTTAACCTCCTGTACGCTGCCGATCGGGAGGGAGAGAGGTCCGAAGGACCTCACCCCCTCCCTTTCAGGCGCCTCCTCCGCACATGCGGGGGGAGCGCCTGAATTAGGTGTCATCGCGCCGCCGCGATGACACCTAATTACTCCGGCGGCGGTTCCGGATACTGGGCTGACATCAAGGATGTCAACCCGCACCGGGGGGGCCAGCGATCGGCTGGAACCCAGCCGAACGCTGACCCCAAAGAGAGGACGCGCTCAGCGCGTCCACCGCATGGAACGTGACATGCGGTTGGACGCGCTGAGCACGTCCTTAGCAGCGAAGGGGTTAAAATTTACTTCTCTTTATGTTCAAGCGATGCACAAATATAGTCCTCCTTTCTTGGTCTGTGTATCTCTTGCCGTCTCTCAATAATGGAGAGGATAGCCAGAAAGGAGAAAAAGTGAGAGAAAGGAAAAAAAAAAGGATTCGAGGGGAGAGAAAAAATTAAGAAATAATCGTGCAGAAAATCCCAATTAAATATGGAAAATAAATCACTCGTAGGAATATGGAAACTCACATTTATAAGAGCCCAAAAAATCCCTGGCTCTAGGTTTAGGAGCTTCCAGCCATATAGAGGGTGGCGTATCCCTTCTTAAATCTTCAACTCTGGTTGCGATGGCTACAATAAGATAATAGACAGCGCTCCCATAGTATATTATCGTATTATGATAAAAAGAGGTGATAATGTATTGAACTCACCAGATATGGAGCCTCTTCCACACAGACTCACTCAATACAGCATCAGGTACACTATGGTGGATACCCAGAACCTCTTCCCAACCGTCTGAGGGCCAGATATCAGGAGCTTACAAGCGGTGGCAAGTATATATCCAAGGAGAGTAGTCAATAGAATATAAACCATATAAAATTTACTGTGTATTAAAAAATTTATTGCATATTAAAAAATGGACAGATGCGTTACCGAGACGCGTTTCGGCATTAACAGCCTTCCTCAGTCGGTATATTTAGGTGCACTATTGTCCAAAAAATCTCCAAACAGGTGCAGCACTTGTTCCGCTTTGTGTTACATTGGGCATGGAATATAGTCTATAGGTCAGATCTCCAAACATCCGACTCATAAGCGCTGCGGAAACTGTTGCGCTATATAAATGATGACAATAATAATAAGGATTACATTGTGTGGAATGTATGCAAAGGGCATCACCAGGGGGTAGATAAAAGTGTTACCAGCCCACTATCGGATCTCAAATATATATATATCTGTGTACCTTTTAGTGTCTTGTGACATATTTTCACCCAGGTACAATGGGGTTGTCCATTCTTATACACAGCCCCTGGTAGTGGATGAATTGGGCATCATGTAACTGTCGGACAGTACGAGACTGCAAGTGTACGGATTAGGCTATGGTCAGACGAACGCAATTTTTGTGTCGCCTGTGAAAAAGTGCGGTCGAACGAATGGACGCATTTTTTCACGGAATACGCGATAGCGGTCATACGATCCGCATTTTCGTCCGTGATTTTGTACGGATCATCAATAAAACACTTTTTGCGTCTGGACGTTATGTTGGCCAGACGTGTGCAGCGTCTGATGTCTCCTAATCACGCAAACACGCCGCTATGCGGCCGCAGCGCACTCTGTACGTCAGCACTAGCGGTTTCACGTTCTCGAAAAAATGCGTTCGTTTGCCGCTTGCTTTGTGCAGCCGTACTTCGTATATTGGCCGTCATTGGACGTCATTTGCTGCTTCTACGGCTGTGATAAAGTGCGGTTGCACGCGCGTTCGCACTGCGTTCGTCTGACCCCACCCTTAGCCGTCCAGGGGTTAGTGCATTGCTGCAGAGCAGGTACATGGCGCATTGCTCACCCGTGACACCGTGTAGATATTTGTTGACCTTGCCACGCAACGGCAAAGAAGCAACTTAAGAGAATTTAATAATAATAATTTTTTGGACACAGCTCCTCGGCTGCTCTGGGACTCATTATTACGGTGGCACGCGGCCAGTCCCGTCGCAACGCTACAGGACACTGCAATTAAGCGGAGGAGAATCGCTGCCAAGTTCAACGATAAATCTTATGGGAGCAATAGGGTTCAAATGGACTCATTAGAAAGTAGCCAGCACTGATTTTACTGCAGAGACTACACCGACGTAACCTCCTCCTCCACATGTAAAACACGGACTTCCACCGGCAATCAGCAAAGGCCTCACTGAGGTCACTCGCTCAAGGTGTGGATTCTTTGGTAGGACCTTCATGTCAATGCAGAGTTGAGGAGTTAGTAGATGATGTAGACATGACACAAGCAGGAATATAGTGAAACACAGGAGCCCCGCTCCAGGTTAGCCTTCATTCATGTGTAATTTCTGGTCTCTGGAAGGGTACGGAAGAGAACATACTAGTCCATCTGTATGTTGCAGAAGAACATATGCAAACACATCACAATGGAGGCACTATGGGTTAAACATAGGGATGCACCGATACCATTTTTTTAAGACCGAGTACAAGTACCGATACTTTAGATAAATATATACTGACAATTTTAGATAAATATATATATACGGGGCCATTAAAAATCATTGTCTGGAAACCAATTCATTAACAGGACTATACACAGGACACGGGGTCACCCGTTTAGACTGGATGAAAGGATATTCAGCCTAAAGCATAGGAAGGGTTATTTTACAGTGAGAACAATAAAGCTGTGGAATTCTCTGCCTGTTGAGCAGTGGCGTAGCGTGGGGGGGGCAGAGGGGGCTGTGGCCCCGGGCGCAGTTTTGTTAGGGGCGCATAATTTCTTTTGAAATTATGCGCCCCTAAAACTTGTGGCCCGACTGACTCGTCGGGCCCTCAGGCGCCGCCCAAGGGCCCGCGGGTTGAGGGGACCCAGCTCCCGGGCAGCGGGAGTGCCTGCCGGCTGCCCGGTCCTGAACAGTGAGTCCGTCCTGTTGATTGAGGGGGAGGCGGCTGCGTGCAGGCGCAGGTCACGTGGTCCATCTAATCAGGTGGTACTGAGTCTCTGTACCACCTGACTGGCCGGACCGCGTGACCTGCGCACGCAGCCGCCTCCCCTTCAACAGGACGGACTCGAGTCGCACGCTGTTCAGGACCAGGGCGGGCAGGCACTCCCACTGCCCGGGAGCTGGGGCAAATCCATGTGCTGGGGCAAATCCATGTGCTGGGGCAAATCCATGTGCTGGGGCATTATCCATGTGCTGGGGCATTATCCATGTGCTGGGGCAATATCCATGTGCTGGGGGGGCAAATCCATGAGCTGGGGTGGCAAACCAATGAGCTGGGGGGGGGCAAATCCATGAGCTGGGGCAAATCCATGAGCTGGGGGGGCAAATCCATGAGCTGGGGCAAATCCATGTGCTGGGGCATATCCATGTGCTGGGGCAAATCCATGAGCTGGGGCAAATCCATGAGCTGGGGCATATCCATGTGTGGGGGGCAAATCCATGTGCTGGGGCAAATCCATGTGTGAGCTGGGGCAAATCCATGCGCTGGGGCATATCCATGTGCTGGGGCAATATCCATGTGCTGGGGGGGCAAATCCATGAGCTGGGGGGCAAACCAATGAGCTGGGGGGCGGGCAAATCCATGAGCTGGGGCAAATCCATGAGCTGGGGGGGCAAATCCATGAGCTGGGGCAAATCCATGTGCTGGGGCATATCCATGTGCTGGGCAAATCCATGAGCTGGAGCAAATCCATGAGCTGGGGCATATCCATGTGCTGGGCAAATCCATGTGCTGGGGCAAATCCATGTGTGAGCTGGGGCAAATCCATGTGCTGGGGCATATCCATGTGCTGGGGCAAATCCATGAGCTGGGGCAAATCCATGAGCTGGGGCATATCCATGTGCTGGGGCAAATCCATGTGCTGGGGCAAATCCATGAGCTGGGGCATATCCATGTGCTGGGGCATATCCATGTGCTGGGGCAAATCCATGAGCTGGGGCAAATCCATGTGCTGGGGCATATCCATGTGCTGGGGCAAATCCATGAGCTGGGGCATATCCATGTGCTGGGGCATATCCATGTGCTGGGGCAAATCCATGTGTGAGCTGGGGCAAATCCATGAGCTGGGGCAAATCCATGTGCTGGGGCATATCCATGTGCTGGGCAAATCCGTGAGCTGGGGCAAATCCATGAGCTGGGACATATCCATGTGCTGGGGCATTTCCATGAGCTGGGGCAAATCCATGAGCTGGGGCATATCCATGTGCTGGGGCAAATCCATGAGGTGCTGGGGCAAATCCGTGTGCTGGGGCAAATCCATGAGCTGGGGCAAATCCATGAGCTGGGGCAAATCCATGAGCTGGGGCAAATCCATGTGTGAGCTGGGGCAATATTCATGTGTGAGCTGGGGCAATATTCATGTGTGAGCTGGCTGGGGCAAATCCATGTGTGAGCTGGGGCAATATTCATGTGTGAGCTGGCTGGGGCAATATCCGTGTGAGAGCTGGGGCAATATTCATGTGTGAGCTGGGGCAATATTCATGTGTGAGCTGGCTGGGGCAAATCCATGTGTGAGCTGGGGCAAATCCATGTGCTGGGGCATATCCATGTGCTGGGGCAAATCCATGAGCTGGGGCAAATCCATGAGCTGGGGCATATCCATGTGCTGGGGCAAATCCATGTGCTGGGGCAAATCCAGGAGCTGGGGCATATCCATGTGCTGGGGCATATCCATGTGCTGGGGCAAATCCATGAGCTGGGGCAAATCCATGTGCTGGGGCATATCCATGTGCTGGGGCAAATCCATGAGCTGGGGCATATCCATGTGCTGGGGCATATCCATGTGTGAGCTGGGGCAAATCCATGTGTGAGCTGGGGCAAATCCATGAGCTGGGGCAAATCCATGTGTGAGCTGGGGCAATATTCATGTGTGAGCTGGGGCAATATTCATGTGTGAGCTGGCTGGGGCAAATCCATGTGTGAGCTGGGGCAAATCCATGTGCTGGGGCATATCCATGTGCTGGGGCATATCCATGTGCTGGGGCAAATCCATGTGTGAGCTGGGGCAAATCCATGAGCTGGGGCAAATCCATGTGCTGGGGCATATCCATGTGCTGGGGCAAATCCGTGAGCTGGGGCAAATCCATGAGCTGGGACATATCCATGTGCTGGGGCATTTCCATGAGCTGGGGCAAATCCATGAGCTGGGGCATATCCATGTGCTGGGGCAAATCCATGAGGTGCTGGGGCAAATCCGTGTGCTGGGGCAAATCCATGAGCTGGGGCAAATCCATGAGCTGGGGCAAATCCATGAGCTGGGGCAAATCCATGTGTGAGCTGGGGCAATATTCATGTGTGAGCTGGGGCAATATTCATGTGTGAGCTGGCTGGGGCAAATCCATGTGTGAGCTGGGGCAATATTCATGTGTGAGCTGGCTGGGGCAATATCCGTGTGAGAGCTGGGGCAATATTCATGTGTGAGCTGGGGCAATATTCATGTGTGAGCTGGCTGGGGCAAATCCATGTGTGAGCTGGGGCAAATCCATGTGCTGGGGCATATCCATGTGCTGGGGCAAATCCATGAGCTGGGGCAAATCCATGAGCTGGGGCATATCCATGTGCTGGGGCAAATCCATGTGCTGGGGCAAATCCAGGAGCTGGGGCATATCCATGTGCTGGGGCATATCCATGTGCTGGGGCAAATCCATGAGCTGGGCAAATCCATGTGCTGGGGCATATCCATGTGCTGGGGCAAATCCATGAGCTGGGGCATATCCATGTGCTGGGGCATATCCATGTGTGAGCTGGGGCAAATCCATGTGTGAGCTGGGGCAAATCCATGAGCTGGGGCAAATCCATGTGTGAGCTGGGGCAATATTCATGTGTGAGCTGGGGCAATATTCATGTGTGAGCTGGCTGGGGCAAATCCATGTGTGAGCTGGGGCAAATCCATGTGCTGGGGCATATCCATGTGCTGGGGCAAATCCATGAGCTGGGGCAAATCCATGAGCTGGGGCATATCCATGTGCTGGGGCAAATCCATGTGCTGGGGCAAATCCATGAGCTGGGGCATATCCATGTGCTGGGCAAATCCATGAGCTGGGGCAAATCCATGTGCTGGGGCATATCCATGTGCTGGACAAATCCATGAGCTGGGGCATATCCATGTGCTGGGCATATCCATGTGCTGGGGCAAATCCATGTGTGAGCTGGGCAAATCCATGAGCTGGGGCAAATCCATGTGCTGGGGCATATCCATGTGCTGGACAAATCCATGAGCTGGGGCATATCCATGTGCTGGGGCATATCCATGTGCTGGGGCAAATCCATGTGTGAGCTGGGGCATATCCATGAGCTGGGGCAAATCCATGTGCTGGGGCATATCCATGTGCTGGGGCAAATCCGTGAGCTGAGGCAAATCCATGAGCTGGGGCATATCCATGTGCTGGGGCATTTCCATAAACTGGGGCAAATCCATGAGCTGGGGCATATCCATGTGCTGGGGCAAATCCATGAGGTGCTGGGGCAAATCCGTGTGCTGGGGCAAATCCATGAGCTGGGGCAAATCCATGAGCTGGGGCAAATCCATGAGCTGGGGCAAATCCATGTGTGAGCTGGGGCAATATTCATGTGTGAGCTGGGGCAATATTCATGTGTGAGCTGGCTGGGGCAAATCCATGTGTGAGCTGGGGCAAATCCATGTGTGAGCTGGGGCAATATTCATGTGAGAGCTGGGGCAATATCGATAACGTGTCCACAGGTTGGGGGGGGGCGCACAATTCTTGGCTGGCCCCGGGCGCTGACAACCCACGCTACGCCACTGCTGTTGAGGTGGTTGGGTCAGAGACTGTGCAGACATTTAAACAATGACTGGATGACTTCCTGCAAAAACATAACATTAAGGGTTATAATCTATATACAGTATATATAAAAGCGAAATGCCACTCGTGCACTGGTGTATTTTGGCCTAGGCCGACTAGGCCCAGGCCTAGGGCGGCACTTTCCAGGGGGCGGCGGCCCACCCTTTTTTTACCTTTGCAAAGTATTTTACCATGGAGGATACATTGAGATTTCACTAATTTACACTTTCAATTTCACTTTCCAGGGGGCAGCAAAAAACCTCACCACTAAATGGGTTACTCACAGAGCACCGAAATGACGCCAACGTTTTGGTGTTCTGTAGTTCCCTGCACTTAGGAGAATAAAATTTCCCCACCCTGCAGTGAATTCACCATTCACCGCAGGGTCCCCAAAGTGCATGGAGTCGGCCGCTGAATGCTGCCACCGCAAACCCGTGGCCTGCTGTTTTCAAAAGAACTACTGAACGAAAATGTCTGGAATTTACATATAAGATCCTATGATTGATAATAAAAAGTTCTGTTACAGAAAAAAGAAAAACTGCTATTAAAAAAAGGGGGTGGGAATTTTGCCCAAAAAAATCTGAAAAATGACTAAAAGGTACTAAAAAAAAATCAATAAGTAAAGACTTTTTACTGCAGATTAAAATAATAAATTATTTATTAGATATTGCATAAAAACGGGAATATTTTTAACATTGAAACCTATGGGGTTCGCCTTAATAAACCTGCTGATTGAAACCACCGAACATCAGGGCATTTCACTGCTATTTCTCTGAGTCTCAGTACCACATGACTGGCTGAACCACGTGAAACGCACGCGCGCAGCTGCCCGCCCTTTCGTTAACACAGACTCTATTCTGGACTGAACACCCACCGGGAAGGGAATCAAAGCTACAGTGCACCCTCTGGTATTGGCACCCCACTGCTGACAAGATGGCTCCACAGCATAATTACTGTGTGCTCATATACACTCGGTTTGCTGGGAGTTTTACTGCTGTGAATTCTGATGCACTCATACACACCGCACATTGCATTGCTGGGAGTTTTATTGCTGTGGATTCTGATACGCTGACACACACCAAACATTGCATTGCTGGGAGTTTTATTGCTGTGGATTCTGTGATACACACTGCATATTACTGTGAGTTTTATTGCCCTGGAGCTCTGGGATACGCTCATACACACTGCACATTACTGTGAGTTTTATTGCTGTGCAGCTTTGATATGCTCATACACAGTGCCCATTTCTGTGGGTTTTATTCATATTATCTGTGATATGCTCATACAGTTGTGTTCAAAATTATTCAACCCCCAATGCTGTAAAGGGTTTTAGGGAATTTAGTGTACATTTGTAATTGTATTCAGAATGAAATCCTACAAGGACTTTTTAAAGAACCATATGCAACTAAAATGACATCAATTGGTTTTGTAATACAGTAGTAAATGTTTATTTTGTGAATTCTTCATTGACACAATTATTCAACCCCTTAAAGACTACCACTCTGAAGAACAGAGGTTCATTCAAGTGTTTTCAATCAGGTATTGAAAACACCTGTGGATGTCACGGAGCAGCAATAAAGCATAATAAGCACCAATTAGGCAGCTTTAAAATGACTGTGATACTCCGCTCCTTCTAGACATTTACTGGTGTGGTTACAAACATGGTGAAGTCAAGAGAATGGTCCAGAAAGACAAGAGAAGAGGTGATTACTCTTCACAGGAAGGGCAATGGCTATAAGAAGATTGCAAAGATGTTTAACATACCAAGAGAGACCATAGGAAGCATCATTCGCAAATTCAAGGCAAAGGGCACTGTTGAAACGCTACCGGGTCGTGGCAGAAAGAAGATGCTGACTTCGACTGCTGTGCGCTACCTGAAGCGTAGAGTGGAGAAAAGTCCCCGTGTGACTGCTGAGGAACTGAGAAAAGATTTGTCAGATGTGGGTACTGAAGTTTCAGCTCAGACAATACGGCGCACACTGCGTAATGAAGGCCTCCATGCCTGAACTCCCAGGCGCACCCCCTTGCTGTCTCCAAAGAATAAGAAGAGTCGACTGCAGTATGCCAAAAGTCATGTGGACAAACCACAGAAGTTTTGGGATAGTGTTCTGTGGACTGATGAAACAAAATTAGAACTGTTTGGGCCCATGGATCAACGCTATGTTTGGAGGAGGAAGAACAAGGCCTATGAAGAAAAGAACACCTTGCCTACTGTGAAACATGGCGGGGGTCAATCATGCTTTGGGGCTGTTTTGCTTCTGCAGGTACAGGGAAGGTTCAGCGTGTGCAAGGTACCATGAATTCTCTTCAGTACCAGGAGATATTGGATGACAATGTGATGCAGTCCGTCACAAACCTGAGGCTTGGGAGACGTTGGACCTTTCAACAGGACAATGATCCCAAGCATACCTCCAAGTCCACTAGAGCATGGTTGCAGATTAAAGGCTGGAACATTTTGGAGTGGCCATCGCAGTCACCTGACTTAAATCCGATTGAGAACCTCTGGTGGCACTTAAAGAAAGCAGTTGCAGTGCGCAAGCCTAAGAATGTGACTGAACTGGAGGCTTTTGCCCATGACGAATGGGCGAAGATACCTGTAGATCGCTGCAAGACACTTGTGTCAAGCTATGCTTCACGTTTAAAAGCTGTTATAACTGTAAAAGGATGTTGTACTAAGTACTAAGATTGAATGTCACTTGGGGGTTGAATAAAACTGATAATGATGTGAGCACAGAAAAGAAATTTGTGGTTATTTCATTATAAATGTTATGTTATATTTGTCTGACCTACATGTGCCTCTTTGATTTAATTGTAAGCAAGATGATTGAATGATCAAAATCAATGTCAAACTGGTCAAAACACTCAATTTCAGTGGGGGTTGAATAATTTTGAACACAACTGTATGCAGTGCACGTTTCTGTGGATTTTATTGTTCAACCAATTAGAGCGGCTGTGATCCCGTTTACTTGACATGCGTGGCTGTTCTTTGTAAAAATGCTTGAATTTAAACATTTAATAATTTTCTTTATCTCAATAGATACATTTGAAATGGTATACAAAATATACAAGTAGGCACTTGGTATCCACTTTTAATATAAAGAGAGGAAAAGGCGGAGCTCTAAGAGAAAAAGGTGGAGCTTAAAGAGGAAGGGTGGGGATTAACCAGGAAGAGGTGTGCCCTTGACAGGAAGGGGTGCGTCAAATTTAAATTAGGGGGTGCACGAGTTTAGTCAGGCCTAGGGCAGCACAAAACCTAAATACACCACTGCACTCGTGCCTAATCACGATATCTCCAGAACCGTAAAGCCTACAAACTTGAAATTCGGCACGCATGTTCCTCTCGGCTTCTTCACTAAGAAAGGATTTTTCAAAATGACCATCAGAGCATTAGTTATTAACACGCTCTGATGCTAAGGAGTTATGCTCCCCCATCCCACCTGAAAAAAATGCTGTTCCAGCTGCCACTTGCCTCCCATGCCGTCATCTCAGTTCATACTGGCAGACGTTGCGCTCCTTCACTCAGGAGCGATTGGGGATCAGGGGCATCATAACGTGGGGGCATTATCCATGAGCTGGGGGCATTATCCATGAGCTGGGGCATATCCATGAGCTGGGGCAAATCCATGAGCTGGAACAGTATATCCATGAGCTGGGGCAGTATCCATGAGCTGGGGCAGTATATCCATGAGCTGGGGCAGTATATCCATGAGCTGGGGCATTATCCATGAGCTGGGGCATATCCATGAGCTGGGGCAGTATCCATGACGAGCTGGGGCAGTATATCCATGAGCTGGGGCAGTATATCCATGAGCTGGGGCAGTATATCCATGCGCTGGGGCATATCCATGAGCTGGGGCATATCCATGAGCTGGGGCAATATCAACGAGAGGAGCTGGGGGCATAGCCATGAGAACAGCTGGGGCAGTATATCCATGAGAGGAGCTGTGGCAAAATCCATGAGAGGAGCTGGGGCAGTATATCCATGAGAGGAGCTGGTGCAAAATCCATGAGAGGAGCTGGGGCAAAATCCATGAGAGGAGCTGGGGCAGTATATCCATGAGAGGAGCTGGGGCAGTATATCCATGAGAGGAGCTGGGGCAAAATCCATGAGAGGAGCTGGGGCAAAATCCATGAGAGGAGCTGGGGCAGTATATCCATGAGAGGAGCTGTGGCATATCCATGAGAGGAGCTGGGGGCATATCCATGAGAGGAGCTGGGGCATATCCATGAAAGGAGCTGGGGCATATCCATGAGAGGAGCTGGGGCAATATCCATGAGAGCTGCTGGGGCATATCCATGAGAGCTGCTGGGGCATATCCATGAGAGCTCCTGGGGCATATCCATGAGAGCTCCTGGTGCATATCCATGAGAGCTGGGGCATATCCATGAGAGCTGGGGCATATCCATGTGAGCTGGGGCAGTATCCATGTGTGCTGGGGGCAGTATCCATGTGTGCTTGGAGCAGTATCCATGTGTGCTGGGGGCATATCCATGAGAGCTGGGGCAATATCCATGTGTGAGCTGGTCTGGAGGCAATATATCCATGTGTGAGCTGGTCTGGGGCAATATATCCATGTGTGAGCTGGTCTGGGGCAATATATCCATATGTGAGCTGAGGCGCAATATATCCATATGTGAGCTGGGGCAGTATATATCCATGGGTGAGCTGCTGGGGGCAATATATAATTGTGAACTGGGGCAATATATCCATAATGGGAGCTGGGGGCAATATATATCCATGGGTGAGCTGCTAGGGGCAATATATAATTGTGAACTGGGGCAATATATCCATATGTGAGCTGGGGGCAATATATATCCATGGGTGAGCTGCTGGGGGCAATATATCCAGAGCTGCTGGGGGCAATATATATCCATGTGTGCTTTCACTGCCTTCGAACAGGCACCGTACTTGCTGGCAGTTGGCAAAAATTTGTGTGAGCATATGAGAGAGCTCCACAGCAATAAACCTCACAGTAATGTGCGCTGTGTGTATGAGCATTCAGTGTTATATGGGAGTACTGATTTAGGAGTAAGAGTAGTTAAAAAAAAAATCCGTAAAAACTCGGGGGGGGGGTGACAACATAAGTTACCGCACCGTGTGACACCAACCCTAGTGACGCCACTGCTGGGGATCCTTACAGCACTAAACATCGCTACCTCACCAACATGTCCACACCTTCCACCTATGGCACTGCTTCCGAAATCAAGGTGGCGGGGGATATATTCCCTTATGAGTTTCAATCACCCACCAGCACTGAACCAACGGATTGTGAAGAAAATTTCTCCTGCATAGTGTCCCAGCCCCAAATCACTTCTAACACTGATCTCCTCAGTTCAGACGGATCTGTCCTGTCTACTGTAACGACAGTTAAAGGGAAAAGAGGGAAAACCGTAGAAAAAGATTTGCAGATGCAATTAGGAAAACACAAGGGAAGCTGGAAAAATGTATCTTCAAACTCATCCCCAAGTCAGTAGAGAGGCTGTAATAAAGTATGTGGAGTTATAGCACACTCACAACCCGCCAGGATTACACCGGAATCAAGCCATCAGACAGTTCAGAATCAGTGGTCATGCTATTATCAGACAGTTCAGAATCAGTGGTCATGCTATTATCAGACAGTTCAGAATCAGTGGTCATGCTATTATCAGACAGTTCAGAATCAGTGGTCATGCTAGTATCAGACAGTTCAGAATCAGTGGTCATGCTAGTATCAGACAGTTCAGAATCAGTGGTCATGCTAATATCAGACAGTTCAGAATCAGTGGTCATGCTAATATCAGACAGTTCAGAATCAGTGGTCATGCTAATATCAGACAGTTCAGAATCAGTGGTCATGCTAGTATCAGACAGTTCAGAATCAGTGGTCAGGCTAATATCAGACAGTTACCGTATTTTTCGGACCATAAGGCGCACTTAAAATCCTTAAATTTTCTCACAAATCGACAGTGCGCCTTATACTGCGGTGCGCCTAATGTATGGCTGTGTTTTCTTTATGTGGTACACAGCGCTCAAAAATTTCCTCTCCCTTGCTGGGGGGGGCGGCCTGGAGGTGTGTCAGTTTCCTATCTGAGGGTGGAGGTGAAGTCTGCCCTGGGCCCTCCCCAGCACCCTGTCCCCCGCCAGCCCTGGGAAGGCTGAGCCTGGTGGGAGCTGCAGGATACCAACCCCACTTTCTTCCTGCTGGCTCAGGACCTTTGCACTTAAGGAGGTTGGGGTGTGAGGACCTCCAGCAAGCCGGTGTTTCCACAGTGCTCTCCGTAGAGAAAGCAGGCCGCCCCTTCAGCCAGCTGGGACAGGCAGGCAGGCACATACCTGGTGTCTGGGTGGTCCTGGTGGAAGCTGAAGGAGAGCGAACAATTTGTTCCTGCCAGGCTGATGATCTGCCCACACGACACACACGCGCCCTAATCCCGCGCTGGTTCAAGTGGACGCATGCGTGTGGGCGTGGTCAGCGGCGGCATCACTCACTCACTGTCCCATGTTGTGCTGCCGCCGTATTTTTCGGACCATAAGGTCCATAAGGTCATTTCTCACAAATCGACAGTGCGCCTTATAACCCGGTGCGCCTTATGTATGAAAATAAACCCGGTTAGCAGTCGATCATTGATATTGCGCCTTATAACCCGGTGCGCCTTATGGTCCGAAAAATACGGTAGTTTTTGTTGATATTCAAGAAAGAAAAAAATAGATGGAGCAGTATAAGAAATATAATCTTGATTACACATAGTTGTTACACTTTTATCACTGTCTATAGACATCTAGAATATGGTATGAATGTTTACCGTGGAAATTTAAAGATACAGTGCCCAAATATCAACCCGTAGCTTAGAAAGTGACATATTTGCAAAACTTCAAAATTAATTTAAAAAAAAATCTCCCTTTGGACCACGACGTTTACAATACAGATGTGTCATACGCACTCCCCTCTATCATATGTTACAATATGGTACAATTTTACCGTGGAATTTTAAAGATACAGAGATCCAAATATCAACCCGTAACTTACAAAGTGACATTTTTGCAAAACTTCAAAATGAATTAAAAATAATATCTCCCATTGGACCGTTTTGTATTGTATATATAGAGAGTAGGGATGGGCTGCCTGTTCGAATCGGTTCGAAGTTCGATTCGAACATCGGCTGTTCGAAACTTTGCGAACTTCGAACTTTTTGGGACGTTCACGGAAAGTGCGAGAAAAAAAAAGTTTTCAAAAAAATTCCAAAAAATGCTTAAAAGATCCTAAAAAAAATCTAAAAATAAAGGGACTCTTTACTGCATAATATAATAATAAACGGTTTATTAGATATTGTATTAAAACGGGAATATTTTTAACATTGAGGCCTATGGGATTCATAAACATTTCCCACTCATTGTTGGTCAAACATTTCCCACTCATTGTCAGTCAAACATTTCCCATGGCTTCAAATCGCATTTAAACATGAGCAAAAGTGGTAAAAATGAGCTCAGCGCACAGCGGTGAAATGGCTCAGCACTCAGCAGTGAAAGGGTTAAAAACGGTTTGTTTTTTCTTTAAAAAAAAATTCACTTGGAGTACTGTGTGCAGTACTGGAGACCGTATCTCCAGAAGGATATAGACATCTTAGAGAGAGTTCAGAGAAGGGCTACTAAAATGGTGTATGGCTTGAAAGAGAAAAGTTACCAGGAAAGGCTTAATGATCTTAACATGTACAGCTTGGAAAAAAGAGGAGACAGAGGAGATATGATAGAAACATTTAAATACGTAAAGGGAATCCACAAGGTAGAGGAAGGGAGTATATTTAAAAGGAAACAAAGTAGCAAAACAAGAGGACATAGTCTTAGATTAGAGGGGCAAAGGTTTAAAAGTAACATCAGGAAGCATTATTTTACTGAGAGGGTGGTGGATACATGGAACAGTCTTCCAGTAGAAGTGGTAGAGGCCAAAACAGTAATTGAATTTAAGCAGGCATGGGATAGGCATAAGGCTATCCTAAACAAAAGATAAATCCAGGTAAAGTATCCATGTAATTGGGTGACTAGATGGGCCGAAAGGTTCTCATCTGCCGACATTTTCTATGTTTCTATGTTTCTATGTTTCTATTGTTTCCTGTCCCCCAGGACAGTACCCGGACCCCCATACACCTTTTATGGCCAATATCTTGCATATATGCCCTCTTGGATGGGACCTTAATTTTTGAACTTTCGAGTCCCTTTGACTTGCATGGTGTTTGAATTGTGTTCGAGTTTGCGGTCGAACTTTTTCGGGTGTTTGAGTTTGAATGCAAACCGAACACGGGGATGTTCGGCCAATCACTAATAGAGAGCTGACAACTCCCGTTTGGTGTGCACCCCTCCCTGTTCACAGGTGCTCCACCATGACAACCTATAAAGGCCTCGAGCTGCCGGGGAGCTCCAGGGTGAGTTGATCCTGTAAGTGCGGACTCGGTCAAGTTAGACAGGACCTGTCAAAGATGGGGTACATTGGCGACTGTGACAGGCTTAAGCAAATTATCATAACTTTGTGAACTGAATCCCCATCATTTAACCTCAGTCAGGAATTTTAAACATTTTTAACCCTTTCGCTGCTGATGCTTTTCACACCTCTGTGCTGAGCTCATTTTTACCGGTTTCGCTCATCATGTTTAAACGCGTTTTGAAGCCTTATTTTAATATATGACCCAGACATATTATATATCGTTCTTTCCGGCAGACTGTGCAGATTCATAATATGTCATTATTATATGTATACCTTATGTCATGTCTGTATATTATAACAAAAAATGCAATAAAATTTGAATTTTCAATAATTTACAATGTGTAAAGTGTTTTTTTTCACATTTTAAAATGCGATCGTTTGCGGTTATATTTTCTATGGGGTGCGCTTGTTAAAAAAAATTAGAAATGAGGAATCGTTACTTTTTTTGGGGAAAATTTCGTGTTTTTTAGCAAACGCCCCCCCATAGAAAAAATCGTTAGTGCAGCATCATTGTTCACATTATAATTGAAATGGGAACAATAATGTTGCACTAATAAATAAAAAAAAAAAAAAAAACTTTTTTTTTTTTTTTTTTACTTTTTACATGGTCATGTTTGGTATCATTGGAAAGGCCACACTCTGGCCGTTCTAATGATAGTAAACATTAACCCCTAGCTGTCACGGATCGGGAGATAGGGGGTTCATTGGAACCCCCTATCTCCACTATAGGTGACAGCAAGGGGTTAATTTAAAAACTGGCGCCATCGCGCTCTGCGCGATGACGCCAGTCATTAGGAGGATATTCCAGAAGCTTGGCCGACATCCAAGATGTCGGCCAGCTCCGGGAGGGGACCGCGATACGGCGCATGTTGGTGCCATATCGCGATCCAGCCCCCTAGGGGTTAAAGACAGCCGCCGCTTGGAAGGGCAGGCTGCGCCCTTCCAGGCGGTGCCTGCCTTTAATCGCTGGCCCGCACGGATGGGGAGGGGGAGAGGTCCGACGCTGAGCGCGTCCACCGCATTGAAAGGGTTAAAATTGTTTTTTTTGTCACAGAAGATGATGGAAGAAGGTGGTCAATAATATGCTCTTTTTTGGTATTTTAGATCAAATAGTCAGGTTGCTTTAACTCCGCTGTCGCTTGGGCTTTTGTGAAACACACCTGTAAATACCAGTAACGGGAGAAGGACAGGTAAAGGTCAGGGTGTTAATACTGTTATTAGAAAACTAAGAAACGAACCTGCAGATCTTGCAGCAAGGATTCTCTGAGCTCTGTGTGTCCCAGGATTACTGGTAACACTGTTGCACTGTTATTTATTATAGACTTTTGTCCCTACGTCTATTCACAAACAGCCCATTATATTGCGTTGGGGCCTACATGATCCCAGAAGTCATTGCTCGGTCGCTCAGTACTTCTTGTGCTGTGATTGAATAAAAATCACTAACAGCACAGTTGCAGTGTTACCAGTTCTACGGTAAACAGGCAGTTTGTCCGAGAGCATAAATGAACGTCGAACTGGAAGTATGTGATCTTTAACCCCTTCACTACCAAGTGATTTAAAATTAAAAAAAAACACTCTACGGAATAAGGTTGTTTTTTTTTTTTAAACATCATTTTCATTTAATTATACAGTAAGAGATATTTGGGAATATTCCCAATGCATTCCTTACTGTAATAACCTATTTGGCAGGTGGATGTCGCCATCTGCTGGCTAGAAGGAGTTACTGCAGTTCTGGTTTCTGTGCAGGATCAGCTGGAGAGATGTCATCCAGACACATTCCCAGTCGGCTTTAAGAGAGTTGTTGAGAGTTTGCATGCCGCTATGTCACAGCTGTCCACACTTCCAGACTGATTTTGGTTTTGCTCAGTGATGTCAAATGTGTTAAATGTTTCATTATTTTAAGATACAGATCACAAATCTTGTTATTGCTCGCTCTATGTGGAGCCTTTGCTTGAGGTGTCTAGAGGGGTGCTAGCTACACCTTCCTGATGAAGCCTTACAGGGCCAAAATGATCATCTGGGGGTCACTGTATTGCTCAGGCAGAGTAGACTTACTTAGCATTTTGGTCCTAGCCACACTTTTTTGGGTGATAGCAGTCTGACTTGCATATGGCATCGCCTTCTCTGTAATGGCACCATTGACCTGAAAACCCTATGAGACCCAAGCGGGGACTCACTGTGGGGCAGGCAACTAGCCTACCATTCTCAGTACTCTCCTAAATCATGTTATGCTCGTCGTACGATGCTGTGCACCCTCGAGTGTGTTCCATACTGTGGTATCCTTGACAAAATGAGCTGAAACTTATTTTTCAAAATATCAGTCTAGAACAGCACTGACTAATATTCTGGCTTCCTTGAAGCCAGGCCAACAGTTTTATGGGCCCTGGCCGTCGCACTGACGTCATCGCCGGGTGCGATGATGTCAGTGTCAGGCACCCCCTGGTGTCTGTCAGGGGAGAACCTGAAAGGGGAGGGCTTAAGGTAGAAAAAAAAGGAGGGGTGCAGCTGGAAAGGGCAGAGCTGCCCTTTCCAGCGGTCCCTCTCTTTATCCCCTTAGGTGCCGGATCGTGATTTGGCACCAACTGGCGACGGATCACAGTCTGCTCCCGGAGGTGGGTGACATCTTGGATGTCAGACAAGCCTCCTGGGCCACCCCAACCCACTGACATCGTCGCCATATGCATGATGACATCAGTTGGCCAGTGTTCCCCCTAACTGCCAAGTGGAGATCTCCCGATCCGTGAAACAAAAAAGGAATCTGGTTCCATGATACTCCATCCGAGCATCAGCAGAGCAGAGCCAACAGTTTTAGCAGACACCGGTGAAACCTGCCGATTCTGCTCTGCCGATGTCTCTCGAGTAACAAATCCAGAGCCCTCGATTTTCGCAAGAGTAAAATCATGGCCAACCTCAAATAAATCGGGCTAAATCAAGGATATTGTTTTAATTCCACGCGCCCGATGTTTTCGTGCATCTCCGAAGTGCAAACAGCAATGCATGAGAATTCATGAAACTCTGTCAGTCTGTTGCACTCGGCCAATGACACGAACGTCCCACCTGCAATACATTTATAAAGTGCTCAAATACCAAGACCCGTATGATTAATTAGAACCTGAACCGCAGCCAAAGCCAAGGGACAAGGACGTTGAGGGCGACACGTCGAGTGGGAGATCATTTTAAAGACGGATGGAGAATTCTAAATATAATGAAATGATATCTACACTTTAACCAATCATTAGAAGAGCACATTAACGTTACCAAGCAACTACTTTAAATGTGATCAGACACGCAAAGCGCCGGCTGGTGAACGGATTCTGAGACGCAAGAACCACCTTCTCAGGTGATCTGCACAAAGCTCACATAATGACTCTTGAAAAGGAAACTTCCCCGTCTTTGCTGTCGTTGACGCGCGCTAATTGCTTGCGGGTTTTTAATAACCGTCGTTCTGCAGAAACCACAAAATTGTGTATGTGTGTGTGTGTCTTATACATATATCAAAGGGCGGCAAACGTCAAAAATAACTATCCCGAAAAGCATTATTTTCCGACGATTCTGTTTTCATGCCTTTTAGTTCTGTACTTGTGTCATTAGGAATGATGGAAAGCACGGACCGGGGAGAGTTGGCCGCGTCGTTGCGCCCTCGGTGACGAATATCTGGCAGCTCTGCGTGTCACTGTGTTCTATACACAGGAGGGCCAGGCCATAGGACAGACTTTCCTGGTCCCTGGTGTGAATTGTGAGTCACGTCGATCAGGTGTGGCTTTCCAGACGTTCTCGGAGCAGATAGTCACATAAAAAAAAGGTCACACCGATAAAAGAGAAGGTACGCTGCGTGACACAAGGAGCCGAAAAAAAATATAATGAAAAAAAATCTAAAAAAGAGCAAATGCTAGAGGCTTTATTGTACAATTTCATCAGACGGAGCCGACAGGAATTCGCCGATTGTTTTCCAAGAGCCCACTCTGATCAACTCGAGATAATTACAAAAAGCCACTCGGCGGAGAAAGAAACTGAGACAAAGTTATTCTGAGACAGAAGATAGAAAGAGGGAAACAAAAAAAACAAAAAAACAACCGGGGATCCGGAAGATAGAGAGTAAAGAAACTGCCTGCGCGGAGGATTGAGAATCTGCTTTTTCTCTCCTCTGCCTTTATTTTAATCTTACGGAGAGGAATAAGAGGTAGAAGACTGACAGGGAGCGATATAGGGAGAGTGGAGGGTGGAGAGAGGGAGAGAGGGAGGGTAGGAGGGACGAGAGAGAGTGGGAGAGAGTAGGAAAGAGGGAGAAGAGAGTGGGAGAGAGGGAAGAATAAGGTGGGTGGGAAAGAAAGAGAGAGCGTGTGAACGAGAGGGAGAAAGAGTGAGAGAGATACAAGAAGAATTCCAGAGTTAGAGAAAGAGAGACGGACAGACGGAGAAAACGCCAAACAGAAGGAGAGACTGGAAAAGATAAAGAAAGGCAGGAATGGAAAAATAAAAAGGTGGAAGAAGAAGAAGAGATGGAGAGCGAGGAATGAAGGAAAAAGGCAGCAGCGAGAGATAAAAAGAGGAAAAGACAGATTCACAGACATATAAAGAGGGAGGGAGAGAGAAAAAGAAGGAGGGAGACAGAGGGAGTGAGATTGGGAGAGGGAGAAGGGGGCTTTCACTGGAGATTAACGCCAGGAGGTGAAAGCAGGTTTCTGGCAAAGAAAAATTAATATTAAGGATTGTATGAAACCCCCCCATCACCACCACCACCACCTTCCTCTTTGGCTTCGCTCTCCGCCTCCATAACTGGACGACAGCAGATCATCGTGGAGTAAAAAGGGGTCAGATCACTCACACAGACACAGGGATTCAAAGGCTATTTCCAGAGAAAGCTGGAGGTGACAGCACGTCGCCGGCTCCCAACAAGGATTTTATTTTTCTTTCCAATAAATCTGTTTTTCTGTTTTCGTTCGTTATCATTTTTTTTTTGGTTTTTGTTTTCGTTTTTTTTTCTATTTTTAATTTTATCATCTGTTTCTATCCTGGCTTTTGGAATTTCGCAGAAGAGTGGGAATTTCTTGGACAGGTACCTTCTCCTGCCCATTGCATTCATTGGTCTGAAGGATCCCGGGATTTTAAAAGGGTTTGGAGGCGAAGGACGCTCACTTTTTACATACCTGCACATCCACGTTCTCCTCAAGATGAGAGGGAAAGGTAGGAAACAGAATCTTTCTGATTCCAGAGATCTAGATGGATCCTATGACCAGCTCACGGGTAAGACACCATACAGACTATATTTCAATATGATACAATATATATATTCCATTTATATATATATTGTATCTGCTTCTTAAAAAAGCTGCAGCATCCCTTGGCAACAAACGTCTCCGGTTTTGGGTGTAAATAAGTAAAACTGTCTGATTTTGGGAGTTGGTATCTTATTTAACGGAAGCATCATTTTATACCCTCAGTAAATTAAATTGGAAAAGCTGCTGGAGAGAAAGTCACCCTTTGGTGGCCAAAAATTCTACAAACCATTGTGTCTTTGAAAGGATTTAAGAGATTGTTCCACAAGGAGGAATTGCTGCCTGCCAGGTGCCTGAGCGTAACTTTGTATCAAGGATCCAAAATGGTCCTCCAGTTCTTCTGTGGACTTCAGAAAGTTGAGCTGTGAGCAATGAGAATTGAGCCTGGTGGGGGAACAGGACATGTTCGTCCAGTTTGTGGTTTAGCAGAAGTAGGAGTATTTTTTTTTTCTCATTTTCAGACGGCGATTGGTCAATTAATACGATAATTCAATACAACACGTTAATTAAATCACAGCAGATCGTGCGAATAAAATAGATTCCTATGTCTCCGTCACTATAAAATATGGCGGATTAAAAATGTGTGGGGCAAAATATAAATATATATATATATACATACACACATATATACAAAGTCATATGTATGAAAGAAAAAAAAAAGTTAAATCCAAAATTATTCTTTATAAATATTATTATTGATATGGAAATATTTTTGTAGGATTTTTTTCTGAAACCCGACCTTTAGGTTTGAAGCCGGTATTGCTTTATTGTTTGGTTTTAATTAAATAAACAATACATTATAAATATTTACCGTTACATACTATTTATTTACTTTTCTTCTCATTGGGCATTTTAAGAAGAGAATGTGATGTCAGCTTTATAAGACGAGGATAAACAAAAGTGTAAAAAGACAAGAGAGATGTTAGGACGGGAGTATTTCCCTCATTGGTGAAAGAGTAGTAGTCACTGAACCTGCCTTCCAGCTGTGGAGACCAACACGCAATAAAACGGATAGGAGGCTGCTTTGACATGTGCTTAATTCTAGCAGGGACAGCAATCAGTCACAGCAAGCGAAAATAGATTATTATTGTCCAAAACCATGGAAGGAAATGCTATTGCTGCTCTTTTTTCCCGCAGGCATGACTCCACATTTGTCACTAAGGTGCACTTTGCGGAATCCTTTCTATTTGTAAACAATAAAGTAGTTAGTTTTTTTTTCATCTACAGATACATTTTAAAACATGTCAAATACACAAATAACCAAAAGGTAAAATACACAGTTTTTGTTGCAATAGGGGGATAAGAATGAAACAGCGGCAGAAGAAGCTTCATTGACGAGTCTTCTCCTGCTGCTGTTTCAATTTCCCTTTTGTGGATCGCCGAAGTTTATCGTGATTGCAACAACAATGATTTCAAACCGAAGTAAATATTGACTAATCCCACTAGGGGCCCTATTCCATAGTCAATGCTAACTGTAGCATTCGGATGTGTAAGCGTTACCGCCATGGTAAGTGACTTTTAACGCAAGCCCCCTATATTGCCTTCCTGATGCTAAACCCGTAAGAAATCCGTTAGCGCATCGGTGATTGTGCTAGCTTGCTGTACTTTGCGCATCCTATACTTAATATGGGAAGCGCAATCATTAATTAGCGTTTCGATAAGTAATGTATTACAAAGTGCTAGCGCTAATTACTGCAGCGATGCGCTAAACACAAATTGTGCAACACCTAAAAGCTGGTGCTGAATGATTCCGCGTTTGCATAATCATTCAGCACCCCCTAAAACTCTCTCCAATAAATCCCATACTCCCCTCTCATAGGTGGCCCGATCAGCTGCTTCTTGTCCGCCAGGAGCAGATTGAGACTGGGAAGAAATCGTTCCCAGTCTCCACTTCGTGGCGCTGCCTGATATCATAAGAGAGAGATCGCTCAGGGCTCGTGGCCCAGAATCGCAAGTATCCATGGCGTCCTATTGGCTCCAAGAGGTGATACTTTTGGCGGCGCGGAAGCGCTACCAGGAGTATCCCAGCGGTTAGCGCTGCGTTTCATCGTGAGGTGCCGAGGCATCGCCTGCCCTGGAATATCGCGCTAAAATGAGGACATGATGGGGAAACCTGCAGGTGCAGATTTTCCCCGTTAGCGTCCTCATTTTAGTGCGAACTATGGGAAAGGTTCAAAAGGTGTATACAGAGACACAATTTCCTGGATCTTGATCATAAATCACTTAAAGATCATTGAAAAAGTGTAGGTATGGGTCTCCACGGTGGATACACAGTTTATACTCCACCTCCCGTAAAACTATTCAGAGATTTTGGGTTACTTGAATGGCCATTAAAGTGTAAGCTCATCTGCCACGTCACGACAACCTCTCGATCAGGTGGGTCCTAACTTAATTAAACCAAGAGCTGATTTTCTAATCAACCACATATCCTGTGGCTGCTTCTCAGCTAAGAGACAAAGCGGTGGGTTTTATTTATACCTTCACCGGAGACAATTCCACTTTAGGATTAAAAACAAAAACACGGAAAGGGACAGCAGCAAAAATGAACTGGCTGGAGATACAACAAAATATACATAGATGCAGAGAAAACTGATTTGCGCCTATTCCCTACCAGGGCGGCTGCAACAACCGGAAGAATCCAGCCCAGTTCATGTATAAATCATAGCAAGATAGATTGGAGTGTGTGAATGCAGGAGTGTATGTGTGTGTGTGGACTATCAGTATGCATATAAACGGTCTTTACAAACAGACGTTCCATATAGATACCATCATGGGAGGCCCCTCTGTGCGCGAGGCCGTAGGTGGTCACCTAATATGTCTAATTATAGAGCCGCCTCTGCCAGACGCACCCCTTGCACATTGTACCTATACGATATGTTTAGGTTGACCTGTCAATAAAGTTCTAATATTACTTCACTTTTGAGCAAAATCAGGTCAATTGATGAATTGGATTAAAGGACCATTGATCCCGGCTCCAGGCCACAGTAGTTATTAGTTTCACTATGTGGGAGCGAGACGTGTGGCAGGAATCCGTTACAATCTGAAGCCACAGATACACTGCAGAAATCAACAAGAAACTGTCTGTGTACAAAATAGGCGCCAATAAGAAAATACGCAGTGTAGTGCCGCAAACACCCAGGGCCCTATTACATTCTTAACGCAAAAACGCACGCTAAACGCAACGCACGAAAATCACCGCTGGAATTACGTTCCTCGCGCATTTTTTCATCCGTTGGGAAATTGCGCTCGTAAAACCGACGCACAAAACTGCGCGCAGAAATCAGTGAGCGCAATGTAATTTTTAACGCGAGTCCGTCATTTTGTGCAGACTGCGCACAACAGACGTACGTTCTGACGGAAGACAAGGTAGTGGCCGTCATTTTTGACGGATCTAGTAAAAAAAAAACGTGCACATCGACGTTCTCCGTTGTGAATCCGCAGTTTGGTACGGTCAGGTTGTTACAATTTGCCGTTACCGCCAGCTTTTCAAAGACGTTAAAATTATGTGCGCAAACGCTGTGCGTTAAATTTTGCACTAAGATTGTAATACCATGCGCGTACCAGCGCACAAACGCATTTGCGCTCACAATGTTAAGTATAGGGTGCGCGCACTAAATTGCGCTCGCGCTGGGTTCGCGCAGGGTCACTCGCTTTAGACGTTATCGTGCATTTTGTGCGCGAACGCCGTAATACAACGTTCAGAGCAAAGGGTTTTGCCCCTCGCGTTAATGCGTTTTTGCGCGCGCTAAATTGTGCGCGAGGAATGTAATAGGGCCCCAAATTTATAATTGTAGAAGACATTTTCACATCCCAGCAATTCAGAGAACTGCTTCACAGAGCTCATGTGCTACATTCCCCATATGCAGCAAGGAACTCTGGGTAAGACATGCAAATTAAGGCTAAGGTCAGACGAAAGCAGTTTTAACGTGTGTTTAGCCGCACGAAATCACGGCCGTGCTAGCAGCAAATGACGTCCAATGCCGGGTAACATACGACGAACGGCCGCACGAATGTTCGTCCGCGCAACGCAAGTGGCAAACAAACGTATTTTTTCGAGAACGTCAAACCGCTACTACTGACGTACAGAGTGCGCTGCGTCCGCATAGCGGCGTGTTTGCGTGATTAGGAGACGTCAGACGCTGCTAATGTCCGGCCAACATAACGTCCAGACGCAAAAGGGTTTTATTGATGATCCGTACAAAATCACGGACGAAAATGCGCATCGTATGACCGCTATCGCGTATTCCGTGAAAAAATGCGTCCATTCGTTCGAACACACTTTTTCACGGACAACGTGAAAAATGCGTTCGTCTGACCCTAGCCTTAGTCTCCAATTTCTCACTTTTTTGCATCCAGGGTCTGTTTTAACACAGAGCCCTCCTTCCAGCGCCGCGTCATACTAGATGGCTTTTTAGCAAAGGTCAGGTTAGCAACGAGTCACAGCCTCTCCTGGACAGCTGTTTCGGGCTTATATATAAGTGTAGCCCGTTGGATTTATTCCTCCATCGTTGTAGCGATATTGCGCATCAAGAAGTGAGTGCTCTGTATATCCATTAGGCCGGTTTCAGATGAGCGCACTAGATGCGCCCGTACTGATGTGCCTACCGGTGTCCGTCGCAGCGTTGTGACGCTGCGGCGGGGCTGGCCATACAAGCTGTTGCGCGCGGACGAATTGCAGACGCAACAGCAGCCGTGCTGCGTCCGTGCAGCAAGCCTCCCCGTCAAAGCGCTAGGACGTGGGTTGACGGGGCTGCAAAGCACGATGCTAGATAGGAGGATCGAGCCGTGCAGTGCTGAGCGCACTAACTGCACTCAGCGAGGCGGCCAGACGGTCGTCAGAGAGGAAGGAGCGTTCACTCTCACGGATGTTCCTTCCGCTCTTCAAAACGCTCACCTGACCCCGGCCTTACACCAAAGTGTCCCTGTCACGTTGAGTTTGCTGCGCGCTTTAAACATTGTATCGAGAGCCGTATGAATGGCTGATAACGTGTAAATAAATAATTAATAATAACCCTGCGGAATGCTATAAAACTCGGAATAGGAGCCGCTCGGACGGGAAGACGTTCCACTCCTGCACGTTGACATGGCATTAACTGTCTGCCGTACAAAAGCGATGATAATCTGAGCCCCGCGTCAGAGGGCCCCGCCGAATATTTAATTGCATATTGACAATTGCTACAAACTGATTGACGACACGCACCTGTTGGCCTGTATTGTTTCATTAACTGAAGCCAACATCTAGAAAGAAAGGGACCATGAATATTTAAATATCACGTACACCCTTCAGCACTTTCAAAAAAAAAAACACCTAAACTTTCTCACAACGGGGGCTGCAGAATACCTGGATGATGTACATGGAAAACATTTATGAGAGCTGTACATTTTACCTAATATTTTTTATTAAAATGACATAAATAGGTAAAACTTTGGGGTCAAGTCATTGCAGGAGGAACAGTGTTCCCATTTGACCCATACGCTGCAGAACCGTTTTCGTAGCCATTTCATATGTTTTCTTAAAATATAGGATATTTATTCTAAGGCTGGGGTCAGACGAACGCAGCGCGAAGGCGCGTGCAGCCGCACTTTATCGCGGCCGTAGTAGCAGCAAATGACGTCCAACGACAGGCAATGTACGAAGTACGGCCGCAAGAAAGTGGCAAACAAACGCAATTTTTCGAGAACGTGATACCGCTAGTACTGACGTACAGAGTGCGCTGCGTCCGCTAGCGGTGTGTGTGCGTGATTAGGAGACGTCAGACGCTGCTAATGTCCGGCCAACATAACGTCCAGACGCAAAAAAGGTTTTATTGATGATCCGTACAAAATCACGGACGGAAATGCGCATCGTATGACCGCTATCGCGTATTCCGTGAAAAAATACGTCCATTCGTTCGAACGCACTTTTTTCACGGACGACGTGAAAAATGCGTTTGTCTGACCCTAGCCTAACCTGTATATATGTTTGTCTATATAAAATCAATGTGAGTCGCAGATGGTGGGTTATGCACGAGATCCCTACCCTTAAAGGGCCAGTACCACCAAGAAATGCAATGTCCTTATTGTGTTTATTTGATGTTGCTGATATCTTACATGTGTTTTGTTTTTCTCTTGTATGTTTAGTTAAGAAAATATTTTCCTCTATATGTGTCACTGGGTGCATCCATTGTGTGATATTTTCCTCTATATGTGTCACTGGGCGCATCCATTGTGTGATATTTTCCTCTATATGTGTCACTGGGCGCATCCATTGTGTGATATTTTCCTCTATATGTGTCACTGGGTGCATCCATTGTGTGATATTTTCCTCTATATGTGTCACTGGGTGCATCCATTGTGTGATATTTTCCTCTGTGTCACTGGGTGCATCCCTTGTGTGATATTTTCCTCTATATCTGTCACTGGGTGCATCCATTGTGTGATATTTTCCTCTATATGTGTCACTGGGCGCATCCATTGTGTGATATTTTCCTCTATATGTGTCACTGGGCGCATCCATTGTGTGATATTTTCCTCTATATGTGTCACTGGGCGCATCCATTGTGTGATATTTTCCTCTATATGTGTCACTGGGTGCATCCATTGTGTGATATTTTCCTCTATATGTGTCACTGGGTGCATCCATTGTGTGATATTTACCTCTATATGTGTCACTGGGCACATCCATTGTGTGATATTTTGTGTTATAAACTGCCCCCCCCCCCACAGTATCTTTTCATCACTTGCTCCTCAGTGTGTGGCTTTGGCTATAGAATGGCATCTATAAGTCAGATCTCCAAAAATTTGACTCATAAGGATTGCATATGTGTGGGATGTATATAAATTATATAATCAGGGCCTAACAATCAGTGTTGTTAGCCCACTATCATTCAGCTGTCACCTCTCATCTCAGGTAGTCTAGTCTACACAATAAATCCCCTGCAGCCTGGTGTAAATTATTCCCTCCACTCCATTGCTGTTTTATTCCATACCACAGGTTTAAAGTGAAACTTGTGGCAAGATTTTGGCAAATGTTGTATCATGGGAAAAATCCACAACATAGTAACAGTAGATAAAAACCTAACTTTCTTTTTTTACATGCAATTAATTCAAATAAAAACAGCAACATGTGTTTTATGATGTGTTTTTTTGCAATGCACAAGTAATCTAGTTACAACTTATGATCGTGGTAATGTCCCTTTAATTTGGGGGCAAAGTGATTGCAGAGTTCCCGCACTTATTTTTGTAGGTCCTGGCCCCTGGTGAGACAGGATGAGATCGCTTTTTGATGGGAGGTAGTTATCGGTCTTCTTTATGATATTTCCCTCCTTAGAACATAAATGAAAGGTTTTGATGACCATAATGAGATGTAAATCTATGACTGAGACTATGACTGAGATGCTAGATGTAGCGCTCAGGGCCGGATTTATAACTAGGCAGAGTAGGCATGTGCCTACAAGGACCTGCCACAAGGGGTGCCTTGCTCTGTAAATTATTTATTTTACTATTTACATTCATTTAGACCACTGTATCTCTGAGGCCCTATGAGCTAGAGAGACATATGAGGTGTCATTGGAAAGGACAGATTATGGCCTTTCCAGTGATAACAACTATAACCAGGTTAGATTAATGTAAAAAATAAAATAACAAATAAAATCTTATTTTTCTCTTTCTATCGCAGCACTATTATTCAGTTTACAATTATAAAGTGAACAGCGATGCTGCTCTAACTCACCTTCTCATTTCCCACACTGCCAGAAAGTGCGAAGCCGCTGATGCAACTCATTGTTTCATCGACAACATAGACCGTGGCACTGCAGTTAGGAGAGACTGGGGGAATTTGGAATCTGCATCTCTGAATTGTCACCGCACAAGGTTAAGTGAGGTGTCATTGGAAAGGTCAGAGTCTGGTCTATACAATGATACCAAACATGACCATGTAATGTGTAAAAATAAAAAAAATAAAACAAGGAAGTGCTAATTTTTTTTCTGTTCTACGGCAGAGGCAATATATGCTTTTACATATAAAACAAACAATGCCACTGCACTAACTCCACTAAGGCAACAGATTCTGCCTCTTTGGATTTGATACAGAGAGAAACAGTTTTTCAGGTTTTTTTTATTTTATTTTTTTAATTTTTAGCTTGCCCCAAAACGAAAATCTAAAAGGTCATTTTGGCATGTTCCTTTTTTTTGTTTGTGAGAGGGTAGGGGTGCTCCACATTTCTGTGCCTGCAGGCTCCCGAAATGCAAATCTGGCCCTGACTAGCGCTGTAACCAGTGAGCGATCCCAGAAGCACATTCAGCCTCCGAGATATCGAGAGGTGAAAGAAATGCAGAGAGAAGCTGCTCCAACACGTGTGTCTATTTGCCACATTAAACACCTGCCTGTCGCTAGTGTTTGCTTTGGGGAATAAGATGCTACAAAAGTGTCAGCCTCAGAAACGCGTCACGACCTGCTTTAAATGTGACAGACAGGAAATAGAAATTTGAACATTTTCTCCCTTGTGAAATATTTAAAAAAAAATTATATACATCCTCAAGTCCTTGATTTTCTCTTCTCTTTCCAGTTTTTTGTTTACAAAATTGACACTTAAAGGGACACTCTAGGCAACATGACCACCTAAGCTATTTTAGGTGGTCATGATGCCCGGAGTATCCTGCCCCCTGTCCCCCCTCCCTCCGCTCAGCCGATTGGCAGAAAAGGCTGAAAACAGCTGAGAGAGGCAGAGAAGTTTACTCCGCCCTCCCAGCTGTCAGTCAGCAGAGCGGGAATCATATTTCCCGCTTCTGCCGACTTTTGCCGAGTAGGAGAAGTCATCGCGCTTTCAGCGCGATGACGTCTCTAACTCACCGCAGAAGCTGGCAGCTCCCTCTGAGGGTTAGTGTTGCGCGCATCCTCTTACGCGCAACACTAATCCTCAGAGGGAGCCGGGAGGAAGCCTGCCGATTGGCTGGCTTATGTGAGAGGCGCGCATGCGCACTTCTCACGTAAACCAGAAGCCAAGTCGGATGGAAGAAGGACGGGAGCGGAAGAGGGGGGAGGCGAGTATGAAAAAAAAAAACACAGCTGGAAACAGGAGGATTTTAGGGTAAGTATTACAGTAACAAAAACATAAACAAAAAGAAACTATTTATTAAGGGAACAGGGATAGGTTAGGATTAAAAAAAGGGGGTAATTTTTTTAGTAGAGTGTCCCTTTAAGACCTCAAAAAGGGCATCGTGCAAGATGACAGAAACAAGACTTGGGCTCGAGTAAGCTCACGATTTAGAGACACCCGTATTCAGTCAATCAGGGATCTCTAACTCTTCCCCTCTCAGATATTTCTAGACTACAAATCCCATGATTCTCTGTCATCTTTTGCTTTCAAGGAATTCTGGGAATTGTAGTCATCCACATTTGGGGTGCCAATGTTTGAGATCCCTGCTCTATATACTCTGGGTTATCTCATGAATTAGGTTACCAGGGCCTGTATGAGACATTGACGATTCATCATGTATCTTAGGGGGTTATTCACTAAGCACCAAAATTGAGTAAAGTTTCAGGGCATTTAGCCACAATTTGGTGATTCCATTTATATTTATATAATAAATTATATGAATTAACAAAATAGATCACATCAGAGTCAAGATATACTTGCAATTATACGTTCAGAATTCCAACCTCTGAAACGCACAAAGGGTGCCGGCAAAACACACACACACAAAAAGAAACAAACTCATGAAAGCCGCAAACCAATTCAAACGAGTATAATGAACCTTAGTGCGTTATGTTAGTCGGCTGACATCCGGTACCCCAACGTTTCGGCTGATAGCCTTTATCAAGGGTGTGTGGTCCTTTCTTTTTCCTTTTTCTTTTTTTCTTGCGTTTTGAAGACACCGTTTGTGCATTTCAGAGGTTGGACTCCTGAATGTATAAAACGCAAAAAATGTATAAAATACAAAAAGGTGTTATAAAAAGTTAAAAAAGTTAAAAAAAATACAAAAGGGTTTTTGCAAAAAATGAAATTAAAAAATTAATAATTGTAAAGTGTAAAAGATATTATGTTTTTCCATTGAATCCTATTGGATTTGCCTATTTAACCTCTTCACTACCGAGATCGAGATATCTCAGATATCCGGTGCTCGAGATATCTAAGGCTAGGGTCAGACGAGCGCAATATTAACGTGCGTTTAGCAGCACTAAATCACGGCCGCGCTAGCAGCAAATTACGTCCAATGCCAGGCAGCATACGAAGAACGGCCGCACAAAAGTGCAGCAGCGCAACGCAAGTGGCAAACGAACGCATTTTTTCGAGAACGTCAAACCGCTAGTACTGACGTACAGAGTGCGCTGCGTCCGCTAGCGGCGTATGTGTGTGATTAGGAGACGTCAGACCCTGCTAATGTCCGGCCAACATAACGTCCAGACCCAAAAAGTATTTTATTGATAGCCGTACAAAATCACGGACGAAAATGCGCATCATATGACCGCTATCGCGTATTCCATGAAAAAATGCGTCCATTCGTTTGAACGCACTTTTTCACGGACAACGCGAAAAATGCGTTAGTCTGACCCTAGCCTCAAACTGCTGTTCTGCAGCCCAAAAGCAAATTAAATTGGTTTGCTTTCATTTGTTTGGGCTGCAAAAGGTGCCCCAATAGTTTTAGCCCTGTGGGTGTAATGCCCACAGATTTAAAACTAGGCTTTTGCACCGATTTCTTTTTCGGTTCGATTCGATTCGGTTCGGTTCGTTCGGATTTTGTAAATTTTCGGTCGACTCGTTTCGGCCGATTTTCGTTTCGATTCGGTTCGTTTCAGTTCGTTTTTCGTATCGACTTTTTTTCGTGATTTTGTAAATTTTCGTGTTTTTCAGAACGTCTGTTCTCCTCGTTTCAAAGTGTCTATTCGTATTGACGTAAACTAATGGTTTTACGGATACGATAATTATACAATATGATAATTCTGCCGATACGATAATTCTGCCTATATGATAATTCTGCCATTGAGATTTCTCATGTTTTACAAGAAGGATACATTGAGATTTCTCATGTTTTACAAGAAGGATACATTGAGATTTCTCTGGTTTCCCGGGAAGGATACATTGAGATTTCTCATGTTTTAGGCTAGGGACAGATGAGCGCATTTTCTGCAGCCACCGTCAAAATGTACGTCGATGCGTGCGCACGCATTTTTTCACGGAATACGCTTAAGTGGTCAGACGATGCGCAATTCTGGACGTATTTCATGACGGTGGGGTAAAAAGAAGTCTAGGGAAATCCGGCTGTTTGAACGTTATGTTGGCCGCACACTAGCAGCGTCTGACATCTCCTAATCACGCACACACGCCGCTATGCGGCCGCAGCGCACTCTGTACGTCAGTAGCAGCGGTTTCACGTTCTGATAAAAATGCGTTCATTTGCTGGTTGCGTGGTGTCGGCGCACTTTCGTACGCACGTACTGCGTATATTGGCCGTCATTGGCCGTTATGTGCTGCTACTGCCGCCGTGATTTAGTGCGCCTGCACGCGCGTTCCGACTGCCCCACTCTGACCCTAGCCTAAGTGGTCAGACGATGCGCAATTCTGGACGTATTTCATGACGGTGGGGTAAAAAGAAGTCTAGGGAAATCCGGCTGTTTGAACGTTATGTAGGCCGCACACTAGCAGCGTCTGACGTCTCCTAATCACGCACACACGCTGCCATGCGGCCGCAGCGCACTTTGTACGTCAGTAGCAGCGGTTTCACGTTCTGATAAAAATGCGTTCATTTGCTGGTTGCGTGGTGTCGGCGCACTTTTGTACGCACGTACTGCGTATATTGGCCGTCATTGGCCGTTATGTGCTGCTACTGCCGCCGTGATTTAGTGCGCCTGCACGCGCGTTCCGACTGCCCCACTCTGACCCTAGCCTTACAAGAAGGATACATTGAGAGTTCTCATTTTTTTACAAAAAGGATACATTGAGATTTCTCTGGATTTCCAGGAAGGATACATTGAGATTTCTCATTTTTTACAAAAAGGATACATTGAGATTTCTCTGGATTTCCAGGAAGGATACATTGAGATTTTTCTGAATTTCCAGGAAGGATACGTTGAGATTTCTCATGTTTTACAAAAAGGATACATTGAGATTTCTCTGGTTTTCCAGGAAGGATACATTGAGATTTCTCATGTTTTACAAAAAGGATACATTGAGATTTCTCTGGTTTTACAAGAAGGATACATTGGGATTTCTCTGGTTTTACAAGGAGGATACATTGAGATTTCTCTGGTTTTACAAGGAGGATACATTGAGATTTCTCTGGTTTTACAAGAAGGATACATTGAGATGGGAATGATAAAAAATTTAATTACAGAATCAGCGATATAAGTACGATGTCCGAAATTACTGAAATGGAACCGAAATTCAGGAATGGAACGAAAATGAATTTTCACAAATTTCTAGTCCATTCGAAAAGTTTTCGTTTCGGCACGAAAATGTGTTCGGATCTGCCGTTTTCGGATCTGAAAATTTTCTGAAAATCGGCCTAATCGGGAAATTTCGTGAAAATTCCGAAATTCTGAAACCCGAAACCCACATCCCTAGTTAAAACTGTGCAAATTCAGCTGATGAATGCCCTGACATCGGACATGCAGCAGCCGATACATTTGTTGCAGTGAACCACTGGCTGCAAATGTATCTCACTTTGGAAGTAGATTGCACCATCTACTGACCAAATATGTTAGTACAGTTAAAAAAAAAATCATTGGGAGTATTTCTAAATATGTCTTACAGAATAATTAATTAAAAATTATTTTTCCAAAAACCACTGGTTCCTGACAATGTTTTCTTGGAAAAATCACTTGGTAGTGAAGGGGTTAAACCTGTTAAACTGAAACACTGAAAATTAGGGCATTTCGCCAGAATTTTGATTTTATTCAGCGTTCTGTGAATTTTGAGCCAAATACTGGCGGCGAATTGACAGCAAACTATGGTGCAAGTCTTCTATGGGGCAATTTAGTGCTGGCGACTTGCACCATAGTTTGCTGTCAATTCGCTGCCAGTATTTGGCTCAAAATTGGACCAAACAGTGACATTCACCGTTCAGTGCAATTTGGGACCAATTCGGAGGCGAGTACATAACCTCTCACGATTCCCTGGCCATCTATTACATCGTACATCGAAAGAATTGTGGGAACTGTAGTTAACAACATGTGGGGGAGGGCGTGAGTGTGACAGCTCTCCTGTAAAGCGTTTGAGCAAAGCCTTTCGCTCCACTTGTTTCTGTATAAGATTTTTGTCATTTTTACATACTGTATACCTTATATATATATATATATATATATATATATATATTATATATATATATATATATAAAGCACGGCAGAAAGTGTAAGTTCTAAAAAAATAATCTTTCTATTCCTGTAATTTTTCCACTTTACCCATGAGTCCCGGCGATCCCAATGTATCCATGTAGATATGGGCAGGACAAGATCACGCCGAATCAGGGATGCGCAGACAGAGGCCCGTGGGCTGGTGGATACTGACTGTGCGAACATTAACATAATGCCTTCCCTGCCAAAAATAAACACAAGGCTGGGCATGATAGACCCAACTGGTGGCACAGATCCTACAAATATGTATCCAAGCTTCCCAGCCTCTGGCTACACATAGGAACCAGATATTTATGTAACCATTATCCTATCATTAACATCCCTGTAGATCTGAGCATTTAAATAAATACATGGATTTCTTCTGTTTGATTCATTCGGCTTCTTAGAAATTGTTTCACTAAGGCTAAGGTCAGACGAAAGCATTTTTAACGTGCGTTTAGCCGCACGAAATCACGGCCGTGCTAGCAGCAAATGACGTCCAATGCCGGGGAACATACGACGAACAGCCGCACGTAAGTTCGTCCGCGCAACGCAAGTGGCCAACGAACGCATTTTTTCTAGAACGTCAAACCGCTACTACTGACGTACAGAGTGCGCTGCGTCCGCTAGCGGCGTGTGTGCGTGATTGGGAGACGTCAGACGCTGCTAATGTCCGGCCAACATAACGCCCAGACGCAAAAAGGGTTTTATTGATGATCCGTCCAAAATCACGGACGAAAATGCGCATCGTATGACCGCTATCGCGTATTCCGGGAAAAAATACGTACGTTCGTTTGAACGCACTTTTTCACGGACAACGTGAAAAATGCGTTCGTCTGACCCTAGCCTTAACCAGGAGAAAATTATGCGGGTTGGTTTGTTTTTTCCACAAGCCTCTGTTTTTTTATTATGTTTCGTTACTTCTACATTTTTCTCTAATCGAGTGAGAATTAATCCAGCAAGAGAAAAAATTTAGGGTAAAAAAACTCACAAATAAACAATATATTGCAGAATCGATACATCTGCATTTTGACCATTTCGGTCTAAACTGAAACATGTGTCAGCAACCTTGTCCCCCTACATGTTTTGGTACTACATCTCCCATGATGCTCAGGTACTCATTAGAATGGCTGAGCTTCATGGGAAATGCAGTTCCAAAACATTTGCAGGGCTAAGGTGACTGAGGCTACGTGTTTAATTCCTTTCCCATCTTATCTCCCCATAATTCACAAAGGGTTATTCAGGAAGCGTTAAACTTGCACCGAACGATGAATTTCGTGGCAGTTCGGCTATTCAGAGACCTGTCATCATGGAAGATGTAGTTCCAAAACATCTGGCGGCTGCCCATTATCTGAGAGTATACACAGCTCACCACATTCAGTGCTTCTTTATATTTGTTTTATATATTAGCCATGATACATAATACTATCAGGATTATTCAGAGCGGTCCGAAATGGAACCGGACACTGAAATTCAGCGTATGGTGACATTTTGGGGCCATTTGGCTATTCAGAGAGCCAGCAGTTAGCCAAATTTTGGCAAATTGTCTGCACATACGGTGCCTGTTCGACGGCCGTGAAATCCCCCATAGAGAAGCAATGATTAATCTGTTCAGAGACACCGAACAGCAGAGAAAGGTTGCCGAAATGCCCTGCTGTTTGGTGTTTTCATTCGGCAGGTTTATTCAGGCGAACCCCATAGGCTTCAATGTTAAAAATATTCCCATTTTAATTCAATATCTAATAAAACCTTTTATTATTTTATTCTGCAGCAAAAAGTCTCTTTATCTATAGATATTTTAGGAACTTTTAGGCATTTTTTGGGATTTTTTCAGCGAACTTGTTTTTCCGTTTTTTTTTCTTAATAGCTTTTTTTCTTTTTTCTGTAACATACCTTTTTATTATCATTCATTGGATCTTATATGTAAATTTCAGGCATTTTCATTCAGTAGTTTTTTGCAAACAGTGTTCAAATTTGAAAACTTTTTTTTCCCCTACGTCAGCTTGTCGGCTTTTTCCAGCGGCTGGTCTGCCCTGTGATCGGTGGTCTGCTTTTTCCGGCGTGGTTTTTGCGACGGATTCTGCGGGTTTTCGGTGAGTGTTCAGTGTGTGTTCGGCGAGTGTTCGGCGGGTTTGCGGTGGGTTTTCCCTGCACTCTGGTGACCATGTGGTGAATGCTGAATACACCGTATTTGATTCCCCAAAGTGCAGGGAAGCGCGGGGAACGAGAGGACACTGAAATGTGGGTAACATTTCGGTGCTCTCTGAATAAACCCCTGTGTGTTTTTTTTGGGTTCAGATTTGTTTAGTTTGACAGTCATTTTGGTACATAGATACATGGAATTCTGAAATTAATTAGCCTCACATATATTCTTTTTTATTATTTTCATATATATTTTACAACTCTTGTAAAGGCCAATATAGCATAAAAATAAACCCCAACCCAAAAAAAGCAATACAACTTTTTTTTTTCTCTTTGCGATAGTAACACAATGGCTGGAGACACCGCGTTCTATTTTTTATTATGATTTTCCCTGTCACTCAAGGAAGGTCTCTCTACCCTTAACGCCGCGCAGCAGGTGAACATTCCTCGCTCCTGTTTCTAAACTTTATTTTCCCTTACCCAGCACTCCTAGAGTTTAATGCTAATTGTGTGAGATAACAGCAGCAGATGTGCCTGACATTAGCTGTCACTCAAATCAGCGTTACAACCGGTGTGAAATAGCAAGGGCTTACACAGGGAATACTAATGAATATTCTGAAACTGTCCCTGCTTTATGATACCAATAAATCAAAAATATAAAACACTAAGGGGTCTATTAACCCCTTCACTACCAAGTGATTTTTAAAAAAAAAAAAAAAAAAATTGTTTTTTGTAAAATCATTTTCAATTAATTATCCAGTAAGAAATAGTTATTACAGTAAATAAGCTATTTGGCCACTAGATGGCACCATCTCCTGCCAAATTGAGATACACAGGTTTGAGCAGCAGGTCTAAATTTTTCTCTCCCTGCATCGGCTGCTGAAAGCCTGATATTTCAGAGCATTCAGCAGCTGATTTTACAGTTTTAACTCTTTGGGCATTATGTCCACAGGGCTAAAACTTTAGGGACGAGGTCGGAGCTAGCTGAGGAAGCGAGCGGCTGCATGTTGAAGGAGCTCCGTGATAAACACGGTTTTTAAAGTTATTTCCGCCGCTTGCTCGCACTTGAGAAACGCTCTACGGTCTCTGGGGGCACTGGGGGACTTGGTGAGTTTGCCTTACCCCCCGAAATTGACGCTCCGGAGTGGATTAACCCCCGCAGCACAATCGGGCCTAGTACTAGCGGCCATTTTAGAAGCCTGGAAGGAGATTTCTGAGACCTTTTACCGCTCTTCTTCTTTGTGCCTGCGCTTTTGGTGACATGCCCACCGGTCGCTCACAGAAGCTGGGGTCCAGACAGAGGGACATTCGGGACTCCATGAGAGGTGGGTCCACTTCGAAGGGAGATGCGATCTCCTCCTCCCTCCCCCCGGGCTATGACTTTTCGGAAGATGAAGAGGACCCCTGGCACTCTGGTGGTAGCTCTTCGATGACCTGGATCTCCCCACAATCTCGGACACCAGACTCCCAACCACCATCTGCAGCAGCAAAAAAAAGGGCGCAAAAGAAACGAAAAGCAGCGCTGACGGCGTCTTTGAGTGCCTCACTTACTGCTGGTGGACTCTCTGACGGGGATTCGGCTGAGGAACCCCAGCTTTCAGCCAGCAGTAGTGTGGCTTCATTACGACAGGACGTTTTGAAACCGGGTGCCCAACCGCAACAAACGAGAGCGACCTCACTCGAAACCCGTATGACACAGCCTGAGGAAAGTCGGCAGGAGGAGGATGATGATCTTCCTCTTACGAAAAGAGACCTTCGGAGGATCCTGGACGAACTCCGGGAGATCCGGGGGGTGTGGAAACCTGAAGTGGCGGCGGTTCGGGAGGAGGTTGCAACAATCCGTGCGCAGGTGACAGCAGTGCAGGCGACGACCTCTACAGTGCTATCGGAACATACTCACCTGTTGGGACAGGTCGCTGGTCTAAGATCCCAGGTCGAGCTTTTGTCCCGCTCTGTGGAGATGCTGGAAACAAGACACCGCCGTCGTAACGTCAGGGTCAGAGGCATCCCGGACTCTGTGTCGTCGGATGAACTCCCAGCTTATGTGTCTCGTTTGGCCCTTCGGATGGCGGGACTCCCTCCTGACAAGCCAGATGTGATCGGATCGGTATTCAGGGTTCGGAAACCTGCGGCGCTTTCGAAGGGGACACCCCGTGATGTCGTGGTGGCCTTTCGTGACGTAGCATTTAAGGTCAAGCTTATGTCTGCTCCTGGCGCAAGAGATCCAGTGAAATTTGAGGGCTCCACGTTGGCTTTGTATCACGACCTTCCATTCCAGACTCTGCTTGCTCGCAGGCGGTTCCGTCCTGTGACTGCAGTTCTTCGTCGGAGGGGGATCCGTTATCGGTGGGGCTTGGCGGGAGCATTGGTGGTGACACATAATAATGTCCCCTACACCATCACTGATCCTGAAACCGCCTGGTCCGACCTTGAAGCGGCGGGCATCTCGCCGGACCCTCCGAAACTTCAGCCAGACTGAGACCTGAGCGATATTGTTTACCCCCCCCCCAGCTTTTTTCTTCTCTGTTTACGTGTCACTGGTCTATAGATAAGCTCTGAGTATAATTTATCAGGACAATTTATGGCATTTACGTTGCTAGTCCTACATGCTTATGTGTTTCTTTTGTGTTTTCCTCCTTCACTGAGGTTGGGACTTCTTGCTTTTTGTTTTTATTATTCCCTTATTGACCTGTTACTACAGGCATCTTACATTATCTGACTGGCTGACCGTCGTTAGTTTGGCCAGCCCTAGACGGCTGTCTTTTTCTACGTTTGATTTCGTGAATTTCTTGTTATGTATAATTCTCTAAATAAAGAATTAAAAAAAAAAAAAAAAAACTTTAGGGACGCCTTCTGCAGCCCAAAAGCAAACCAAACTTGCTAGCAGCAAATTAAATTAATTTGCTTTTGGGCTGCAGGTCAACGTATCGAGATTTAGATGGTGCCTTAGAAGCCCGAGATATCTCGATATCGGTAGTGAAGGGGTTAATTCACAAAGCACCGAAATTGACGGCAATTTAGGTGCATTGTATTTTGGCGCACGTCGGTGCTTACAGTTTGACGAAAATTCTGTGGATTCACTACTTATCATAACAAATGGTCACTGCGTTTTGCCAAAATTTGAGTCACTGAAACCGTTATCGGACGTCAGCGAAAAGCATCGAATTGGCATTGGCGAATTCCACCGAACTGGAAAAAAAAAAAAAGGAAGTCTCCTATTCTCCTAATAGGAGATTAAATCAACAAAAACGTAGTAAAAATGTGTACAAATAATACAAATGGTTCTTTAAAAAAAATAATAAAAAAGGTCTGTTAAAAAAATAATAAAAAAGTCTTTTAAAAAATAAAAAAACATAAAAATATCTTTTAAAAAAATACAAAACGTACTTTTAAAAAAATTCTAAGGGTTTTTGCCAAAAATAAAAAGAATGGTCTTTAAATAAATAATTTAAAAAAGATATTTCAATTATTCCATTGAAACCTATTGGATTCACCTTTTTAAACCTGTCGAATTGAAACAACCAAAACCGGGTTATTTCACCAAAATTTCATGCAATTCAGTGTCCTGTGAATGGATGGATCAATAGTTTCCAATAGGACAATTTTGGTGCCGCTGCATTACAGCAAATTGCGCTTGAATTTGGCAAATTGACGGCTTTGTGAATAGACCATATATCCTGAAATTGCACAGAATGGTGACCAATGCCCCTGTTTATTTGTTTGGAGTTTTGGTATATTTACACATGTTTATACAGCGTTGGGATATAAAAAGTGTGTTGTAATGTGTTTATGCATGTATGTAATACTATGTATGTCTGAATGAATCGGGCATGAGAAGCAGTGTGTGGCTGATTATTGTGTTTGATTATTGAGCAGACTGTTGTGCTACATTGTATCAATATGTGTGTGTGTCATGGTTAATGTTTCAGTTCCTGGTCATATCTTAGAGAGCTTTATTCATTTCTATTCACCTGTCCTTGTTTTGTGTAATGTACTCTTCTGAAAAAGAACCAGAGTTGCTATTTAAAGGGACTCTGACAGTTACATACGCCATGTGTAACTACATTACAAACAAGCCACATAATAAACACGTTATAAAACACATGCTGCTGGTTTTTTTCTTTGTTTGAAGTAATTGCATGTAAAAAGGAAAGATAAAGTAAGGTTTTTATCTCCTGTTTCCATTTGGTGGCTTTTTCCCATGATGCAACATTTACAAAAATCTGTGCAAAAGTTTTACTCTACTGCTGTGGTTTATCTAATCTACAGTATTTAACAGTTAATGAGTAGGGACTGTTTAGATAAGGCGCGCAGAAGGTTATTGTACTGTATGCTACTCAAGATAAGAGCTGGCAGCTGAATGAGATAAGACAGTGAGCTTAAAATACTCCTACTACCCCCTGTTGATGTCCTTTGAATATATCACACACAATACAATGATGTGAGTCAGTGACTGACCCATTCACTATTCTATGGCCAAAGCCACAGAGTGAGGAGCAAGTGATGGAAAGATACTGTGGGGGGTTACATACAGAGGAAAATATCACACATTGGATGCACCCAGTGACACATATAGAGGAAAATATCACACAATGGATGCAACCAGTCACACATATAGACGAAAATATCACACAATGGATGCACCCAGTGACACATACAGAGGAAAATATCACACATTGGATGCACCCAGTGACACATATAGAGGAAAATATCACACAATGGATGCACCCAGTGACACATATAGAGGAAAATATCACACAATGGATGCACCCAGTGACACATATAGAGGAAAATATCACACAATGGATGCACCCAGTGACACATATAGAGGAAAATATCACACAATGGATGCACCCAGTGACACATATAGAGGAAAATATCACACAATGGATGCACCCAGTGACACATATAGAGGAAAATATCACACAATGGATGCAACCAGTCACACATATAGACGAAAATATCACACAATGGATGCACCCAGTGACACATGTAGAGGAAATATCACACAATAGATGCACCCAGTGACACATATAGACGAAAATATTTTCTTTACTAAACAAACAAGAGAAAAACTAAACACATGTAAGATATCAGCAACATCAAATAAACACAATAAGGACATTTCATTTTTTGGTGGTATTGGCCCTTTAAGACAACTAGGCTACAATGTATCAGAGGTACACAAGCATTCATGCGTTATGTAGTGAATCCCTCCTAAGCGGTGCCAGAGCTCTCAGATTAGCAACCTGTGCAACATTTTACGACTAGCCATGTATCTCAGCATTCACTGTGTAACTTGATGATTGCTTTAACCCAAATGGTTCCTGGCCATAAATAAAAAATATATATGGTAGGTGACAGAATGTGAAGATATGGAATAACTCAGCAGTTTGTCCCATGTGGACATGGTTTAATAATTAGAAGTAAAGGACCGTTAGCTACAGTTTAATTATATCCTCTTTGGAGACAAGAATTCCCAGCCAATCGTTTGCTCCATGTAGTCATATTTAATCGTGATGGCTCTATTAACACGGACGTGTTGTCTTTTGACAACCTATGGATTTCCTCGAGTATTCAGACTGAATCAATTTCTATTTCAACAGCATCCCACGACGAGAGGACCATTAACCCCTTCACTACCTAGTGATTTTTCCATAAAAACATTGTCAGAAACCAGTGTTTTTTTGTAAAATCATATTTAATTAATTATAAAGTAAGACATATTTGAGTTTTTATACCCATTGTATTTCTTACTGTAAATAACCTATTTTGGCCAGTAGATGGCGCCATCTACCGCCAAATTGAGTTACAGAGGTTTGAGCGGCTGGTCTGTTTTCTTCTTTTTTTCTCCCTGCATCGACTGCTGAAAGCCCGATATTTCAGAGCATTTAGCTGCTGATTTTACAGTTTTAGCTCTATGGACATTATCCCACAGGGCTAAAACTTTGGGGGCACCTTCTGCAGCCCAAAAGCAAACAAATTTTCTTTGCTTTTGGGCTACAGATCAGCATATCGGGGCACCAGATGGTGCCTTTTGAAGCCCAAGATATCCCCGTATCGGTAGTGAAGGGGTTAAAATGGCCAAATTCATGTCACGTGACGATTTTATGGCTTTTATTTTTAAATTCACAAGCTTTTATTTTACTGCAGGTGGAGAATAAACTGGAAAAAAAAATCTAAAATAGTAACCAAAAACCATCTTCCCTCTCTTTCTGCGGCTTAATGCCCCCCCCCATTAAGCAAAATAATTTGCCTGAAAAATGAAATATCCAATTTATCGCGTGCTCCTCCAGTGCTTCACTTTCTATTAAGTAATAAATAGCTGCATATTGCTCGTGCTAATCTCCTGTAACTACGTAATAATTCAGGGCTATTAAAAGACTCACTAATTAAACTGTTGCAAATTATTTGCTAACAAGGGAATGATAAACATTATGAGGCTCTTAAACGGCATCTTGGAATAGTTTTTCTTCTCCTATCACTATGTATTTTTTCCATTAAACTGAGGCAGAATTAGTAATCCATGAGCTCCTTTTTAATTAGCCACCAAATGCATCTAACCATAAATTCATCTTAAATGGAAATGTCCAACCTGGAGCCTGCATCACTTAACCCCTTCACTACCAAGTGATTTTCTAAAAAAAAATCATTGTCAGAAACGCGTGGTTTTTGTAAAATATTTTTTTATTAATTATTCAGTAATAGATAGTTATTACAGTAAATAACCTATTTTGGCCACTAGATGGCAGCATCTACTGACAAATTGAGTTACAGAGGTTTGAGCAGGAGGTTTATGTTTTTTTTTCCCCGCTGCATCGGCTGCTGAATGCTCGATATTTCACAACATTCATCAGCTGATTTTACAGTATTAGCTCTTTGTACATTATGCCCACAGGGCTAAAACTTTAGGGGCACCTTGTGCAGCCCAAAAGCAAATGAAATTTGTCTGCAGCAAATGAATTTAATTTGCTTTTTGGCTGCAGATCTGCAGCTCGAGAAATCTCGATATCAGATGGTGCCTTTGGAGCCCGAGGTATCTCAATCGTTTTAGTGAAGGGGTTAATAGGGATTATTCTATTGGACAGTAATATGCAAAGAGCTCAGAGCAAGCTGAACACATACTTTGTTGAGAGCGATACACTAAGCGCCGGTGTTTGCAGTAGTTGCAAACTGCAGCAACAGAAAAATCGCTGTCGTACCGCGACGAACCTCAGCGTTTCACAAAAGGGAAAGTCAATCAGAGGCAGGAGAGGTTTCATTGATAATCTACAAATTTTGCAAACTACAGCAAACACCAGCACTTTGTTAATAACCCCCCTGTTTTCATAAATACTCAAACCCACCATTGTCAAATGACAAATATAAGAGCTAGTCCCAGGGTCAGCAACCTTAGCTCTACAGATGTTTTAAAACTACATCTCCCATGATGCTCAATCACCCATTAGGCTGACTGAGCCACAAGGGAAATGTAGTTCCCAAAACATCAGGGAGCCAAGGTTGCTGACCCCTGATTTGCTAGCCTATCGTCACAATGTGTTATGCTCGGCCCAATTTTAGAACTAGTGGAAACCTATCCGTTTATATTTTTTGAGAGAGTGATATGTCAATGTGTTTCCACTAAGGCTGGGGTCAGACTAACGCATTTTTAACGTGCGTTTAGGCGCACTTAATCACGGCCGCAGTAGCAGCAAATGACGGCCAATATACGAAGTATGGCCGCACGAAAGTCCGGCCGCGCAACGCAAGTGGAAAATGAACGCATTTTTTCGAGAACGCAGAACCGCTAGTACTGAGGTACAGAGTGCGCTGCGGCGGCATAACGGCGTGTGTGTGTGATTAGGACACGTCAGACGCTGCTCATGTCCGGCCAACATAACGTCCAGACGCAAAAAGTGTTTTATTGACGATCCGTAAAAAAATCACGCACGAAAATGCGCGTCGTCTGACCGTTTTCGCGCGTTCCGTGAAAAAATACGTTGATGCGTTCGGACGCACTTTTTGCCGGTCACTGCAAATAATGCGTTCGTTTGACCCTAGCCTTATGTGTGTGTGTGTATGTGCGTGTGTGTGGGTGTGTGTCAGTATTATGGTACAACACCCATGGAGCCTAGTAATTAGAAATGTATACAGCGCAATACTTTGTTCCGGCAGATTTCAGAATCCAAAACGTTTGGATTTTGGAACTTTTAGTATTTGCTGATTTGAATCAATCCAATATTTTCAGATAAATTCATAAATTTTCAGAAATGCCAGAAATTTTGCAGGTGCATGTATTTTTACACCCTATACCCCAACTCTCCTCTAACCATTCCCCTTTTTACTACCCCACACCCCCAAATATTAGCTAGGGTTAAGTATAGGGTTGCTTCTAGAGTTGGATTATTGTTATGATTAGGGTCACTGTTAGTTAATGTAACCCTAACCATGACCCTAACAATAACCCAACCCTAGAAGTAGCCATAAACCTAATCCTAACCTTAACCCTAATCCTAAAACAATGTATCCCTAAAAGTAACCTTGTTTATGCCTGTATTAGGGTTAGGTTTAAGGTTACTTCTAGGGTTGGGGTATTGTTAGGGTTAAGGTCTTGGTTAGGGTTACATTAACTGTTTAGGATTGTATTAGGGTTAGGGCTAGTATTGCACAAAGAATGACATTATTTTTCAGTTAGAGAATTGATTTTTGGATGTTCAGATCAATTCGATAAAACGTTTTAGTTTTCGGACGATTCCGAATTTCAGATACTCTCGAATCTGTAAAACGTGATATTTCAGCTGAAAACAGATGGACACGTATACTTGCAATTATGCCTGATATCACTTAAATACAGATATTTAAACTATTGCTGCTTCAGTGTACAAACCTACAAGTTTCTGCAGTGTTGCACGTTTCCCCGTCATGCTTCTATGTGTCTTTATTTTTAATACATTTCTATATCATTCGCCAAAATATATGGTGGATATTTTATCTTTAGGCCCTGTGTGTGTGAATACTTAGATTTACAAGTGTTTATATATAATGTTTAAGTGAAACCAATATAAATTTACTGTTCAATTAGTTTTTACATTAGCAATTACCACCAGGACAGGACATTCTTCATGGCACATGATCAGTGGATTCCTCACTAGGGTGACCTGGCATCTCCTCCTCATCACCCTAAAATTGAATATATATATATTTATTTTAGTTCTATTTCCAGAACCATTTATATGGTGGTCTAAGGAAAGAATATGTAGTGATATATTCGCACCACACTTGTCATCCATGTAGACCTGGATAAATGCTGGATAGCTGCTATCCTACCAGATTTGTGCAAATACATAATTTCGATTCTGGGACTGTGACTCTGCCTATAAAATGCTATTTAATCCACTTAATATTGAGTTAAAGGGACACTACCACTTACTTAAGCTGTAACTAGATTACTTGTGCATTACAAACACATTATAAAACACATGCCGCTGTTTTTTTTATTTGTCTGAAATAATTGCATGTAAAAAGGAAAAATAAAATTAGGCATTTTATCTCCAGGTTCCAGTTATTAGATTTTCCACATGCTGCAACATTTATCAAACATTTATCAAAAGCTTTGCTTTGTGGCTCTTGTTTATTTAATCTACAATATTTACTGTTAATGGGGTGGAGAAGGGAATGTTTAGATAAAGGTATTGTTCACCGGATTAGCTGAGATAAGAGCTGGCCTGGCAGCTGAATGAGATAAAACAGGGATCTTAAAAGACTTCTAATTTACCCCCTGGTGATGTCCTTTGACTACATCACACACAATACAGTGATGTGAGTCAGCGACTGAACCAGTCACTCCATTCTATGACCAAAGCGGCACCGTGAGGAACAAGTGCTGGAAAGATACTGTGGGGGGGGGGAGGTAGGTTACAGCAGTGATCCCCAACCCTGGTCCTCAGGGCCCACTAACAGGCCAGGTTTGCCAGATATCTGAAGCACAGCACAGGTGATATGATTGGCTGTTCAGTAATTTAAGGATTCAGTCTGCATTTCTCCAAGGTAATCCTTAAAATCTGGCCTGTTAGTGGGCCCTGAGGGACAGGGTTGGGGACCACTGGGTTACAGCACAACATATCACAAAATGGATGCACCCAGTGACACATATAGAGGAAAATATCACACAATGGATGCACCCAGTGACACATATAGAGGAAAATATCACACAATGGATGCACCCAGTGACACATATAGAGGAAAATATCACACAATGGATGCACCCAGTGACATATATAGAGGAAAATATCACACAATGGATGCGCCCAGTGACACATATAGAGGAAAATATCACACAATGGATGCACCCAGTGACACATATAGAGGAAAATATCACACAATGGACGCACCCAGTGACACATAGAGGAAAATATCACACAATGGATGCACCCAGTGACACATATAGAGGAAAATATCACACAATGGATGCACCCAGTGACACATATAGAGGGAAATATCACACAATGGATGTGCCCAGTGACACATAGAGGAAAATATCACACAATGGATGCACCCAGTGACACATATAGAGGGAAATATCACACAATGGATGTGCCCAGTGACACATAGAGGAAAATATCACACAATGGATGCACCCAGTGACACATATAGAAGAAAATATCACACAACGGATGCACCCAGTGACACATATAGAGGAAAATATCACACAATGGATGTGCCCAGTGACACATATAGAGGAAAATATCACACAATGGATGTGCCCAGTGACACATACAGAGTTATCCAAAGATCTCCGAATTGCTTGCTTTCCTGGCCATTCGGCTATCCAGAGAGCAGGCAATTCGCCAAATCCTAGCGAATTGCTTGAACATACGGTGCCTGTTCGGTGCCTGTTCGAGGGCAGTGAATTCCCCATGAAAAAGCACTGCTTCGGCTATTCAGAGAACACAAACCAGCAGTGAAAGGTTCCCCTAACGCCCTGCCATTCGGTGGTTTAATTCGGCAAGTTTATTCAGGAGAATCCCATAGGCTTCAATGTTAAAAATATTCCTGTTTTAATTCAATATCTAATAAACCGTTCATTATAAAATTCTGCAGTAAAAAGTCTCTTTATTTATAGATTTTTTAGGATATTTTAAGCATTTTTCTTAAATTTCTTCTTTTTTTTTTAAAAGTCCTATTTTTTTTTTTATTTTTTTTCAGTTTACTTATTTTTTCTGTAACAGCCCTTTTTATTATCATTCATTGGATCATATGCAAATTTCAGACATTTTCGCTCAGTAGTTTCTTTGCAAACAGCGTTTCACTTTCACATTCATACAAACTGTTTTCCTAATTTATTCACCTCCCTCTGTCTGCAGTCTCAGCTGCTTCGTGATCGGCTCCTGCTCGGGCTTTTCGACGGGTTTATCCAGATGTTTTTGTGGCTTTTCAGCCTGCATTCGGTGGGTTTTGCGGTTAGTTTTCGGTGGGTTTGCGGCAGCTTTTCCCTGCAATTCGGGGACCCTGTGGTGCTTGCTGAATACACCGCAGGGTCACCGAAACATCGGCAAAAGGAACCGAATTGTAGAGAACGAAAACTCACCGAACGTGACTTTTCGAATCTCTTTGGATAACCCTGATAGAGAGGAAAATATCACACAATGGATGCGCCCAGTGACACATATAGAGGAAAATATCACACAATGGATGCACCCAGTGACAGATATAGAGGAAAATATCACACAATGGATGCACCCAGTGACACATATAGAGGAAAATATCACACAATGGATGCGCCCAGTGACACATATAGAGGAAAATATCACACAATGGATGCACCCAGTGACAGATATAGAGGAAAATATCACACAATGGATGCACCCAGTGACACATATAGAGGAAAATATCACACAATGGATGCACCCAGTGACACATATAGAGGAAAATATCACACAATGGATGCGACCAGTGACACATAGAGGAAAATATCACACAATGGATGCACCCAGTGACACATATAGAGGAAAATATCACACAGTGGATGCACCCAGTGACACATATAGAGGAAAATATCACACAATGGATGCAACCAGTGACACATATAGAGGAAATTATCACACAATGGATGCACCCAGTGACACATATAGAGGGAAATATCACACAATGGATGCACCCATTGACACATATGGAGGAAAATATCACACAATGGATGCGCCCAGTGACACATATAGAGGGAAATATCACACAATGGATGCACACAGTGACACATATAGAGGAAAATATCACACAGTGGATGCATCCAGTGACACATGTAGAGGAAAATATCACACAATGGATGCACCCAGTGACACATATAGAGGAAAATATCACACAGTGGATGCACCCAGTGACACATATAGAGGAAAATATCACACAGTGGATGCATCCAGTGACACATGTAGAGGAAAATATCACACAATGGATGCACCCAGTGACACATATAGAGGAAAATATCACACAATGGATGCACCCAGTGACACATATAGAGGAAAATATCACACAGTGGATGCACCCAGTGACACATATAGAGGAAAATATCACACAGTGGATGCATCCAGTGACACATGTAGAGGAAAATATCACACAATGGATGCACCCAGTGACACATATAGAGGAAAATATCACACAATGGATGCACCCAGTGACACATATAGAGGGAAATATCACACAATGGATGCACCCAGTGACACATAAAGAGGAAAATATCAAATATTTTCTTAACTAAACATACAAGAGAAAAACATAACACATGTAAGATATCACCAACATCACATAAACACAATAAGGACGTTGCATTTATTGGTGGTACTGGCCCTTTAATGCGGCTGTGTTGACATAAGATAAAATATATATTTTTTAAAATATGTGAACGTTTTCCATTCTACATTTAGGACGCATGCATGGTTAGGTCATCAGAGGTCACTGTTTTTTTTTTAGACATATCCTATAATCCAAGAAAAGATTAAGAAGGACAAAAACGACTTTTCTAAGCACTACCAACACTTTATGTATAGACACACCTGATATGGCCGTATGAGTTTATTGCTGATATTCAATTATATCTTTAAGATTTATGCTCTGCGTGTAACCTGAACCACTAATAAACAGATTTTTTTTTTAACAAGAAAAATGACAATATATTAAAGAGACATTTATCAATGCAGACTTAATAGGAGCTAAAAATAGGGAATTACCTGTGCAGGCAAGCGTGAAATGAATCATGTATTGAGTATAATGATATTAAACTCAAAGGATTTTTTCTCTAAGAGAAAGGAGTAATTGTAGTTTCTCCTCATTTCCAATACTTTGAGGATTTAAATGTAGAAGGATAATTATTTTTTAAATAAGTCCCACCTTAACCCCTTCACTACCGAGATTGTGCTATAAAGGCACCATCTGGTGCCCCGATAGAGATATCTTGATCTGCTGATCTGCAGCCCAAAAGCAAATGAAATTCATTTGCAGCCAACACATTTCGGCAGCAGAAGGTGCCCCCAAAGTTTTAGCCCTGCGGGCATAATGCCCAAAGAGCTAAAACTGTGTAAAATCAGCTGATGATGCCCTTACAATCGGGCTTTCATCAGCCGATGCAGGAAAATAAAGAAGAAAATAGACCTGCAGCTCAAACTGCTGTAACTCAATTTGGCCGTGGATTGCGCCACCTACTGGCCAAAATAAGTTATTTACAGTAAGACATACAATGGGTATATGGTCTAATATTTCTTAATGTATAATTAATTTAAAATGATTTTTAAAAAAAATCCACTGGTTTCTGACAATGGATTTATGGAAAAAAAAATCACTCGGTAGTGAAGGGGTTAATAGTAATTCATTGACCTCAGACAAGAGTTAAAACTGTTTGTGGTCTTCCAGTAATTGAAATGGCACGGACCGGTCAAGACATGAGCAGATTGTAGGACGCATGATTTGCGCTTTAAAATAATGTATCTGCATCATTAATTGTTTTAGGGATACATCCCCCTGGTTTATAGTTTAATGCAGGGGTCAAGTCCAAAAGTAATAAGTGTGAGAAGTCACCAAGATTTCTGCCTCAAATAATGGTTGTCATCGTGAAGTTAACACACCTTATACAATCAAATTTGAGAATATATATATATATATATATATATATATATATAATATATATATACAAACTGCCGGCTGGATCCCGGTAAGAGCACCTGTCGCAGGGCCGGCGCTAACGTAAGGCGGCACAGGCGGCCGCCTTACTGTCTGGCGTCCTGCCAGTGTGAGGGGCGCCGGCCCGGGGTGTAATCGGATGACCGACCCCCGAGATTTGGCCCGGGGGTTGAGGGACCCAGATGCCGGGCAGCGCGAGAGCGCCTGCCCGGTCTTGAACAGTCCGTCCTGTGAAGTGGATGCGGCTGTGTGCGTGCGCAGCCGATCACGTGGTCCGGCTAATCAGGTGGTACTGAGTCTCAGTACCACCTGACTGGCCGGACCGCGTGACCGGCTGCGCACGCACACAGCCGCATCCACTTCACAGGACGGACTGTTCAAGATCGGGCAGGCGCTCCCGCGCTGCCCGGCATCTGGGTCCCTCAACCCCCTGCCGGAGCTGGGGCAACAATCCAGGTGAGAGCTGGGGGCAAATCCATGACCTGGGGGCAAATCCATGACCTGGGGGCAAATACATGAGCTGGGCAAATACATGAGCTGGGCAAATCCATGACCTGCGGGCAAATCCATGAGCTGGGGGCAAATCCATGAGCTGGGGGCAAATCCATGTGCTGGGCAAATCCATGACCTGGGGGCAAATACATGAGCTGGGGGCAAATCCATGAGCTGGGCAAATCCATGACCTGGGGGCAAATCCATGAGCTGGGCAAATCCATGACCTGGGGCAAATCCATGAGCTGGGGGCAAATCCATGTGCTGGGCAAATCCATGACCTGGGGGCAAATACATGAGCTGGGCAAATACATGAGCTGGGCAAATCCATGACCTGGGGCAAATCCATGAGCTGGGCAAATCCATGTGCTGGGCAAATCCATGACCTGGGGGCAAATACATGAGCTGGGCAAATACATGAGCTGGGCAAATCCATGACCTGGGGGCAAATCCATGAGCTGGGGGCAAATCCATGAGCTGGGCAAATACATGAGCTGGGCAAATCCTTGAGCTGGGGGCAAATTCATGTGTGAGCTGGGGGCTCTCTGCTCCTCTAGATTGTAAAATCCGGGGTGCCCTCTGCTCCTCTAGATTGTAAAATCCGGGGTGCCCTCTGCTCCTCTAGATTGTAAACTCCTGGGTGCCCTCTGCTCCTCTAGATTGTAAGCTCCTGTGAGCCGGACCCTCTGCTCCTCTAGATTGTAAACTCCTGTGAGCCGGGCCCTCTGCTCCTCTAGATTGTAAGCTCCTGTGAGCCGGGCCCTCTGTAAATTCTCGTGAGTCGGGCTCTCTGCTAAAACACCTTATTTTCTGTAAGTGCCCCTCCCGAGACTAGTCTCTGGATCCGCCCCTGCCTGGGATTGGAAGGGGGCAATGAGAGGGAGGGGACAACAAGCACCACGTGGTTCCCTGCCTGGCCTTGCTTCCCGAATCCAATCACAGGTGAGCGGGAAAGGTGCGTGTGCACGTGTGCATCACATGCCTGGCCAGCGCCAGCGGCCGCTCGCACCAGTCGCCTCGAGACGTGACGTCACGTGTCACACGAGGGGGACGCAGAGAGCGACGGTGGCGGTGCCTAGCTTAAGCTAAGCCTAAAAAATTGTTGCTACTAAAAAACCTACTACCTGGTCTGGTCCCTGATTGTCCCTGGTGGTCTGGTCTCTCGTCTCACTCCCTCCCTGACTGCCTGAGAGTGTGGACTGAGTAGAACTAGAACGCCAGCGGGCGACGGGGGGGCCTGCAGTGCCAAGGTGAGGCAGCAGAAGTCAGCAGGCAGCAGTGAGCAGTGCTGTGCACACTGTCACAGTCAATCAGACACAGTCAGCTGAGCAGAGAGGTAAGAGACTCGCTGGGGAAAATTTATACCATAAATAATACCCATATGAGCAGCTGGGGGCCGCAAATATACCCATATGAGCAGCTGGGGGCCGCAAATATACCCATACATGAGCTGGGGGCCGCAAATATATACCCATACATGAGCAGGGGGCCGCAAATATACCCATATGAGCAGCTGGGGGCCGCAAATATATACCCATACATGAGCAGGGGGCCGCAAATATATACCCAAATATGTTGTTCCTACAGTCTGACAAATGTAACTACTGCCTTTCCAGAAGAAAGACAGTGTTTATATAAGTCCATAAAGACAGCACTGGTGGCTGTCCCCCCAATCAGTGACTCACAACGCTGCTAAAGGTTGTCCTTGCAAGACCAACTTTAAGCATCCTTTAATCTCTGCGTGACGACACCGAACACTCACGATAGAGATTATTATGCATCTCTATCCTGATTGGCTTGACATGACGGGGGGGGGGGGGGGCACCAAAACAGACCTTCGCCTGACTAGGCAAAAAAGCTTGCACCGGCCCTGCCAGTAAGTGTCCTTGGGCAAGACACCTGATGGTACATACTCGCCTTCCAGGACATACTTGAAAACGAGAGAAATCTCAATGTATCCTTCCTGGTAAAATACTTTCTCAAAAATAAATAAATATATATATATATATCTACACCTATATAATAGGGCATATATACTCAGGGGAAATGTATCTAAAAGTCATATATTTATTGGTACATCTGAATGAACACATGAATGAAAGCCTTATAGCATGTTGGACGAATGGGAACTCTGTGCCTCCTGCAAAAATAATGAAGAAATGGCAATCCAATGCGTTCCTGTGCAACTCGACCCCTGGTTTATTGCATCTTCTTGGTGCCAAAAGATCTAGAGGAGTTTTCCCTAGTCCTGGTCCTCAGGACCCTCTAACATGTCAGGTTTTACAGATTACCTTGGGGAAATTGCAGACTGAATCACTTAGCAGCAAATCATATCACCTGTGCTGAGCTTCACATATCCTGCAAACCTGGCCTGTTACTGGGACCTGAGGACCAGGATTGGGAACCACTGATCTAGATTAATAATCTCAAAATACCACCCCAATGTCTGAGTGAATCGTGCCTCAACTTCATGGAAGACAGCCCTTACTTTAGCAGTGATAGTGATACATTGGCCAGCGTAGGGGACCTACTCAGACCTGGAGAACGCAGTTGCGTTCACAAACTATATCATGGTTATATCTGGTGACATTCTGTGCTTCACTTGACGTTCTGAGGCCGATAGATACTTTCTTGTGGAACAATCATAAAATCTTGACAATAACAACATTTCCTCCCTCTTATCTGTGTGTATTTCTCATGTCTTCAAAGCAAACGTTTTGTGTTAAAGGGGTGCTGCAGCTACCTGCATGACATATGCCTTGGTAATTGTGTTGTGATTGAGGTTCACAGGTTACTTTGCTGTCCTGGCTTTTCCTACGTTAATATTGATTTCTTGGGGGACTAGTTGTCTTTATCTTTTGCTTCAACCGTCGCTCCGGGTCAGGAGTCGTTACTTCCAGCCCCGGCTTTGGTAGTAAACCCTCTTCCCCGTGCTCTAATTTGATGAAACTCTGTGTCAGGTTGGAGATGGAGGAGGAATGAGTTTGCGTGCACGCGCGCCCTATGCTGGGGCTCATTTAATTTACTTATTTTAAGGCTGGAGCAAAACACATTTATCGTCACCGAGGCAGAGGTGCGCAGAGTTACAATTGTCTAGGTGAATAAATCACAATGGAAATACTTAACATTCGGCAGCCTTGTGTTTATAAACATTCTGCTGCCATGTTTGAAAAATAAAGGGACTTGGAATGATACTGTGGTTTGTTGATCCTTTTACGTTTCATGTCAATGTTTGAATAGATACTGTGTTGCTGATGCTCGACCCAGAATTAAAAGTTGCAAGAACGCAGCTTGTGTTAAATTGACATATATATAATTTCTTGCTAACTCATTTTAATGTTTGTTGATTACAGATAAATATGTATACTTGGGAGGATTTAATGTTGTTTCCTAGAGATAACGAGTATCTAATGCAGGTCTGTCAAACTCCGCCCCCCCCCTCAGCTGTTTCTGAGCAAGAACTGCCATGATTCTCTCTCCATCCATTGCATTGAAAGAATTCTGGGAATTGTAGGCATCATCATCTGGGGTGCCAGAGTTTGACAGCCCTGATCTAATGCTTACGTGGTGCTTTGACATATGCAATAAAAAAAAAGTGGGTTTTATTAAAAATAAATTGTCTGGGGGGTATAATAAAATAGGACTTCAATTGACGTCTAAACGTGATGAGCATGAAACGGTCAAAATGAGCTCAGCGCACAGAGGAGAAATGGCTCAGCAGTGAAGGGGTTAAAAAGCAAAAACATGTAAAAATTGGGTATTTCTAATTTCAGGACAAAATTTCGAAACTGTTTAGCCGAGGTCTTTTTTGGCGGTTGTAGATTTTGGGGATTAGATTTCGAAAAAGAGTGTTTTTTCAATCATATTTCGTAATTGTTTTTATAGTAAATTATACAATAAATGGTATCTCTAGAGGAGGGTAGCGCTCCTTACAGGGCAGGCTGCTGAATTCAGTGCCTGCCTCGTATTCTGGTTTTAAAAAGCTAGTATAGCAGTATGTAGTTATACCTTTTTTTTATTGGACTAATGTTACATTTAAAAGACGAGCTTTCGAGAGTGTTCCTCTCTTCCTCAAGTCTGGATGCTTACTGATCAGTTCCTAGAATTGAACATTAGGACATTAAGGGTCACATGGGTGGGGGGATTAGATGTCGTAGAAAGTGAGAGTCAAATAGTATGTTCAAAATGGGAAAATAAACGCATGAGGGATCCTGTGCCCATAATAAAACAACAGAGATAAGAGCATAAAACCTAGAATGAAAAAAGGGGGGGGGAAGGAAAAATAAGAAACCAAAAACACCAAACAGTGAAGGCTGAAAGAGACATGAAAAAAAAGGAAACCAAGAGGAAATAAAGCATCAGCCAGAATTTTGAATGTTATGTGACGTTATGATAATGGGTTAAAAACCCAGAATCCACATTGAGTTCAGCATTTATAGTGTTAAAATATGTAGGGGACGCTAAGTAGATACCTGCAGGTGCAGGTTCGTTTTTAGCTCAGACCAGGTGATAGGGCTCTTAGTGTAAGAGTAATACGGATAATGAAGGCTCAGAATGAGGGAAATATTAGGTGGGATGAGGGTCAGAATGTACCTCACTTTAAGGAGCTTTGAGCTGTCGCTCTCTTGATGTTGAGCTTTGTGAAACAGCAGTTGTGTAATGCAACATTGTAGCAGCATTATAAAGAACCGTATGTTTTTTTACGTCGGCATTTAACAAGAATCCTTCATTACTAATAGTAATATCATCATCGTTGGGAAATGAAGGGCAATGTTTTACGAGGTGCACTTGCGTGAGTTGAGAAATGAAACGCTCCTTTAAGGTCGGATGACCCAAGCGAATCATTGTGGAAAAACCTTCTGTTTATACATTTGCTCGCAACCATAAACACATTCATTTCAGCAAATTACTTTAATGGAAGTGCTTTTGCACCAAATTGCCAGGCTTTAAATAAATAAATAAATAAATGACTCCCAGGCAGGATTTGAATTGATTGATTTAAGGACAATCTGCTCACCGCACAGTAATCAAATTTATTTTTTTATACAAATTGCGTTTTAAATGGCCAGCACTTGCTTTGCTTGGTTTCCAGACCGTTGAGCCCATAGTCGACCGGAGTAATAAAACACAGCGTTTCATTAAAGAAGAGAAAAAAGCGGTACTCGCGGTGAATCATCTCATCAAAAACAAAGTAACCCAGTTTCTCTTCTCTCAAACTCATTGTTACCAAGAGATCTCGGGCTGATTAAAATTTAATGATTAACCCCTGTAGTTAGAGAGAAAATAAGGACGGGTTTGATGCGGAACAGACAGTATAGAAACACGTGATGCGCTATTTATATTCGGGCGGATTTCCTTCAAGCTCGCAGTAGTCAATCGGCACGCTCTGATTGACGGAAGTCGTGTTTGCCATTTTAAAGGATCCGTGTCAACACGCTCTTTCTCAACGTCAGGAACATTCCTACAGCCTTATTTAGTCCAAGAAATGGTACATTCAAGTGTTAAATAAAAACATTGTCTGCTATGTTTCGGAGAGGTGCTGTGCGGTTGGCTTCCCAGTGAAATGCCGTAGAGCGCCCTGCCCTTGTACGGCCTACGGTTTATTTGCTCTGTCGCGTTTACAGAAAGTTAAAATTGATTGCACGCCCTGTTCTACTTTCCACTGAATCAAGGCCAGGAAAAAAGATCTTGCGTGTTTTGTATATCCCATACAACCTAATATTGGGTTGGGGGGGCTGAGTCTAGACCAGTTGGTTTTGAGTTTACTAGAGATTATTTATAGTCTCTCTCTACTGCACTTGTTTGCAACAAAGTTGCAAGGCTGAAAAGAAAATGTTGAAAAGAATCGAATAAATAAATAATGTATAAACAAGGAAGTATAGAAAAAACCTTGCCTGTATGAACGGGTCTTATATTTACCAAATGTGGCTCTCGTATGGTGCCGCTGGAGGAATATTCCGTTGTTCCATCAGCAATAGTGGTAGAAGAACCCCATTACAATGTGGCGTAAATCCAGATTGATGGAGTAAAAATCTATTTGTATATAAAAGATTTATTATGAAGACAATATAAAATATATAAAATGAAATAAGTCCGACGCGTTTCGTCTACAATAGCAGACTTTCCAAAGGGCACAATGAGCATAAATCAAAAAGTACAAACGGTTTCAATAGCAATACAAGTAAATTTAAGATATTATGACACCACTTTCCTGGTACAGAGACTTTGAGAAATCTTCACTGTCTGTTTTGCAGGAAATCTGCATTTTACATTTTCTGTATAGCATTTTTTTCTTACACTTGCATGGAATCAATCGGAAACCCTCATTCCGTCCCATTATGAGCCTTATTTATGTTGGGATTTTTCTTTATAATAGTGTTTTTACTGCCAAATGCTTACTTTGCTTAACGAGAAAACTGTCTGTGCCGCAACCTCATTTACGTTATGAAATAAACGCCTTGCAAAGTCATTAGAAAGTGATTTTTCTTCTGCACGCTTGACACTCACTAATAAATGTATCCAATTCCGGCCAAAACATTTTCCCTTTTCTTTTTGAAAACTCTGCAGCAGAACATATATATTAAAGACATTTAACTATACAAATATTTGCTGAAGTTCCGTCATTCTGCCTTTTACTTCACTCAACAACATGCACTTAAAATGTTACGTATTCGAAAAGTGATGTCTAATCCGCTTTCTGCAGACTATAGGGGTTATTAACAGAGCGCCGAAATTTCGTCTACATTTTTTTTTACCCCGTCCGTCAGCATGTCGGCTTTTCTGGCAGCTGGTCGCTGTCACGTTCCATGCTGGCAAACCTGTCTTCCTGCCCTCTGTATTTGTATATTGTGTTTTTTCCCTTGTGTTTCTGTTGCTGCCAATTCCTGGGTGGCCTCCCAGGGGTTAATTGGTGTTCTGTGTGCTGCTCACCTGTTGATCCTTGCCTTGATTCCCCTGTCTATATTAGAGCAATGTACCTATAGTACATTGCTGGGTCATTTTACTTTGCCTGGTCTCCTTGCGTCCTGAGAGCTCCTCGCTGTGTTCCTGTTATCCTCCGTTTGTTCATCCTTGTTCAGTTTTTGCCTCTGTTATTTCTATTCCAGTTTATGTCAGTTCCTTTTGTGTATTTAGTTCTGTCTATTGCTGTATTTTGGTTTGCTGTTTATGTTCCATTCTGATTCCCCGGTTACCGATTTTGGCTTGGCTGACTTCCCTTCTGGTTCCTATTCCTATTTCCTGTATGACGTACTCTCTCTGGTTATGACCTTTTGGCTTTCCTCTATGTGACAACTCTATATTATATTCCTTGTCTGTACCGTTTCCAGGAAACCCTGTCATCTGTATACAACAAAAGACTCTGTACGGCTTCAAGGTAATACTTTCCTTTAGATTAGATCCGGCTATCCTAAAGACCGGCCTTTCAGTGCAAGGAATCTTTGGTATTGCCGTACAGAGGTCTTTTGTTAACCCTGTGTTGCTTTCACCTGTCCTTGCAGTTTATAGTGCATCTCTGCATATAGGGGCTTCTCTCAGGAACCAGGGCCTCACCTTGCTGCAAGTTATATTCTTGGATATATATATATATACAGACCGACCACTTCCAAGGATCGGAGGGCAAGGATAGGGTGGTGCGTCACCAGGCACTGCCCCCGTGACAGTCGCGCTCTGTTCGTGGTTTTTTTGGCCATTTTGCGGCGGTTTGTGGGATACGGTCAGTGGCTTTTACCTGTACTTTGGGAACCCTGCCGTGAATGCTGAATCCACCACAGGGTTGGTGTACGAAAGAGCACAGATATTCTGGTGCACTGTGAATAACCCTGTAAGTTACTCGGAGACCTATGTTGGGGCGAATACTCCTATTTAATTTTCTACATATCTTTTGGGTTTACCACCTGTTTTGCTTGGGTGACAACGAGTCTGAGACGGAGCGACTGTACTATAACTTAGTACCTCTGTCCGCGGGCTCTATTCCATGTAACAGTCGCCAGAGCAATCTTCTCTGATAACTCCCCCAAACTTTAACCGCAGTTGAAAGAATGACTCCCTTTGCATACAACCAAACAGATAACATCACAGATCAAATAACTGCACAGGACCTTCAAACAATGGACAATGGGACCTCCTGGGAGGAGAAGGGGGAGGGAGAAGCAGGTAAAACAAAAGGAATTTCTTATAGAGAGAATGTACACAATAGAGAGAACAGAAACTAATACAGAGATAGAATACATAATAGAGGGAATGTACACCATATACACAACAGGAGACTATACAATAAATACACAAGGGGATAACACATAGACATCAGTAATCTTTAGTTAACTGGCAGATATTTAAAACAGTGAAAAGACAAATATTTCTAAAAGGTCCACCAATTCCCCAATTTCAGGGGCCATAGTCGCTGGGCAGGAGGCTTGCCCACAGCCCCCTCCAGATGCCCGTCACAGTGTCTATCCTGTTTAAACAGTAGTATCTGCGCTCCTGTGTGTTACACAGATAGTGAACTACTGTATTGTTTCATTTATTATTCTCAGATAGTAACATGATGTATAAAGTACTATTTTATAAAACCCCACACTGATTGGACCAACAAAACCCAAATATTAAAAAAAAAGAAATCTATCTAGGGCAGTAATGGCAAACCTTGGCACCCCAGATGTTTCGAGGCTACATGTTCCATCATGCTCAGCCTGCCTTAACTGCAGCCAAGTGTCACGGGACATCTATTTCCAAACATCTGGGGTGTCAAGAATTGCCACCACTTATCTAGGGGCACAACAACACAACCAACATACACACACAGTAATCTAGTCCTGTGACTGACAAACTATTATTTCAAACAGGAATTGAAAGTTTCAGCTGTTAGAGTTGTCTCAGAAAGGAACGCGCAATAGGGATAATCCATCTTGTTCAATGAACATAATGAAAATGTTAACACGGTTTTATTTCCTCGGCTCTTCCCTTAATAGGTTGTTTACAGCGGGATATGCAAGTCAGTCTATTAAATATTTATGAGCGTGTTCTACTCCAATGAAAACAAACTGTCCCTGCATCGTTGCGATTGCAGTAAGTCGTTCTTTAATTCAGGGGAACAGTTTTCTAAAAAGAAACTTCTTTCTGAAGAATTGTTTGTTTCACAGAATGTATTTTAGCAGGAAGGATACATTGAGATTTCTCTCGTTTTCAAGTATGTCCTGGGTGGCGAGTATGTACCGTTACGTGTCTTGCCCAAGGACACTTACTGGAGAGGTGCTCTTGCCGGGGATTAAACCTGTGTCTCCACAGTCAGAGCGCAGTGATGTTACCTTTACTCCATCCAGACGGTAACAGGTAATTGCAATATAACATGTGCCTCTTTGTAGCATCGATACAGCTGGCACGACAAAACGAAATACCCAGATACAATAAGACGAAACGGCCCAAAAAATAAATAAATGGATCAATCAAACCAGATTCTGATATTTACCAAAACAGAAAAGCATCTCATGTATCGAGGAACGGCATTATACAAGTAATCAGTGATGGCCAACCTTGTTGCTACAATGGTTTAGTGCCGTGGTTCCCAACCCTGGTCGTCAGGACACAGAAACAGGACAGGTTTTAAGGATTGCCTTGAGGAAATACAGAGTGAATCCTGCAATCACTGAGCAGCAAATCATATCACCTGTGCTGCGCTTCAGCTATCTGGAAAACCTGGCCTGTTAGTGGAACCTGAGGTCCAGGGTTGGGAACCACTGGTTAGGTGGATTACACAGGTATTCTCGGAGCGATGGGTAAAAAAAAAGATTTAAACAACACTTATTATTATAGGGTTATTCAGAGCACCGAAATGTCAGACATTTCACTGCTCTCTCATTCGCCGCGCTTCAGGAAAGCCGATCATTAACCGCAGGGTCCCCAAAGTGCAGTGAATCGGCCGCCGAATGGTGCTGCCAACCCGCCGCAAACCCACCGGCTGCTGCCACAAACCCACCAGCTGCCACCACAAACCCGCCGCCGCCAACCCGCCGCCACAAACACGCCGGACAACCAAGTACAGCACCGGCCAGCTGCAGAAAAAAGCCACCAAGCCGCCGGATGGGTAAAAAAAAAACAACAAAAAAAACATTGAAAGTGCCAAAATTGAAACGATGTTTGCAAAAAAAACTACTGAACAAAAATGCCTGGAATTTACATATAAGATCCTATGAATGATAACAAAAAGGTCTGTTACAGAAAAAAAGAAAACAAATTTTGCCAAAAAAATACCGAAAAATGCCTAAAGAGCCTAAAAAAAATCTATAAATAAAGAGACTTTTTGCTGCAGATTAAAATAATAAATGGTTTATTAGATATTGAACTAAAACGGGAATATTTTTAACATTGAAGCCTATGGGGTTCGCCTGAATAGATTAACCCAGTGGTGGGCAATTACGGCCCTCCAGATGTTTTGAAACTACATTTCCCGTGATGCTTGGCTGCTCATTAGGTTTGTAGAGCCTCAACCGAAATGTAGTTTCAAAACATCTGGAGGGCCGTAATTGCCCACCCCTGGATTAACCATTGCTTCTCTATGGGGGATTTCACTGCCCTCGAACAGGCACCGTAATTGCTGTCAATTTGGCAAAATTTGGCGAACTGCCTGCTTTCTGAATAGCCGAATGGCCCCGAAATGTCACCGTATGGGAAAATTCCATGTTCGGTGCTATTTCAGGGCCAGATCGGCTCTCTCTGAATAACCGGGTGATATCCCACAGCACCTAACAATGAATAAATTCAATAGGCCACTCCCATTTTTCTCAGCACCCGTCACTCCCTATGGATTCCTAATGAAGTGGAGTCCTCTCCTCCAGATGCCCAAGAAGCACAAAACACATAACATATAAAGAGAAAAGTGCAACAAACAATATACAGGTCACACAATAGACACATAAAAAACTGAAACAATTTCTATAAAATTGCTAAATGAGGAAAAAATAAAAGGTAAATGAAAATATATATAAATATATATGACTGTGAACAATTACTTTGCCCCAGGATCATTATGCTGTCCCTTCATCTCAGTAAGCTCTGGAACACATTGTGGAACAGACACAATTATATCCTTGGAAAGTCGAGCCGTCTTGACGGAGAATGGCTGTAGAGTGTAAATGCTTGATGTAGCATTCGGGAGGAGCGCCAGATTTGCAAGGACTGGGCACAAAATCTTTTTTTTTTTTTTAAACCCAATTAACAGATGCAGCCAGGGTAAAATATACAACTCATTAATGAACTACAAAACCCCCAAAACACAACAAACACAAACAAATCCAATGCCAGAACAGAAACCATCTTGATACATACGATTAAACATTTCTACTGGAGAGATCGATGCCATGAATTGAATTTTCACATGACTTTGGATTGGGCAGAAACAAAGTAATTATTCAAAAATGAAACAGAGAATGCGTCTCTTGATGTTTAGATACTGCCCTTTCTACGTCGGTTTAAGGCTAGGGTCAGACTGAGGCAGTGCGAACGCGCGTGCAGGCGCACTTAATCACGGCCGTAGTAGCAGCAAGTGCCGGGCAATGACGGCCAATATACGAAGTACGGTCGCACAAAAGTCCGGCTGCGCAACGCAAGTGGAAAACGAACGCATTTTGTCGAGAACGTAAAACCGCTAGTACGGTTGTACAGAGTGCGCTGCGTCCACTAGAGGCGTGTGTGCGTGAATTGGAGATGTCAGACACTGCTAATGTCCAGCCAACATAACGTCCAGATGCACAAAGTGTTTTATTGATGATCTGTACAAAATCACGGATGCAAATGCGCATAGTATGACCGCTATCGCGTACTCCCTGAAAAAATGCGTCCATTCGTTCGAACGCACTTTTTCACAGACAACGCGAAAATGCGTTCGTCTGACCCTAGCCTAAGACATATAGGGGTTATTCAGTAGAGTTGTGCACCGCAGAAAATTTCATTTAGTTTCGTCTCATTTTTTATTCCAGGTGTTTTTTTTCATTTCGGGTCGTTTCGGACTGTTTTCGTTTCGATTCGGGGATTCGATTCGGGGATTCGATATTGATTCAAAATTTTGGATCGATTCGAAATTTCGGATCGATTCAGCGATTCGGGTCTTTTTGGTGTTTGGATCATTTTGGCGATTCAGTGATTCGGTTCAGTTTGGTTTTTCATTTTTTAATGAGTTATTTGATTTTTTATTGCTTATTTAAGAATGGGAAGTAGATTTACTACCAATAGAATGAAAGTTCATTTACTTATTTATTCTTTTAAGATTTTTTAAGCATTTTTTTGGGTGAAATTTTAGGTCTCTTAACTTTTTTTAAAGAAACAAGGCTTTTTAACCCATAGGTTTCAATGCAGCATATGATTCTGCACACTGCCGTGCAGCACCTCCACAGTATAATAATGCAGCATATGATTCTGCACACTGCCGGGCAGCACCTCTACAGTATAATAATGCAGCATATGAATCCGCACACTGCCGGGCAGCACCTCTACAGTATAATAATGCAGCATATGATTCTGCACACTGCCGGGCAGCACCTCTACAGTATAATAATGCAGCATATGATTCTGCACACTGCCGGGCAGCACCTCTACAGTATAATAATGCAGCATATGAATCCGCACACTGCCGGGCAGCACCTCTACAGTATAATAATGCAGCATATGAATCCTCACACTGCAGGGCAGCACCTCTACAGTATAATAATGCAGCATATGAATCCGCACACTGCCGGGCAGCACCTCTACAGTATAATAATGCAGCATATGATTCTGCACACTGCCGGGCAGCACCTCTACAGTATAATAATGCCGCATATGATTCTGCACACTGCAGGGCAGCACCTCTACAGTATAATAATGCAGCATATGATTCTGCACACTGCAGGGCAGCACCTCTACAGTATAATTAATGCAGCATATGAATCCGCACACTGCCGGGCAGCACCTCTACAGTATAATAATGCAGCATATGATTCTGCACACTGCCGGGCAGCACCTCTACAGTATAATAATGCAGCATATGATTCTGCACACTGCAGGGCAGCACCTCTACAGTATAATAATGCAGCATATGAATCCGCACACTGCCGGGCAGCACCTCTACAGTATAATAATGCAGCATATGATTCCGCACACTGCCGGGCAGCACTTCTACAGTATAATAATGCAGCATATGATTCTGCACACTGCCGGGCAGCACCTCTACAGTATAATAATGCAGCATATGAATCCGCACACTGCCGGGCAGCACCTCTACAGTATAATAATGCAGCATATGAATCCGCACACTTCCGGGCAGCACCTCTACAGTATAATAATGCAGCATATGAATCCGCACACTTCCGGGCAGCACCTCTACAGTATAATAATGCAGCATATGATTCTGCACACTGCCGGGCAGCACTTCTTCAGTATAATAATGCAGCATATGATTCTGCACACTGCCAGGCAGCACCTCTACAGTATAATAATGCAGCATATGATTCTGCACACTGCCGGGCAGCACCTCTACAGTATAATAATGCAGCATATGATTCTGCACACTGCAGGGCAGCACCTCTACAGTATAATAATGCAGCATATGAATACGCACACTACAGGGCAGCACCTCTACCGTATAATAATGCAGCATATGATTCTGCACACTCCCGGGCAGCACCTCTACAGTATAATTAACGCAGCATAAAACGAAAAACCAACTGAACCGAATGACCCGAAATCATTCGAATCACCGAAATGATCCAAACGCCAAAATCATCCAAAGTATCTAATCGAATGGCTCGAAATTTCGAATTAATCCAAAGTTTCGTGTGGTCGATATTTCGGATTCGCGATGCCCTCGGAAGCATGAAAATGGTAAATTTCATCCGAAAATCAATTCGGTACGAAACAAATTACACATCCCTATTATTAAGAGAGCACCAAAATGTCACCGACATTTTGGTGCCCTCTCGTTCCCTGAACTTCGGGGAATCAAATTTCCCCACCCTGCGGTGAATTCAGCACTCACCGCAGGGTCCCGAAGTGTAGGGATTCGGCCACCGAATGCCGCCACAAACCCAATGCCCACCGCCACAACCCGTTGCCGACCCACCGAACATCTGCCGCAAACCCCCCAGAGTGCCGCCGAACACAGCCGACAAGCCTCCGGACGAGTAATAAAAAGAAACAAAACAAACAATACGTTTGAAAGTGTCAAAATTGAAACGCTATTTGTAAAAAAACGAAAATGCCTGGAATTTACAATTTATTTATTTATAAAGGATTTTACCAGGAAGGATACATTGAGATTTCTCTCGTTTTCAAGTATGTCCTGGGTTCGAGAACATTGATTGGTTACAGAAATACAAAATAGTAAAATGCAAGAAATTAACACAAGACCAAATATACAGATTAACAGAAAAATAAATATGGAGGAAATAAAGTCATTATGTTACATGTTTACAGGTGCATTCCGTATTGAGGTATGTTAATAGGGAAGTCTTAAGGGACTTTAGACTGGGGGAAGATTTGACGGTGTCTGGGAGGTTATTCCATATTTGCGGTGCTCTGTAGTAAAATGAGGATCGAGCCATTTTCTTTTTGTATTGCGGTATTGCAAGTAAGGTGCTGGTTCTGGATCTGAGGTTATAGGATGAGGGAACTGCCGGGGGAAGCAGCATATTCAGGTAGGGTGGTAGCTTCCCAGAAAAGCTCTTAAACACCAGGTTGGAAAGGTGAAGGGTGCGTCTAGATTCCAGCGACGGCCAGTTTAGTTCTTTTAACATGTCACAATGGTGTGTCATGTAGTTACATTGTAGCACAAAGCGACAGAATGAGTTATACAATGTAGTAAGTTTCTGAAGGTGTGTTTGCGGGGCGGCTGCATACACTACATCTCCGTATTCAATGGCTGGCATAAGCATTTGTTGTACAATCTGCATTCTTACCGCGGGGCTCAGGCAGGATTTGTTTCTGTACAGGGCACCTAGTTTGGGGTAAAGTTTAGATGAGAGTTTTTCGATGTGGGGGCCAAAAGATAGATTTGGGTCTAACCACATACCTAGGTTTTTGAGAGAAGTGACTGTGGTCAGCGTGCCATTTGATTTTGTCCCAACACTTAGATGGGGTGTTTGCAATTTGTGTAGTTTAGGTGCGGTTCCAAAGAGCATTGTAACAGTTTTGTCAGTATTTAGAAAAAGTTTGTTATTTGCGATCCACTTTTCTACCCCTGTGAATTGTTCTTGCAGCACAGCCTCCAGCTGTGGGAGATTTGGTTTGCTGGTATAGATTACAGTGTCGTCTGCATACATGTGTACAGTTGAAGCTTTGCAGACATTGGGCAGATCGTTTATGAATATTGTGAATAGCAGGGGGCCAAGTATCGAGCCTTGTGGTACACTGCACGTGACTGGGAGGGGGAGGGAAGTGCTGTCAGAAATGGACACAAATTGAGACCTATCAGACACATATGATTGGAACCAGGTTAACGTACTATCACCAATACCAGAGTTCTTAAGTTTTTGTAATAGGATGCCATGGTCTACTGTGTCAAAAGCCTTGGCAAAATCAAGGACAATGGCTCCAGTTAGATTTCCTTGTTCCATGCCAGCTTGGATATCATTACAAACTTTTAAAAGGGCAGTTGTAGTTGAATGGTTTGGACGAAAGCCTGATTGATCTGGGGTTAAATAGTTCTGATACTGATAATAATCACGTAATTGAGTGTAGACACATTTTTCCAAAATTTTTGACATTACAGGGAGCAGTGATATTGGGCGGTAGTTGGATACCAAAGTATTGTCTCCACTTTTATGGATAGGTACCACCCTTGCAGTCTTCCAGAGTTTGGGTATGTATCCAGTCGCCAGTGATTCATTAATCAGGGTTGCGACAGGTTTTGCAATTGCTGGTGCACTGATTTTCAGCAGCATTGCTGGGATTTGATCACGTCCAGACTGGTATTTCATTTTTTGGTTACGGAGAAGTTTAGTGATGGCACTGACAGGCACTGGCCTAAAACTGAATTTCTCTGGGTTACGGGGTCTTTGCACTGTTGGTGGGTCCTGACCTGCGTGCGGCCTTTCTGATTGCGTGTCATTTCCTAGCTTAGCAATCAGGGTGGTGGCGCATCCAACAAAATAATTATTAAAAGCATTTGCTACATCTAGGGGGTGTTGTACAGTTTGGTTGTTTACTTTTAAAGCAGCTGGTTGGGAGTGGCTGGGGGTGCTTGTATGTTACTTATGATTTTCCAAAAATTTCTGGGGTTTGATATGTTATTGTTTAAATTTTCATTGAAGTATTGGGCTTTAGCCATTTTTGTTTCTTTTGTGCATTCATTCCGCATTTTCGGTATTCACAGTGATCGTTCATGGATCCAGTACTCTTGAACTTTGACCACAGGGAGTCTCTAAGCTGGTACATATGCGTGAGGTCAGCTGTAACCCAGGGAAGATGGGCCCCTTTTACTCGCACTTTGCGCAGTGGGGTATGGGTGTTCCAGACTTTCAGGAGCTCGGCTTGAAAGTATTCAATTGCACAGTCCAGGTCTGGGATTAGGTTTAGTCTGTACCATGGGAGCTGTTTGAGATCATTTAGGAAGGATTCAAGATTAAATTTCTTGAAAGACCTGGTGATTATTACCTTTGGTGGACATTTTATGGCCCTTATTTTGCGCACACAGTACACTAGGCAGTGATCACTGAAACTGTTAGCGAGAACGCCTGCCTCCTGTATTCGATCAGGACATGAGGAGAGAATCCAGTCCAGCAAGGTGTGGTTAGGGCTTTTCATATTAATGCGAGTGGGGGAGGAGATTAATTGTGTTAGCTGCAAAGCCTTAAACAGTGAGCAGTGTTTATTGTTTTTAGGATTCAGCCAATCAACATTAAAGTCGCAGAGGACCAGCAGTTCACTTTTTTGGTTTTGAGCGACTAATTTACTAAGAATTTGGGTTATGTCAGAAAGGGATTGCACTGGGGAACTTGGTGGGCGGTAGAATCCAGCAACAATAATTGTTTTACTGAATGGGATCTCAATAGTACCAAAAAGGAAATCAAATGTGGCCAGGGAGCTAGGATTCTGCAATGGGGTGAACTTTATGGAGTTGTCAACATAGATAACAATTCCCCCTCCTCTCTTAGCTCTGTCCTTTCTAGAGCATGAGTACCCTTGTATTGCTATGGCAGAGTCTGGCACTTTAGGGGTTAACCATGATTCTGTCAGCACAATGACTTTAGGTTTTTAATAGAAGCACCAAGCTTTAAGCTCATCCAGTTTAGGGAGTAAACTGCGGATGTTGCAATGCACAAAGGAGAGGCCTTTTTTAGTGGGGAGATTAAATATGGTGTCAGCTACTGGACCAGGGTTGGATTCAACATCATTTGCAAGTGCAAGCAGCAGAATAAAAAGGAATTTGGACAGGTTTTTATACAGATACAATGAATGATAAGAAAAAGGTCTGTTACAGAAAAAAGAAAAAACTTTGTCCAGTTGTTTCTCTGTAAGTATTAGAAGAAAATTATTACTAACCGGATTAACCGGAACGTCCTCCGCACACACGGCACGGCATGACCTCCTCTTCCTATCCGGGGCAATGCTGTGAGATAATCAGCACATCCTGTTTGAATCTCAGCTTCTGAATAGCTGCAGTCACCAATATTGTATGTATCTCACAACTTATTGTAAAAATAATGTGCTGTCATCCCGTCTGTGCGCAAGGTTGATCTGGTTTAAGAAAAAAAAGGAAAAAAATATAACAAAAGACCAGTTAATGAAAATATAAATCTGAAAACCTACAAGAAAAAAAAAGGTAAACATTATGTAGAATGTCAAGGTTTGCAGAATGTAGATACCAACCATCATGTATGTGTATGTATAATATAAACAGTATGTATATTGTAGACATGTGCACAGCACAAAATTTCGTTTTGAACTAATGGATTAGTCCTAAAATGCAATTTATTTAGTTGCTAAAGAAATTCGTTTTCAGTTCTTTAGTATGAAAACTAATTTCATTCATCCGAAAACCAGTGGATACAATTACTATTGTAGTGGCTCCTCAGAGGGCTGAGATCGCTGCTTGTTACAGGATCTCTCACTCTCAGCACACTATGGGCCATATTACATAGTTGGTGCTAACTTAACCAGAGCTGTTGTAAACTTCCCAGAGCCATTATAGCCCATGGAGGTTTTTAGTTTACAACAGCTCTGGTTAAGTTAGCACCAACATTGTAATACTGCCCCGTGTCAGACAAAGCTGTTACAGTAACTGACTGCTGCTCATCACAGCGCTCAGAGTTTCAGTAAAACTAGTAAATAATATTTTTATATATAAGAGGTTAGAACAATATTATTTCCTTGTTTTACTGAAACTCTGAGCGCTGTTATAGTCAGTTACTGTAACAGCTGAGCCTGATACATTGTACTGAGAGATAATATAACAAGCAGCCGATCTCAGCACTCACAGCCACTGGATTTAAAGAGCTTAAAAAAAAGGCTCCTCTCTGTATAATGTATAGAACATCCTCCTGCATTAATTAATGCCCCTCTCTGTATAGAACATCCTACTGCATTGGCATGTGGAGGGTGCAGAACTTCGGATGTTGCGCTCTTCATTGTTGGTCTCCTTCACTCAATGTAATATCACAAAAAGGACTGAAACTAAAATGTAGTGCATTTTATTTTAGTTTCTTTCGTTTTTTGTACTGAGCAGTTTCGTTTCTCTTGAGTCATACGAAAACTAAATTATCCAAATTCGGACTAAATCGTTTTAGTACTAAAACGAATGCACATGTCTAGTATATTGTATCCCTTGAATGGCAGATTGAAGGTTGGGTTATATCTTCTTAGATAAACATAATCTTGATACATTTTAAGCAGAATTCCTGTTTAATGCGCAACAGATTGTTGAATGTGAGGGGATTACCGAATTTAATGCAGTATTCTTTTCCCGTCAGGGCTTTCAAGTAAGTGATTACTTTATTATTGTGGTGAGGTGATTGGCAGCTGGCAGAGGTCTAGGTCAAATCTATCAAGCAAGCGCTGTGCTAACAGAACTCCTCGTGAGAGCACGCGGCGCGCAATCCAGAACAATGTAATTTCCCCCAGATAAAAAAAAAATTGTAATTCTTCAACAGATGAACTTTATTATTATTCAAGGGTACATTGCGTAAACGCTGCGCTCGCCTCTTTGAAATCAAACAACGATGATAGGCATTTTGAAGGAAATTTTCCCCTTGCATTCAGCCTATTAAAGGGTCATTGTATAATTTATCTATTTATTTATAAAGTATTTTACCAGGAAGAATACATTGAGATTTCTCTCGTTTTCAGTATGTCCTAGGTTCAAGAACATTGAATTGTTACAGTCGTTACAGAAATACAAAGTAATAAAATGCAAGATATTAAAAACAAAACACAAATATACAGATTTACACAGAAAATAAATATGTAGGAAATAGTCACTATGTTACATGTTTACAGGTGCATTCTGTATATAGTCACTGTGTTACATGTTTACAGGTGCATTCTGTATATAGTCACTATGTTACATGTTTACTTGTGCATTCTGTATATAGTCACTATGTTACATGTTTACAGGTGCATTCTGTATATAGTCACTATGTTACATGTTTACTTGTGCATTCTGTATATAGTCACTATGTTACATGTTTACTTGTGCATTCTGTATATAGTCACTATGTTACATGTTTACAGGAGCATTCTGTATATAGTCACTATGTTACATGTTTACAGATGCATTCTGTATATAGTCACTATGTTACATGTTTACAGGAGCATTCTGTATATAGTCACTGTGTTACATGTTTACTTGTGCATTCTGTATATAGTCACTATGTTACATGTTTACAGGAGCATTCTGTATATAGTCACTATGTTACATGTTTACAGATGCATTCTGTATATAGTCACTATGTTACATGTTTACAGGTGAATTCTGTATATAGTCACTATGTTACATGTTTACAGGTGCATTCTGTATACAGTCACTATGTTACATGTTTACAGGTGCATTCTGTATATAGTCACTGTGTTACATGTTTACAGGTGCAGTCTGTATTGAGGTATGTTAATAGAGATCTCTTAAGTGACTTTAGACTGGGGGAAGATTTGATGGCGTCTGGGAGGTTATTCCATAATTGTGGTGCTCTGTAGGAAAATGAGGATCGAGACACTTTCTTTTTGTATTGTGGTATTGCAAGTAAGGTGCAGGTCCTGGATCGGAGGTTATAGGATGAGGGAACTGAACGAATACATGGCTGTATATTGAATGCCCCCCCTCCAAAAAAGTTATATTTATAAACCAAGTTATAAGAATGAAAAGTACCAATTTTTATCATTTTATATATTTTTCACACATTATGTACTGCGAGAAAATTTTATTTTTGCTTCTATGGTAATATTTCTGACATTGTCTGGGCCATCTGTACCCAAATATGCCGTTTTATCCTATGTTTAGGCACAAGTCGTGTGAACCCTGTTTAAAATAAAAACTGTAACATTGTTTCAGCAGCTGATTCAGCTCTGCTGTGAAGGAGTTGATAATCACTTGCAAATATTTCTATAGCAAAAGATCTATTAATATTAACGAGTCGTTTTTCCGACAACATACATTCAGATGTGATCTCTGATCATAGCCTGCTCTGTGCATTTCTTTTAATTAAACCACAAACGGGAAAACTCACTGGAGCGGGTTTAATCTCTTCCCACATTCTTTACATTTTGGGATGGAGACATCCTTCTCTTGTGATGTAATGTTTGATGGGCTCTGTGTTTACTGAACCTAAATTTTTACTCCCAGGATATATATAGGGTTATTCAAAGAGAATCGAAAAGTCACCGCATGTTCGGTGACTTTTCGTTCTCTTCAATTCGGGCCGATTCGGCAATCCCATTTCGGCGTCCCTGCGGTGTATTCAGCAAGCACCACAGGGCCGAAGTGCAGGGAAAAGCTGCCGCCACCCCTACCGAAAAGTCACCACAAAAACCCGGCGAATGCACGCCGAAACCCGCAAAAACATCTGGATTAATCCGCCAAAGACGCCGGAAAAACCCCGAGCAGGAGCCGAGCACACGCAGCGCAGCCTCCGGAAAAAGCCGACACCGCAGACGAATGGATTGAATAAATTAGGAAAACAGTTTGCTTGAATGTTTGAAAAGTGAAACGCTGTTTGCAAAGAAACTACTGAGCGAAAATGGTTGAAATTTACATATAAGATCCAATGAATGATAATAAAAAGGGCTGTTACAGAAAAAATAAGTAAACTTAAAAAAAAAAAATCGGACTTTTTTAAAAAAAATAATCCATAAAAATGCTTAAAATTTCCTAAAAAATCTATAAATAAAGAGACTCTTTACTGCAGAATTTTATAATGAACGGTTTATTAGATATTGAATTAAAACGGGAATATTTTTAACATTGAAGCCTATGGGATTCTCCTGAATTTACTTGCCGAATTACACCACCGAATGGCAGGGCATTAGGGGAACCTTTCACTGCTGGTTTGTGTTCTTTGAATAGCTGAAGCAGTGCTTTTTTATGGGGGATTTCACTGCCCTCGAACAGGCGCCGAACAGGCACCGTATGTGCAGGCAATATAAACCACTTGTGAAATGCGTTATTTGGTGTCTTAAAGGGACACAACCACTAACGTAAGCTGCAACTAGATTTACTTGTGCCTTACAAAAACACATTATAAAACACATTATAAAACACATTCTGGCTGTTTGTTTTTCTTTGAAGTAATTGCATGTAAAAAGGAAAAATAAAGTTAAGTTTTTATCTCCTGTGAATTTTTCCCATGATGCAACATTTACTCAAACCTGTGCAAAAGTATCACTTTACAGCCTTGGTATAGAATAAACCAGCAATGAAGAGGCAATGAGGTAGGGGAGGGGATGTTTAGACAAGACTGCAGGGGATCTATTGTGTTGCCCATGCTACCCGAGATAAGAGGTGGCAGCTGAATGAGATCTGACAGAGGGCTAATAACACTTTAATCGACCTCCTGGTGATGTCCTTCATTCTACATCCCACCCAATGCAATTATTAGGAGTCTGATTTTTGGAGATCTGACCAATTCTATAATCAAAGCCACACAGTGAGGAGCAAGTGATGTAAAGATACTGGGGCCGGGGGCAGTTTGCAACACAAAATATCACACAGCAGATGCACCCAGTGACACATATAGAGGAAAATATCACACAATGGATGCACCCAGTGACACATATAGAGGAAAATATCACACAATGGATGCACCCAGTGACACATATAGAGGAAAATATCACACAATGGATGCGACCAGTGACACATAGAGGAAAATATCACACAATGGATGCGCCCAGTGACACATATAGAGGGAAATATCACACAATGGATGCACCCAGTGACACATATAGAGGAAAATATCACACAATGGATGCACCCAGTGACACATATAGAGGGAAATATCACACAATGAATGCGCCCAGTGACACATATAGAGGAAAATATCACACAATGGGTGCACCCAGTGACACATATAGAGGAAAATATCACACAATGGATGCACCCAGTGACACATATAGAGGAAAATATCACACAATGGATGCACCCAGTGACACATATAGAGGAAAATATCACACAATGGATGCGCCCAGTGACACAAATAGAGGAAAATATCACACAATGGATGCGCCCAGTGACACAAATAGAGGAAAATATCACACAATGGATGCGCCCAGTGACACATATAGAGGAAAATATTTTCTTAACTAAACATGAGATAACCACAGCGATTGTAGGATATCAGAAACATAAAATATATAAGACCTTTTCATTTCTAGGTGGTAGAGTCCCTTTAAGATCATGCCTCGTTTGTGGACTTTTTCTTATTTCCAAAACTAGAGTGCCCTAGATTTCCAGGATTATGTCACAGCGCATGCCGAATGACTGAAGCGCAACAATGATTGACACAAAGGGAAACATCAGTACTTCTAAGGGACTTTGAGGATATTTCAAACTGCCAGTAATCTGAGCAATTCCTGTCATTCCGCTTCGACAACGTTACACTGTATTATTCAGCAATTCTGAGGGGGTATGGGATGACTTGTTTCTAATGGAATAAATTGTTACACTCTTACTGTATTATTGTTGCCTAAAACTCACAGTTTGCTAGAAATGTGCGACTTTTTCCCCCACTTGGTGAATTACTCCAAACATATAAACAGGATATAAAGGGAGGCTCTATTGAAAAATAGATTTCCCTTTTCTTGCCCTTAAATAATTGGGCAGAGGCTTCTGACTGCCTCTGCACAACAGTCTTTTTTTTTTCTCTTTTTGGGTGAATTTAATCACATTTTCCCCCTCGCAGCTCCTTCTCTTCTGCTCAGGGACTCCAGAACCCAGAAATCCCTAAAGATTTTCTATGTAATTTGCGCAAGAGGTGTGCGCTTCGTTACAAATCGCAATTCGTCCGAAATTCCGTTAATTCGTATTTTGTGATTGATTTTGTACGAATTGCGATAGAATCAAAACAATGTTTAATGAATCGATTCGTTTCAATTCATTAAAACGAATTGATTCGCTATGACGTTTCACTCAGATGAGAAATGACTCAGGTGGAATGACTGACAGTAACCTGAACCAATCACTGCATTACATTGTTTGAAAAAGTTAACAGTGCTTGGCCAATTACTGTTCTGCATCTGTCTTCAGTCTGCAGCCAATCAGATCATATTTTAACCTTTGATTGCCTTGTTTTACAGCCAGTAATCTGATCATGTGATAGACAGTTGTCCAATGATGGCTAGGATGATCTGTTTCACCATTCCGAAATAACGAATCAATGTGAAATAACGAATTAATAAGTAATAACGAATTGATCCGAAATACGAAAAACGTCAACATAATGAACGCACAGAAACAAATTAATGAACTTAGAGAATGTATACAAAACGTAACAATGTTTTTTGTTGTGCGCACACATCTAATTTGCAATCCTTCACAATGATGTAAACAAACATGTGCACATACAAGGATATAATACACAAAAACAGATATAGTAAAAAAGAATAAGACGAGACCTCATAGTGATTTTATGTTTTATTTGTCTTTTTGTTTTGTCTAGTGTGTTTGTTTTAATCTTTGCTAATACAATTATTTTTAATATATAGGGTCCAGCAATTAGGCTCTCTGTATGGAGCAATGCTTGCAATGCTACACAACTTACATATGCAGGAGCCACAAATTGAGCACCGCTATATACCTTACGCACACAAGTCCCATAGCGTTTGGGCAGAGCGATGGATCAGAGCTGTGTATGCATACGCAGATCCGATCCATCGGCTGCCTCTCTGAGAGCGTTCACTACAGCAGTCGGTCTCAGAGAGTGACGTCGTCCGCGCTCTGTTTGCTGCAGCAATAGTGACTGATCTGGTGACCAGCAGCTGGGAAATTAAAAAATCCTAACTGCTGGTGACGCTGGGTGGAGGAAACTCCTCCACTTCACTCAGCTTTTCTTCCAGATTGGGGTAGGAGAGGGAGGGGGGGGGCACTCGTCTTATCCTGACCACTTTAAAACTATAAAGTGGTCAGGAAGGATGAGTAGAGCATCCCTTTAAGCAGATTGTACAACAAATACTTACACTGGCTATTGTATATGGTGATGTAGTGTATGCAGCTGCCCCACAAATGCACCTTCATAAACTTACTACATTGTATAACTGATTCTGCCGCTTTGTGCTACAATGTAGCTACATGACCAACCATTGTGACATGTTAAAAGAATTAAACTGGCCGTCGCTGGAGTCTAGACCCACCCTTCTCCTTTCCAACCTGGCGTTTAAGAGCGTCTCTGGGAAGCTATCACCCTACCTGAATAGACTGCTTCCCCCAGCAGTTCCCTCATCCTATAATCTTCGATCCAGGACCTGCACCTTACTTGCAATACCACAATACAAAAAGAAAGTGTCTCGATCCTCATTTTCCTACAGAGCACCGCAATTATGGAATAACCTCCCAGACACCATCAAATCTTTCCCCAGTCTATAGTCCCTTAAGAGATCTCTATTAACATACCTCCATACAGAATGCACCTGTACACATGTAACATAGTGACTGCATACAGAATGCACCTGTAAACATGTAACATAGTGACTATATACAGAATGCGCCTGTAAACATGTAACATAGTGACTATATACAGAATACGCCTGTAAACATGTAACATAGTGACTATATACAGAATACGCCTGTAAACATGTAACATAGTGACTATATACAGAATGTACCTGTAAACATGTAGCACAGTGACTATATACAGAATGCACCTGTAAACATGTAACATAGTGACTAAATACAGAATTACAGAATGCACCTGTAAACATGTAACATAGTGACTATATACAGAATGCACCTGTAAACATGTAACATAGTGACTATATACAGAATACGCCTGTAAACATGTAACATAGTGACTATAAACAGAATGTACCTGTAAACATGTAGCACAGTGACTATATACAGAATGCGCCTGTAAACATGTAACATAGTGACTATATACAGAATGTACCTGTAAACATGTAGCACAGTGACTATATACAGAATGCACCTGTAAACATGTAACATAGTGACTATATACAGAATGCACCTGTAAACATGTAACATAGTGACTATATACAGAATACGCCTGTAAACATGTAACATAGTGACTATATACAGAATGTACCTGTAAACATGTAGCACAGTGACTATATACAGAATGCACCTGTAAAAATGTAACGCAGTGACTATATACAGAATGCACCTGTAAACATGTAACATAGTAACTATATACAGAATGCACCTGGACTCCCATTCGATTGGGGGGTGGGGAAAAGTACAGAGGAGGGAGAAGTCATACAGCAGGACAGCAACTAGCAGCAGGATCCACTCCACAGGGTTGGCAGGAGATGTAGTAGTCGGCCTTGTCTGAGGGTATGGATGCACCTATTTTGTTTTTTTTAAATTCTAATACTGCCTGTAAGGGTTAAGCCTGGCTGCTCCAGGGAGCACAGATGCACCAGGTTGTAGCATTTTGGCCTCTCCCAGCACCTACAAATCACTGGCAGCAAGGGGAAAGCGTGTAAACAGTGAGAGAATACAGAGAGATGGTGAGAAAGGGAGAATGCAAGCATGCAACTAGAAAGCAGAGAGAAAAATGAATGTAGCAAGAAGGGATGCAGAGAAATTCAGAGAGAAAGGCTTCTGAGAGAAGAATACAGAAAGAATGTTTAAAGAAAGAAGAGAGGAAGAAGGAGAATTAATACAGAGAGCAAGGATGCAGAGATAAAGAATACAGTACATACAGGGTTATTTAGAGAGAGGTGAAAAGCAGGAGAATGGCAGGAGAAGAGAATATTCTAAGTCAAAATAGCCAAACCAGAAAAATTCTCCCATTCATCTCACTTTCCAAATCGGCTATTTTGACCTAGAATTTTCCATTCTCCAGTCATTCTCCTGCTTTTCACCGCTCTCTGAATAACCCTGTTCGAGACAGAAATGCAGAGTGAAAAGAAAGAACACAAAGAGAAAGAAACCGAACGAAAGGATGCAGAAAGAAAGAATAGAGAGAGAAGAGAAAAGGAAAGATTACAAAGAGAAAGAAGGCAAACCATACTGATGAAAGCCTACCACTAGGGATGAGTCGAACACCCCCGTGTTCGGTTCTCATTCGAACTCGAAGAATTTCAAAAGTTCGAATTCGAACGCGAAAGAGGAAACAAACTCAATGCAAGTCAATGGGACACAAAAGTTCGGTTTTTAGAGTGCTCTGCAAGAGGGCATATATGCAAGATATTTGCCATAAAAGGTGTATGGGCGTCTGGGTAGTGCCCTGGGGACAGGAAACAAGGACAAAAAGTAAAAAAAAAAGTTTTTAAAGGAACAGTGAGTTTTCCATGAAATAAGGGTTAAAAATAAAAATGAAAAATTCCTTCAAATATTGTGCCTAGGAGGTCCCCATAACCTGCCCGTGAAGTGACGGATTTGTAGGATGTATAGAAACATTTAAAAACAAACAAATTACCTTTCAAATGACGGTAAACGGTTTTCCTTTAATCTATCCATAAACAACTGCTTGGGGCGGCAGTCTGTATGAAAAGAGGAGACCTTTTAGGACACGCAGAACAAGTTTAGTGATTTTTTTGGCTAAATTATGGTGAAACTTATGCAGGCTTTGGATGAAAGTAACAACAGGTGCTTTAAAATTGGGCCTTTAGTGTCAGCAACAGTGCCGTCACACTGTAACCCCTCTGTGGTATTGTGGAAGAGTGCAGGGTTGGACCATGCGGTCCTATATTAAAAAGATATGAATCTGGTAAAGGCGTCAGTGCACCCAAATATTGTGCCTTTGGTGGCAGCAAGTGCCTTCACACTGTAACCCTTTTTTGGTATTGTGGAAGAGTTCAGGGTTGGACCATGCGGTCCTATATTAAAAAGATATGAATCGGGCAAAGGCCTCAGTGCAGCCAAATATTGTGCCTTTGGTGGCAGCAAGTGCCTTCACACCGTAACCCTTTTGTGGTATTGTGGAAGAGTGCAGTGGTGGAGGTTTTCTGAATGCAGAAGAGATCCCCGATCTATTCCATTACGTCAGCATCAGGGGATTGATAGCTTCTGATCCAGGACTGATTCATTTTTATAAATGTCAGCCGGTCTACAGAGTCGGTGGACAAACGCACTCTTTTGTCTATGACAAAACCTCCAGCGGCACTGAACATCCTTTCAGAAAGCACGCTAGATGAAGGGCAACCTAGTAGCTGCATAGCATATTGGCTAAGTTCTGGCCAGTGATCCAATCTCAACATCCAGTAAGCCAGTGGATCCTCTGCTGTAAAGGTATCCAGGTCTGCCCTTGCCCCTAGGTAGTCCTGCACCATATGGTGAAGACGCTGGCAATGGGTACCTACATTTGACGTCCCTGGGCTTCGTGGACTAAAATTTTTTAAAAAGTCATAAGTCAAGCGGCTCCGGCCTTAAGCTCTTACTCTGATCATCCGCAGCCTCAGAAGCACCTGTGTCATCACTTGGTAACCTACCAGTGTCTGGAAAGGTGTTACACAAGTGTCGCTTTAGAGCGTCCTCAAGTTTTTTCATCCTGTGCTCCCTCTGTGCGGGCAGGATGAGCTCTGCAACTTTACCCTTGTATCGTGGATCAAGAAGGATTGCCAACCAGTAATGATCCCTCTCCTTGATAGCACGAATCCTGGGGTCCTTTAGCAGGCTTTGCAGGATAAGGGAGCCCATGCAGCGTAGGTTGGAGGTGGCATTAGCTTCCGAGTCTTCCTAGTCAATGCGGAGGATGACCCCATCGTGCACTTCCTCCTCCCAGCCACGTACTAGTCCTTGTGTTTCTGGCCACACAAAACTCTCCCATGAGGAATCCCCACCTTCAATGCCCCTGAAACTTAAATATTCCTCCTCCTCATCCTCTTCATCCTCCTCCTGTCTGATCTGAGAAGGACCCGCTGGAATGCTGTCTGCGGAAAGACTGGGGCCTGCAGAGCTAGGGAAGGCCTCCTCCTCCCGCTGCTCTGCCTCTAGAGCCACATCTATAATTCCCCGCAGAATGTGCTCCAGCAGGAACACTAAAGGAATTGTGTCACTGATGCATGCACTGTCCCTGCTCACCATCCTCGTTGCCTCCTCAAATGGTGACCGTACAGTGCATGCATCCTTGATCATCAGCCACTGCAGGGGGGACAAAAAACGAAGTTGACCTGAACCTGTCCTTGTGCAATACTCACACAGGTACTCATTGATGGCCCTCTGCTGCTTGTGCAGACGCTGCAGCATTGCTAATGTCGAGTTCCACCTGGTGGGCATGTCACAGATCAGACGGTTTGTGGGAAGATGGAATTCTCTTTGAATTTCTGCCAGGCGAACGCTGGGAATGACCGTCTGAAGTGGCCGACAGACTTTTCTGGCCTGGCTGAGAAGCTCTGCCAGCCCTGGGTACCTGGTTAGGAAACGCTGTACACAAGATTTAGGACGTCTGCTAGGCATGGTACATGCGTCAACTTACCCAGGCGTAGGGCGGAGAGAAGGTTGCTGCCATTATCACAGACGACCATTCCCAGCTGAAGCTGGCATGGTGTTAACCATCTCTGCATCTGCCCCTGCAGAGCTGACAGAATTTCTGGCCCGGTGTGGCTCCTGTCCCCTAAACAAACCAGCTCAAGCACAGTATGGCATCTCTTTGCTTGAGCCATTGCGTAGCCCCTGTCAGGCGTCGGTTTAACTGCCACTTCGCCAGAGACACAGAAGGAGGAGGAGGAAGAGGGAGAGGTGGTGGTGGAGCAGACAGACCTCATACAAGCAGCTTTCTGGAGGCGTGGTGGATGAACAAGCTCCAGCACAGAGCCCCGTCTTGGATCCCTCCCAGCTGCAATCAGAGTTACCCAGTGTGCTGTGAAGGAAATGTAACGGCCCTGTCCATGCTTGCTGGACCATGTGTCTAAAGTCACATGCACCTTGCTGCTGACTGCCTTTCCCAATGACTCGATAACATTGTCTTCCACGTGCTAGCTGGTATAGTGCTGGAATGGCCTTCCGTGAAAAGTAATGGCGCTTTGGAACATACCACTGTGGTACAGCACATTCAGCAAATTCACAGAAGGGAGCAGAGTCCACCAGCTGGAAAGGCAGCAGCTGCAATGCGAGTAATTTTGCTAAGCTGGCATTTAGACGCTGTGCTTGGGGATGGTTGAGACTATATTTTTTCTTACGCTGCAGCAGCTGGGGCAACATAATCTGACTGCTAAATCTTCAGCTGATGGGATGCTGTCACATTGTGAGGAAGGACCTGGTACATCCATTACTGTAGCATCTTCCCTGTCAGTGGAGGTTGTAGCAGGCAATGACATGGCAGGACATACAGTGGGGGTAGAGACAGATGAGGAGTAGGAGGACCTATGCAAAGTTTTGCGCCAATGGGATGCGTGGCAGGTGGTACCCAAGCGTCCGGTGTCTTTCCCACGCTTGAGCCTCATCTGACATAGATTACAAATAGCAATGGTGGGGTCTGCTGCATATTTCTTAAAGAACTCCCAGTCAGCAGAGTTCCTGGATGTGTGCTTTGAGACAACAGCGCTCTGCACCTGAGCAGCTCTGACATCTAATGCCTTGGACTGGCTAGTGCTACAGTTGGTCATAGAGGATGTTGTGCCTCGTGTTTGTTGTGCCTCCTCCTCACTTGACTCCTCTGTTTGATCAGGCACCCAGGTGGAGTCAGTGACCTCATCATCATTGTCATCAACCCCTATCTCCTCGTCACTGGAGCCAACTTGGCAGTATGCTGAAGATGCTGGGGCAACATGAGTGCCAGTTATTTGTGTGTCATCACTGGCACCCCCTTCCTCTAGGTTGATTATACTCCCTTCCTCAACCTCAGATTGAATCAGAGCACTGTACTTGCTGCACATCCTCAAGCAGCATGTCACTGTCATTGTAGTCAAACAATTCAGCTGACTCCTCCGTGTGTGAGGCTGCATTAGATGCTTTGGCAGCTGAGGTGGACTGTAAAGCACTACAAGCCTGGCTGGCAGAAGACTCGGAGGATGAGGATGGCCTGGTTAGCCAATCCACCAAATCCTCTGTATGTTGCTGTTGCTTAAGACGGCCAGCACCAGTTAGAAAGGACAAGCGTGCCCCTGCAGAGGATGCACCACGTCCACCACGACCAGAGGCACAGCCTCCCGACACAGAGGCTGCTTGCCCTCTTATCTGTGTCTGGGAGCGTCTGCCTGTCCTTTTTGGTCTTTCTGACATGGTGAGTGATATATAGATTAAATATATACAGAACTCTGATTCAACTCTGGTATAAAGATTAAAGATTTCCAGAACTCTGGTATAACTCAGTGAGACACCCTGATCGCTGGCAGCCAGTGACAAGACACAGATTACAATTCCCACAAACCTCCTATAAATCAGTGAGACCCCCTGATGGGTGCCAGTGACAAGACACAAATTACAATTCGCAGAAATCTGCTACAAATCAGTGAGACCCCCTAATAGGACCCCCTGATAGCTTCCAACAGTGAGAAGACACAGATTACAATTCCCAGAAATCTGCTAGAAGTATGTGGGACCCCCTGATAGCTGGCAGTGAGAAGACACAGATTACAAGTCTCAGAAACCTCCTATAAATCAGTGAGACCGCCTGATGGGTGGCAGTGACAAGACACAGATTAGAACTGAAAATCAGCGTTCGGTTACCTTTCTTGGCCATTCGGCTATCCAGAGAGCAGGCAATTCGCCAAATCCTGGCGAATTATTTGCACATACGGTGCCTGTTCGGTGCCTGTTCGAGGGCAGTGAAATCTCCATGAAAAAGCACTGCTTCGACTATTCAGAGAACACAAACCAGCAGTGAAAGGTTCCCGAATTGCTCTGCCATTCGGTGGTTTAATTCGACAAGTTTATTCAGGAGAATCCCATAGGCTTCAATGTTAAAAATATTCCCGTTTTAATTCAATATCTAATAAACCGTTCATTATAAAATTCTGCAGTAAAGAGTCTCTTTATTTATAGATTTTTTAGGATATTTCAAGCATTTTTCTGGATTTTTTTTTAAGTTTACTTATTTTTTCTGTAACAGCCCTTTTTATTATCATTCCCTGGACCTCATATGCAAATTTCAGACATTTTCGCTCAGTAATTTCTTTGCAAACAGTGTTTCAGTTTTCAAACATTCATGCAAACTGTTTTTCTAATTTATTCACTGCCTCTTCTGCAGTCTTGGCTTTTTCCGGAGGCTGCGATCGGCTCCTGCTCGGGTTTTTCTGTGGTTTTCAGCAGGTTAATCCACATGTTTTTGCGTGTTTTCGGCGTGCATTCGCCGGGTTTTGCGGTTAGTTTTCAGCAGGTTTGCGGCAGCTTTTCCCTGCAATTCGGGGAACCTGTGGTGCTTGCTGAATACACCGCAGGGTCACCGAAATGGGATCGGCAAAAGGAACCGATGTGCGGTGACTTTTCGAATCTCTTTGAATTACCCTGATAGTAATGATTTATTTTGATTGCATGCAGGTGTGTGTGTGTATATTATTACACGCGGCGCATGCATTTTGCACTTTTGGGTGCACACCCTAATGTAATAGGCTGCGCACGCCTATGCACAGTGACTATATACAGAATGCACCTGTAAACATGTAACATAGTGACTATATACAGAATGCACCTGTAAACATGTAACATAGTGACTATATACAGAATACACCTGTAAACATGTAACATAGTGACTATATACAGAATACACCTGTAAACATGTAACATAGTGACTATATACAGAATGCACCTGTAAACATGTAACATAGTGACTATATACAGAATACACCTGTAAACATGTAACATAGTGACTATATACAGAATACACCTGTAAACATGTAACATAGTGACTATATACAGAATACACCTGTAAACATGTAACATAGTGACTATATACAGAATGCACCTGTAAACATGTAACATAGTGACTATATACAGAATACACCTGTAAACATGTAATATAGTGACTATATACAGAATACACCTGTAAACATGTAACATAGTGACTATATACAGAATGCACCTGTAAACATGTAACATAGTGACTATATACAGAATGCACCTGTAAACATGTAACACAGTGACTATATACAGAATGCACCTGTAAACATGTAACATAGTGACTATATACAGAATACACCTGTAAACATGTAACATAGTGACTATATACAGAATACACCTGTAAACATGTAACATAGTGACTATATACAGAATGCACCTGTAAACATGTAACATAGTGACTATATACAGAATGCACCTGTAAACACGTAACACAGTGACTATATACAGAATGCACCTGTAAACATGTAACATAGTGACTATATACAGAATGCACCTGTAAACATGTAACACAGTGACTATATACAGAATGCACCCGTAAACATGTAACATAGTGACTATACTGTATACAGAATTCACCTGTAAACATGTAACATATTATTATTATTATTATTTTATTATTATTCTTTATTTATAAAGCGCCAGCATATTCCGCAGCGCTGTACAATAAGCACAGTATAGACAGGGTTACAATACATTGAACAACATTTGACAAACAGTACAGGAGGAGATGAGGGCCCTATTCTTTAGGAACTCACAATCTGGGAGTGACATACAGGGTTATTCAAAGAGATCCGAATTGCTTGAGAAAGGTAACCGAATGCTGAAAATCAGCGTTCGGTTACCTTTCCTGACCATTCGGCTATCCAGAGAGCAGGCAATTCGCCAAATCCTGGCGAATTGCCTGCACATACGGTGCCTGTTCGGTGCCTGTTCGAGGGCAGTGAAATCCCCATGAAAAAGCACTGCTTCGGCTATTCAGAGAACACAAACCAGCAGTGAAAGGTTCCCCTAATGCCCTGCCATTCGGTGGTTTAATTCGGCAAATTTATTCAGGCGAATCCCATAGGCTTCAATGTTAAAAATATTCCCGTTTTAATTCAATATCTAATAAACCGTTCATTATAAAATTCTGCAGCAAAAAGTCTCTTTATTTATAGATTTTTTAGGATATTTTAAGCATTTTTCTGTTTTTTTTTTTTTTTTTAAAAGTCCGATTTTTTTTTTTTTTTTTCAGTTTACTTATTTATTTTGTAACAGCCCTCTTTATTATCATTCCCTGGACCTCCTGTGAAAATTTCAGACATTTTCGCTAAGTAGTTTCTTTGCAAACAGCGTTTCTTTTTCCCAGATTCATACAAATGGTTTTGCTAATTTATTCACTGCCTCCTCTACGTCACAGCTGCTTCGCTCCTGTGTGATTCGGCTCATGTTCGGCTCCTGTTCGGCTCCTGTTCAGCTTCTTCGAAGGTTAATCCAGATGTTTTTGCTTGTTTTCAGCGTGCATTCGGTTAGTTTTCGTCAGGTTTTCGGCAGCTTTTCCCTGCAATTCGGGGACCCTGTGGTGTTTGCTGAATACACCGCAGGGTCACCGAAATGCAATCGGCAAAAGGAACCGAATTGAAGAGAACGAAAAGTAACCGAACGTGCGGTGACTTTTCGAATCTCTTTGGATAACCCTGATAGTGACTATGTACAGAATGCACATGTAAACATGTAACATAGTGACTATACTGTATACAGAATTCACCTGTAAACATGTAACATAGTGACTATATACAGAATTCACCTGTAAACATGTAACATAGTGACTATATACAGAATTCACCTGTAAACATGTAACACAGTGACTATATTTCCTACATATTTATTTTCTGTTAATCTGTATATTTGTTTTGTTTTTAATATCTTTCATTTTATTACTTTGTATTTCTGTAACGACTGTAACAATTCAATGTTCTTGAATCCAGGACATACTGAAAACGAGAGAAATCTCAATGTATCCTTCCTGAGAAAATACTTTATAAATAGATAAATAAGAAGCTTTTGTTTACACTACAGTGGAATGATCCATATTGTTACCAGTTGTATGTCGTAAGACAACTGAAAGCAAACATGCCGGATTCTCTGTATTACCAAAATAATCTGTTGGAAAAAGAAAAATATCAGGCTTCTAGTTTTGCCTCCGTGAATCATTTGCTAATGAGACAAGATATGTTAGAATTAGAACGTACAGTTTACTTTACAACTTAAAAGCAGCTGGGATATGTCAGTTTTTAACTTCTAACTCACACAAAATACTTGGAACATGGAAATATCTGAGACCAAACAGCATCTGCTTTTACAGTGAAACAGTGGTGAAAAAAATGATAAAGCTTTTACATGGACTCTTTGGTTTGATACATGTTAAGATGCACGTTACCAGTCACCAACATAACCCATAACAAGGTTACTCGTGCATTACAAAAACTACATTATAAAACACATGCTGCTGCATTTTTGTCTTTGAAAGAAGAGACACGTGTAGGAATGAACTGAAAAACCAAATCAGACCGGAACTGTATTCATTTGTGCAACTCGATTTGGATCTTGTTTGGTGAAATTTTGTGGCAGTTTGTCTATTGAGACCGCTGTCAATTCGCCAAATACTAACAAATTCACATTGAAATACGTTGCAGTTCGCCCCAGATCGCTGCAATTTGGCGATCTTCAAAGGCAGTGAAATTGTCCCATAGAAAATAAATGGTTAATCTATTCAGAGAACACCAAACTGCACTGAATTTATGGCGAAATGCCCAGATTCAAACAGGCGAATCCCATAGGATTCAATGTTAAAAAGTAATATAATTTTTAAAAGTAAAAAAAAAACATTTATTCGTTTTTGTTTTGGGTTTTGTTTTTGTTGTAAACGACTTTTTTAAAATAGCAGAGTTCCGTTTTTCTTTTCTTTACCCGTTTGGTGGCATCCGGCGGCTGAATGTCCGCTCTCGGCGGGCTGATCGTCGGCATTTGGCTGCTGATAGGCTGCGTTTGGCGGCCTGCAGCGGTCAGTTCGGCGGATCCCGTTCGGCGCACTACAGGGACCCTGCGGTGAATGCTGAAGTGCGTAGAACAAATAACCCCTATAGTATGACACCAATGAAACTCCTCGTCCAAATTTTGGACAAAACAACTCAACGGAATTCAGGCGGACCAACGTGATCATGATTTTTGGATGAACAGAAAATTACAATTTATTTTTTTTTGCTTCTCATTTATTCAGAATGTCTCAGGTTCGCTTTACACCACCTGATATTCCTGTAGAAGTTTTTAAAACTCGCCAATTTGCTGATCAAACAGTTTGAATGCTTTAAATAAAATAAATTGTAAAAACTGGGAGGTAGAGGGACTTCTCTTCAAAGGGAACCCTCCCTACCCCCTCTCTCCATCCTCCTCACACCCTTCCTTTTGCTTTTTCTGGGTTGATTTATATTATTAAGGATTGGACCACACGAGTTGTCGTGCTGAACTTTTGGGCCGTGTTACAATACGGTCGCTAAAACGGGGACGTTAAGGAGGAAAATCTGTGCCTCCAGGCTTCTCCTCAGCTTCCCCGTTTTAGCTCCATATTACGGGTAGGCTTGTGCACCGATTTTTTTTTCGGTTCGATTCGGTTCGGTTCGTTCGGATTTTGAAAATTTTCGTTTCGACTCGTTTCGGCCAATTTGCGTTTCGTTTCGGTTCGTTTCGTTTTTCGTATCTACTTTTTTTTCGTGATTTCGGAAAATTTCGTGTTTTTCGGAACGTCTGTTCTCCTCATTTCAAAGTGTCTATTCGTTTTGACGTAAACTAATGGGTTTTCGGATACGATAATTATACGATCCGATGCGATACTTATACGATACGATAATTCTGCCGATACGATAATTCTGCCATTGAGATTATCTCATGTTTTACAAGAAGGATACATTGAGATTTCTCATGTTTTACAAGAAGGATACATTGAGATTTCTCTGGTTTTACAAGAAGGATACATTGAGATTTCTCTGGTTTTCCAGGAAGGATACATTGAGATGGGAATGATACAAAATTTAATTACAGAATCAGTGATATAAATACGATGTCCGAAATTACTGAAATGGAACCGAAATCAGGAATGGAACCGAAATCAAAAATGGAATGAAAATGAATTTCGATTTTACACATTTCTAGTCCATTCGAAAATTCCGAAAAGTTTTCGTTTTGGCACGAAAATTCGTTCGGATCTGCTGTTTTCGGATCTGAGAATTCTCGTAAAATAGGCCGAATCCGAATGCACGAATCGGGAAATTTCGTGAAAATTCCGAAATTCCGAAACCCGAAATGCACATCCCTAATTACGGGACAGGTGCTGATTCAGCAGCCTGCCGCGTAACGCAGCGCTAAGCCTGAGGATACTAGAGGCAGTGCTAATTCCCCTCCCCAAACATCCCCTCCATGGAGCCCATAGGACTCCATTGAGACATGTGCTGCCGGGTCACATGACCTGCAGGATGTCGCGAGAGGCTAACGGAGGGAGACTGGGGACTTCTTTTACCCAGTCTCACTCTGCTCCCGGTGGCCAGAAGAGGTGGATCAGGCTGCCGTTCTCTCCACTGAACGAGAGGTATGTATCTGATTTTTTTGGGCAGTGATAACTGATTCTGCAGAAGCGAAACCTGTTAGCACCAGCTCCAAGCTGTGTTAACTTTTGAGTTAACCGCAGCGGGACGTAATTAGCATTACTTTGTAATCCTAATGCTAATTAACTCTTTGCGCTCCCCATGAAGCATAGGGAGCGCAAAGTACAGTAACCTCGCGCTGAAAAGCGCAATCTCTGATTTGCTAACGGGTTCTTTAACCCCTTAGCGTTCGGAATGTAATATGGGCGGCCCATGCTAGGGCCACATAACCTAGGGCTAAATTACAATCTTCACGCAAACGTTAACGCTCACTTGCGTGAGCATTAACGTTTGCTGCGGTGTTTACCGCATATTACAATCCAAACGCAAACGGACTAAGTAACCCGTTTGCGTTTGGTACCTTGAGCTTTTCTGCGCGAGGTTACTATACTTTGTGCTCCCTATACTTAACATGGAGAGCGCAAAGTGTTAATCAGCGTTAGTATTACAATCTACTAGCGCTGATTAACGTCTGGCTGTGGTTAGCAAAAAGTTAACCACAGCCAGGACTTGGCTTCTGCAGAATCCGTTAACACCATCCAAAAAAAATAAAAAAATTAATGCTATACTTACCTCCTGTCCCGCGGCGAGGACCACGGATCCAACCGCCTCCTCTATCCAGCGGGAGCAGGGAAAGACTGGGGGAAAAAGTCCCCCCAGTCTCTCCCTGCGTATCACTACGCTGACCGGCTGGATCTCACGAGGCGAGATCTGGCTTGTCATGTGACTGGCAGAGGGGACCTCAATGGAGTCCTATGGACTCCATTGAGTGGATGCTCGCGGCTGCGCTCAGCGCTGCCACGAGCATCCCTGATTTTACCGCGCGATAACAATGCAGGCAGCATTTTTTGCGCCTGCATTGTAATCCAGCGTTAAAACGCGGGTGCAAGGGGGAAAACTGCGGGGGCAGTTTTTCCTCCCTTGCGCCCACGTTTTAACTCGAAGATCGTAATGTAGCCCTTTATAGTTTGTCGTTTAGAATAGAGGTGTGCATCCGTTTCATAACGAATTTCATTAATTGGTATTCTGCAAGTACTTTCTAAATAACTAATTGATTTGATCTGATTTGAAAACGAAACGAAACAAAACGGTATATAACGAATGTACTTTGAATCACTATCAACTATCGAATTGATATATCAAACGACTTTATGAAAGGAATCTGAGGGCCATATTCCATAGTTGGTGGTAACTTAACCAGAGCAGTTGTAAACTTCCCAGAGCCATTATAGCCTATGGAGGTTTTAAGTTTACAACAGCTCTGGTTAAGTTAGCACCAAGTATGTAATACTGCCCCGATTCGTTTCACAGTTACACAAAGCACCCCTGTACCTGTCCATTGGTCTCTGGTGCTGAATCTGTTGTCAGCACTACAGGGGAATGGCCAGCTCGAAACTTAACCCAAACTTGAATTTTATCAGCAAAATTTGAACAATTGGGGATTCATTTAATGATCCGAAATTTGAATTGATATATCAAAGGACTTTATGAAACGAAATTCGAGTCGATATCAACTATCGAATCAAACTTAATTCGTTATCTAACGAAACTAAATGAAATTACGAAATGAAATAGGAAACAAAACAAAATTAATTTAAAACAAAACAAATTTCCCAGCCGTGCACACCTCTAGTTTAGAATGCTTTTAAAATAGCAGATTTCCGTCTTTCTTCGCAGCATTTCTTGAATTCTGTAAAACCATCTCCCCTCTTCTAGTAACTGACAGGTTCCATTACCTATTCACATACAGTGGATACTTTCCCCAAACTGTGTTCCATGGGTGCCGGACAAAATCCCTACAGCCAGCTTCCCTAATGCCAACATCCCGACAGCCAACTTCCAGACAGGACATCTGCCGGACATCCCAACTTCCCTACATGGCCAACTTCCAGACATTCAAAATCTCAGCGGCTAACCCTAATACTAACACCCTAACCCTAGGTTTAGGGGGGTTAGGGCTAGGTTTAGGAGGGCTAGGGCTAGGTTTAGGGGGTTAGAGTTAGTGCTAGATTTAGGGGGGTTAGGGCTAGGTTTAGGGGGGTTATGGTTAGGTTTAGGAGGATTAGGGCTAGGTTTAGGGGGTTAGGGTTAGTGCTAGATTTAGGGGGGTTAGGGTTAGGGCTAGGTTTATGGGGGTTAGGGTTAGGGCTAGATATAGGGGATTATGGTTAGGGCTAGATTTAGGGGCTTAGGGTTAGATTTAGGGGCTTAGGGCTAGATTTAGGGGTGTTAGGTTTAGGGGTTAGGGTTAGGGATAGATTTAGGGGTTACGGTTAGGGCTAGATTTAGGGGGGTTAGGCTTAGGGGGTTAGGGTTAGGTATATATTTAGGGGGTTAGATTTAGGGGTTAGGTTTAGAGGTTACGGATAGATTTAGGGGGGTTAGGGTTAGGGCTAGATTTAGGGGGTTAGGGCTAGGGCTAGGTTTAGGGGGTTAGGGCTAGGTTTAGGGGGTTAGGGTTAGGGCTAGGTTTAGGTGGGTTAGGGCTAGGTTTAGGGGGGTTAGGGCTAGGTTTAGTGGGGTTAGGGTTAGGGCTAGGTTTAGGGGGGTTAGGGAGTAGGGTTCGGGTTAGCCACTGGGATTTTGGATGTCTGAAAGGTGGCCGTCAGGGAGTTCTCTGTGTAGGGAAGTTGGCCGTCAGGGAGTTCTCTGTGTAGGGAAGTTGGCCGTGTAGGGAAGTTGGCCATCAGGGAGTTGTCTGTGTAGGGAAGTTGGGATGTCCGGCACTTGTTCTGTCTGGAAGTTGGCCGTCGGGATTTTGGCATTAGGGAACCTGGCTGTAGGGATTTCGACCCAAACCCGTGTTCCATCCATAGATCCCTGTTACTTTGTTTGCCTCCGTTCACGCTGAATAGTAATGGCCCTTTAAATAAATAACCTTTTCTTTGCATGGATAATGTCAGCAACGTCTACAGAAGAAATAAAAGGAGCAAGCTGTACGCTTAAGTGTGATTTCAGTGATTCAAGAGACATTTAATCTTTATGGCTCGATGTTTAATTCATCTCACTCACATTCATTTTGTCTGATCCTTAAGGACTCTCATTGCATTCGGCACAATGGGTTTTGAGGAGAGATATTAAATTAAGATATTGTGATTGTGGTAAGAGGATTGGTTTATTAATGAGATACACGCAGTCTCGGAGTTGCTGTGCTATATTTGGCTACATACCTAACAGGGAGCTTGTAGGTCAGTAATAATCAGCTGTAATTGGCGTCTTGTTGCCTGTCTGTCCTCCATCTGAAGCGAAAAGTTTAATGAACTCCGCTTGATCGCCATCGAGGCACGAGGCTCTGCCTACGTGTGCTGAAGATTTCAGGGTGATATGAAACGACTGGAGATTATTGCAATTGTATCGAAATAAACATATGTCATTGGCAGACCAGGGCCCATATTACAAACTGCACGCTAAAAAGAGGCCTCCAGATTTCTTCTTAGCGCCCTCGTTTTAGCGTGATATTACGCTGCAGGCACTAATTCAGCAGCCTGTACCGTAACCTGATACTATGCCTCAGGATGCTCAGGGCAGCGCTAAGCGCCGCCGCGAGCATTCCCTCAATGGAGTCCATAGGACTCCATTGAGACTGACGCTGCCGGTCACTTGACCTGCAGGATCTTGTCTCGCGAGACAATCAGAAGGTATGTTGTGCCAAGGTTGTCCATTTATCAGGATAGAGATGAAGCAACCTTTTCCGGAATGCACGGCACACCGAGCATTCCAGCTTTTGGTGTTTTGCAGTTTTCAGAACTTGGTTATGATTCCGAAGCTGGAGGGGAGAGTTTGGGTTGCGGCAGCGGAGACCTGAAACACATGCAGCTGCAGTTAGGGATGTGCGTTTCGGGTTTTGGAACTTCGGAATTTTCACGAAATTTCCCGATTCGTGCATTCGGATTCGGATGATTTTCCGAAAATTTTCAGATCGAAAATCATTTTCGTTCCATTCGTGATTTCGGTTCCATTTCAGTAATTTCGGACATCATATTTTTCGGTTATATCGCTGATTCTGTAATTTTCTTTGTATCATTCTCATCTCAATGTATCCTTCCTGGAAAACCAGAGAAACCTCAATGTATCCTTCTTGTAAAACATGAGAAATCTCAATGTATCCTTCCTGGAAAACCAGAGAAATCTCAAAGTATCCTTCCTGGGAAACCAGAGAAATCTCAATGTATCCTTCTTGTAAAACATGAGAAATCTCAATGCATCCTTCCTGGAAAACCAGAGAAATCTCAATGTATCCTTCCCGGGAAACCAGAGAAATCTCAATGTATCCTTCTTGTAAAACCAGAGAAATCTCAATGTATCCTTCCTGGAAAACAAGAGAAATCTCAATGTATCCTTCCCGGGAAACCAAAGAAATCTCAATGTATCCTTCTTGTAAAACCAGAGAAATCTCAATGTATCCTTCTTGTAAAACATGAGAAATCTCAATGTATCCTTCCTAGGAAACCAGAGAAATCTCAATGTATCCTTCCCGGGAAACCAGAGAAATCTCAATGTATCCTTCCCGGGAAACCAGAGAAATCTCAATGTATCCTTCCTGGAAATCCAGAGAAATCTCAATGTATCCTTCTTGTAAAACATGAGAAATCTCAATGTATCCTTCCTAGGAAACCAGAGAAATCTCAATGTATCCTTCCCGGGAAACCAGAGAAATCTCAATGTATCCTTCCCGGGAAACCAGAGAAATCTCAATGTATCCTTCCCGGGAAACCAGAGAAATCTCAATGTATCCTTCTTGTGAAACATGAGAAATCTCAATGTATCCTTCCTGGGAAACCAGAGAAATCTCAATGTATTCTTATTGTAAAACATGAGAAATCTCAATGTATCCTTCTTGTAAAACATGAGAAATCTCAATGTATCCTTTTTGTAAAACATGAGAAATCTCAATGTATCCTTCTTGTAAAACATGAGAAATCTCAATGTATCCTTTTTGTAAAACATGAGAAATCTCAATGTATCCTTCTTGTAAAACATGAGAAATCTCAATGGCAGAATTGTCGTATCGACAGAATTATCGTATTTAGTTTATTAGTTTATGTCAAAACGAATAGACACTTTGAAATGAGGAGAACAGACATTCCGAAAAACACGAAAATTTCTGAAATCACGAAAAAAAAGTCGATACGAAAAACGAACCAAAACGAACCGAACCGAAATGAGCCGAAACGAAAATTTACAAAATCCGAACGAACCGAACCGAAAATAAAATCGGTGCACAAGTCTAGCTGCAGTGGCACCAGCAGGACACATGCTGAGAGATGCTGCGCAGCACTTTCAGAGGAACCTACTGTGCAGTTCCAGTGTCTCTAGCTGCAGCCCATGGAGTAGTACTGGAGGGGAGGAGGACCAGCAAGAACAGTACAGGAGGCAGGTAAAAATTATATCCATAAGAGTCCAAAAACTCCAGCTTTCAGAGACTTCTGGATTGAAATTTGTGGATAATATGCACAGATATTTTTTTAAGTTATGCAAGAATGTAATTTCTTTCAAGACACCTGCACATATAATACATGCGGGTGGAGCACCCCGTACCTGGAATACTTAGTCCGGAAGACTCTGAAAGCCAGATTTTTTTGGGTCTTATGGAGAGTTTTTTACTCCACCTCTATGATATCTACAGATTTTTTTTAAACAAATTACATTCAAACCGCTAACGTTTTTTTTTTAACCCATTAGCGTTCGGATTCTAAGCATTAGCGTTCGTGTGAGCGCTAACGTTAGCGTGAAGAATGTAATAGTGCCCCAAGATTCTGGATTCTTCTTCGGTTGTTTCATTAGGGACTTCATGGGTGAGATCCAACGTTCTGAAGGCACCGAGTTTTGTCGATCATTGACATCGACTTTTCTCTTGCCTACCAAGGGCTTCTCCTCCTCCTCTCAGCGGTGTTCCTGGTAATAGAGTTTGATACTTATTTAACTGCATTAAGAGAATCGCATCAGAATCAGCAGACGACTCTAGACTTACTGCCAGTATCTAATGTACCATGATGGGACCATATAGCATTTCCATGTTCCTTCCTGTGAATCCATCCTCACAATCCTCCGCTGTATAAACAGGGCCGTGTTACCTCTTGAATATTTATTTATTTATAAAGGATTTTACCAGGAAGGATACATTGAGATTTCTCTCGTTTTCAAGTATGTCCTGGGTTCAAGAACATTGAAGTGTTACAGAAATACAAAGTAATACAATACAAGATATTATAAAAACAACACAAATATACAGATTAACAGAAAATAAATATGTAGGAAATATAGTCACTAGGTTACATGTTTACAGGTGCATTCTGTATTGAGGTATGTTAGTAAGGAGCTTTTGAGTGACTTAAGACTGGGGGAAGATTTGATGGTGTCTGGGAGGTTATTCCATAACTGCGGTGCTCTGTAGGAAAATGAGGACCGAGCCACTGTCTTTTTGTATTGTGGTATTGCAAGTAAGGTGCTGATCCTGGAATGGAGGTTATAGGATGAGGGAGCTGCTGGGGGAAGCAGTCTATTCAGGTAGGGTGGCAGCTTCCCAGAGATGCTCTTAAACACCAGGTTGGAAAGGTGAAGGGTGCTTCTGGATTCCAGCGATGGCCAGTTTAGCTCTTTTAACATGTCACAATGGTGGGTCATGTAGTTACATTGTAGCGCAAAGCGGCAGAATGAGTTATACAATGTAGTAAGTTTATGAAAGTGTGTTTGAGGGACGGCTGCATACACTACATCTCCGTAATCAATATATTCCCATCTACTACCAAACTGCATGATGATTCGCCTTAAAAGCTTTGAAAAGGTTCGCCAAACAATTGCAGAGACTTGTATCATGTTCTATGCAGTGATTCCGATCCTAACCTGTGAGCACCGCAAACACAGCATGGAATTTCTCTCCCCCCCCCTGCTGTGATCCAAGAAGGTGGTCTTCAGGAAGAGATAAGAAGATTAACTCCTTACAGACAGAAAATAAACTCGATAAAACGTTTCTTTTACCAGGATGGGTTTATTAAGGTGAATTTTAAGAACCAGTAGAGCCGCCATATCATACTGGAGGTTTTCTGAAATGCCCATTGCTGGGATCCTACGAGTTCCAGTTCACTAGCAGCTCCAATAGCTTCCACATTTCACTGTCTCCAAAATTACAAGCACTATACATCATTTAAAGGGCCACTACCACCAAAAAATGAAATGTCCTTATTAAATCCAGAAAAATGCCTAAAAGATCCTAAAAAAAATCAATAAGCAAAGAGACTTTTTCTGCTGAATAAAATAATAAACGGTTTATTAGATATTGGATCAAAAGGGAATATTTTTAACATTGAAGCCTATGGGATTAGCCTGAATAAACCTGACGAATTAAACATCAGGGCATTTCGGCAATTTTTCTCTGCTGTTCGATGTCTGTGAATAGATTAACCATTGCTTCTCTATGGGGGATTTCACTACCCTCGAACAGGCACCATACTTGCTGGCAGTTCGCCAAAACATTCTGAATTGCCGAATGGCCCCGAAATGTCACCGTACGGGGGAATTCCCTATTCGGTGCCATTTGGGGGCCAGATCAGCTCTCTCTGAATAACCCTGATAGTCAAGAAAATGAAATCTCTCTTTCGAGTTGTGAGGGCGTTGCTGCCAAACTGTTTTATAGCTACTGGTTGAGGGTTGTGTGTGTGTGTGGTTTTTTTTTCTTTCTATGTAGTGGAATTCTCTGTTTACCTGTGGATACGTGAATCAGCGGTTTCTGCTCTAGAATGTAATTTTTGCTCCCATGTGTTCTTGGCATTGACGGATCCTCACAAACTGCAGAGTCACCGAGGCTGTAGAAGCTGCCGATAGACCCGTAGAGCAAGATGAACTCTGTGAATCAAGACTAATAAACCCTTCACATTGGAAAGAGCTCAGGGAGACGGCGCTGGGTCTCTCTGACAGTTTCCCTGGATCTGAATTAATTTCTTGCCATAAATAATACACTCTATACACAAGCGGATATTTAGGTGATGTAGATATATTAGCCGCTCTTAAACACCTTGAACAATCCTGTTCCTTTGAAGGGTGGCTGCAGCTTCCAGCGAGTTAAGTATTCCAAGAACTCATTGTGAAACAAATATACAAAACCAGTGGACTGGAAATGTCATTAAAAAAAGGAGAGAGATGTCCCCCTCTATTTTTTTTGCTATGTTGAAATCAGTAATACATTTTATTTATTCCAGTTAATCATTAATGGGTTTATTGAGAATATGTTGTGGTCCTTTGTGCCTCCTGTAGAGGGCGGGGTTGAGATGGAGGAAGGAGGAGTTGGGCTGCTGTGGCCTCAGTAAATTAAAGATGGCACCAATAGTCTGTAGCACATTCTGGCTTTCTACAATACTTTTATTTGTACCTGCTCAGCCAGGTCTTCCTGGTCCGAGACGGTCAACCTTAACAATACAATCAAGCAGGGAGAAATTCCAGTGCTACTTAAGCTTCACGTATATACGGTAGGATACGTTCCAGATTCAGTTGGAGTCATAAAACGATGAGTACCACATATATATTTTTATCGCTGTAAACATTATATAGCTTTATTTAAAACCAAAAGCTCACCTTAATTTCTTGTGCCTTCAAGGATGAAGACAATCTAAAGACGTAAAGGAAGAATAAATGACCCAAAACCCCAAAAATATAACCATTTGGCTAATCAGAAAGCAGGCAGTTCGCCAAATTTTGGCGAATTGCCAGCAAGTACTATGCCTGTTCGACAGCAGTGAAATCCCCCATAAAGAAGCAATGGTTAATCTATTCACAGACACCGAACAGCAGAGAAAAGTTGCCGAAATGCCTTGCTGTTCTGTGTCGGTGGTTTCATTCGGCAGGTTTATTCAGGTGAATCCCATAGGCTTCAATGTTAAAATATTCCTGTTTTTATCCAATATCTAATAAACCATTTATTCTTTCAATCTGCAGCAAAAAGTCTCTTTATTTATTGATATTTTTAGGATCTTTTAGGACTTTTTCGACAAAAAAAAATCAGATTTTTTTTTAAATAGCGTTTTATTTTCTGTAACAACCCTTTTTATTATCATGCATTGGATCTTATATGTTAATTCCAGACATTTTTGTCCAGTAGTTGTTTTGCAAACAGCGTTTAAATTTAGAAACTTACAATCGTTTGTTTTTGTTTCGTTTTTTTACCCCGTTCGTCAGCTGGTCGGCGCTGTGTTTGGCAGATCGTCAGCTTTTTACCAGACGTGTTCTGCGGGTTTTTTGTGGCGGTTCAAAGTGATCTGAAATTTCGGATCGTATCGGCTGCGATTTTTTGGCGGTTTTGTGGTGGATTTTCAGGTCCGTTCCCTGCACTCCAGGATACTGAATTCACCCCGGGTCGGGGAATTTGGTTCCCCGAAGTGCGGGTAACGAGAGAGCACCGAAATGTTGGTGACATTTTGGTGCTCTCTGAATAACCCCTTAAGTGTCTCTCATCTGCCAGGAAAGCGACACATTTCTCTGCTCTACTATGGGCTTTGTCAAGTGTTCCGAACTTTCCTACTGTTCTTTATATAGTCTTTCCTCTATGAATACACCCTGGTACTGGCGAGGAGGAGACACAGTCCTCTGTTTCATTGGCCGGTTGATTTGTCCTTCCAGAAGGGAAGATCATGCCCAACGCAGTGTTTGCAGGGGAAATAGACATCTGGGTAAATTCTTGCCATAGTGAGAGTTTATCATTATTATAAGACCAGCAGGGTCATCTCAAGGTCTTTCAGAGTCCCAGACAAAGGGCCATTGCTGGTCTCCCTTAGCTGACCTTGGTGTTCCAGTAGATCAACACCTGATTTTTGCTCCTCTAAATCCTAGCGAGTTGTCGATAGAGGGGTTTGGAAGGAGTACTTGCTGTAGAATAAGGCCAACTTGTGTATTTCTAAGATCTAAAACACTCTCGAATATGTTTTAGGGATGTGCGTTTCGGGTTTCGGAATTTCGGAATTTTCACGAAATTTCCCGATTCGTGTTTTCGGATGCGGCCGAATTTCCGAAACTTTAATGATCCGAAAATGGCAGATCCGAAAAGTTTTCCGAGCCGAAACGAAATATTTTTGGAATTTTCGAATGGACTTGAAATGTGTCAAATCGAAATTTATTGCTTTGAAACGAGGAGAACAGACGTTCCGAAAAAACGTAAATTTCCGAAATTACGAAAAGTCGATACAAAAAACGAACAAAGTGACACGAAAATACGAAAAACGGTCGATATTCCGAAAACATGTACAATTCGGAAAAACGAAAATTTCCGAAAATACGAAAAGTCGATACAAAAACCGAGCAGTGACACGAAAATACGAAAAATGGTCGATATTCCGAAAAAAATGTACACGAAAAACGAGTCGAGCCGAACCGAATCGAAACAGAAATCGGTCGAAACGAGCCGAATCGAAAAGTTTAAAAATCCGAAAAATCAAACCGAATCGAACCGAAAAAGAATTCGGTGCACAACCCTAATATGTTTATACGTCTGTGTGAATGTATGCGAGAGTCCAGCGAACCGCGTATTATGTGCGGAGACGCTCCGTGTACAGGAACGGTATAATTTGCAGAGCCCTTTCAGCAGGGTACGTGTTATGTATCATTTCTTTAACAGTAAACCGTGGTTTGCACAGTTTGAGAAAGGAAATCCTCAGCAAACATTCTGACATTTGTGTACTGCGTTTTTTATCCTACGGAATTTGTTGGTGCTTTATAAACAGTAAATACATTTAACCGTCCGCTTGAGGAGTCATTATCTGAAATGCTCTGGATCACGAGCATTTTGGGATTTTACTGGTTTTCAAAATCTTGCCAGGATTCCAAATAGCTGGTGGGACCGAAAGGTACACATTGCGCAGAGTACGCAGGGGACGTAAGCTGCAGCACCAACAAGGGACATATGTTGAGCATGTGGGACCAGAGGCGTAACTACCAGGGGTGCAGAGGGTGCGACCGACCAGGGCCCTTGAGTCTGGGGGGGCCCGCACTCGCCTGCCTGAGCCTGGGGGCTTGCCTTTAATATATACTTACAGGGCTATTCAGAAAGAGGTGAAAACCTTGAGAATGGCTGGAGAATTGAAAATTCTAGGTCAAAATAGTCAAACCAGAAAAATTCTCCCATTTATCTCACTTTCCAAATTGGCTATTTTGACCTAGAATTTTCCATTCTCCAGCCATTCTCCTACTTTTCACCTCTCTCTGAATAACCCCGCCATTCTTTTAATTTATTTTATACTTATTTGTGAGTTATACTTTGGAACTGTGTGATACACTCATACACACCACATATTACTGTGGATTTTGTTGCTGGATACCTCTGTGATTTATACTGATACATTACTGTGAGTTTTATGGCTGTGGAGCTCTGTGATACACTCATACACACTGCACATTGCTGTGCGTTGTATTGCTGTGGAGCACTGGGAGATACACTTACAGGGTTATTCAGAGAGCGGTGAAAAGCAGGAGAATGGCTGGAGAATGAAAAATTCTAGGTCAAAATAGCCAAACCAGAAAAATTCTCCCTTTCATCTCACTTTCCAAATCGGCTATTTTGACCTAGAATTTTTCATTCTCCAGTCATTCTCCTGCTTTTCACCTCTGTCTGAATAACCCTGTTAGTGTACATTACATAAAAATGGGATGGACTAAAGAGGTCATAGTGAACCTGGAAAAATTACGATACAGTCTGGAGTCAACAATGTAGACCAGGAGGGGGCCAATGCATGTTAATAACGGGAGGGGGGATATGTTTTTGGCTAGGGTGGGAGGGGACCCGTCATGGTTCCTGCACCTGGGCCCTGAGGTTTCTTGTTACGCCTCTGCGTGGGACTCTTGTGCTGCGCAGCATGTCCTGCGCTGGTGCTGCGCAGCATGTCCCAGCGTGCCCCTTTCTGGCTGTGAGGAACACACTGCCACACTGGAGGAATGGCAGAACAGAGAACACAGCAGGAGCAGCAGGATGGTGATGATCAAAAGAATTTACGGCTTTCAGATTATCGTCTGATTGGTGCTGCACAAGTCGTAAGAAAAATAATGTAAACAATGATAAAGTATGAAAACAAATAGAAGTTAAACTTTCAAAATAAAAGTGTATATTATTGTTAATTTTTCCCCCAGTGATACAATTGTATCAAACATGTTAGGAAACCAGTCAATATTGCTTTGAAAATGGATACAATTCTAAATATTAAACATCCACAACCTTAAACACAAGAGGGTTTATTCAGAGAGCACCGGCATGTCATCGATATTTCGGTGCTCCCTCATTCTCTGCACTTCAAGGAATCTAATTCCCCGACCCTGCAGTGAATTCAGCATTCCCCAAATTGCAGGGAAAAGCCGCCACAAAACCGACTTTTTTTAATTTTGTTTTTTAAAAAGGTCCAAAACTGCTGAAAGCTCATTTTGACAGGTCCGGCGGTTTAGTGGATAATTTCGGCGGTTTTGCAGTGGTTTTCTTTTTTAAAAAATCAGCAGAAATTATCGAAATTCGATCTGACAGATAAATCCGACGGTCGGGGTAAAAAAAAAAAAACAATTGAAAGTGTCAAAACGCTGTTTGCAAAAAACTACTGAACGAAAATATCTGGAATTTACACAGAAGATCCAATGAATGATAATAAAAAGGGCTGTTATAGAAAAAAGAAAAAACGATTTAAAAAAATTCTGGAAAAGTTTGGCGGAAAAGAAAATCACAAAAAATGACATAAAAATCCTGAAAAAAAAATACTTTTTGCTGCAAATTAAGAGAATACATGGTTTAATAGATATTCAATAAAAACAGGACTATTTATAACATTGAAACCTATGGGATTCACCTGATTAAACCTGCTGAATGCAACCACCGAACAGCAGGGCATTTTACTGACATTTCACTGCTGTTTGATGTCTGTGAATAGATTAACCATTGCTTCTCTATGGGGGATTTCACTGCCACCGAACAGAACAGCAAAATCTGGCGAACTGCCTGCTTTCTGAATAGCCGAATGGCCACGAAATTGCATCCGTATGGGGAAATTCACTGCTTATTGCAATTTCGGGGCCAGATTGGCTCTCTCTGAATAACCCTGAATGTATGGCAAAAAGACTATAAAATAAAATAAAAATATTGTAGAAAGTGAAGTTGAATTAAATGATATCGATGTGATCAAGCAGGAGAAATGGGCTGGTAAACTGCTGTTTTGGAAACCAGCTGTCCTACGTGCACAATATCCAATGCGCGTGCTACATCGTCACTAAACGGATACAAGGTTGCCAGCATAGTTCATGTTCCCAATTAAACACTAAGGGAAATGTTTCCGGGCAGGTGTTTAAGGAATATGTTAATTTAAGCAAATGCTTAAGTTTCATTAGAAAGCGTTCAAATATTTGGCAAGATGTTAAAATATAAAATTATAAATTAACCACTAATACCTAATTATCCAGTAGGGAAAAATGCCAAGAGGCGCTTCATCTCGCAAAACACAATTAAAAATTCATACTGTGAAAAAACCGAGTGCGTGTGTTTATTTGTGATTTTTATTTATTTAAACTGTAGAGATTCTGTGTGTTGACGAGGGGGTAAAATAAAATATAAATACTGTGCCTTACAGTGACGTGCGGTGAGGTCAGTGGTTGGTGAGGCACTGGCTAGTATCAGAGCCAGATATACACAGGGTTACACAGTCGCAATTTACTTATTTGATTATCGTTCTATAGGAGAATAGAGTTTCACTATTTATAAAGTTCGCATCTTTTTAATTTTTTTAGAGCATGCACTTACAATACTGACTAATTACACACTGACTATTACAAACATGCTGATTGCTGAGCTCTGCCTGCCCCCCCACGACTGATGAGGACAGTCACATGACTGTCCTGCATCAATCAATCTGTGGGGAGCTCTGCCTCCCATGGGGGGTGCGTTTTTTTTAAAAAAGAAGTGCTTGAGACCAATGGCGCTTTCCCATTGGCTCAAGCTTTTACTTGCTCTCATTGCTTCTGGAGGCACAAAAGAGCGTAGAACCAGCTTGAGCTTCGCAATTAGTGTAGCATTCAGCTGCACAAATTGCGTAGGCTAGGCTGACTTAGTGCTGCCCTGCTGTCTGTGTAGTGAATAACACACACACACAAAGCAACTGAAAGTGCAGGAGAGAAAAAAGCGGAGGACAGAGAGAAAAAGCAAGCACAGCGAGGGAGCGTGGAGCAGGTGAGAATGAGAACTTTTTTCAATAAATAAAATTTAACTTACAGTTTAAATATGCACATCACACATGTCATTACAGCACAATGACCACATTAATTTAATGGAATGGCAGGGGAGGCTCTGCCTCCCCTGCCACCTCTGACTGCACGTCCCTGGTGCCTTATATAAAAATACATTTCACTTATCACAGGTATTTTGGCACTTTCTTAACTGGTGTTAATTTATAGACTTCTGTTTTACATGTTATAAATTCTCATACATCCATAAATCCTGGAAATGCATGATTGTACACTCGTGGGTGCTTAAATGCAAAAGTAAATTTGATTTGGTATTGACGGTTCGTTATATATGCCCCTTGACATTACGCACGATAATGGATTTAAATCTCCTTTGGGATTATTTAGTAGAAAGCCAAGGTGGGATTTTCCGGAGCAATGTGAGACCAGGTCTGCCGACAACTGGACTAAAAACAAAAAGGGGGAAAAAATGGAGTTTTAAAAGCAACAGGTATTTTTTCTTATTAGGTATTTTAGCTTTTATTTGAAATGATGGTCTGGATATGCTTAACTCCTTCACCACCAAGCGATTTTTGTTGAACAGTTTTATCACTTAATTTATTTGAAACAAGGGTGCAAGGTTTTAAATTAAATATAGGGGGGGGGGGAAATTTGCACAGAGCTTGCTGTTCTGACTTACAGGGTAATTCAAAGAGATTCGAAAAGTCACCGCACGTTCGGTGACTTTTCGTTCTCTTCAATTCGGTTCCTTTTGCCGATAGCATTTCGGTGACCCTGCGGTGTATTCAGCAAGCACCACAGGGTCCCCGAATTGCAGGGAAAAGCTGCCGCAAACCCAACAAAAACTAACCGCAAAACCCAGCGAATGCACGCCGAAAACCCGCAAAAACATCTGGATTAACCTGCCGAAAACCACGGAAAAACCCGAGCAGGAGCCGATCGCAGCCTCCGGAAAAAGCTGAGACCGCAGAAGAGGCAGTGAATAAATTAGCAAAACAGTTTAGGCTGGGGTCAGACGAGCGTAGTGTTCACGTCCGTGATTGCGCCTAAAAGTACGTCCGTGATAGCATGAAAGTAAGTCCATTGGAGCCTGACACATGAAGTACGTCCGCACTGAACTGCGGACGCACAACGGCCGCGGCAAACGGACGCAGGTTAGGCAAGAACGTAATACTGCTAGAACGGACGTGCGGAGTGCGCCACGTCCCCAACGTCCGCATAGCTTTGTGTGTGAGTGATGGAGCGTGGTCAGATGGACGGCATTTATACGTCCAGCATTTTTGACGGACAGAATGTTTTTTCATTGTAATTTATTTTCCCCTCCTACATCCGTCAAAAAATAACTTCAGTAAAAAAACGGACTGTGTGACCACTACTGCGTCATCCGTACTGACGATGTCCGTACTGCACGGACGTACAGCCCGTAGAAATCACGCTCGTCTGACCCTAGCCTAACATGAATGATTGAAAAGTGAAATGCTGGTTGCAAAGAAACTACTGAGCGAAAATGTCAGAATTTTGCATCCAATGAATGATAATAAAAAGGGCTGTTACAGGAAAAATAAGTAAACTAAAAAAAAAAAAAAATCGGACTTTTAAAAAAAAATAAAAATACAGAAAAATGCTTAAAATATCCTAAAAAATCTATAAATAAAGAGACTCTTTACTGCAGAATTTTATAATGAACGGTTTGTTAGATATTGAATTAAAACGGGAATATTTTTAACATTGAAGCCTATGGGATTCTCCTGAATAAACCTGCCGAATTAAACCACCGAATGACAGGGCATTTCGGGAACCTTTCACTGCTGGTTTGTGTTCTCTGAATAGCCGAAGCAGTGCTTTTTCATGGGGATTTCACTGCCCTCGAACAGGCACCGAACAGGCACCGTATGTGCAGGCAATTCGCCAGGATTTGGCAAATTGCCTGCTCTCTGGATAGCCGAATGGCCAAGAAAGGTAACCGAACGCTGATTTTCAGCGTCGGTTACCTTTCTCAAGCAATTCGGATCTCTTTGAATTACCCTGTTAGTTAAAAAGTTAAAGCAAGGTAATTATGATCGTTTTTAATTTTACAGGTATTGGTTTATCCTTTACAGAAATATTACTGGGATGAAAGGTTCTAAACTCTAGATGGCGTCCCTTATCACACAATGTCACAAGGGGTCTGCATTATCAGCATACAGGCAGAAATTGCCTTTAATGTCAGTAAGTGTGCTGCAAACAGATTATAAAGATGGCAAGATCTCCTGCTTATGGGGATTTGTAGTGATCAGAATGAGATTATTAGCAATGCAATATCGGAATGTGCCGCATAATGCCTGTGTATGGCAATTACAGCAGCACCTTGTATCTGTATGTGCTGCATAATGCCTGTGTATGGCAATTACAGCAATACCTTGTATCTGTATGTGCTGCATAATGCCTGTGTATGGAAATGACAGTAACACCTTGTATCTGTACGTGCTGCATAATGCCTGTGTATGGCAATTACAGCAACACCTTGTATCTGTATGTGCTGCATAATGCCTGTGTATGGCAATTACATCAACACCTTGTATCTGTATGTGCTGCATAATGCCTGTGTGTGGCAATTACAGCAACACCTTGTATCTGTATGTGCTGCATAATGCCTGTGTATGGCAATTACAGCAACACCTTGTATCTGTATGTGCTGCATAATGCCTGTGTATGGCAATTACAGCAACACCTTGTATCTGTATGTGCTGCATAATGCCTGTGTATGGCAATTACATCAACATCTTGTATCTGTATGTGCTGCATAATGCCTGTGTATGGCAATTACAGCAACACCTTGTATCTGTATGTGCAGCATAATGCCTGTGTATGGCAATTACAGCAACACCTTGTATCTGTATGTGCTGCATAATGCCTGTGTATGGCAATTACAGCAACACCTTGTATCTGTATGTGCTGCATAATGCATGTGTATGGCAATTACAGCAACACCTTGTATCTGTATGTGCTGCATAATGCCTGTGTATGGCAATTACAGCAGCACCTTGTATCTGTACTGTACAGGGATTTACACATTATAACCCCCTGAATATTATCCCTGTACAGCAGTGACTGACACCACAGCTCTCCCTGTATTCTGCCAGATCCCTGGCTGCTGTAATGTGACAGTAAGGTTTGGTTACAGTAAGGTTACAGTAAGGTTTGGTTACAGTAAGGTTTGGTTACAGTAAGGTTACAGTAAGGTTTGGTTACGGTAAGGTTACAGTAAGGTTACAGTAAGGTTTGGGGCTGCTATTTGCAGCAGGTTTTCTCTGTCTCCAGTGTGACTGGAGAGAGATAAAACATTAGATTTAGTTTTTCCACAGGTGGGCGCACTAATCTTGCTTTAAAAAGGTGTGAAAGTGGGGATTGATATGCCTATGAGTTCTTTTCACCTACAATGGAAAATCGAGATAACCCTTTCACTACCATTTTTTTTTTTTTTTGGAGAAAATATTTTACCAGGAAGGATACATTGAGATTCCTCTAGTTTTCAAGTATGTCCTGGGTGACGAGTATGTACCGTTAGGTGTCTTGCGTTATGTCTATGCACAAATAAAGTCACAAACGTAGTCCTAGAACAAGAAGAATGTGTTAGTTCTTGCCCTCCAGCCTTTGTTTTGGTATTGTGTTACTTACTTTATTCATTACAGCAATGCTTTTTCAATTTTTTTAGCTCTGCTTGTTCAATTTTCCTTTTCTGTCTTTTTTTTCTCTCTTTCGTAATGTAGAAAAAGTTTGAGAGATTCCTTTGAAGGCTCCAACATCACGGCATCATGAGATCTGAATGATAAACGAAAACATCTGAGCCCATAATGTAAAATATATAACATGTAACACAACATAATAGGTTCTATAAGGGTTCTTCACTTTCACCGTTTAACGTATTTTCTTTTACTGAAAAACTGCTGTTTGCTTTTCCTTCACCTTTTACATTTACTCCAATTATAAGTTACATTATCTCATTAGTTAGATACATATTATTTGGTTCTTTTGGATAATTAAAAAGAGGTTTATAAAATATTATATGTATATATTATATAAAGCCATTAGCACTTCATTAGGTGGGAGTAAGCCCCAAGTGAATTACGGTATTTAATGTTAGGGAGGAAACATTACTGCTTATATCAACGAATATGATACGAAGTAACATTTGTTCCATACACGATCATTATGTAATTAGAACAAATTAGGCTGCACTTAAAGCCTAATTTACTGTATGTAAGCATTTAATGTTGGTTACGCAGCTGGAACAAACAACGTATTAATAAGACAAATTACCACAAAGACACAGATTTGTTTTGTATTATGCATTAGATGTTCTAACTCTTTCAGCAGAACTTTCTAGCTCGACTTCGCAAACACAACGAAGAGTATTAACGGGATAATACGGAACTGATCGTCCTTTTATAGATGAATATCTAACACACTGTATCCGTTGCAAGTTTGCTCCGATTTTTATCAAAACCTGTCTCAGTGGCGTCACTAGGGTTGGTGTCACCCGGTGCGGTAACTTATGGTGTCACCCCCCCCCCCCCCCGAGTTTTACAAGTTTTTTTTAACTACTTTTACTCATAAGTCAGTACTCCCACATAACACTGAATGCTCATACACGGCGCACATTACTTTGAGGTTTATTGCTGTGGTGTGGAGCTCTGTGATACGCTCATAATACACGGCGCACATTACTGTGAGGTTTATTGCTGTGGAGCTCTGTGATACACTCATACACAAATTTTGGCAAACTGACAGCAAGTACGGTGCCTGTTCGAAGGCAGTGAAAGTCCCCATAGAGAAGTAATGGTTAATCTGTTCAGAGACACCGAACAGCAAAGAAATGTACTGATGTTCTGGTGTTTTCATTTGGCAGGTTTATTCAGCGAAATGAACACCATAGATTTCAATGTTAAAAATATTCCTGTTTTTATCCAATATCTAATAAACCGCTCATTCCTTTAATCCATAGTAAAAAATCTCTTTATTTATTGATTTTATTTTTTTAGTATCTTTTAGGTATTTTTTAAAAAAAAATCAATTTTTTTTCCTAATAGCAATTTTTCTTTTTTGTCTGTAACAGACCTTTTTATTATCATTCATAGGAACTTATATGTTAATTCCAGACATTTTCGTTCAGTAGTTCCTTTTAAAACAGCAGGCGACGGGTTTGCGGCAGCATTCAGTGGCTGATTCCCTGCACTTCAGAGACCCTGTGGTGAATTCCCCCGAGGAAATTTGATTCCCCAAAGTGCGGGGAACAACAGAACACTGAAATGTCTGCGTCATTTCGGTGCTCTGTGAATATCCTCTTTGTGGTGTTTTTTTTTGCCACCCCATGGAAAGTGCTAGCCTTGGCCTTGCCTACCCAGGACATACTTGAAAATGAGAGAATTCTCAATGTATCGTTCCTGGTAAAATATTTTAGTGTAAAAAAATATATATATATATATTTTAGGGTGTCACCCTAGGGGGTGGTGTCACCAGTGGTGTATTTAGGTTTTGTGCTGCCCTAGGCCTGACTAAACTCGTGCACCCCCTAATTTAAATTTGAGGCACTCCTTCCTGGTTAATCCCCACCCTTCCTCTTTAAGCTCCACCTTTTCCTCTTAGAGCTCCGCCTTTTCCTCTCTTTATATTAAAAGTGGATGCCAAGTGCCTACTTGTATATTTTGTATACCATTTCAAATGTATCTATTGAGATAAATAAAATTATGAAATGTTTAAATTCAAGCATTTTTACAAAGAACAGCCACGCATGTCAAATAAACGGGATCACAGCCGCTCTAATTGGTTGAACAATAAAATCCACAGAAACGTGCACTGCAAATGAACGTATCACAGAGCTGTACAGCAATAAAACTCACAGTAATGTGCAGTGTGTATGAGTGTATCCCAGAGCTCCAGGGCAATAAAACTCACAGTACTATGCAGTGTGTATCACAGAACATACAGCAATAAAACTCCCAGCAATGCAATGTTTGGTGTGTGTCAGCGTATCAGAATCCACAGCAATAAAAATTCCAGCAATGCAATGTGCAGTGTGTATGAGTGTATCAGAATCCACAGCAATAAAACTCCCAGTAATGCAATGTGTGGGTCAGCGTATCAGAATCCACAGCAATAAAACTCCCAGTAATGCAATGTGTGGGTCAGCGTATCAGAATCCACAGCAATAAAACTCCCAGCAATGCAGTGTGCGGTGTGTATGAGGGCATCAGAATCCACTGCAATAAAACTCCCAGCAAACCGAGTGTATATGAGCACACAGCAATTATTTATTCTACATTTACCAGCCTCTGTCCGCGGTAGGGCTGTGTGCAGAGTCAGCAGGGACTGTGTACAGACTCAGCAGGAGGTCCCTCCAGGCCACGTTAGGATCACAGCTTTTTTTTTTAGGGGTGGGGCCACCCAGCGGGCCGCCGCCCCCTGGAAAGTGCCGCCCTAGGCCTGGGCCTTGTTGGCCTAGGCCAAGATACACCAGTGGGTGTCACCCAGTGCGGGCCATATCCCCACCCCCCCTAGTGATGCCCATGACCTGTCTATTTATAATTATATTATATTTAACCCTTTCCCTGCGGAGGACGTGTGGGGAACGTCCTCATAGGCTCCAGCTGTATGCGAAGGACATTCCCCACACGTCATCCGCTATCGGGAGCCCAGGGAGAGATACTCACCTCTCTCCTCCAGGTCCCGTCGCATTCTGACTTCCTTAAAGTCAAACGCTGCTTTTAAAGGCCCTCCTGACGTGAATGCGATGACGGGAGATCGCCTGAAAGGGGGGGGGGGGTCATGTGAACAATGATGCTGCACTAACAATGTTTTTCTAGGGGGGGGTGTTTGCTAAAAATTACGTAATTCCCCCCCAAAAAATGTAGCGAGTCCCCATTTCTAATTTTTTTAACAAGCGCACCCAAATAGAAAATATAACCGCAAAGGCTCACATGATAAAGTGTGAAAAAAAACACTTTACACGCTGTAGATGATTAAAAATTAAAATTTTATTGCATTTTTGTTACAATATTTAGGCAGGACATGACGTATACATATAATAATGATATATTATGAGTCTGCCGTAAAGAACGATATATAATTTGTCTGGGTTGTATAACAATACGTGACTTCAAATCGCATTTAAACGTGATGAGCGAAACCGGTAAAAATGAGCTCAGCACACAGGGGTGAAATGGCTCAGCAGTGAAGGGGTTAAGTCTGGCCCACCGTCCAGGGAATAAGGACAGACGCAAATGTTTAGTCTATTTGTAATGACGGGTAGGACAAGAACACCCATCCCATCATTATGCCATGTGGTGGCCATTGTGACAGCCAGTCACATTGACCACATGGCTGCAGTGACAGTGATCAGACATGTGGATATGCTTCATGTTGGAGACAGTCGGCAGCCACGATTAACCTCCCTGACGGTGTTCCCGAGTGTGTCTCGGGGTTAAATTTCACCGCTGAGAGCGGTAACCCCGAGACACACCGGGCTGTATACATCACCTCTCCCTGCGCTCCCTCGCTGATCTCTGCAGCCTCCCCCGGCGATCGCGGCGTTTTACTTCCTGGATTCCTTCTCGCGAGGAAAGAACCAGGAAGTATGAGGGTCACAATCACTGGAGGAGACTGCAGAGATCAGCGAGGGAGCGCAGGGAGAGGTGATGTATACAGCCCGGTGTGTCTCGGGGTTAAATTTCACCGCTGAGAGCGGTAACCCCGAGGCACACTCAGGCTGTATACATCACCTCTCCCTGCGCTCCCTCGCTGATCTCTGCAGCCTCCCCCGGCGATCGCGGCGTTTTACTTCCTGGATTCCTTCTCGCGAGGAAAGAACCAGGAAGTATGAGGGTCACGATCACTGGAGGAGACTGCAGAGATCAGCGAGGGAGCGCAGGGAGAGGTGATGTATGTAGCGGCATCCCGAGTGTTGCTCGGGGTTACCGCTTCCAACATAGGAATTTAACCCCGAGCCACACTTGGGATGCCGCTAGGGGGGGGCAAAAATAAATTAAATTAGACCGTTTTCAGACAAGAATTTTCTAAATAAATAGACCGCCAGGGAGGTTAAGCAGCAGACCCGGCAAGATGGGGCGAGTACAACAATGTTTAAAACGGGAAGTACCGTGACAGTCAGGCTTCCTCCTCTAGGAACAACCAGTACAGGATTCGGCACACTGCAGTATCTTGGGGGCATCGTCCAAGAGTCCTTCGATAACCAAAACAGTAGACGGCTTGATATAGAGACTCAGAGTCAAACGGATGACTTGGGTGGAATTAAAGCTCTCCTTCTTAAGCCTTGGTACTATGTGATTATCATTTGTCTAGCGCCTCCACCTCTAGGGACAGTTTTGTGACCATCATGGCACGTCACTCCGCGACATTCCTCCAACATTCAGGCATATGCGTCGCTGACCTCTATGAAGAGTCTCCCTAACCTCATGTGAACACTGTTTGCAAGAGTCTAGAAGACTATCTTTAGTATTTGCCTGGGGCCACATTGTAGACAAAGTTCAGCGAATGAACAAGGAAACTGATGATACTCTACCGAGATATGAATACCTGGAAGCTCCATCAAAACTATTTTGTTTCATGGACACTGAGGAATCACTATCAAGATCTGAAAATTACATGAGCTCATCCCCCCCCCCTCCCCGGCCTATCTGTTCAGGCTCCTCTGGTCTCAGGACTGGCACCTGCGGCTATGTAGAGTAACCCCTGCACTGCCAGAACTGAAAAACCCTCCAGTGCAGTCAGCATTATGCGCTGCCTGTCACTGGCGATCTTATTCCATGCCTCTAATACAGAGGTTCTTCTGCTGATCGGCCCATCTGACCCTGCAGAGGAACGGCCCGGGTTGCAATTGCCCACATTGCCTCTGCCCGCTCAGCTCACCCCTGTCCTCTGGGCACTTCTTCACATCTTCATAGTGCTGGATGGCCAGTCCGACTCTGACTTGTAGAGATAGAAAGTCCACCAAGGCCAGAGACTTAAGGAAAATATTTGTGTCTTCGCTTGTAAAATCCCTTGTGGTCGAGTAATATTTTTACATTATTTCAGGGACCACATCGCACAGCTGGATCTCATTTCATGTTTCTTGAAATGTTCATTATATCTTTTTATTTAATATTCGACGATTATCAGAAAATAATATTCATTGGCCGTGCTCGACAACGTTTTGCCAAAGGCGACTAGGCAGCAAATTGTGAAGATTCTATGTTCCTCATCATTTATGAAGAAGACAGAGGAGTTTTATGAAACGGTGGAATCTTGTGCACGGAATAACATCGAGCTCCCATAGGATTTCCCCTCCTGCCTGGTAAATCTCTTGATAAATTAGTCATAATTAAGCATACAGCAGGTAAGAGGAACAACTGCGACTTCTTGATGTCTTTGTCGAGCAAGCTCAATTGGACGCATTGGCCTGAATTGACTCTTTGTGCTCACGAGGCCCCGGGGGCCCATTCGGTTACTGTGAAATACATGCAATTCTCGCTTTAATATCAAGTACAACAAACAAAGGGAAAGCAGAAGGTTTATAGACAAACTTTACAGACACTTATAAAACCTCAGATACTCAAATCACTGCCTTGTTCCACAGCTCAGCTCGCAGCTTCTTCCGACCGCTCATGCAAAAAGCCTAGAAGACGTGATACCCTATAGGGGTGTAATGGGCACCCAAAGAGTGTGGGACATACCCACAGGGGCTTCGCACAGAGCCAGGGATAGGCTTTGCGAATAGACCCTTTAGGGTTACTTGGGAACTAGCTCTGCAGACACAACGTTTCTCGGAAATGAGATCCGTATGAATTTTTCTGAATGTCTCCTGCCTAGAAGTCCGAACCTGCTCAGTGCATTCGTCAGTGTAAAAAGTCTGTGCAACATCGATTTTATTATCCATGTGTCTTCCTTCGCCTTTGTAGACGGCAGCCATCATCACATGAGGACTTAATCTCTACGGAATATTAAAACTCCTGCCAGGAACCTCTCCCTTCACTGACAACTCACAGGACATATTTTACGGCAAATACCATTACTCAACTTTTAGCTTCGTTGACGTCTATAGGCTGAGATCATGAGCGGTGCCTGGTTTTCTTCATTGCTAATTTCCTTCTTTACGACAAAAGAACATAAAGGGTCATGTGATTTGTGAGCTTCTGTGACTTCCCCGCGGCACACAACTACTGAAACCGACTCCATACCTTTACGGCTCCCGAGAGCCCCCCCTCTGGAACAGAACAAATTCATCCTTTCTTCCCCCATCCCATGAATTCTAGCAGGGGTCCGCCGCTCATAAAGGTGGGATGATTCATCATTGAAAGAGCTGCTAGTCATGAGCATGGAAAGCACATAATTTCACCAGGGTGTGCACCCAACGCTTAAAGGGATACTCTTAAAAATAGACTCCACTCTTTATTTTTTTGCCCCGAAATAAAAAAAAAAAATTTGGCGAAAGTATTTTACCAGGAAGGATACATTGAGATTTCTCTCGTTTTCAAGTATGTCCTGGGTGGCGAGTATGTACCGTTAGGTGTCTTGCCCAAGGACACTTACTGGAGAGGTGCTCTTGCTGGGATTGAACCTGTGTCTCCACAGGCTCTCTCCACGCAGAGCAGTGATGTTACCTCTACTCCACCCAGCCAGTACTTGGGCAGATGCTGCTGAGAGACTTATTTTATTTATTTATTTTTATGATTTTTTGTTGTTGTTGATTTTACTCACCTTTTATCCCCTGCCACAAGCTGCTCCTCTTCTTCAGCTCAGGTCTTCCGAAATCCAGAAGCTTTACTATGCATATTGTGCTCCTGTGCAACTTGTGTACCGCAACGTACTTGTGCACTTTTCATACACAAGCTCCATAGCGCCTGAGCAGAATGATGGATCGCAGCTGTGCAGTTCAGGGCTGCAGTGGAGGGGAGCGTCTCTTTGATTAGTTTCTCAATAGCAAATTGTGTTTAACCCCTTTACTGCCAAGGGATTTTCCAGGAAACCACTGTGAGGAACCATTGTTTTTTTTGAAAAATATTTTTTAATTAATTATACCATAAGAAATATTTGGGAATATTCCCAATGTATTCCTTACTGTAATGACCTATTCGGCAAGGAGATGTCGCCATCTGCTGGCCAAAAGGAGATACTGCAGTTCAGGTCTCTGTGCAGGATCAGATGGGGAGAGGTCATTTAGACACATTCCCAGCTGGTTTTGAAAAGTGTTAGCACCCCTGGCATTATGACCCCGGTGGCAAACCTTTAGGGCCATGTTCTCTTGCCCAAATGCAATGGACTTTCGTTTTGCAATAAACACATTTTCTTTGCATTGCTCCTGTGGAACACCATATCAACTATACTCGATATCGGGGCACCAGGAGGTAGCCGTGCAGATCGAGCATAGTCAATTTTGAGAGTGAAGGGATTGACATGAAGGTGCTCATTGGATGCATGTACCTTACACCAAGACAGCAGCTTACTAAGGGGGGTAGTGGGGGCCAGCCGCCCCAGGGACAACATGGCAGGGGTGCATATAGCCGACTGTCACCTTTCAGGGCTGACACGTCCATGCAGCAATGAGATCTATGCTTCCATCAAGCACAGACCGAAAGCATCGGGCCCCACAGCTGCCAGGCAGTCTGCCTCCCCGACTCCTCCCCATCCTCCTGCACATCCTGTCCCCGCGCTGGAGGAAGAGAAGTGAGGAGTGAGGTGAGCAGGGCTGCAGTATGCACACACCGACACTGTACACAAAACACTCTCACACTGTACTTTAGTGTATCACCTCCCCGACACCTCTCTCAAACTGCACCCTCACAACCTCCCCACACACACTCTCTACTCATACTGCCTGTTGAGGTGGTTGGGTCAGAGTCTGTACAGACTTTTAAACAGCGCCTGGATGACTTCCTGCAAAATATATTATTAAGGTTTATAATATTTAATATATGGGTGAAAGCTTCTTGATCCAAGGAGAAATCTGACGCCATCTGGGGTCAAAAAGGATTTTTTTCCCCAGTATGTTGCATATTGGCGAGTGCTTCAGACTGGGTTTTTTGCTTCTTTTGGATCAACAGCAGTTGGGGATGTTGGAAAGGCTGAACTCGATGGACTCGTGTCTTTTTTTCAGCCTATGTAACTATATGTAACCATGTAGTTATATGCACAGGCTCAGATCCAAGTGAAAGTATCATTTTCTGACACATATCCATACTGGAACATTTACATTCTGCACTATATTCTCTTTATTTGGAGGCAGAGTGTGGAGGTTGTGGACAATATTAATTGTCTTTTACCTGAATCTGTGCACTGGACTTATTGAACTTCTATTTTTCCTGTTTATGAGACTCGCAGCTCCTGAATCATTGCTTGCTGCGGTTCCTTTTGTTTGTATGGACTTGTGGTTCTCCGGATTAATTGCTTTCTGCTCGTGTTGCTTATTTGCCTAAATCTTGAACATTGTTTTTCATAAGACTTTGGCACTTCCTGGGTGATCATCTGCTAAACTCACAGTTCCTTGGGCTTCTGTGTAACACAAGTAATTTCTATGCTCATTGTTCTTTGGAATTATGTATTTTATTAGTGATTTCGGTGTTCGCTTGACTATTCCCATGTATCACATAAATTCGGAATCTCTACACCTGTAACTTATTGGATACATGCATCTCATGGGTTAAGGATGTCTGCACTCGCTGCCCTGTAAAGGGACACTCTACTCATCCTAACCAATTTCGGGCTCTATTAAATTCATCACGCAAAAGCGCACGCGCAGCGCTAATTTTTTTGCGCGAAACGTTAAACGTTAATGCACCAAAATCACCGCTGGAATTACATTCCTCTCGCATTTTTTCATCCGTCGGGAAATTGCGCCCATAAAACCGACGAGCAAAAATGCGCGCAAAGTACCATTGCGTGCAGAAATGAGTGAGCACAATGTAATTTTTAACGTGAGTCCGTCAGACGAACGCATTTTTGTGCGGACTGCGCACAACAGACGTACGTTCTGACGGAAGACAAGGTATTGGCCGTCATTTTTGACAGATCTAGTAAAAAAAAACGTGCGCATCGACGTGCTCCGTTGTGAATCCGCAGTTTGGTACGGTCAGGTTGTTACAATTTGCCGTTACCGCCAGCTTTTCAAAGACGTTAAAATTATGCGCGCAAATGTTGTCTGTTAAATTTTGCGCTAAGGCTAGGGTCAGACGAACGCATTTTTCGCGTTGTCCGTGAAAAAGTGCGTTCGAACGAATGGACGTATTTTTCACGGAATACACGATAGCGGTCATACGATGCGCATTTCCGTCCGTGATTTTGTACGGATCATCAATAAAACACTTTTTGTGTCTGGACGTTATGTTGGCCGGACATTAGCAGCGTCTGACGTCTCCTAATCACGCACACACGCCGCTATGCGGCCGCAGCGCACTCTGTACGTCAGTAGTAGCGGTTTGACGTTCTCGAAAAAATGCGTTCGTTGGCCACTTGCGTTGCACGGACGAACTTTCGTGCGGCCGTTCGTCGTATGTTCCCCGGCATTGGAAGTCATTTGCTGCTAGCACGGCCGTAATTTCGTGCGGCTAAACGCACGTGAAAAATGCGTTAGCCTGACCCTAGCCTTAGATTGTAATACCATGCACGCACCAACGCACAAACGCATTTGTTAAGTATAGGGTGCACGCACTAAATTGCGAGCACAAAGGGTCCGCGCAGGGTCACTCGCGTCAGACGTTAACGCGCATTTTGTGTGCGAACGTCGTAATACGATGTTCAGCGCAAAGGGTTTTTCCCCTCACGTTAATGCGTTTTTCTGCACGTGTTAACGTTTGCGCGAAGAATTTAATAAAGTCCTTTGTTTTTTAAAGTGTTCAGAATGTGAAGAGTGGCCCCCTTCCCCCCCGCTGACCTGATTTGGAGCTATCACTGGGTGAAGTGGAGGAGTTTCCTCCACCCCACCCAGCATCGCCAGCAGCTGGGATTTTTGAATTTCCCAAGTGGAGGTCACCAGATCGGTCGCTAGTGACATCAGCACGCAGAGAGCATGCTGACAGCACCCTCTCTGAGAACAATCGATGTAGCGAGTGTTCTCGGTGAGGCAGCGGTGGATCGGTTCTGCGCATGCACACACAGCTTCGATCCATCACGCTGAGCAGGCGCAACGTAACTTGTGTGCATGAAGCACACAAGTCCCGTAGCGCTGCACAATTTTCAGCTCCTATGCTACGCAAGTTGTGTGGGTGCACACATTGCATTGAAAAGCAGGAGTCTCTGAGCTGAAGAAGAGGAGGAGCAGCGCGGCGAGGGAGAAATGTAAAATAACCAAAAAGTAAAAAATGTTATTGTCAGCAGCTTCTGAACCATTATTTAGGGGCAAAAAAGTGAACTCTATTTTTAATATAGTATCCTTTTAAAACACTTATCCGTAAGATACTCGAGTCCAGAGAGTTTTTGTTTTCCGTTTCACTCCTGTGTCATGGAATTAGTACATGCTACATTCGTTCATTGCTTTCGTGCATGTAATAAGTAACAATGTGCTGCAGAAATGTCTCTGCAGGCCGCAGGGAATTAACAATAACCCCCACAAAAAAAATAAAGCCGATTGGCTTACACTGTATAAAGTAATGGAACCCGCAGAGCCGCTGAGTGCTCTATAATGACACGTTGGAGCACCTGTCTTTCTCCTTAAAAAAGCCCATTCATTCCTGATAGTCGTGTGGGTTTTTCTCGCTCGCAAAGTTGCAGTCGGCAAAACACATTCAGCCTGTACAATCCTCACATTCACCAAGATCCAAAATACATCTGATATATTGCACGCGGTAACAGCACCTCTGGTGAAAATGCAAGTGAACATAGTATTAAGTCCTAGCAAAGGATTCGGCTGGAATGGATTTAAGAGTTTCAACCTTTTTGGACACAGCGGTGTGCGGAAATAGTTTACCCTGTTCTTTCGTAAGGCAGAATAGGTTCGATAGGCAAAAGTGAGGATTCTGATATTTTTATTAATGCACATAGTTATTATCATGGAACCAGATTCCTTATTTGTTTCCCCCCTATGCTTTACTTAAGAATGGATTAGTCCACTCTCCCTGTCTAACTCACAAAGATAGTTTGGCCCAGTTCCATTTCCTGTGCAGCAAAGCTTCACTTCCTTTAATCTATCCTTGGAGGCTTGTGAGTAGCATCCTGTTTATACTGGCAGATGCATTCTGTTTCACCTTCCTCATACTAGACAGTGCCCTACAGAGAAGCTCTCTCTACCCAACTTCCTCCCATACCAGAGCACACTACCAAGAGAAGCTCTCTACCATCATCCTCCCATACCAGAACACACTACCAAGAGAAGCTCTCTCTACCCATCATCCTCCCATACCAGAGCACACTACCAAGAGAAGCTCTCTCTCTACCCATCTTCCTCCCACACCAGAGCACACTACCAAGAGAAGCTCTCTCTACCATCATCCTCCCATACCAGAGCACACTACCAAGAGAAGCTCTCTACCATCATCCTCCCATACCAGAGCTCACTACCAAGAGAAGCTCTCTCTACCCATCATCCTCCCATACCAGAGCACACTACCAAGAGAAGCTCTCTCTACCCATCATCCTCCCATACCAGAGCACACTACCAAGAGAAGCTCTCTCTCTACCCATCATCCTCCCACACCAGAGCACACTACCAAGAGAAACTCTACCCATCATCCTCCCATACCAGAGCACACTACCAAGAGAATCTCTCTCTACCCATCATCCTCCCATACCAGAGCACACTACCAAGAGAAGCTCTCTCTCTACCCATCATCCTCCCATACCAGAGCACACTACCAAGAGAAGCTCTCTCTACCCATCATCCCCCCATACGAAGAGCACGCTACCAAGAGAAACTCTCTCTCTACCCATCATCCTCCCATACCAGAGCACACTACCAAGAGAAGCTCTCTACCATCATCCTCCCATACCAGAGCACACTACCAAGAGAAGCTCTCTCTCTACCCATCATCCTCCCATATCAGAGCACACTACCAAGAGAAGCTCTCTCTCTCTACTCATCATCCTCCCATACCAGAGCACACTACCAAGAGAAGCTCTCTCTCTACCCATCATCCTCCCATACCAGAGCACACTACCAAGAGAAGCTCTCTCTACCCATCATCCCCCCATACCAGAGCACACTACCAAGAGAAGCTCTCTCTACCCAATTTCCTCCCATACCAGAGCATACTACCAAGAGAAGCTCTCTCTCTACCCATCATCCTCCCATACCAGAGCACACTACCAAGAGAAGCTCTCTCTACCCATCATCCCCCCATACCAGAGCACACTACCAAGAGAAGCTCTCTCTCTACCCATCATCCTCCCATACCAGAGCACACTACCAAGAGCTCTCTCTACCCATCATCCCCCCATACCAGAGCACACTACCAAGAGAAGCTCTCTCTCTACCCATCTTCCTCCCATACCAGAGCACACTACCAAGAGAATCTCTCTCTATCCTTCTCCCATACCAAAGCATAATACATACTACAGAGAAGCTCTCTCTGCCCACCTTCCTTCCATAACAAAGCATACACCAGAGAAGCTCTTTCTACCCACAAGACAACTTTTATTTGCTGTTGCATTTTCAATAAAGTGAAGAAAATATATAGGACTTTGTGTGCTTTTATAAAGAGGATGAGTTAAGCTATCTGACTTCAATCATATCCTGCATGTGAGTGTGACATTCACTTCTTGCATAGGACCCTGGGGTTCCAGAATAGTTATCATGAAAAGATTTTTAAAGAAAACACATACGCCAGGGCTGTTCAACTCCTGAGCGCCCAGATGTTGATGCCTACAATTCCCAGAATACCTTAAATGCAACAGATAGCCAGAGAATCACGGGAGTTGTAGATGAGAAACATCTGGGGGGTTCGGAGTTTGACAGCCCTGCCGTAGACATGTTGGTGATGCAACATACATGCTTCGGGGAGATGAAAAATAAAACGTCCCGTCCCTGTTTTTCAACTTTTGTAACAGGATAAACTGTCAGATGTCAGCGTGAGAAGAGGAGCCAAATCAATATTTAATATTGAAGCCTAAAAAAACCCCATATAAACGGATTCTACCCTCAAATATCTTTTTAATATCCCTGAAGATGGGAAATAAATGCACTGTTTCATTATTTCTGCATTTGGAGGACGGATTTTGCTTTATAATTCACACACACTTGGTTTTATACCTGTTGGCACCGGTTGCTATGCGATAGAGGCTGACAGAGCCAGAGTGAGGTGGTGAGGTGCATCGCTGGTGCAATGCGACCATGAAGAAGCTGGCGAGGTGGACTCAAGCAAGGCCAGATTTGGCCACCTAGTTGCCCTGTTTTAACATTTTAAAATAAATCTCTAATTTGCTGAAATAATTTATATAGTGCCAGAGTAACATGTCCGGTATGTTAATATTAATAGTAATGATACTCCGGTATGTTAATATTAATAGTAATGATACTCCCAGTATGTTAATATTAATAGTAATGATACTCCCGGTATGTTAATATTAATAGTAATGATACTCCCAGTATGTTAATATTAATAGTAATGATACTCCGGTATGTTAATATTAATAGTAATGATACTCCCAGTATGTTAATATTAATAGTAATGATACTCCCGGTATGTTAATATTAATAGTAATGATACTCCCGGTATGTTAATATTAATAGTAATGATACTCCCGGTATGTTAATATTAATAGTAATGATACTCCCAGTATGTTAATATTAATCGTAATGATACTCCCAGTATGTTAATATTAATCGTAATGATACTCCCGGTATGTTAATATTAATAGTAATGATACTCCCAGTATGTTAATATTAATAGTAATGATACTCCCGGTATGTTAATATTAATAGTAATGATACTCCCGGTATGTTAATATTAATCGTAATGATACTCCCGGTATGTTAATATTAATCGTAATGATACTCCCGGTATGTTAATATTAATAGTAATGATACTCCCAGTATGTTAATATTAATAGTAATGATACTCCCGGTATTTAATATTAATAGTAATGATACTCCCGGTATGTTAATATTAATAGTAATGATACTCCCGTATGTTAATATTAATAGTAATGATACTCCCAGTATGTTAATATTAATAGTAATGATACTCCCAGTATGTTAATATTAATAGTAATGATACTCCCGGTATGTTAATATTAATAGTAATGATACTCCCGGTATGTTAATATTAATAGTAATGATACTCCCGGTATGTTAATATTAATAGTAATGATACTCCCGGTATGTTAATATTAATAGTAATGATACTCCCAGTATGTTAATATTTAGTATGATACTCCCGGTATGTTAATATTAATAGTAATGATACTCCGGTATGTTAATATTAATAGTAATGATACTCCCAGTATGTTAATATTAATAGTATGATACTCCCCGTATGTTAATATTAATAGTAATGATACTCCCGGTATGTTAATATTAATAGTAATGATACTCCCGGTATGTTAATATTAATAGTAATGATACTCCCAGTATGTTAATATTAATAGTAATGATACTCCCGGTATGTTAATATTAATAGTAATGATACTCCGGTATGTTAATATTAATAGTAATGATACTCCAGTAAATATTAATAGTAATGATACTCCCGGTATGTTAATATTAATAGTTAAGTATGTTAATATTATTCGTAATGATACTCCCGGTATGTTAATATTAATTAGTATAATTATATTCGTAATGATACTCCCAATATATTAATAGTAATGATACTCCCGGTATGTTAATATTAATAGTAATGATACTCCCGGTATGTTAATATTAATCGTAATGATACTCCCGGTATGTTAATATTAATAGTAATGATACTCCCGGTATGTTAATATTAATAGTAATGATACTCCCGGTATGTTAATATTATTCGTAATGATACGCCCGGTATGTTAATATTAATCGTAATGATACTCCCGGTATGTTAATATTAATAGTAATGATACTCCGGTATGTTAATATTAATAGTAATGATACTCCCGGTATGTTAATATTATTCGTAATGATACGCCCGGTATGTTAATATTAATCGTAATGATACTCCCGGTATGTTAATATTAATAGTAATGATACTCCGGTATGTTAATATTAATAGTAATGATACTCCCGGTATGTTAATATTAATAGTAATGATACTCCCGGTATGTTAATATTAATAGTAATGATACTCCCGGTATGTTAATATTAATAGTAATGATACTCCCAGTATGTTAATATTAATAGTAATGATACTCCCGGTATGTTAATATTAATAGTAATGATACTCCCAGTATGTTAATATTAATAGTAATGATACTCCCGGTATGTTAATATTAATAGTAATGATACTCCGGTATGTTAATATTAATCGTAATGATACTCCCGGTATGTTAATATTAATAGTAATGATACTCCGGTATGTTAATATTATTCGTAATGATACTCCCGGTATGTTAATATTAATAGTAATGATACTCCCGGTATGTTAATATTAATAGTAATGATACTCCGGTATGTTAATATTAATCGTAATGATACTCCCGGTATGTTAATATTAATAGTAATGATACTCCCGGTATGTTAATATTAATCGTAATGATACTCCCGGTATGTTAATATTAATAATAATGATACTTCCGGTATGTTAATATTAATAGTAATGATACTCCCGGTATGTTAATATTAATAGTAATGATACTCCCAGTATGTTAATATTAATAGTAATGATACTCCGGTATGTTAATATTATTCGTAATGATACTCCCGGTATGTTAATATTAATAGTAATGATACTCCGGTATGTTAATATTAATAGTAATGATACTCCCGGTATGTTAATATTAATAGTAATGATACTCCCGGTATGTTAATATTACTAGTAATGATACTCCCAGTATGTTAATATTAATAGTAATGATACTCCCGGTATGTTAATATTAGGCTAGGGTCAGACGAACGCATTTTTCACGTCGTCCGTGAAAAAGTTCGGTCGAACGAACGTACGTATTTTCCCCCGGAAGACGCGATAGCGGTCATACGATGCGCCTTTTCGTCCGTGATTTTGTACGGATCATCAATAAAACACTTTTTGAGTCTGGACGTTATGTTAGCCGGACATGAGCAGCGTCTGACGTCTCCTAATCACACACACACGCGCTATGCGGCCGCAGCGCACTCTGTACGTCAGTAGTAGCGGTTTGACGTTCTCGAAAAAATGCGTTCGTTGGCCACTTGCGTTGCGCGGACGAACGTTCGTGCGGCCGTTCGTCGTATGTTCCCCGGCATTGGACGTCATTTGCTGCTAGTACGGCCGTGATTTCGTGCGGCTAAACGCACGTTAAAACTGCGCTAGTCTGACCCTAGCCTTAATAGTAATGATACTCCCAGTATGTTAATATTAATAGTAATGATACTCCGGTATGTTAATATTAATCGTAATGATACTCCCGGTATGTTAATATTAATAGTAATGATACTCCGGTATGTTAATATTATTCGTAATGATACTCCCGGTATGTTAATATTAATAGTAATGATACTCCCGGTATGTTAATATTAATAGTAATGATACTCCGGTATGTTAATATTAATCGTAATGATACTCCCGGTATGTTAATATTAATAGTAATGATACTCCCGGTATGTTAATATTAATAATAATGATACTTCCGGTATGTTAATATTAATAGTAATGATACTCCCGGTATGTTAATATTAATAGTAATGATACTCCCAGTATGTTAATATTAATAGTAATGATACTCCGGTATGTTAATATTATTCGTAATGATACTCCCGGTATGTTAATATTAATAGTAATGATACTCCGGTATGTTAATATTAATAGTAATGATACTCCCGGTATGTTAATATTAATAGTAATGATACTCCCAGTATGTTAATATTAATAGTAATGATACTCCGGTATGTTAATATTATTCGTAATGATACTCCCGGTATGTTAATATTAATAGTAATGATACTCCGGTATGTTAATATTAATAGTAATGATACTTCCTGTATGTTAATATTAATAGTAATGATACTTCCTGTATGTGATTTAAACATTTTGCTTATCTGCTCCTGGCTCTTCCTGTGGAATTGTACCTTTTATATCTTCGTATTAAAGGTTACGTTTTATTTGCTTATTATTATTATTATTATTATTATTCTTTATTTATAAAGCGCCAGCATATTCCGCAGCGCTGTACAATAGGCACAGTATAGACAGGGTTACAATACATTGAACAACATTTGACAAACAGTACAGGAGGAGATGAGGCCCTATTCCCATAGGAACTCACAATCTGGGAGGGTTGGGGTTGGAAACAGGAGGAGAGGACTGCAAGGTGAGAGTGATTGATGGTTGCGTCAGTGAGTTGGGTGGTAGGCTTCCCTAAATAGGAATGTTTTCAGGGAGCGTTTGAAGGAAGAGAAGTTAGGGGAAAGTCTGACAGTACGAGGGAGAGCGTTCCAGAGAGTGGGGGCTGCGCGTGAGAAATCCTGCAGTCTATCATGGGAAGAGGTGATGCGGGGAGAAGCTAGGCGCAGGTCACTGTTTGACCTTAGGGAGCGGGCTGGGGTGTATTTGGTGATTAGTGAGGACAGGTAGTGGGGAGCTGAGTTAGTGAGGGTTTTGTAGGTAAGGGTAAGGATTTTGAACTTAATTCTGCAGTGGATGGGGAGCCAGTGAAGGGACTCGCAGAGGGGAGCGGCAGAGACAGAGCGGCGGGTGAGGTGAATTAGCCTGGCGGAGGCGTTCAGGATGGATTGTAGGGGGGAGAGGCGGGACAGAGGGAGGACAGATAAGAGATTATTGCAATAGTTGAGTCGGGAGATTACCAGGGCGTGTATGAGTTGTTTTGTGGTGACAGCGGTAAGAAATGGCCGAATTCTGGAAATATTACGCAGTTGGTATCGGCAGGAGGAGGAAAGAGACTTGATGTGGGGGATGAAGGAAAGAGCAGAGTCAAGTGTAACTCCAAGGCAGCGAACTTGGTTTGATGGGGAGATGGTGATACCCTCCACCGTGATAGAGAAGTCAGGAGGTGGGGAGGCATTGGAGGGAGGAATAAGTAGGAGCTCAGTCTTTGACATGTTGATCTTTAGGTGGTGGGAGGCCATCCAGGAGGAGATGCCAGATAAACAGTCACTGACTTTTGAGAGGACAGGGGGAGAGAGATCAGGGGTAGAGAGGTAGATCTGAGTGTCATCAGCGTAGAGGTGGTAATTAAAGCCAAAACTGTTGATGATTTTGCCCAGAGAGGAGGTGTAGATGGAAAAGAGCAGAGGACCAAGGACAGAGCCTTGAGGTACACCAACAGATAGAGGCAATGAGGAGGAGGAGTTACCAGCAAAGGACACACAGAAGGACCTGTTGGATAAATAGGAGTCAATTAGACTAAATAGGAGCTTATTTTTCCCTTGAGCCAGTATTCACCAGTTGTGTTTTTTTTTATAGCACCAACATATTCAGCAGCAATGTACAATGGATGGGACAAAACAAGCATAAAATTAAAGGGCCAGTATCACCAAAAAATGCAATGTCCTTATTGTGTTTATTTGATGTTGCCGATATCTTACATGTGCTTTGTTTTTCTCTTGTATGTTTAGTTTAGAAAATATTTTCCTCTATATGTGTCACTGGGTGCATCCATTGTGTGATATTTTCCTCTATATGTGTCACTGGGTGCATCCATTGTGTGATATTTTCCTCTATATGTGTCACTGGGCGCATCCATTGTGTGATATTTTCCTCTGTGTCACTGGGCGCATCCATTGTGTGATATTTTCCTCTCTTTGTGCCACTGGACTCATCCATTGTGTCATATTTTCCTCTCTACGTGTCACTGTGTGCATCCATTGTGTGATATTTTCCTCTATACGTATGTGTCACCGGGTGCATCCATTGTGTGATATTTTGTGTTGTAACCTGCCCCCCCACAGTATCTTTCCATCACTTGTTCCTCACTATGTGGCTTTGTCCATAGAATGGAGTGAATGGGTCAGTCACTGACTTACATCATTGTATTGTGTGGGATGTATTCAAAGGACATCACAGGGGATAGATTAGAAGTCTTTTAAGCTCCCTGTCTTATCTCATTCAGCTGCCAGCTCTTATCTTGGGTAGCCTGGACAATTCAATAGCTTCCTGCAGAATATCTAAACATTCCCTCCTCTCCTCATTAACTGTTAAATTTTGTGTAAGCTAAACCACAGCAGTAAAGGGAGACTATTTCCTCAGATTTTAGTAAATGTTACATGTTGGGAAAAACCAACAAAATGGAAACTGGAGATAAAAAAAGACCTAAATTTACATGTGAAATACAATGTATTTACTTTTTGTTTTCAACAACATGTTAATATGAAGAAACATTTTCAAGCAGTAACTTTTGCCCCATATAATTTCTTCCTGTGTCCAGGAGGTGGCGATATTACCATAGGATACCTACTTGCCTAGTTCAACCCTGTGTTTTAAAGCAGTCAAGTGTAGGGGTTATTCAGAGAGAGCCAATATGGCCCCGAAATGTCACCCAACAGGGAATTTCTCCGTACGGTGACATTTCGGGCTATTCGGCTAGTCAGAGAGCAGGCAGTTCGCCAAAATTTTGCGAACTGCCAGCAAGTACGGTGCATGTTTGAAGGCAGTGAAATCCGCCATAGAGAAGCAATGGTTAATCTAATCACAGACACCGAACAGCAGAGAAAAGTTGCCGAAATACCCTGCTGTTCGGTGGTTTCATTCAGCAGGTTTATTCAGGCGAATCTCATAGGCTTCAATGTTAAAAATATTCCCGTTTTAACTCATTATCTAATAAACCGTTTATTATTTTAATCTGCTGCAAAAAGTCTCTTTATTTATAAATTTTTTAGGATCTTTTAGGCAATTTTCGGGATTTTTTCATCAATTTTTTTTTTTTCAGTTTATTCAGGCGAATCCCATAGGCTTCAATGTTAAAAATATTCCTGTTTTTATACAATATCTAATAAACCGTTCATTATTTTAATCTGCAGCAAAATGTCTCTTATTGATTTTTTTAGGATCTTTTAGGCATTTTTTCGGCAAAAAAAATTCAGTTTTTTTTTCTTAACCCTTTCACTGCTGAGGCGTTTCCCGCCCCTGTGCTGAGGTCATTTTTACCTATTTTGCTCATCATGTTTAAACGTGTTTTTAAGGCTTATTTTAGTATATGACCCAGACATATTATATATCGTTCTTTCCGTCAGACTCGGCAGATTCATAATATGTCATTATTATTATGTATACGTCATGACCTGTCTGTATATTATAACAAAAAATGCAATAAAATATGAATTTTCAATTTACAACGTGTAAAGTGTTTTTTTTTCACATTTTAACATGCGAGCAATTGTGGTTATATTTTGTATGGGGTGCGCTTGTTAAAAAAATTAGAAATGGGGTCTCGTTACATTTTTTTTGGGGAAAATTACGCGATTTTTAACAAACGCACCGCATACAAAAATCATTAGTGCAGCATCATTGTTCACATTATAATTGAAATGGGAACAATATTGCTGCATTAACAAACCAAAAAAAAAACTTGTTTGTTTTTTTTTTTTAGAATTTCTTTTAAAAATATTTTATTATTTTTATTTTTAATTTTTTTAAAAAACCGTTTTTCACAGTTGTGTTTGGTATCGTTGGAACGGCCGTGCTCTGGCCGATCCAACAGTACCAAACCTTAACCCCTAGCTGCCACGGATCGGGAGATAGGGGGTTCATTGGAACCCCCTATCTCCACCGTTGGTGGCAGCTAGGGGTTAACTCCAGGACTGGCGTCATCGTGCTATGCACGATGACGCCAGTCCTCAGGGGGAGTTCCCGGAGGCTTGGCCGACATCCAAGATGTCGGCCAGCTCCGGGAAAGCATCACGAACCGGCGCTTTTCAGCGCCGATTCGTGATCCGGCTCCCCAGGGGTTAATGACAGCCACCGTTTGGAAGGGCAGGCTGTGCCCTTCCAAGCGGTGCCCGAAGGACCTCCCCCCCCTCCCTTTCAGGCGCCTCCTCCGCACATGCGGGGGGGCACCTGAATTAGATGTCATCGCGTCGCCGCGATGACATCTAATGTCCCCGCCGGGGTCTCGGAGTGCTGTGCTGACATCCAAGATGTCAGCCCGCACCGAGGGGGCGCAGCAATCTGCCGGAATCTGGCGGATCGCTGCCTCCTGTGCTCGGACGCGCTCAGCGCGTCCGTAGCACAGGAGAACCACTTGGCTGGACGCGCTGAGTGCGTCCATAGCAGCCAAGTGGTTAAATCGTTTTTTCTTTTTTCTGTAACAGCCCTTTTTATTATCATTCATTGGATCTTATATGTAAATTCCAAACATTTTAATTAAGTAGATTTTTTGCAAACAGCGTTTCAACTTAGCCCCTTTTTTTTTTTTTTATCGTAAGCTTGTCGACTTTTTCCCGTCATGTTCAGCGTGTTTTTTGCGGCGGTCCCAGCGGGTTTTCAGTGGGTGTGAGGCGGGTTTACGGCGGGTTTTCCCTGCACTCTGGGGATCCTGCGGTGAATGCTGAATTCACCGCAGGGTGAGGCACGTTGATTCCCCGAAGTGCAGGGAGGTGCGGGGAACGAGAGAGCACAGAAATGTCAGCGACATCTCAGTGCGCTCTGAATAACCCCATGTGTGTTTGGTGGGCAGAGTAACGACAATTAAGCTATTTGCAAGAAGGGAGAAAACCTGGTGTTTCCTTCCCTCCGGCTTGGTACTGATGAATTGTAAATATTTATTTAACCATAGAAAATGGTAAACAAAATAAACCATGTACACACCACCTGCTCAAAACCCCACATTTTCTAGTACGATTTTCAACTGGAACTCGGCAAGTGAGCTCATTTTTTAGAGCAATACATCTGCTATACATTTAATAAGGTGAATTAACCAGACTGCCGGAGAGCTGCATCTGCCCAGTATAAGCCCAGCTCAGCCAAACAAGACAGATGGAAACTAATTCAGCTTTTAGTGAATAAGCCCTGCACTTGCTCCACTGAAGCAGATATTTTTCCATCTTTCACCAGAGTTACCAAATTAAAGGGATACACTATTGATAAAAGAGAATTCCCTTATTTAGACCTTAAATAAATGGACAGCCTCTGCCCAATTACATTTTTTCTTCATATTTTCTTTATCTTATGTGATTTTATTCACTTTTTTTCCATCACCATGCGCAGCTTCTCCTCTTTGGCCCAATCCCGGATGTCCCTGCAGCTTTCTACTGTAATTTGTGCTCCTACACAACTTGTGTAGCACAGGAGCCTCAAATTGCCCAGCGCTAAAGGATTTACACACTTTACGTACACAAGTTCCGTAGCGCCTGTGCAGAGCGAAGGATCGGAGCTGCACGCGCATGCGAAGATCCAATTCATCAGCTGCCTCTCGGAACGCTCGATACAGCAGGATAGCACAGGTTTAGTATAGTCAGCTATAACAGTCTCAGAAAAGGTGACGTCACTAGTGACTGATCTGGTGACCGTCAAATTAAAAAATCCTGGCTGCTGGTGACACTGGGTGGGGTGGAGGAAACTCCTCCTCTTCATCCATCATTTTCACCCAATCAGGGCAAGAGGGAGGCGAGAAAGGGGGCACGTCTCACATCCAGAACACTTTAAAACAAAGGGGTCAGGTTAGTACAAAGTCCCTTTAAAAGAATGGGTTACAACTGCTAGAAACAAAAAAAAATAATCTGATTCTCCCTGTATTGGCATTATTATTATTCATTATTTATAAAGCGCCAGCATATTCCGCAGCGCTGAACAATGGGCACAATATAGACAGGGTTACAATACATTGAACAACATTTTGATAAACCAGTTCAGGAGGAAACCAGGGCACTATTCCCGTGGGAACGTACAATTCTAGAAGGGTTGGGAGTGGAAACAGGAGGGGACTGCAAGGTGAGAGTGATGGGCTGCAAGATGATAGTGATGGGCAGCAAGGTGATAGTGATGGGCTCCAAGGTGAGAGTGATGGGCTGCAAGGTGAGAGTGATTGATGGGCTGCAAGGTGAAAGTGATGGACTGCAAGGTGGGAGTGATGGGCTGCAAGGTGGGAGTGATGGGCTGCAAGGTGGGAGTGATGGGCTGCAAGGTGAGAGTGATGGGCTGCAAGGTGGGAGTGATGGGCTGCAAGGTGAGAACGATGGACTGCAAGGTGGGAGTGACGGACTGCAAGGTGATAGTGATGGACTGCAAGGTGGGAGTGATGGTCTGCAAGGTGGGAGTAATGGGCTGCAAGGTGGGAGTGATGGGCTGCAAGGTGAGAGTGATGGATTGCAAGGTGAGAGTGATGGGCTGCAAGGTGGGAGTGATGGACTGGTTGGGGCAGTGAGGTGTATTAGTGAGTTGGGTGGTCAGCTTGCCTGAATAGGAATGTCTTAAGGGAGCGTTTGAAGGAAGGGAAACTAGGAGAAAGTCTGATGGTACGAGGGAGAGCGTTCCAGAGGATGGGGGCTGCGGGTGAGAAATCCTGCAGTCTATCATGGCAAGAGGTGATGCAGGGAGAAGCTAGTTGCAGGTCACTGTTTGACCTTAGGGAGCGGGCTGGGGTGTATTTAGTGATTAGTGAGGACAGGTAGAGGGAGCTGAGTTAGTGAGAGCTTTGTAGGTCAGGGTAAGGATTTTGAATTAAATTCTGCAGTGGATGGGGAGTCAGTGAAGGGACTCGCAGAGAGGAGCGGCAGAGACAGAACGGTGGGTGAGGTGGATGAGCCTGGCAGAGTTACATTGTATTTATTGGCTTGCTCCCTTGAAGCAGTTTTCAGATGTAGCATGCAGTGCCGTTTCAATTTGGTTTTGAAGAGGCAACTAAATCACTTTGACGAGCTCCTCAACTTGTTTAACGGAGCCCCCCTCCTCTTCTGGCTTTATTTTGTGGAATTTTAATATGCTTGCTTGTTTCTTTGGGAACATAATGTTACTTTAATGAGTATAGATTTCTCATAAGGTTCACACGTTGAGCTTTATGAGTAAGAACTGTTGAGTTCATCTGTTTCATATACAGACTTTTAGCTTTTTCGCTTTAGTTGTTCCCTGCGACATTTATTTAAAAGTATTATAACTGCAAACTGTAACGGCGGCAGATAAAGGTTTGGGAAAAAATAACCAATGCCGGCAGAAAAAAAATGGGGTTCACCTTAAAAGAGACAACTAAAACAATCCCTCATTGGATAGATTTTAATAATTCTGTATAATAATTCAATGGTAAAGCAGAGGTAGCACAAGATTAGTTCTAGAACTACAATTCTCATCAAGCCTTTTGAAAAGAGAAAAAAAGGATGATGGGATTTGTACAGAGGTTAATACATTTCTAAGTGCCCAGATCAGATTGGCAAAATCTTCACAGACAGACATTTATACACATATTTTCACTCATTGTGCCAATTTAACCTCTTCACTACAGATAGATATCTCGGGCTTCAAAAGGCACCATCTGGTGCCCCGATATCGAGATATCTCTGTCTGCTGATCCGCAGCCCAAAAGCTAATGAAATTAGTTTGCAGCAAACACATTTCATTTGCCTTTGGGCTGCAGAAGGTGCCCCCAAAGTTTTAGCCCTGCGGGCATAATGCCCAAAGAGCTAAAACTGTAAAATCAGCTGCTGAATGCTGTGAAATATCGGGCTTCCAGCAGCCGATGCAGGGAGAAAAAAAAATTAGACCTGCTGCTCAAACCTCTGTAACTCAATTTGGCAGTAGATGGCACCATCTAGTGGCCAAAATAGGTTATTTACAGTAATAGCTATTTATTACTGTTTAATTAATTTAAAATGATTTTTACAAAAAAACACTGGTTTCTAACAATGGTTTTTGGAACATCACTTGGTAGTGAAGGGGTTAAAAAGCCATTCTAATGGTTTTTAAACTAAAGGGGTTTTTTAGAGAATTTCGGTGCTCTTGTTCAGTTATCTCGTTCAGCACGCTTCGGCGGTTTCAGTTTGCGATCCTGCGGGGAATTCAGCCTTTAACCCATGGTTCCCTGATTTGGATACGCCAAATGCCGATGATCGACCCGCCGTACTGCACCGAAGACAGCCGCCGAACGCATCAACGCAGGCCGCCGAAAATAGCCGATCAGCTGCCGAACGCCACCGAACTGGTAAAAAAAATAAAAAAGAAGTAACGCTGCAATTCTTAAAAAAAGCATTTTAAAACAAAAAAAATGCAGGAAAATAATAAACATTTAAAAATTGAAAAAAAATGGAAATCAAAAAATTTGCTGAAAAAATCAGGAACAATACCTAAAAAAAGAAAAGAATTAAGGGTGGAATAAAAATTGTAAAATTTATAAAAACGCAAATATTTTTTTACATTGAATCCTATGGGATTCGCCTGTTTCAACCTGTCGAACTGAAGCACCAAAAATCTGGGTATTTTGCCAACATTTCTGTGCAGTTTGTCGTTCTACGAATAGATTAACCATTACTTCTCTATGGGACAATTCCAATGCCACCGAATTGCGGCGATCTGAGGGATCTGCACTTTATTTCTCTGTCAATTCGCCAACATTTGGCAAATTGACGGCTTTCTGAATAGCCGAACTGCCACGGAATTCCACCGTATGGGGAAATTCACCGTTCAGTACAATTCGGTGGCAAGTTCGGCTCTTATTGAATAATCCTTTAAGAATTAATAAATCCAGTCTGGTAAAAGAGGCATTTTAGCAACCGAGACAACTTATTTTACACACTTTGAGTTAATCCTATCTATTCAGCATCCTTCAGCATACCGCAGACCAGGGGTCAGCAACCTTGGCCATCTATAGGTTGTGGAACTACACTTCCCATGAGTCTCCACCAACCTCATGAGTGGCTGAGCATCATGGGAGATGTAGTTCCAAACCACCTGGAGGGACACTTGCTGCAGATTCGGCATCCTGCTCCTCATCTTCCTTGAGCATTTCTGCTGTTCTGAACAGGAGGAGATCGGTACCAGGTTACAGAGTTTAGTGCCCATAAGACAAATAGTTCAGTGGTAAAACATAAAAGATTCACCCAGTTCTCGGCTCAGAATATTAGCATTTTCATTACTTGGCAAGTCTTTTCACAGATTTAAAGAGAGACGCGATGTAGTAAGGTAGCGGATAGGATAAGTACAGGGGACAATTCAGCGCTGCATGACTGTCCCTTTAAATATGCAAAACACACTTGTGATAAGTCTTACATCACAGATGATGTATGGAAAAATTATAATGAAAGAAATGCAATTTATTTTATACTCTGCTGTCTTTTTAATAAATATTTAACAGGACGTATTACATTTGCATTTGTAGAGATGAAAGGCTGGCAGAGATGCAAACCCTCTATATGTATGAAGCACTCAATCCGATTGAAGCGATGGTAACATTTGCAAAGACTCCTGCGGGGAAAGTCGTCGAATTCTGTGCAGCAGGATTTTTAGCTGCTAAAATAGGGGGATGTTCACAAAATTGTCTCTAAGGCTGGGGTCAGACCAGCGCACTTTTAACGTGCGTTCTGGCGCACATAATTACGGCCGCACTAGCAGCAGATGACGGGCAATGACGGCCAATATACGAAGTACGGTCGCACGAAAGTCCGGCCGCGCAACGCAAGTGGAAAACGAACGCATTTTTTCGAGAACGCCGAACCGCTAGTACGGACGTACAGAGTGCGCAGCTGCGGCATAGCGGCATGTGTGCGTGATTAGGAGACGTCAGACACTGCTAATGTCCAGCCTACATAACGTCCAGACGCAAAAAGAGTTTTATTGACGATCTGAAAAAATCACGCACGAAAAATGCGCATCGTATGACCGTTTTCGCGCACTCTGTGAAAAAATACGTCAATTCGTTCCGACGCACTTTTTTACGTTCGCGTGTAAAAATGCTTTCGTTTGACCCTAGCCTAAAGGGGTTACTCAAAGAGCACCACCACGAAATTGCACAGCACCGTGAATTTCCCCATACGGTCAATTTCGTGGTCATTCGGCTATTCAAAATGCTGGCAATTCGCCAAATATTAGCACATTGCCAGCGAAATACCGTGACCTTCTGCAGCAGTGACCTCCCCTTAGAGAAGCAATGGTTAATACAGGCCTCAAAATTTCAAGTCCCAAGCTACTAACCAGTCCATAAGAGTTACTCGCCACCAGTTGCTCCACCTAACCCCTACCCAGCCCTTAACTCTGCCCCTAAACACACCCCCTTAAATTATCTTATGAAATTACACTGTTAAAGGTTTTATTTAGAATAAAGTTACAAAAATAACATCAATACCCATACATCAGACCCCAGATACATGTATACCCAGGCATCAGACCCCAGATACATGTATACCCAGACATCAGACCCCAGATACATGTATACCCAGGCATCAGACTCCAGATACATGTACACCCAGACATCAGACCCCAGATACATGTATATCCATCATCAGACCCCAGATACATGTATACCCAGGCATCAGACCCCAGATACATGTATACCCAGACATCAGACCCCAGATACATGTATACCCAGGCATCAGACTCCAGATACATGTACACCCAGACATCAGACCCCAGATACATGTATACCCATCATCAGACCCCAGTGTGATCAGAGAGAGGAGGCAGGGAATCTCCTCTCCACCCCCATGCCAGTGACAGAGGTGAGCTGGGTCAGGTTAGGCAGCTGATCCCTGCCACCGTGCAGCCTGGTGAAGGGGGAGCTGCACGGTGGCACTGCCGGAATACACAGCACAAAATAATTTATTGTGCTGCCTGGTGTGCATTTCCACTCGCCTTTACTTAATTTCTACTCACCAAATGCGAATAGGCGAGTGGAAATTTTGAGCCCTGGTTAATCTATTCACTGAAATGTCAGTAAAAGGCCCTGATTTTCGGTGGTTTCATTCAGCAGGTTTAATCAGGCGAATCCCATAGGATGTAAAAATGTAAAAAAAATTCCCAGTTTTTGTTAATTTTTTACTCAACCTTTATTCTTTTCATTTGCAGCAACAAATCTCTTTATTTCTTTATTTCTTTACTTTTTAGGAATTTTTTTGGCATTTTTCGTGATTTTTTTTGGGCAATTTTTTTTATTTTCCCGATTTTTTTTAAAAATGGCGGGTTTTTTTCTGTAACAGATCTTTTTACAGTTACAGATACTTATATAGCACCAACAGAATCCTCAGCACTTTACAATGAGGGAGTATAGACATGTGACATAATAAAACACATAAGGGACAGACAGCCCTGCCCACAGGATAATTGCCCTACTGATACAGCACCAGTCACTGGGCGCATCTATTGTGTGATATTTTCCTCTATATGTGTCACTGGGTGCATCCATTGTGTGATATTTTCATCTATATGTGTCACTGGGTGCATCCATTGTGTGATATTTTCCTATGTATGTGTCACTGGGTGCATCCATTGTGTGATATTTTCCTCTATATGTGTCACTGGGTGCATCCACTGTGTGATATTTTCCTCTATGTGGCACTGGGCGCATCCATTGTGTGATATTTTCCTATATATGTGGCACTGGGCGCATCCATTGTGTGATATTTTCCTCTATATGTGTCACTGGGTGCATCCACTGTGTGATATTTTCCTCTATGTGGCACTGGGCGCATCCATTGTGTGATATTTTCCTATATATGTGGCACTGGGCGCATCCATTGTGTGATATTTTGTGTTGTAACCTGCCCCCCCCTCCCAGTATCTTTCCATCACTTGCTCCTCACTATGTGGCTTTGGCCATAGAATGGAGTGAATGGGTCACAAGTCCAGAAAACCAACTTATTGACTTGCATTGTGTGGGATGTATGCAAAGGATATCACCAGGCGTGCCACGTGTTGTTAGCCCACTGTCGGATCTCATTCAGGTGCCATCTCTTATCTAGCAGCCTAGACAGCACAATAGATCCCCTGCAGCCTTTTCTACACATTGCCTCACCCACCCCATTGCCTCTTCACTACTGTTTTATCCTATTTCACGGCTGTAAAGTGAAACTTGCCATGGGATTTTGGTAATTGTTGCATCATGGGAAAAATTCACAAAATGTAAACAGAAAAAACCCTAACTTTATTTTTGCTTTTACATGGAATTACATCAAACAAAGAAAAAAACACAGCAACATGTGTTTGATAATGTGTTTTATAATGTGTTTTTTAAGGTGTTTGTTTGAAATGCACAAGTAATTTACTAACGGCTTATGTTCGTGGTAGTGTCCCTTTAAGTCTGGTGACCCTATTCCTGGAACCATTGTTTTTTCCGGATCTGCTATCCAGCACTTGCAAAGTTCCGTCATCGCTGTCTCTATCAGTTCCTCTGTTTATTGGCCATTTGTAGCTGTTTGACGAGTAATGACGATTTGGACATTCTTCCACATGCATTGCTCTTGAGGTCTAATTATGGACTCTCTAGCTGGTCCGGAGTTCTGCTTGATCCCTGCCGAGTCCACGCACAATTGATAGTTGAGGCGCATTACCTCCACCCACATGGTTACGCAAATGGCATCTTCAAAGGCATTTTGGGTTCTACGTCCCCTCCCTTGTTCTACGTGGAAATTTTCTACCAAGAAATGGAGCGGGTCAAGAAATATCTGTAAATGTGTTCCTCGTTATTTGCGTATACGGGCTTAATACCTGCACCCTGCAGGGCAATGCCATAGGCGTGCAGGCTCTGTTGTGCTTAGATGGCTAATTGCTTGTGCTTTCAACTTTTTACTTATCGATCTATTATTATTATTATTCTTTAAATTATTAAATTATTCTTTAAAATTTGGCTAACTGCCTGCTCTCTGAATAGCAGAATGACCCCGAAATGTCACCGTGCGGGGAAATTCCCTGTTCGGTGCAATTTTGGGGCCAGATCGGCTCTCTCTGATTAACCCCTATAGAGATGATTACCTAATTCTGTGTCTGTGTGTGTCTTTACTTGCGCCCCGATATTGGCCAAGGCAAACCGCGGAAGCCAAGGTGGAGAGAGTCACCAGAGCCCCTGAACCGGTGGCATAGAGGTTCCCCTTGAAAGATAGTTTGCCTGTGTATATAGTTTGGATAGATATATTTTTTTTATATTGCACTTGATTTTTGGGCTGTAACGTCTGGCAGAGATAGACAATCAGGGTTATTCAAAGAGATCCGAATGGCTCCCGAAAGGAACCGAACGCTGAAATTCAGTGTATGGTTACCTTTCTTGGCCATTCGGCTATTCAGAGCAGGCAGTTCGCCAAATCCTGGCGAATTGCCTGCACATACGGTGCCTGTTCGAGGGCAGTGCAATCCCCATAGAGAAGCAATGCTTCGTCTATTCAGAGAACACAAACCAGCAGTGAAAGGTTCCCGAAATGCCCTGCCATTCGGTGTTTTCATTCGGCAGGTTTATTCAGGCGAATCCCATAGGCTTCAATGTTAAAAATATTCCCATTTTAATTCAATATCTAATAAACCGTTCATTATAAAATTCTGCAGTAAAATGTCTCTTAATTTATAGATTTTTTAGGATATTTTAAGCATTTTTCGGGATATATCTTAATTAAAAAAATTCCTATTTTTTTTTTTTTTTTTTAATTTAATTTATTTTTTTAACTTTACTTATTTTTTCTGTAACAGCCCTTTTATATTATCATTCCCTGGATCTCATATGTAAATTTCAGACTTTTTCGCTCAGTAGTTTGTTTGCAAACAGCATTTCACTTATCAAACATTCAAGCGTTACTGTTTCTCAATTTATTCACTGCATTCGTCTGCGGTGTCTGCTTTTTCCGGCGGCTGCGCTGCTCGGGTTTTTATGGCGTTTTCGGCGGGTTAATCCAGATGTTTTTGCGGGTTTCGGTGTGCGTTCGCCCTCGTTTTGCGGTGAGTTTTCGGCGGGTTTGCGGCGGCTTTTCCCTGCATTTCAGCGGCCCTGTGGCGCTTGCTGAATATACCGCAGGGGCGCCAAAATGGGATCGGCAAATCGAACCGAATTGAAGAGAACGAAAAGTCGCAGAACGTGCGGTGGCTTTTCGATTCTCTTTGAATAACCCTGAATGTATTGAGTGTCTGCAGAAAGATACCTCATTGCTTTTATTTCAAGCAGAAAGACACCATGAAACCAAACTAACATGCCAGAACACTCCAAAATAGGCTATTTATTATCCCGGCAGGGAGCCCTGATAAGCCGGGCAGCTCTTGTTAGGAGAGTAATGCTGTCATTCCAGGGAAACCGTGTGATGCCATCACAAAGGAACAGACGGATCAGTCCATCTGAAGGACAGAAACGGAGCAGAAACTCCACCAGAACCCATGTTCATCGACGAGATATGTATATAGATTTAACAAGGTCTGCACGGCGCGATTTTCATTTCCTACGGGATAATGGCGTCTCAGCCGTCTAATTGGAATATTTAAATCCATCAACAGATGTCTCAAAGGATCAACAGCTTTTTTTTTTTTTCGCTTTTGCAGAAAGTAAACAGAGGCGCATCGGGATGCTTTACAAATAATGCTCTGAGGGGGTTATTCAGAAAGCACCGAAATGTCGTTCCCTGCACTTCGGGGAATCCGCTGATTCCCCGGAGTGCAGGGAAAACCCGCCACAAACCCGCAGAAAAACCCGCCGGAACTGCCACAAAAAAACATGCCGAACACGTCGGAAAAAGCCAGCGAGCCGCCGATCACAGCGCAGACCAGCCGCTGGAAAAAGCCTTCAAGCTGACGAACGGGGTAAAAAAACAATACGTTTGAAAGTTTGAAAATTGAAACGCTGTTTGCAAAAAATAACTACTGAACGAAAATGCCTGGAATTTACACATAAGATTCTATGAATGATAATAAAGAGGTCTGTTACAAAAAAAAGACAAAAAATAAAATCTTGCCGAAAAATTCCAATAAATGCCTAAAAGATCCTAAAAAAATAAAGAGACTTTTTACTGCAGATAAAAATAATTAACAGTTTATTAGATAGTGGATAAACGCGGGAATATTTTTTACATTGAAGCCTATGGGATTCGCCTCAATAAACCTGCCGAATGAAAACACCGAACAGCAGGGCACTTTGTCAACTTTTCTCTGCTGTTCAGTGTCTCTGAATAGATTAACCATTGCTTCTCTATGGGGGATTTCACTGCCGCTGAACAGGCACCGTACTTGCTGTCAGTTCGCCAAAATTTGGGAAACTGCCTGCTTTCTGAATAGCCGAATGACCCCAAAATGTCACCGTACGGCGAAATTCCCAGTTTGGTGACATTTCGGGGCCAGATCGTCTCTCTCTGTATAACCCCTTTACTATTGGTCACAGCACATTTTAAATAAGGAAAAAGTAGCAGCATTGATATGTGAATACACTGTACCGCAGGGATCATCAGCCTTGGCCCTCCAGATGTTTCATAGCTACGTTTTTCATAAGGCTCTACCAACCTATTGAGTGGCTGAGCATCATGGGAAAATATCAGAGGGCCAAGGTTGCTGACCCCTGCTGTACTGTATGTATATAAATGCAGGTACCTAAAATTCTATCTTAGACTCAAGATAAATCCAGGGCCAGATTTATAATAAGGCAGAGTAGGCAGGCGCCTACAGGCACCTACCACTAGGGGGCATCTTGTTCTGTTTTTAGAAAAAAGTACACTTTCCAATCATTAGACCCCTATATCTCTCGAGTTCTACAGCCTAGAGCAGTGGTTCCCCTAACAGGCCAGGTTTTAACGATTACCTTGGGGAAATGCAGACTGAATCCTGCAATCACTGAGCAGCAAAGCAAATCCTATCACCATCCAGTGCCCCGATGTCGAGATATCTCGATCTGTGCCTCTGCAGCCCAAAACCAAATTTTTCTGCAAATTAATTTCATTTGCTTTTGGGGGTGCAGAAGATGCTTCCAAAGTTTTAACCCCGTGGGCATAATGCCCAAAGAGCTAAAACTGTGTAAAATCAGCTGACTGAATGCCCTAACATCAGACATTCAGCAAGCCGATACATTTGTTGCAGTGAATCAGGACTGCAACTGTAACTCAATTTGGCAGTAGATGGCACCATCTACTGGCCGAATATGTCAGTACAGTAAAAGATTAATTGGGAGTATTTCTAAATATGTCTTTTCAGTATAATTAATTAAAAATTATTTTTCAAAAAAAACACAGGTTCCTGACAATGTTTTTTTGGGAAATCACTAGTTGGTGAATGGGTTAAAATCACAATTGCAGATAATATTTTACGTGTTTCTAGGATACCATATTTAACCATTCATACATTGTTTCTTTAGCCTTAACCTTGGATTTCAATTTATACCAACACAAATCAGGCATAATGGGTTTTCCTAAAGATACGCATCCATAACGGTGTTTTGTCAACCTTTTGACATCGTTTTTAAGCATCCGTAACATTAAGGGTTGTAATTATCAAGCCTGTACATTCAAATATTGATTGACCCCGCACCCCATTGATTATTTAATTGACTGACCCGTCAATCCGCTGCCAATGGGGATTTTATGAATATAAAAGTAAAAGAACGAAAACAGCAGATAGTAGAAAATTTACGTTATTTCTCAGTTATTAAGTGACATCACATAATTTATGCTAAATCTGCTTTATGTATAATTTGTATTATGACAAATTGTAGGAAAGACGCACAGGTTTTATTTTAAGATTCTCTGGGCTCTATAACATTCTTTACGCAAAAACTCACACAGAACGCGTGAATTTTTGCGCAAAGTGTTAAACGTTAACACGCGTAAATCAACGCTGGTATTACAATCCTCGTGCATTATTTCATCCGTCAAAAAATAATGCGCGTAAAATGGACGCGCAAAAACGCGCGCAACAACGTTGCGTGCAGAAATCAGTGTGCGGACAGTTTTTTCACGTGACTCAGCCAATCAGGATTAAGAACCACAATTGTCTCCTGTTAAGTTTTTGCGCCTGTCAAAGTCAATCTGCGCATATATGCTGCAGCAATAAATAAAACACGCACAACTTCTCAGATTTATTGGTTTGGGTATGTGTAGAATGTGTAACTATACTGAGCTGTGGTTTTTTTTTCGTGCTGGTGCATTTGGTTTCGGCCAGAACGTTCAGATTTGTCGTTACCACCAGCTTTTCAAAGACGTTAAAATGATGCGCGCAAACGCTGTGCGTTAAAAACTGCGCATAGATTGTAATACCATCCGCGCACCAGCGCACAAACGCATTTGCGCTCTTAAGTATAGGACGCGCGCAGTACAGTACGCTCGCAAAGGGTTCGCGCAGGTTCACCCGCGTTGGACGTGTACGCGCGTTTGTTGCACTGACTTTGTAATACGACGTTTAACGCAAAGGGTTTTGCCCCTCGCGTTAATGCGTTTTTGCGCACGTGTTAATGTTTGCGTGAAGAATGTAACAGAGCCCTCTGTGTTTCCTGCAGCTGGACATCAACAACAGAAACATTGGGAGATGTATTGCGCACGCTGCGCTCCTGCTTTCCATTTACTAAAGTAAATATTAACATACAAACTTCAGTTATGTATTATACATTGAATATCCCCAATATTTCTGTATGAAGCCTTCTGTTAAATATGGAGGTTTTTTCATGATCTGAGGAAAGCTCCAGCGTGGAGCTGAAACGTCAACTATTTTAATTTTTGTTTGAAAAAGTTGACAACTATTTTAATGGATTAACCAAATAAAGGATTTAACGAATATTTTAACCCTTCAGTGCTGTCATCTTCATGTATGTATGTATGTATGTCACAGAGCTCATGTACTACATTCCCCATATGCAGCACAGGACTCTGGGTAAGACATGCAGATTACATTTACAATTTCCCATTTTTTGCATCCTGGGTCTGTTTTCACACAGAACCCTCCAATCAATAACTAGACATGTGCACAGCACAAAATTTCGTTTTGAACGAATGGATTAGTCCTAAAATGCAATTTATTTAATTGCTAGAGAAATTCGTTTTCAGTTCTTTAGTATGAAAACTAATTTCATTCATCCGAAAACCAGTGGATACAATTACTATTGTAGTGGCTCCTCAGAGGGCTGAGATCGCTGCTTGTTACAGTATCACTCACTCTCAGCACAATGTGTCAGGCAAAGCTGTTACAGTAACTGACTGCTACTCATCACAGCGCTCAGAGTTTCAGTAAAACTAGTAAATAATATTTTTATATATAAGAGGTTAGAACAGTATTATTTCCTTGTTTTACTGAAACTCTGAGCTCTGTTACAGTCAGTTACTGTAAAAGCTGAGCCTGATACATTGTACTGAGAGATAATATAACAAGCAGCCGATCTCAGCTCTCACAGCCACTGGATTTAAAAGGCTAAAAAAGTCTCCTCTCTGCATAATGTTTAGAACATCCTCCTGCATTAATTAATACCCCTCTCTGTATAATGTAGATAACATCCTCCTGCATTAATACCCCTCTCTGTATAATGTATATAACATCCTCCTGCATTAATTAATGCCCCTCTCTGTATAGAACATCCTACTGCATTCGCATGTGGAGGGTGCAGAGCTTCGGAATGGAATGCTTATCCAGCATAGGAGAGGGAACTTTTACTTAAACAAACAGGGTTATCCAAAGAGATTCGAAAAGTCACCGCACGTTCGGTGACTTTTCGTTCTCTTCAATTCGGTTCCTTTTGCCGATCCCATTTCGGTGACCCTGCGGTGTATTCAGCAAACACCACAGGGTCCCCGAATTGCAGGGAAAAGCTGCCGAAAACCTGACGAACACTAACCGAATGCACGCTGAAAACAAGCAAAAACATCTGGATTAACCTTTGAAGAAGCCGAACAGGAGCCGAACAGGAGCCGAACATGAGCCGAATCACACAGAGCCGAAGCAGCTGAGACGTAGAGGAGGCAGTGAATAAATTAGAAAAAAACCATTTGTATGAATCTGGGAAAAAGAAACGCTGTTTGCAAAAAAACTACTGAGCGAAAATGTCTGAAATTTTCACAGGAGGTCCAGGGAATGATAATAAAAAGGGCTGTTACAAAAAAAATAAGTAAACTGAAAAAAAAAAAAAAAAAATCGGACTTTTTAAAAAAATAATAATTTTCAGAAAAATGCTTAAAGTATCCTAAAAAATCTATAAATAAAGAGACTCTTTGCTGCAGAATTTTATAATGAACGGTTTATTAGATATTGAATTAAAATGGGATATTTTTAACATTGAAGTCTATGGGATTCTCCTGAATAAATTTGCCGAATTAAACCACCGAATGGCAGGGCATTACGGGAACCTTTCACTGCTGGTTTGTGTTCTCTGAATAGCCGAAGCAGTGCTTTTACATGGGGATTTCACTGCCCTCGAACAGGGACCGAACAGGCACCGTATGTTCGGGCAATTCGCCAGGATTTGGAGAATTGCCTGCTCTCTGGATAGCCGAATGGTCAGGAAAGGTAACCGAACGCTGATTTTCAGCGTTCGGTTACCTTTCTCAAGCAATTCGATCTCTTTGAATAACCCTGAAAGTATCTCTGTGGGGGAGACACAGGAATATAAAAGCAGGGGAGAGGGAAAATACTAACGTAAATTGGTCTGGAAGCTCAGAGAAGAGATGACTGGTGCAAATTTATTTTTATAATAAAATAAAGCACTTTAAATCCAGGGAAAACATTCAAATAAATCACACTGAAGGCTCAAAATGACAGAGTAACTGTGAGAGCTGGATACTAAATGTATCAGATGTAAAAAAAAACTTTATATCAAGCAGCACTGGGAGAGGAGAGGGACTTTATATAAAATGTGTATACTGAGGTCTTGGGTCCTGTGACATCCTCAAGTGGCATCTTAAGTGGACGCGCAGAGTTGATTCCTGGAGTTTTATCCAAGATCCCCTACGCCATCACGATCCCTAAGTCCTGTGTCTCCTCTCTCCACAGGTAGGACATTATCACCCATTATTCAGACACCCACATCTCATCTGATCGCCTGCATACTTTTGCTGGTAGGACATTATCACCCATTATTCAGACACCCACATCTCATCTGATCGCCTACATACTTTTGCTGGTAGGACATTATCACCCATTATTCAGACACCCACATCTCATCTGATCGCCTGCATACTTTTGCTGGTAGGACATTATCACCATTATTCAGACACCCACATCTCATCTGATCGCCTGATACTTTTGCTGGTAGGACATTATCACCCATTATTCAGACACCCACATCTCATCTGATCGCCTGCATACTTTTGCTGGTAGGACATTATCACCCATTATTCAGACACCCACATCTCATCTGATCCCCTGCATACTTTTGCTGGTAAGACATTATCACCCATTATTCACAGACACCCACATCTCAACTGATCTCCTGCATACTTTTGCTGTAGGACCCCCAGTATTCGCAGGCAACCACATTATAACGTTTCCTTGTTTTTTTTCTGTTTATTTATTTGTTTTTCTCCACCATGTGCTTTGCTAATTAGCATGTGAATCTCCTGCCCTATTGACGCAGCCCATCCAGCTTCAGGTGTTTGCATTTAGGCAGTTAAAAAGTAAACAGTCCGCCCTTATAACATTTAAGACCAGCTCCACTGAGCCTTGGGTCCTGTGACATCCTCAAGTGGCATCTTAAGTGGACGCGCAGAGTTGATTCCTGGAGTTTTATCCAAGATCCCCTACGCCATCACGATCCCTAAGTCCTGTGTCTCCTCTCTCCACAGGTAGGACATTATCACCCATTATTCAGACACCCACATCTCATCTGATCGCCTGCATACTTTTGCTGGTAAGACATTATCACCCATTATTCACAGACACCCACATCTCAACTGATCTCCTGCATACTTTTGCTGGTAGTACCCTCAGTATTCGCAGGCAACCACATTATAACGTTTCCTTGGTTTTTTTTCTGTTTATTTATTTTTGTTTTTCTCCACCATGTGCTTTGCTAATTAGCATGTGAATCTCCTGCCCTATTGACGCAGCCCATCCAGCTTCAGGTGTTTGCATTTAGGCAGTTAAAAAGTAAACAGTCCGCCCTTTATAACATTTAAGACCAGCTCCACTGAGCCTTGGGTCCTGTGACATCCTCAAGTGGCATCTTAAGTGGACGCGCAGAGTTGATTCCTGGAGTTTTATCCAAGATCCCCTACGCCATCACGATCCCTAAGCCCTGTGTCTCCTCTCTCCACAGGTAGGACATTATCACCCATTATTCAGACACCCACATCTCATCTGATCGCCTGCATACTTTTGCTGGTAAGACATTATCACCCATTATTCACAGACACCCACATCTCAACTGATCTCCTGCATACTTTTGCTGGTAGGACCCCCAGTATTCGCAGGCAACCACATTATAACGTTTCCTTGGTTTTTTTTCTGTTTATTTATTTTTGTTTTTCTCCACCATGTGCTTTGCTAATTAGCATGTGAATCTCCTGCCCTATTGACGCAGCCCATCCAGCTTCAGGTGTTTGCATTTAGGCAGTTAAAAAGTAAACAGTCCGCCCTTTATAACATTTAAGACCAGCTCCACTGAGCCTTGGGTCCTGTGACATCCTCAAGTGGCATCTTAAGTGGACGCGCAGAGTTGATTCCTGGAGTTTTATCCAAGATCCCCTACGCCATCACGATCCCTAAGCCCTGTGTCTCCTCTCTCCACAGGTAGACATTATCACCCATTATTCAGACACCCACATCTCATCTGATCGCCTGCATACTTTTGCTGGTAAGACATTATCACCCATTATTCACAGACACCCACATCTCAACTGATCTCCTGCATACTTTTGCTGGTAGGACCCCCAGTATTCGCAGGCAACCACATTATAACGTTTCCTTGGTTTTTTTTTGTTTATTTATTTTTGTTTTTCTCCACCATGTGCTTTGCTAATTAGCATGTGAATCTCCTGCCCTATTGACGCAGCCCATCCAGCTTCAGGTGTTTGCATTTAGGCAGTTAAAAAGTAAACAGTCCGCCCTTTATAACATTTAAGACCAGCTCCACTGAGCCTTGGGTCCTGTGACATCCTCAAGTGGCATCTTAAGTGGACGCGCAGTTGATTCCTGGAGTTTTATCCAAGATCCCCTACGCCATCACGATCCCTAAGCCCTGTGTCTCCTCTCTCCACAGGTAGGACATTATCACCATTATTCAGACACCCACATCTCATCTGATCGCCTGCATACTTTTGCTGGTAAGACATTATCACCCATTTTCACAGACACCCACATCTCAACTGATCTCCTGCATACTTTTGCTGGTAGGACCCCCAGTATTCGCAGGCAACCACATTATAACGTTTCCTTGGTTTTTTTTTCTGTTTATTTATTTTTTTTTTTTCTCCACATGTGCTTTGCTAATTAGCATGTGAATCTCCTGCCCTATTGACGCAGCCATCCAGCTTCAGGTGTTTGCATTTAGGCAGTTAAAAAGTAAACAGTCCGCCCTTTATAACATTTAAGACCAGCTCCACTGAGCCTTGGGTCCTGTGACAACCTCAAGTGGCATCTTAAGTGGACGCGCAGAGTTGATTCCTGGAGTTGCGGGACTGGAGGAAGGAACTGCAAGGCCCACTTTTACTCTGGGTAAACGCACGTCTATATCATGCTTTCTCTCACGCTTCTGCTCTTTACTTCTACCTTTCTCCTTAAATGGAACTCCTGCCCCTCTACCACCGACCCCTACACTATCTGCATCTCTCCCTCCCTCCTCTCGTCCCACATGATGGCCTCACATGAGCTCCTTTGTTTCCTCAGAACATGGTCTCCCTCTAACTCTCGTGCTGCCAATCACTCCCACTCCCACAAAATCCCATTCCCACCTTCTCTTTCTCACCTTCCTGCTGTTACTCTATTCAGGTGACATATCCCCTAACCCTGGCCCCACAACACATCCAATACTTCCTCTCATCCTATCTCCATCGCACATAAATCACCTCCCTGCAAGCCCAGCAACCTCATTCCCATAATCCCTCAGCGCCTGTCCTCTTTCTCCTGCGCCCTCTGGAACGCTCGCTCTGTGTGCAACAAACTCACAGCAATCCATGACCTCTTCCTTTCAAACTCCTTCAACCTCCTAGCTTTAACTGAAACCTGGCTAACTCCCTCTGACACGGCCTCCGTTGCTGCTGCTCTCACATGGCGGTCTACACTTGAGCCATACCCCCAGACCGGTGAGAGAAATGGTGGCGGGGTCGGAATCCTGCTCTCTCCCACCTGCACCTACCAGCATCTCCCTCCACCTCCATCCCTCTCCTTCTCCTCCTTCGAGACACACTGCATCCGCCTGTTCTCTCCTCTGGCTCTCAGGGTGGCAGTCATCTACCGCCCACCGGGACCAACCTCCCAGTTCTTTGACCACTTTGCTACCTGGCTTTCTCACTTCCTGTCTTCTAATCTTCCATGCCTAATTCTCGGCGACTTCAACATTCCCATTGACGATCCTTCCGCCCCTGCTGCCTCCAAACTTCTTTCACTCACATCCTCCCTTGGACTCACACAATCCTCCCTCCTCCCTACCCACCGCGATGGTCACGCTATTGACCTTGTCTTCTCCAACCTCTGCTCCATCTCTGAGTTCAACTGTCGCCCTTTCCCCATCTCTGACCACCACCTTCTCTCTTTCAACCTATCTGGACTTCCTAAACACCCTGCCCCCACCCCGCACACACACTCGCAGAAATCTACATGCTGTGGACCCCCATCAATTCTCCAACCTACTTCACCACCTCCCTCATACCTCATCCTTCACCTGCCCTGATGCTGCCACTAATCACTACAACACTACTCTTATCTCTGCTCTAGACACTCTTGCTCCTCTTCGACTCTGTAAGGCCCCACGCCGCCAGCTTCAGCCCTGGCACACCCTCCAACACCTACCTGCAAAGATGCTCCCGCACTGCAGAGCGTGCCTGGAGAAAATCCCGCTCTGAAGCTGATTTTGTTCACTTCAAGTTTATTCTCCGGTCATACACCTCTGCCCTCCACTTTGCCAAACAATCCTTCTTCTCATCTCTTATATCTACGCTGTCCTCCAACCCTAAACGGCTCTGGTCCACCTTCAACACCCTCCTCTACCCACCTGCACCTCCCCCCACAGCTGCCTTCAGCGCTCAAGACCTGGCAGACTACTTCCTCAGTAAAACTCTAAATATCAGACGCAACATCCCAACACAAGATAGTTATCTGCCACCTCCACTCCCACAGGTCCCCTCTGCCACCCTCTGCCGCTTCCTCCCAGCCACTGAGGAGGAAGTCAATTCCTTATTGTCCTCCTCACATCTCACCACATGCCCGCTCTACCCCATTCCCTCACATCTAATTCCTCCCCTCTCCTCCTCCCTCACCCCTGCTCTCACACACATCTTCAACCTATCTCTCTCCACTGGCTCCTTTCCATCCGCCTTCAAACACGCGCTAGTTACCCCTTTACTAAAGAAACCATCCCTAGATCCCAACTCTCCATCCAACTACCGCCCTGTATCCCTGCTTCCCTTCACATCAAAGCTCTTAGAAAAACTAGTCTTCAACCGCCTCTCCCTCTTCCTGTCCTCCAATTCCCTACTTGACCCCCTGCAATCTGGCTTCCGTCCCCTACACTCAACTGAAACTGCCCTCACCAAAGTCACCAACGACCTCCTAACTGCTAAAAAACACGGCCACTATTCTATTCTCATCCTGCTTGACCTCTCGGCTGCTTTTGACACTGTTTGACCACCCCTCCTTCTACAGACCCTCAACTCTCTGGGTCTCGGTGACACTGCACTCGCTTGGGTCGAATCCTATTTATCCAACAGGTCCTTCTGTGTGTCCTTTGCTGGTAACTCCTCCTCCTCATTGCCTCTATCTGTTGGTGTACCTCAAGGCTCTGTCCTTGGTCCTCTGCTCTTTTCCATCTACACCTCCTCCCTGGGCAAAATCATCAACAGCTTTGGCTTCAATTACCACCTCTACGCTGATGACACTCAGATCTACCTCTCTACCCCTGATCTCTCTCCCCCTGTCCTTTCAAAAGTCAATGACTTTTTATCTGGCATCTCCTCCTGGATGGCCTCCCACCACCTAAAGATCAACATGTCGAAGACTGAACTCCTACTTATTCCTCCCTCCAATGCCTCCCCATCTCCTGACTTCTCTATCACGGTGGAGGGTATCACCATTTCCCCATCAAACCAAGTTCGCTGTCTTGGAGTTACACTTGACTCTGCTCTTTCCTTCATCCCCCACATCAAGTCTCTTTCCTCCTCCTGCCGATACCAACTGCGTAATATTTCCAGAATTCGGCCATTTCTTACCGCTGTCGCCACAAAACAACTCATACACGCCCTGGTAATCTCCCGACTCGACTATTGCAATAATCTCTTATCTGGCCTCCCTCTGTCCCACCTCTCCCCCTACAATCCATCCTGAACGCCTCCGCCAGACTAATTCACCTCACCCGCCGCTCTGTCTCTGCCGCTCCCCTCTGCGAGTCCCTTCACTGGCTCCCCATCCACTGCAGAATTAAGTTCAAAATCCTTATCCTTACCTACAAAACCTCACTAACTCAGCTCCCCACTACCTGTCCTCACTAATCACCAAATACACCCCAGCCCGCTCCCTAAGGTCAAACAGTGACCTGCGCCTAGCTTCTCACCGCATCACCTCTTCCATGATAGACTGCAGGATTTCTCACGCGCAGCCCCCACTCTCTGGAACGCTCTCCCTCATACTGTCAGACTTTCCCCTAACTTCTCTTCCTTCAAACGCTCCCTTAAAACATTCCTATTTAGGGAAGCCTACCACCCAACTCACTGACGCAATCATCATCACTCTAACCTTACAGTCCTCTCCTCCTGTTTCCAACCCCAACCCTCCCAGATTGTGAGTTCCTACGGGAATAGGGCCCTCATCTCCTCCTGTACTGTTTGTCAAATGTTGTTCAATGTATTGTAACCCTGTCTATACTGTGCTTATTGTACAGCGCTGCGGAATATGCTGGCGCTTTATAAATAAAGAATAATAATAATAATAATAATAGATGAGGAAAGGGGGATAGTGCTCCTGGATAATATAAAATGTATCAGACCTAAGCCCCTATTATGCAGAGCAGGAGGGGAGATAACACATGTTTTATAAAGTCCCTCTCTTCTCCCAGCGCTGCTTGTTATAAAGGGGTTTTTACTATTCAGCCCTCCTTTGTCATTAGCTTTCAGTGTGATTTATTTGAAGGTTTTCCTTCTCCAGCTGTTTTTATCATCTTGTCTGCCTCATAGACATGCAAGGGTTAAGTAAAGGTTTTCTCTCCTGTGTTGGCTGTCTGTGCTGTGAGTGAGTATTCTGGAGCTCTATCACTGTCAGATTTTCGAGTAGGGGTCAGGAAGAATTACGCATACAAACCTTTTCTGTAGCTTTGCGATGTTGCATTCTTCATTGCTGGTCTCCTTCACTCATCAATGTAATATCACAAAAAGGACTGAAACTAAAATGTAGTGTATTTTATTTTAGTTTCTTTCGTTTTTTATACTGAGCAGTTTCGTATCTCTTGAGTCATACGAAAACTAAATTATCCCAAAATTCGGACTAAATCGTTTTAGTACTAAAACGAATGCACATGTCTATCAATAACATCTCATTCTAGATGTCTTATTTAGCAGAGTTCAAGTTTATGCAGCAGGTCAAAGCTACTCCTGGACAGCACTGTTTAATATATTAATTAGGCAGATGCTTTTAGCAGCACTGCCCACTTATTTAAGGACATAAAAAGGTAGGGGGTATTGTGACCTGAGTGCCCGGTCTCCCTCCAGTTGATGGATATTGCTGTCCTGCACTGGAGTCTGTGCGCACTGGTCTTATTATCATTATCTTTTATTTATACAGCGCCACATATTCCGCAGCGCTTTACAAGATCAGTGTACAAGGGGTTGATACATTGTAATACCACACATGGATGATATGGCCTGATTCAGGGGGTCCCTGTTACCAAGGCAACGTACAATCTATGAGATGTAAAAGTATTTTGTGAGGTTGGCGCATTCATATCGCTAGGTGTTTTCCCAATGACACTCGCTGGTGGCATCTTCTGAGTGGGATCGAGTCGTCTTTACATGATTGTAGAGCAGTGACCTGGTGGTTCTGGTTGAACCCGCTTCTCGTAAAGTTGAGACTTGCTTCTCCAGTTGTATTGGAGGGATGTGCTGAACGGGATTTGACTTGCTTCTCCACGGTCGAAGGGCAGAGACGTTACCACTGGACTCCACAGCCGATATTGTGTGGTCGGCAAGTATGTACTGTTAGGTGTCTCGCCCATGGAAACTTACTGGAGAGGTGCCCTGGCTAGGATTCGAACCTCTGTCTCAACAGTTATAGAGCAGTGATGTTACGTCTACTCCATCCAGTCAGTCTTAGATTGTAAGCTCTTGAGCAGGATCCTCTCTCCTACTGTTCTGTGTGTCTAACTTGTATATTTGCTGTTCTGTCCGGCCCATTCTGCGGAACTTGTTTATAAACACTTGTAACTGTAACTGGCCTATTTATTAACTTTATTATTGTGTTGTGCACAAAGCCTTTTTTTTTTATTACCGTATTCTTTTTTTTATAAATTCTTTATTTAGGGCAACAGAACAATCTTGTCGGATGACCATATAGGTATCGTGTAGTCACATCACCAAACCTTATCATATTGTAGAAGCCCGATACATCTCGGCTAACGGGAAAAAAAAACATACACAAAAGGAAAACCAGTAAATCCAACAAAGCCTTTTTATATAAGGTGTGCTTTATGATACAGATTTTACTTTTAATATTGATGTTGTATTTAGATTCCTAATAAAATATATACATATACCCACAGATACATTTATGTTGAACACCCACACACGTTTACATTTCTAATAATAGCTCTCGCGGGCTTTTTGTTCACATAGGAAGATATGAGAAGAGGTTTACCAGTGCAGGAGTAAATTGTTTAGTTACACCCCACAGCCTGACATAAATAGCCATAAATAAAAAGGCTCTGGAGTCCTATTACAGAAGAAAAGAAGAGAGATAGTGGGGGGAAAGGTTAGTGTCGATACAATGCACGGAAATATCAATTGAATGGAGAATTGTTTAAATGCCCCAAGGGTTCTGCCAGTGCATTCAGGGAGGAAGGATGATGTGGATTATGAGACGCAGAAGGGAATTACCCCTGTGGCCTTAGAACCGTTACCGCATGCTACTGTACAAATGAATTTATTATACGTAATATCGAGGCTTAAAACGGAAAAAAAAAAAAAAGATCTTCTTAAAGTCCTAAACTGTTTCACAGAACACAATATGCTCTTTCATTCCCGATCGAGCCCCACGCATAGATAGTGACGTGCAAACATTTTACATAAATAAAAAGGAGGAGGGGGGCTTCAAAGATAAAATAAAATCGATTATTCGCTCTATTGCCTTTTTTCTTCCATCTTTCAGCAAGGAACGGTGAAAGCCTGCGCTGGAGACAGAGCTTGTAAATGGCCAGGTTGGGCTGAGGGACGAAAAGTGTTAAATCTGACTTTCAGGGTTTGCTGCTGCTATTTATATATTATTTGTGTGCACTTATTTCTTCTTTTGCAAAAGATATCCAACAGGGTTATTCAGACAGAGGTGAAAAGCAGGAGAATGACTGGAGAATGGAAAATTCTAGGTCAAAATAACTGATTTGGAAAGTGAGATGAAAGGGAGAATTTTTATGGTTTGGCTATTTTGACCTAGAATTTTCCATTCTCCAGTCATTCTCCTGCTTTTCACCGCTCTCTGAATAACCCTGTAAATTAACATCCTCAGCAGGGGGCACTAACCACCATCTCTGTAACAGCGTGCATTGTACCCCAGTGCTATAAATACCAGTTTTTCTCGTTCATTGGTTTGTTTATTAGTGTGCACTTGTGTATATACAGTATATACAGGGCTCAAAATTTCTACTCGCATTTGGCGAATGGAAATTAAGTGAGGGCGAGTGGAAATGCACACACAGGCAGCACAATAAATAATTTCGTCCTGCGTGTTCCGGCGGTGCCACCGTGCAGCCCCCCCCCTTTCCCGGGCTGCATGGTGGCAGGGATCAGCTGCCTTACCTGACCCAGCTCGTCTCTATCACTGGCAGGGGGTGGAGAGGAGCTTCCCAGCCTCCTCGCTCTGCTCACACTGCAGTCTGATGACTGGGTATACATGTATCTGGGGTCTGATGTCTTGGTATACATGTATCTGGGGTCTGATGTCTTGGTATACATGTATCTGAAGTCTGATGTCTTGGTATACATGTATCTGGGTTCTGATGTCTTGGTATACATGTATCTGGGGTCTGATGTCTGGGTATACATGTACCTGGGGTCTGATGTCTGGGTATTAATGTTATTTTTGTAACTTTATTCTAAACAAAAACTGTAACAGTTTAATTTCATAAGATAATTTAAGGGGGTGTGTTTAGGGGCAGAGTTAAGGGCTGGGTAGGGGTTAGGTGGAGCAACTGGTGACAAGTAACTCTTATGGCCTGACTAGTAGCCTGGGACTTGAAAATTGAAGCCCTGGTATTATATATATATATGTAAACAAACCAGGAGTAGAGCGCATCAATTGATACATTCAAAGGGCCCTATTACCTCCTCAACGGCAGCGCTAGCGCTCACATAAATGAGCTAGGTTAATTGAGGTGATAGCGTGCCTTAAAGAACCTCTCCCTATCATTAACGGGTTAAAAAAAACATTAGCGAATCGGTATTAGTGTTTTCAGCACGAGCTTCCTGTACGTTGCTCTTCCTATGCTTAACATGGGGAGCACAAAGAGTAAGCAGAGAGTAACTAGCGTTAGGATCACAAAGTCCTAACCTTATTTATGCCCCGCTGCCTCTAACTAAAAAGTTTGCTACAGCTTAGAGCTTCTGCGGTATCAGTTAGCAGCAGCTTGAACCCCCCTAAAAAAATCTGATACTCACCTTTCATCCCGTGATGAGAACGGCAGCCCGATCCGTCGCTTCGGGCCGTCGGGAGCAGAGTGAGCCTGGGGGAAAAAAAATCCCCAGTCTCCCTCTGCGATCACTTCGCCAACGAGCAGGATCTTGTGAGAGGCGAAATCCTGCCAGTCATGTGACTCAGCAGGAGAAGCCTCCATGGAGTCCTATGGACTCCAGGAGGTGATAACATCCTGGACCCTAGCGGCCGGTATGGGGCAGGCTGCTGGACTCAGTGCCTGTCCTGTAATCTAAAAGGTAAAAACGGGGTTGGTAAAGGGAGATTTGCAAGTGCAAATTTTTGCCCTTAACATCCATGTTTTCTCTCAGGACAGGGGATAGGGTCCATAGACTTTAACAGTTCCCCATTCATTTAAACAGTTACTTACTACTACTACTACTAACAGACTACTGTTAAAAGTCTTTTAATGTATAGGGGTTATTCACTAAGGCCAGTACTTGCCACCAAACTTGCCTCACCCAGAACCTTAGGTCAGGTTTCAGAGATTAGGGACCTTTGGGAACCAGCCTTATCCAATGGTATCAATTAGAGATGTGCATTTGTTTCGGAATTCGGAAAATCGGAAATTTGGAACGAAATTTGATAATTCATAGTTCGGAAGTACTTCAAAATAACGAATCGATGCAATACGAATTCGAAACGGTATATAACTAATTTATTTCATTTTACACTGTCATCATCATAAAATAAAAAATTGAATAACTAATATCGAATTTGAAATGAACTATCAAATACATATCAACTATCGAATTGATCTTAACTTAAAATACAAGTAATAGTCAGCAAAGGACTTTATGAAACAAATTAAATTTGTTTCACTGTTTAAATTGACTCAAATACTAAATCTGTGACACAGCTTAAAATTTAACCCTAGCTTTTCTTTTAACATCAAAATTTGATTAATTGGGGTTTTACTTAGTGATCCAAAATTCGAATTGATATCAACTATCGAATTGATATATGAAATTCGAATCGATTCGAAATTTCAAATTCGATTTGAAAATTTCAAATCGAAACGAAATACAAAACAAAATTAGTTACGAATTTCCAAAAACTAAATTATTTAGTTTTATTATTTTCAGCCATGCACATCCCTAGTATCAATACCTTCCTGTACTGAGAGTCACATGACTGGCTGGAGCGCACAGCCACCTGTGGTCACAAGACACGTTGAGCTGGAAGCACGACATATTCTGCAGGGATCAGAGTGAGAGCAGTGCTGGAGTCAGGGGAGCTTTAAAAGTGCAATAAGGGGATTAAAAAGGGAGGGTTTGCAGGGGGGTTAATATGTCACACCTCTGTTGCTGCCCTGCTTCCGTTTTAACTAGGGCTGGAACTAATGATTATTCTCATAATCGATTAGTTGGCCGATTATTATTTTGATTAATCGATTCATCGGTTAAAAAAAAATAGAATAAAATTTGTTTACATAGAAGGAATTTTATGTAAAAAAAATAAAATAACCACTACCCCTTTCTTCATAAGTAATTTGCGTAGTAATTTCATACGTACATACGCAAATTGTGTATCTTGCGTACTTTTCATACAAGGTATGCAAGTGAGAAAAGGGGGGGTGTTTGGTAGGGTCCTGAGAAGTGCAAGTACAAGTGCTTGGTCAGAGGGATGGGTTGATGCTGCATGCGCAGCTTAAGCCCATGTTTGCTTTCTCAAACGAACGCGGCTACAAGCACTTGGTCATAATAAGCTAAAGTGGTCAGGGGGCGTAGAGTGTCCCTTTTAAATAATTTTGTGAATAAACTGAGTGGGAGGAGGGACTGGAGGTGGAAGGGAGTGACTTTGCTCAAGTGACTTGACCTGAGTGTGAGAGGAAGTGGGTATGAACAAAAGACCGGACCTGAGTGTGAGAGGGAGTGGGTATGGACACTGGGTCTGAGTGTGGGAGTGAGTTTGGGGAAAGGGACCAGACCAAAGGAAGGTAATGGCAGTTCCCGACCAAAGAGGGTGTGGCAGGGAGGGTGGGGTGGTGGCACAGGACTCCAGCTTCAAGTAAGGATAAAACACAGACATACAGCTCCTTCACCCAGTGGCAGAATCCTATTGTTTGTGTTATAGTTCTGCTACTGTTGTAAACTGAATAAAAACAAACTGGTTGTTTCTGACATAACCCTAGAACTAAATCCTACCTAGTAAAGCAGCGGCGCGTCTTCTCCAAGCAGCTCCGAAGCTGAGATTATTTCCGTTTAACTCAGTCTGACTCTAAACCGTGTGTCCCGCACACAGGACAATTAATCGACACTGATTAATCCATAATGGAAATAGTTGACAACTATTTTAATCATCGATTAGTTGTCGATTAATCGATTAGCTGTTTCAGCCCTCGTTTTAACCCTATAAATTTCCCTTTAAAAGCATTTTATTTGCCCCAGATAAAATTTTCCAGGCTTGTATAGAGACTTTGTGGAAAACAACATAATAAAATATTCAGCAAACAATTTCTCAACTTCTGTCTGCATCCGTCTCCCGCACCGGGGACTTTGCATAGCAGCTGTTTATATTACCAATAAACCTTCTGCATCCAAAGACATTATCGTGACTCAGAGGTTGGCACTGCAGCAGATTGTTGGCACCGCGCCCCAGACACTGGCACACTTTTATTTTTAAATATGTTTTATTCAATTGTTTTATTAAATCTTCCTTGGCCGCATAGGCAGTTGGTTCACCACCTGTATGGGCTGAAGTGCTGCAACTCCAGATTAAATTTCAGGATTATCCCAGAATTAGTGCGTAATCTTACATGTCACTGTCCTTTCCACAATGGTGAATTAAATGTGGCTCATGGAGAAATAAAGCATTTGATTGGACAGTGATTCTCATTCAGCAACAGGAAAAAGACAGGATGGTTGGGAGAGAGGGTAGGACAGGGAAAGGGGCAGGATGGATGGGAGAGGGGGTAGGACAGGGAAAGGGGCAGCATGGATGGGAGAGGGGGTAGGACAGGGAAAGGGGCAGGATGGATGGGAGAGGGGTAGGACAGGGAGAGGGACAGGATGGATGGGAGAGGGGGTAGGACAGGGAAAGGGGCAGCATGGATGGGAGAGGGGGTAGGACAGGGACAGGATGGATGGGAGAGAGGGTAGGACAGGGAAAGGGGCAGGATGGATGGGAGAGGGGTAGGACAGGGAGAGGGACAGGATGGATGGGAGAGGGGGTAGGACAGGGAAAGGGGCAGGATGGATGGGAGAGGGGGTAGGACAGGGAGAGGGAAAAGGACAGGATGGTGGGAAAGGGAGTATGACACGGAGAGGGAAAAGGACAGGATGGGTGGGAAAGGGGGTAGGACAGGGAGAGGGAAAGAGGGTAAGACAGAGAGGGAAAGGGACAGGTTGGATGGAAAAGGGGGAGCGCAGGGAAAGGGACAGGATGGGTGGGAAAGGGGGTAGGACTGGGAGAGGGAAAGGGACAGGTAGGACGGGAGAGGGAAAGGGACAGGTAGGACGGGAGAGGGAAAGGGACAGGTAGGACGGGAGAGGGAAAGGGACAGGTAGGATGGGAGAGGGGGTAGGACAAGGAGAGGGAAAGGGACAGGATGAATGAGAAAGGGATGGGACAGGAAGAGGGAAAGAGGGTAAGACAGAGAGGGGGAAGGGGACAGGTTGATTGGAAAGGGGGAGGGCAGGGAAAGGGACAGGATGGGTGGGAAAGGGGGTAGGGCAGGGGAACGGGAAAGGGAGGGAGGTCGGAAGGAAGGAAGGAAAAAAATCTAAGAATTTAACTTTTTTTATTATTTCAAGCAGGACTTCATATCTAAAGCAAGACATTACTTTAATAAATGTAACATAGATGTAATAATTATTCCGCTATAGCCATTCTTTTCAAACATTATCCAAAAAAATAAAAATAATTTTAAAAAGTACATATTTACATGTTTAAAAAATTGTAGAGCCTGATATGTTTTTAGCATGCTGGTAAACAACCCAAAACAAATACGGCAATGCCAAGTGCCAACACATAGAGAAGGACTGTCACACTCCATTTCCCCCCCCAGAGGTCTATGACCTGAGGCTTGTAGGCCTCAGTATCCGAGGGGGGGGGGGGCAGAGCTTGTCATCCCTGACATAGAGCCTTACTACCTTCCCTCGTCTATGGAAAGAATAAGAGCTGCGATTAATCGATTGATATTCTGAAAAAACGCTATTATCATTCGCTTATGGATACATACATAGTAATAAACAGTCACAGGGGCTTTTTATTCAAGATTCACGACAAAGGACTCAGAATTTCAACTGTGCATCACTTCATCTGCATCGATGGTTTGGATTGACCAGCGAGGCCACCAGGGTAATTTACAAGCAGCTACAAGATAAAATGCAGCCTTTCAGATTTGTTTCCCCCCCCCCTTGAGGATGAGCAGTGTTGATAACCTCAGCTCGTCACAGAATAAGCTGCAGGTGCTGCCTGATGTTCTAGCTGTCTGATTTCACCTTCGCGGCTCCCATCAAAGTCCTCGGAAAGGAGACAGCGTGCGCAGCTGGTGCTGTGTTCTACTAGACTTCTCCCATCTTTCCTGTATCACATAGAACGGCTCATCCTAAAGCAAGATTAATAAATCGCCGGCAGCCCCCAATCTTATACCGGGAGGGAAAAAACCCGGCCTCTGACTATAGTCCATTAAATTAATGCTTATTACACCATCTGCAGAGGGATAAACATTTCCAAGCTTCAAACACTAATAGACAGTGTCACATGCATTGATCATTTCTGAATCTTAATTAACGAAAGGGTAACCTGTGTAATATCTGCCACTGGTGCTTTGCAAGATGACAATTGCCAATGGGCTAGAAGGCAAGTAGAGTGGAATCTGCAGTCTTTTCCATAATACTCCATTTAGGCTGGGGTCAGACGAACGCAGTTTTAACGTGCGTTTAGCCGCACGAAATCACGGCCGTGCTAGCAGCAAATGACGTCCAATGCCGGGGAACATATGACGAACGGCCGCACAAACGTTCGTCCGCGCAACGCAAGTGGCCAACGAACGCATTTTTTCGAGAACGTCAAACCGCTACTACTGACGTACAGAGTGCGCTGCGGCCGCATAGCAGCGTGTGTGTGTGATTAGGAGACGTCAGACACTGCACACGTCCGGCCAACATAACGTCCAGACGCAAAAAAGGGTTTTATTGATGATCCGTACAAAATCACGGACGAAAATGCGCATCGTATGACCGCTATCGCGTATTCCGTGAAAAAATACGTCCATTCGTTCGAACGCACTTTTTCACGGACAACGTGAAAAATGCGTTCGTCTGACCCCAGCCTTATAGTCACTGGTAAACCTGAAGCTTCCGAAAAAGTTCCTTATGCCCTTCCAACTGTTAACGAGTGGGCAAAATCCGTTAACTGTAAAATAATTAACATATTCAGAATTCCTCTCCAGTCCCTCTTTTTTGTTTTGAGAAAGTATTTTACCAGGAAGGATACATTGAGATTTCTCTCGTTTTCAAGTCTGTCCTGGGTGGTGAGTATGTACCGTTAGGTGTCTTGCCCAAGGACACTTACTGGAGAGGTGCTCTTGCTGGGATTCAAACCTGTGTCTCCACAGTCTCCACGGTTATAGAGCAGTGATGTTACCTCAACTCCACCCAGCCATACCTTAGTCTACCTCCAGAATCCGAAGGACACAGAAAACATACTTCTCCATTGTCCTTCAACCATAACAGAAATAATGCATATGCATCATAAAACACATGCTGCTGCTTTTTATTTAACTTCAAAGTAATTGCATGTAAAAAGGGAACATAAAGGTAGTTTTGTATCTTCTGTTTCCATTTTGTACATTGTTCCTATGATGCAACATTTATCAAAATCTGTGATTTTTTTAACTTAAATACTGTAAAAGCTAAACTACAGCAGTAAACCGTTAATGAAGTCGAGGAGGGAATGTATAGATAAGGCAGCAGGGGGTCAATTGTGTTGCCGAATTAAGAGCTGCCAGCTGAATGAGATAAAACAGGGAGCTTAAAATCCTTCTAATCTACCCCTGGTGATGCCCTGTGAGTACATCCCACACAATACAATGATGTGAGTCAGTGACTGACCCATTCACTCCTTTATATTGCCAAAACCACACAGTGAGGAGCAGGTGATGGAAAGATACTGGGAGGGGGGACAGTTTACAACACAAAATATCACACAATGGATGCACCCAGTGACACATATAAAGGAAAATATCACACAATGGATGCACCCAGTGACACATATAGAGGAAAATACCACACAATGGATGCACCCAGTGACACATATAGAGGAAAATATCACACAATGGATGCACCCAGTGACACATATAGAGGAAAATATCACACAATGGATGCACCCAGTGACACATATAGAGGAAAATATCACACAATGGATGCACCCAGTGACACATATAGAGGAAAATATTTTCTTAACTAAACATACAAGAGAAAAACAAAGCACATGTAAGATATCGGCAACATCAAATAAACACAAAAGGACAATACTTGTTTTGGTGGTAGCGGACGTTTAATAGGTCTCAAATCTAGAGATACCCAATTGAGTTATAAATATTAGAGGTGTGCACGGCTGGAAAATTAATCTTGTTTTTGTTTTTAACTAATTTAGTTTTGTTTCGTTTGATATCGAGTTGAGATCGATTCGATAGTTGATATCAATTAAAATTTTGTTTCATAAAGTCGTTCGCTGTAGTACTTGTATGTATTGTAGGTTAAGATCAATTCGATAGTTAATATCGATTTGAATTTGGATCACTAAATAAAACCCAAATTGATCAAATTTTACTGTTAAATGGCAAGCTAGGGTTAACTGTTGAGCTGTCCATTTCCCTCTGGTGCTGACAACAGATTCAACACCAGATGCCAATGGACAGGTACAGGGGTGCTTTGTGTAACTGTGAAACAAATCTGATTCGTTTCATAAAGTCATTTGCTTTAGTACTTGTATGTATTGTAAGAGAAATTTGATAGTTGATATATCACTATCGATCAAAATTAAATTTGTTATGTACCGTTTCATTTAGTTATGTCAGACGTACCTCCGAAATATGAAATAACGAAATAAGTTACAGATTTCAATTAGTTACGAAACAAATGCACACCTCTAATAAACATTGCTTCTGTGAATAGTAACCACGCAGAGTAACAAAGTACAAGAATGCACCAAACCTGTAACCCTGTCCAGCTCTTGTTTGTTTGTTTGAATGTCCATCCTTTAATAAGTATTTATATACTAGTTTTCTTATATATTGGCATTAGATTGGCCTTCTTGACCTCTTACATGTTTTGTTATTTCCATCTGTTGTTTTATTGATTAAATGTGAGCACCTATGCCTTAAATATAAACCTATGATCACAGGTATCCAGTAGATCTAGTTCAGAGATCAGGTACTGAAAGATGAAAGTTTTATTTTTGTCCTACTCTTCAGTAAAAATCATTGCTTTCCACTAGAATGTCCGAGAAGACAAACTTGAACACATACACAATCATTCTAGAATTTGATTCATGTCACAGCATGGAAATGTAGGCAGTGACATGGCGCTTCCAAGAAAATGAATTGCTAGGTTCTTTGATTACCCAAGAGTGACTTCAAGTGTCCTTGGCTGGATGATTAACGGAACAGGATTGTGTTTATCAGATTGTGGTTTCTCTTCTTCAGGCTAAGCCTCTGATCAGGCAAAACCATCAGAATGCAAAAAAGTCTAAAAAATATATATATATATTATCATTACAGTATGCTTGGATAACAATCCCTATCTTACACCCTTTGCATTTTTAACTCTGGAATTATGTAGATGCTCTTTTTCTCTAAAAACGATGTTGCACTTGCTCCAACAAATGGAGAAAATAGCAAAAAGTAAAATTTCACAGTTTTTTTCATTTTGTGAAACACTACGGACCATATTTTTTTTTTTTTTTTGGAGAAAGGATTTTACCAGGAAGGATACATTGAGATTTCTCTCGTTTTCAAGTATGTCCTAGGTGGTGAGTATGTACTGTTGGGTGTCTTGCCCAAGGACACATACTGGAGAGGTGCTCTTGCTGGAATTGAACTCATGTCTCCACAGGCTCTCTCCACGCAGACTTATTGCGCTAAGTGATGTTACCTCTACTCCACCCAGCTGGTCTCTCCTTAGTGTCCCTGTTTTAGCGTGATATTATGGGGCAGGCGCTAATTCAGCAGCCTGCACTGTAACCCCACGCTAAGCCTCGAGATGCTCGCAGCGGTGCTAAGAGCCTGCTCGAGCATCCCCTCCACAGAGTCTATAGGACTCCATTGAGGCTAATGGTGTCGTTCACATGACTTGCAGGATCTCACCTTGCAAGATCCGGCAGGTCGGCGTAGTCATCTACAGATGGAGACTGGGGGACTTTTTCCCCCGTCTCTCTCTGCTGCCAGCAGCAAGAAGGAGTGGTTGGAGCCGCTGTTCTCCCTGCGGGATGGGAGGTGAGTTTTCTGATTTTTGGGGGATTTTCTGCTGGTGCTGATGGGTTCCACAGAAGCGGAATCCGTTAGCACCACGTCCTAGCTGTGAGTAACTTTAGTGTTAGGACTTTGTAATCCTAACGCTAATCAACACTTTGTGCTCCCTATGTTAAGCATAGGGAGCGCAATGTACAGTAAACTCGCGCTGAAAAGTGCAAGATCCAAATGGCTAATGGGTTTTTAACCCAGTAAATTCCTGGTTATTATATGATGATACAATAAGTCCAACTAGCTAGAATTGAATTCTTTCATAAGGTTCAATGGCAGTTTCTTTTGAGTACCACACCACATAGACTAGCATTCTTCTTTAGACGTACGAGCACTCAATTTTATATCAAGGCAGGAGGCTTCATATTTTGCATTCTCTTTTCTTTACTAAATCAACAGCAGCAAGGAAAGTTACATAGCAACAGCAGTAACCAATCAACAACAAGAGTGTAGTAAGTCCTTAGCCACGCCCTCTTTTCTTGCTGCTGGCCTCCAGGTGAGTCGTTTTCAAAACAGCTCCTGGACGCCAGGATATATTTTCTATATTTATTGCTAAGGTTTTTATTTAGAGATATTTAGGTTTACACCGTTTGTGTTTTACAAATTTTTCTGTATTTACAGTTTTTTCCTTAGATTCTGCCTGCTGTGTGGGCACTTTCCCGCCTGCAGGCTTGCGCTGGCTTCTCCATCTCCTGGCCGGCAAAGGGGAATCTCCCTGGGGCCGGGCGCTAGCGATACCGCTGCATCGTTATTATTATTATTATTTTATTCTTATTTTATTTTATGTTATATTGCCGTCTGCGCGCGCGCAGCCCCGCGTGAGGTACTCGCCTCAGAGTGCGCGTTTTATCTGCGCATGCGTTGGCGGCCATCTTTCTCCGTCGCCTCTGCCGCCATTCCGCTCGTGCCGGATTCTAGGTTGGCAGGTGCGGTATTGCTCATACTGACACTGCCTGCTGTACGGACCCTCTCCTACTTACAACGGGTGAGCCCCGTCAAACAAACACTAACGAGTAACTCCGCTCCGACGGACACTCGAAAAGCCCGCGAAAATCGCGTGACAGCCCGCTGAGCGGAGCATAGATCCGCACAATACGGATCAAATTCATTGATATATAAATATATTATTTCCCTACGGGTGAGCCCCGTTTGTTTCATTGGCCTCCATAGTTATGGATCCCCCACAACTTCCCTCAAACCAGGAGGAGCTGAAAGCATGGCTACTGACAGCCATTTCTGAAACCCTCCCCATAGCGCTTGCAAGCCTCCCTCCAGCCCCCCCACCGGAACCCCCGTTCTTTCAAGGGCCCATTCACCAGCCCACTCCGACGGTTCACACTCGGACCAATCCGAGTCTGCTGAACCTTCACGTAAAAGACCCTGGAAAGGCCAGTCGGAATCCGCTGGCAAGGGTAAAGGGCCAATTAAAAAATCCAGATGTGTTTCAGAACCCAAGGGTGTTGACACTTACGAACTGGATGACTATCAGGCTAATTATCCTGAAGAGGAGGATGGAGACTCCACCGGTAACCCACCGGCCACTCCTATTTCAACGGGTGAGCCCCGTTCCGATGCTATGGCAATCATACCCATTACTACCATGTCCGCGCCGCCACGCTCCCTTGCGTCCGCAGACACCTTTTTACCGATCCTCGATTCCCGAGGTTTGCCCTTCTTTGACCCGCGCACCCAACCACCCTAGGTCCTCCGCTTGGTTACCACCGGACCATATAGCGGAATTTTTGCGCTTCTGGTTGCGCTGCCCCTTGGACAAGGCGGATAGGGCGCGCTTGCGGGCCGAATGCCCTCGCCCGACTCTGCAGATAAGTGTCCCTTACCCCTGAATTTGACGAGGACTTCGTCACCTTCATGGGTAAGGCTGGCAGGGACCCAAGAAAGGGTTTGGAACAGGGTCTCCGTGTCGCCCAGGACAAGCTTCTGGACGTCTCCGGTCCCCTTCACTCATCTTCGTAATGGCAGACGAAGCACTAGCCACCAACAACCCGCTTGATCCTGCTCTAGTCCGCGAATGGGCACAGCGTGCCCTCTGCTTGTTGGGTAATGCCAACGTCGGCATTTCGTCCGGACGCCGTAAGGCGGCGCTGTTTCGGCTGGATGCAAAGCTAATTAGCATGGCTACAAAGGAATTGGGTCCGGCAGCAAAAGGCTTACTGTTTGGAGATCTGTTCATGAGAGACCTTAACCGCAAGGTAAACGTTTATACGAACCTTCAAAAGGTTCAGGCAAATATGAAAAGGGTTTTCCACCCCCAGCAACGTTTTTCCTCCAGGGCTGGCGCACCAAGAGGTCGGGTCGCCAGCCGTTACAACGCTACCTATAGACCTCGCTTCACGCCAAGCCAGGAGGTGCAGTACAGACCCAGTCCGATCCTGGCGCGCGGAGTCCCTGTTGGTCGCGGCTTCAACAGACCCAGACGCCGCTATTCCACTGGTAAGTGCCCCAGCACTCCCACTTCCACACATTCCGGTCGCGGGTCGCTACGCTATTTCCTTCCCAAATGGCGCACACTCACATCAGATTCGTGGGTTTTGCAAACGGTAGCGGGTTATTTAATCGACTTCTCCCAGGTTCCCGTCCAAGCTGCTACCCCGTCCCCGGCCCGTTATTCCTCAGAGGAAGCGACATTGATAGACCGAGAACTTCGCTCCTTGCAGTTAAAAGGTGCCATCACCCCCGCCAGGGCCTCCCCGTGCTTCGTCAGCACTATATTCCTGGTCCACAAAAAATCAGGGGACCTTCGACCGGTTATAAATCTAAAGACTCTCAACACCTTCGTGGCCTACCGCCACTTCAAGATGGAGGGTATACACCTCCTCAGAGATCTCCTCCGAGACGGCGATTGGTTCACGAGGCTGGACCTCACAGACGCCTACCTCACGGTCCCGGTCCATCCCACTCACCACCCGTACCTGCAGTTCCTCTGGCATCGCGACCTCTGGCAGTTCACTTGCCTGCCGTTCGGCCTCAGCTCCGCGCCATGGTGCTTTACGAAGCTGCTCAGACCGGTAATGGCCTTCATACGATCCCAAGGTCGTCAGGACGATTATATATCTAGACGACATCCTTCTATTGGCGCAGGACCCCGCGCAATCCGCTCACCATACAACCCTGGTGGTCACGCTCCTCCAAGACCTGGGCTTCATTATCAACAGGGACAAATCGGCGCTGCGTCCCGCCCAAACCGTCACCTTCCTCGGATTCGATATAGACTCAACATCTTGCCAACTGCGGCTTCCCCGCCAAAGCTTCGGGCCATCAAGAAATCCCTACGCGGAGTCCTCAGCATGGACACCATCTGTCTCCGAGATTTGGCGAGAGTCGTGGGTCTCCTCTCTTCCTCCATTCAGGCCATCTTCCCTGGCCCACTACACTATCGGGCGATGCAACGTCTGAAGGCACAACACCTCCGACTCAACCCCTCCTACGACCAGCTGGTCTCCATTACCCGGAGGTTCGTGTGGAGCTCCTATGGTGGTTACGCCATATGGAGGCCTGGAACGGCCGAGCCATCTTCGGCTCTCTACCAGATTTCGTTCTGGAATCCGATGCCAGCCAGTCGGGCTGGGGAGCAACTTGTGGCACTATATCCACGGGAGGAGCATGGGCTCCGGAGGAACGGCAACTTCACATCAATTGCCTGGAGCTCATCGCCGGCTCGTTCGCAGTTTTACCCAGGACCTCAGGGACTGCACCCTTCTTCTCCGGATGGACAACATCTCCGCGGTCCAGTACGTGAATCGCCTAGGAGGCTCCCGCTCCAAGCTCCTGTCGGACCTCACGCTTTCCCTCTTCAATTATTGTTTGGAACGAACATCTCTCTCAGGGCGGAATACCTTCCCGGTTCCTCCAATCTTGTGGCAGATTGGTTTTCGAGATATTGGAGGGACTCCAGCGATTGGAAACTAGATGTGTCTACGTTCAACCGCCTGTCGGAACTGAGGGGCCCGTTCCACCTCGATCTGTTCGCTTCTCGCTTGAATCGTCAAACAGGGCCTACTTCAGCTGGCTTCCGGACCCACAGGCAACTGCGGTGGACGCTTTTCCACAACCATGGCCACCGTCCGGGGCCTACGCTTTTCCGCCGTTCCCGATGATCACGCGAACGATCCAAGAAGTCCGCCGACAGGGGATCCGGATGCTTCTTCTCACACCCTTGTGGCATGCTCAACCCTGGTTCCCACTGACGCTGGAACTATCCTGCCTCCATCCACTCCTGCTCCCGTCCTTCCGATCCATTCTGTTGGATCCCCAGGGCAGACCACATCCGATGATTTTGGAGAACAATCTTCCTCTAGTGGCGTGGACGATTTCCGGGGACCCTGCATGTTGCCGGGACTATCAGATGCAGCTCGCTCCTTATTGTGGGAATCCTGGGCTCCCGGCACGAGAAAGTGTTATCGTTACGCCTGGAGAACTTGGGGTAGCTGGTGTTTGCAACAACAGGCTGATCCCGCTACTGCCCCTCTACAGTTGATCCTCAATTTTTTGGCGCATCTTTCCACGTTGGGGAAGTCCTATCGTACTATTAACCTGTTCCGCTCGGCTATCTCGGCGGCTCACGTTCCCCTGGGCGGCGTTCCTGTGGGTAGGGACCCTTCCGTCTGTCGTCTCCTCGTGGCATTAGACTCGCTCGCCCGCCGGCTCCGAGATATGTGGTATTCTGGGATGTAGCGCTGATGCTTGACTTCCTGCGTAACTGGCCGGATAATGACTCACTAACCCTCCGTCAGCTCTCGGCTAAATTAACAGTTCTGTTATGTGTTTGTTTCCTTTCGACGTGTCTCTGATGTTAGGGCCTTCGATGCGCACGCCGTGGCTTTCTCCCCTGAGGGTGTTGTCTTCTCGCTTACTAGGCGTACAAAAACTCTATCCCGTGAGGTTTTCTACCCTTATTTTCCCACTGATCCTCTACTGTGTGTGGCTCGTTGTGTTACTACTTACCTCTCTCGTTTGCGTCCTTTGCGCTCCTCTCCGACTGGCCAACTCTTGGTCTCTTATGTCTCTCCTTACAGACCTGTTTCCTCTCCTACCCTCTCGAGATGGGTGCGCTGGCTCCTCTCCCTGGCGGGCGTTGCTCCCCATTTCGGCGCTCACTCCGTGCGGGGCGCGGCGGCTTCCTCGTCGCAGACGCTGGGGGTTCTCTGGCCGATATTCTACAGGCGGCTGATTGGTCTAGGGCGGTCACATTTCGTACCTTCTATTTCCGTCCTCGTTCTCATGCTTCTGGGGCTTTAGTGCAGCTTTAAAACTGCAAAATATGAAGCCTCCTGCCTTGATATAAAATTGTGGATTATTCCAGCCTTGGTGTCAGAATAATCTTAATTTTAATAAAGACAGGAGGCGAATATTTTTCGCCCGCCCCGGCCCAGGTTGGCTTACATTGTTCTGTGTGTTCTTCTGCTACATGTAAAAATAAATTAAATAAAATTGATTACAAAAAAAAAAAAAAATTCTCACATGAAAGAATTGTTAAGTGTACATTTGTTTAACCTGTTTTTATCCCCTAGTAGGGTTTGCTTGTATTGTTCGCCTCACTTCGAACTATTGTCTCGACTTTGGTTACCATTTGATTGTTTTCATTTTAAATGATTCGTTAGTTGGCTGTTGATTGACAGACCTCCTGTGCATGGTGCTTTCACGTATCCTCTGCTTCCTCCTCAGTTTGACTTGCTCCTGTGGTCTCTCATCGTCTCGGATGGCCGTTGGCTTCCAGTTTTGTACCTTCAAGTCTCCTGGACTTCTGCCTAGTTGGATCTTCTCCGCTTCATTTTCCATTTCTCTTCCATCTTCCTGGATTTCTGGTTTTCTCCGTCACGTCTCTCCTGCTCGTCCAGCTTACAAGAAAAGAGGGCGTGGCTAAGGACTTACTACACTCTTGTTGTTGATTGGTTACTGCTGTTGCTATGTAACTTTCCTTGCTGCTGTTGATTTAGTAAAGAAAAGAGAATGCAAAATATTCGCCTCCTGTCTTTATTAAAATTAAGATTATTCTGACACCAAGGCTGGAATAATCCACAATTTTACAGTACAAATGTCCACTGACTGTGGGCTAAATTACAATCTTTGCGCAAACGTTTGCGCCGGCGCAAAAACATTAACGTGAGGGGTAAAACCCTTTGTGCCGAATGGCGAAAGTCAGCGCAACAACCGCACGCAATCGTCTACCGTGGGTGAACCTGCGCGAACCATGCGTGAGCGTACTGTACTGCGCTTGTCCTAAAACTTAACATTGTGAGCTCAAATGCGAATGTGCGCTACGAGGATGGTATTACAATCTATTTTGCGGTAATTACCGCATAGCCTTTGCGCACATAATTTAGCAACTCCTAAAAGCTGGTGGTATCGGCAAATCTGAGCGACCTGGCCGAACCCAAATACACCAGCCCAAAAAAAAATGCAACAAAGTATAGTTACACATTCTACTCATATCAAACCAATAAAATGGAGAAGTTGTGTGTGCATTTATTATTGCTGCAGCATATATGCTCAGATTGACTTTGGCAGGCGCAATTTCTTAACGTGAGATAATTGTGGTTCTTAATTCTGATTGGCTGAATCGCGAGAAAAAAACAGTGCGCACATTGTGTCGGGCTATTTCCTGATAACTGCTAATCTCCATATTCTGTATCAACTATCAACTTAATTTGCTACCACCTGCTGGTGTGAGCATGCTACTGATCTCACAGTGACCCCACCGTAAAGAGCCAATAGCATCTAGAGGGGGCATGAGGAACAACTCCAACTTTGGGCAGTTAATCAAGTTCTTTTATTTGATAGCTTCAGTTGGTATAAACATTTGGTGATACAGCGTTGAACACTATTGAAGTACATCCTTAACGATTGGAAAAGGTTCATTAGCCTGCAATACTTTCTTGCAGCTCCGACCTCAAGCCCGTTGGTGTTTGGGTCTAGCTTCCGTGTTGTTTTTAACTAGTTGAGCTCCAATGCTGCACATCCGCACTGTCTGTGACTCTCTGTTACACTGTGAGGGTTATTTCTTCATTTATGGTCACAATGAGGTTCCCCTCCTCTGATTGGCTGATTTCCACACCTCTGCGCTGTTTTTGACCCCTTTCGATGTTTATTTTGGCTCCTCTCAAATTTATAAAATAAATTTTAATTTTTCAAACACATTAAAATTTTCATTTCCACTACACTCAAATGTTTGCCAAACTCTTTAGTTTGACAGCACAGATTGTGACTGTCTAAAATCAACTACAATTTCCCACTAGAATAAGGGCCTAGGACATTTTTATTTTGCAGATCCCTCATTGTCTTTCTCTGCCTATGCATCTTACAGGGTTATCCAAAGAGATCCGAATTGCTTGAGAAAGGTAACCGAACGCTGAAAATCAGTGTTCGGTTACCTTTCCTGACCATTCGGCTATCCAGAGAGCAGGCAATTCGCAAAATCCTGACGAATTGCCTGAACATACGGTGCCTGTTCGGTGCCTGTTCGAGGGCAGTGAAATCCCCATGAAAAAGCACTGCTTCGGCTATTCAGAGAACACAAACCAGCAGTGAAAGGTTCCCCTAATGCCCTGCCATTCGGTGGTTTAATTCGGCAAGTTTATTCAGGCGAATCCCATAGGCTTCAGTGTTAAAAATATTCCCGTTTTAATTCAATATCTAATAAACCGTTCATTATAAAATTCTGCAGCAAAAAGTGTCTATTTATAGATTTTTTAGGATACTTTAAGCATTTTTCAGATTTTTTTTAACCACTTGAATGCTAAGGACGCGCTCAGCGCGTCCTCAGCATTCCCGCTGGTGTGCTGAGGACGCGCTGAGCGCGTCCTCACATTGGGGTCAGCGTTCGGCCGGGTTCCGGCCGATCGCTGGCCCCTCCGGTGCGGGCTGACATCCTGGATGTCAGCCCGGCATCCGGACCAGCAGCCGCCATTATTAGGTGTCATCGCGGGGGCGCGATGACACCTAATTCAGGCGCCCCCCCGCATGTGCGGAGGAGGCGCCTGAAAGGGAGGGGGGGGAGGTCCTTCGGACCTCTCTCCCTCCCGATCGGTGGCGCACAGGGGCTTAACCCAGGCATCATTTGGAAGGGCACAGCCTGCCCTTCCAAATGATGCCTGGCATTAACCCCTGGGGAGCTGGATCGCGAATCGGCGCTGAAAAGCGCCGGTTCGCGATCCTTTCCCGGAGCTGGCCGACATCTTGGATGTCGGCCAAGCTTCCGGGAACTCCCCCAGAGGACTGGCGTCATCGTGCGTAGCACGATGACGCCAGTCCTACAGTTAACCCCTAACTGCCACCAAGTGTGGAGATAGGGAGTTCCAATGAACTCCCTATCTCCCGATCCGTGGCAGTTAGGGGTTAAATTTTGATATGGTTGGATCGGCAGAGCATGGCCGTTCCAACGATACCAAACATGAAAGTTAAAAATTTTGTAAAAAAAAAAAAAAAAGAAAAATAAAAATAAAAATTAAAAAAAAAAATTAAAAAAAAAAAAAAAAAAAACACTTTTTTTAAATTTTTTTTTGGTTTGTTAGTGTAGCAATATTGTTCCCATTTCAATTATAATGTGAGCAATGATGCTGCACTAACGATTTTTGTATGCGGTGCGTTTGTTAAAAATAGTGTAATTTTCCCCAAAAAAAAATGTAACGAGACCCCATCTCTAATTTTTTTAACAAGCGCACCCCATACAAAATATAACCGCAATTGCTCGCATGTTAAAATGTGGAAAAAAACACTTTACACATTGTAAATTATTGAAAATACATATTTTATTGCATTTTTTGTTATAATATACAGACATGACATAACGTATACATATAATAATGACATATTATGAATCTACCGAGTCTGACGGAAAGAACGATATATAATATGTCGGTGTCATATACTAAAATAAGCCTTAAAAACACGTTTAAACATGATGCGCAAAACAGGTAAAAAATGACCTCAGCACAGGGGCGGGAAAAGCCTCAGCAGCGAAAGGGTTAAAAGTCCGATTTTTTTTTTTTTTTTTTTCAGTTTACTTATTTTTTCTGTAATAGCCCTCTTTATTATCATTCCCTGGACCTCCTGTGAAAATTTCAGACATTTTCGCTCAGTAGTTTCTTTGCAAACAGCGTTTCTTTTTCACAGATTCATACAAATGGTTTTGCTAATTTATTCACTGCCTCCTCTACGTCACAGCTGCTTCGGCTCTGTGTGATTCGGCTCTTGTTCAGCTCCTGTTCGGCTCCTGTTCGGCTTCTTCGAAGGTTAATCCAGATGTTTTTGCTTGTTTTCAGCGTGCATTCGGTTAGTTTTCGTCAGGTTTTCGGCAGCTTTTCCCTGCAATTCGGGGACCCTGTGCTGTTTGCTGAATACACCGCAGGGTCACCGAAATGGGATCGGCAAAAGGAACCGAATTGAAGAGAACGAAAAGTCACCGAACGTGCGGTGACTTTTCGAATCTCTTTGGATAACCCTGTTAGTCTTCTGGTCAACAAGGTCATACATTTCAGGATTTTTCAGAAGGTTAAGGTAAAACTTTCAGTCTGTTTTAGCTCCCTTGCTATTTAATTCCATGACATTTCCTAAATAGGGACGGAAAGGCTGTCAAAGCATAGAGGTGTGCCAAGGTAGCAATGGTAATCAGAAAAGGAAAATGTGTTTCCATAGGGAAAGGTAAGATCCTAAGAAGGAAAAACACAATTTCACTGACCTATTATTCAACCCCCACCAATCAACAACAGGTATTTATTTAAGGTTAAAAGACTTTCAGGGTTATTCAAAGAGAATCGAAAAGTCACCGCACGTTCGGTGACTTTTCATTCTCTTCGCTTCGATGAGATTTGGCAATCTCATTTCGGCGACCATGTGGTGTATTCAGCAAACACCACAGGGCAGTTGAAGTGCAGGGAAAAGCTGCCGCAACCCTGCCGAACACTTACCGCAAAACCCAGATGAATGCATGCCGAAACCGGCAAATACATCTAGATTAACCCCGCCGCACATGCTGGAGACACCCGAACAGGAACCGATCACAGAGCAGAGCAGCCGCCGGAAAAATCCGACACCGCAGACGAATGGAGTGAAAAAAAATAAAAAACAGTACGCTTGAATGTTTGAAAAGTGAAACGCTGTTTGCAAAGAAACTACTGAACGAAAATATCTGGAATTTACATATAAGATCCGAAGAATGAAAATAAAAAAGGGCTGTTACAGAAAAGAAAAAACGTTTACAAAAAAAAAAGAAAAACAAATTTTGCAAAAAAATACCAAAAAATGCCTAAAAGATCCTAAAATATTTAAAAATAAAGACACTTTTTACTGCAGAATATTATAATGAACGGTTTATTAGATATTGTATTAAAATGGGAATATTTTTAACATTGAAGCCTATGGGATTCGCCTGATTAAACCTGCTGAATTAAACCACTGAATGGCAGGGCATTTTGGCAACTTTTCACTGCTGGTTTGTGTTCTCTGAATAGACGAAGCATTGCTTCTCTATGGGGATTTCACTGCCCTCGAACAGGCACCGTATGTGCAGGCAATTCGGTGAACTGCCTGCTCTCTGAATAGCCGAATGGCAAGGAAAGTTAACCGTACACTCAATTTCACTGTTCGGTTACCTTTCGCCAGCAATTCGTATCTCTTTGAATAACCCCGTCTGTTTGTACTGGTTGACAAAAATGAATAATATTACATGCTATGGTTTGCTGTTGACAAATATAGTTACTTTTTTGCAAAAGAATTAGAACATTCTGAAAACTGGAAGTTATTACTTTAACATAATCCAGAAAGTTTTTGGAAACCGCCACAATCTAAATAAGGCGTGACCGTTTTGTTTTATTTTCAGTCAGAAACCAATTAATGATATTGCCATGTCAATATTTGAAAGACATATGGTAAGGATAAACCACTGTAGGAATGCAATATAAAAAAATGCAACTTATAATTTTTTTCCTTCATAACTTATTTTCTATAAATAAGATGAAGAAAACATCCTAATTTTCAATGTGAGGCTTGTAATTAAATGTATGACATGCAAATTATATTGTTAAAGAATCTCCGCTACACATGCCTATTAAGCTACATTGTTATTTACTGTTGTACATCACAAAACATGGACCAATTTAAAAGAGGAATTGTCAGCAGCTACAAAGCTGCAGCTCAGCCAATATACACGGAATATTACCCTTTTTTGTGCCGTTGTTCTATTTATAGGATGTACGAACCTTTCCGCATCACCCCACAGCAACAATTCCCTTCTACTCCGCTGCTTTTCAATGTGCCAGTCAAAATGAATTTAGTGATTAGCTGGTGCCTGCTACATTCTTTCTGGGCCTGATAACGAATGAACATACAGCAGCTAAGTCATTAAAATAATTCTCCAGATTTGTTTCTCCTATGTGCGGCACATAGATTTACTGACATATTCTGCGGCAGCGGATTAATTGCCATTATTGTTGTATGCAATCATTTTTTTTTTACATTGCACATGAAAGATAATTTGATCTTTTCACAGCCGGATATCGTGGAAAGGAACACAGGGGGAAGGTATATAGGCCAAATGCAGTGTTAAGAGGTAATTTTCCAACCAACACAATGGAACAAAACCTGGTAAGCTGTGGGTTACCGAGAGTGATGTCACACCATCCTCCAACGCGTTCAGCCAACCTAAATGTTTTTTAAAAAGAAAGCCATCGGATTAATTTTTTTTCACCCGCCATCGCATGCGGAATGGAGGAAAAATGACTAAAGAATTGCTAATTTTAAAGAATAAATTATTTGGTTTAGAGGACATTTTTTTTGTCTGTAGTTTACTCAAAGCTTGCAACAGCATTGACGGTTCTCAGTTAGTAAAAGTTTACTGAATAAATACAATGGCTTGGGCGTCTAATCCTTGGCTTTTTTCCCATACTGCATGTATTCCATTAATGTTCTGGATCCTAGTAAAGGCAATTTTATCGGTCGTGCCCATATTGTGACTCCCTGCATAGTCTGCTTCTATTGCATAATAACAGCAGGTACTACACTCCGCGAAAACCAGAGGTAGAGGTTTAGATCAAAGCTAGAGGAGGCCAAGGTCAAAGGTAGAATAGTAAAAAGCTATTTGTATTACAGACAATATATAATGGATTTCTTACAGTTCTCTGGTGTTCACTTATTTCAGGCAGAGAATGGAAAAGAGATATGCAGCTAAATCCTGTATCAATTCATGGTGTCTATTGGCTTCGACACAAGGGATGATCTCAAGGGATACAGGCAATAAGGATACATTGAGATTTCTCTCGTTTTCAAGTATGTCCTGGGTTCAAGAACATTGAATTTTTACAGTAGGTACAGAAATACAAAGTTAGATTGATGGTGATTAGGAATGGGCTGCCGGTTCGAATTGGTTCGAAATTCGATTCAAACATCGTCTGTTCGAAAGTTCGCGAACTTCGAACTATTCGGGACGTTCGCAGAAAGTTTGAAAAACAAAAAAATTCAAAGAAATTTAAAAACAAAATCAAAAAAATGTTTAAAAGGTCCTAAAAAAAAATCTAAAAATAAAGAGACTCTTTATTGCAGAATATAATAATTAACGGTTTATTAGATATTGAACTTTTTGGAGTGTTTGATTTCAAATGCGAACCGAGCACGGGGGTGTTCGGCCCATCACTAATGGTGATACCATATTTTTATTTTAGCACTAAATTCAACTATAGAGTATTCTTATTTCTGGGTAAACCCAGCAAAATGTGGAATTAAATAATGATACATAAGATGCTTACACTTTAATGCGTTGTTTCCCAAACCTGTCCTCTGGGAGCACCAACAGGTCAGGTATATGAAGCACAGCACAGGTGATAGGATTTTCTGCTCTGTGATTGGAGGATCCAGTCTGCATTTCCCTAAGGTAATCCTTAAAATCGGGCCTGTTAGTGGACCCTGAGGACCAGGGTTGTGGACCATTTCTATAGGGAATGTAGAGGAGTGACTGTAATGTCAAAATATTGGATTTCTGCAACAGCTGCATTCCTTCTGTATGACACTGAAAGGGTTAAAGTTAGCTACAGTAGGTGTGTGTGGCCATTAAACGTTAATGCATTCATAGGATTTTTTCCTACCCAATTCTTGGGTTCACAAGTGGCTGAAACCATTTAAATCAGATACATAAAATGTCTTTTTTTTGTGCCAAGTCCTTCTGAGTCCTCAGTGGTTGAGGTTCAAGCCATTTTTAATCAGATAAGGCATATATTTCACCGACCGTGTTATCCAAAGGCCTCCCTTTAACATCACTCAATTATGGATTGACCCGTGCAACATTATCGCATTAGAAGTCCACGTAAGAAGCCAGATTGCTCAGGTCGAGAATGCTTTTTGCATCGGATTTGTAATCGCATTAGCATTGAGGAAAGCACACAGGTACCCACAGGATGAGCTCATGTTAACCTCAATGAAAATGCAAGCTCAATGCTAAATGCATCAGTGAATGGGCCATTATAGTGACAGGAAACCAGCAGCTCTTTACGTATTGCGTCCACTGCGTCAGATTGCGTCCACTGTGTCATTCTCTGAAGTTTTGCCTGTGCATAACATTCAAGATAGGCAGATGTGCAATAGGGAATTTAATTTGTGGCTTCGGGAATGGTGTCGGGAGCAAGGATTTGGCTTTGTGTCCCATGATAGCTCTAATTGGAGCAGAAAGGAACTGTATAAAAAAGATGGTTTGCATCTTACTCATAGGGGAACATATGTTCTCAGTGAGAAGTTCAAAGGTTTCACAAAGGAATATTTAAACTAGGAGGGGGGACAAAAGGGTAAAAAACAATCTGCCCGATTGTCCCCCAAAACTAAATCAAAGGGTGCAAGCAACATGCGGGGTAAAAAATGACAAGCTCAGAGTCGTGTCTATAAATGCTCGCAGTTTAGTCAATAAAATCAATGAACTGGAGGCAATGATGGCAGCTGAAAAAGTAGATTTAGTGGCGGTTACTGAGACATGGTTCAGTGAGAAAAATAACTAGGAAATAACAATACCGGGGTACTCTTTATATAGAAAAGACAGAGAAGGTAGGAAAGGAGGAGGAGTGGCCCTGTATGTGAAAAACAACACAAAAACGAACCAAATAAAAGTGAGCGAGGTGAACATAGAATCAGTTTGAGTTACGCTAACATTTGGCAATCATACAGTAGCTCGTGTAGGTGTGATCTATAGACCCCCCGGACAAGTAGAAGAGCTAGATAATCTGCTGTTTGAGGAAATAGCCTAAACGGCTCTGGTCCACCTTCAACACCCTCCTCTACCCACCTGCACCTCCCCCCTCAGCTGCCTGCAGCGCTCAAGAGCTGGCAGACTACTTCCTCAGTAAAACTTTAACTATCAGAAGCAACATCCCAACACAAGATAATTATCTGCCACCTCCACTCCCACAGGTCCCATCTGCCACCCTCTGCCGCTTCCTCCCAACCACTGAGGAGGAAGTCAATTCCTTATTGTCCTCCTCACATCTCACCACGTGCCCGCTCGACCCCATTCCCTCACATCTAATTCCTCCCCTCTCCTCCTCCCTCACCCCTGCTCTCACACACATCTTCAACCTATCTCTCTCCACTGGCTCCTTTCCATCCGCCTTCAAACACGCGCTAGTTACCCCTTTACTAAAGAAACCATCCCTAGATCCCAACTCTCCATCCAACTACCGTCCTGTATCCCTGCTTCCCTTTACCTCTAAGCTCTTAGAAAAACTAGTCTTCAACCGCCTCTCCCTCTTCCTGTCCTCCAATTCCCTACTTGACCCCCTGCAATCTGGCTTCCGTCCCCTACACTCAACTGAAACTGCCCTCACCAAAGTCACCAACGACCTCCTAACTGCTAAAAAACACGGCCACTATTCTATTCTCATCCTGCTTGACCTCTCGGCTGCTTTTGACACTGTTGACCACCCCTCCTTCTACAGACCCTCAACTCTCTGGGTCTCGGTGACACTGCACTTGCTTGGATTGACTCCTATTTATCCAACAGGTCCTTCTGTGTGTCCTTTGCTGGTAACTCCTCCTCCTCATTGCCTCTGTCTGTTGGTGTACCTCAAGGCTCTGTCCTTGGTCCTCTGCTCTTTTCCATCTACACCTCCTCCCTGGGCAAAATCATCAACAGCTTTGGCTTTAATTACCACCTCTACGCTGATGACACTCAGATCTACCTCTCTACCCCTGATCTCTCTCCCCCTGTCCTTTCCAAAGTCAGTGACTGTTTATCTGGCATCTCCTCCTGGATGGCCTCCCACCACCTAAAGATCAACATGTCAAAGACTGAGCTCCTACTTATTCCTCCCTCTAATGCCGCCCCACCTCCTGACTTCTCGATCACGGTGGAGGGTATCACCATCTCCCCATCAAACCAAGTTCGCTGTCTTGGAGTTACACTTGACTCTGCTCTTTCCTTCATCCCCCACATCAAGTCTCTTTCCTCCTCCTGCCGATACCAACTGCGTAATATTTACAGAATTCGGCCATTTCTTACCGCTGTCGCCACAAAACAACTCATACACGCCCTGGTAATCTCCCGACTCGACTATTGCAATAATCTCTTATCTGGCCTCCCTCTGTCCCACCTCTCCCCCCTACAATCCATCCTGAACGCCTCCGCCAGGCTAATTCACCTCACCCGCCGCTCTGTCTCTGCCGCTCCCCTCTGCGAGTCCCTTCACTGGCTCCCCATCCACTGCAGAATTAAGTTCAAAATCCTTATCCTTACCTACAAAAGCCTCACTAACTCAGCTCCCCACTACCTGTCCTCACTAATCACCAAATACACCCCAGCCCGCTCCCTAAGGTCAAACAGTGACCTGCGCCTAGCTTCTCCCCGCATCACCTCTTCCCATGATAGACTGCAGGATTTCTCACGCGCAGCCCCCACTCTCTGGAACGCTCTCCCTCGTGCTGTCAGACTTTCCCCTAACTTCTCTTCCTTCAAACGCTCCCTGAAAACATTCCTATTTAGGGAGGCCTACCACCCAACTCACTGACGCAACCATCAATCACTCTCACCTTACAGTCCTCTCCTCCTGTTTCCAACCCTCCCAGATTGTGAGTTCCTACGGGAATAGGGCCCTCATCTCCTCCTGTACTGTTTGTCAAATGTTGTTCAATGTATTGTAACCCCGTCTATACTGTGCTTATTGTACAGCGCTGCGGAATATGCTGGCGCTTTATAAATAAAGAATAATAATAATAATAATAATAAAATGGCAATGAAGGGGGAAGTTATTATCATGGGGGACTTTAATCTTCCTGATGTGAACTGGAAAACCAAATAGCTGGGTGCACCAGGAGTACAAATATTCTAAACTCCCTACTGGGATTATCTCTAACACAAGTAGTTCAGGAGCCGACCCGTAAAGAGGCCATATTGGATTTAATACTCACAAATGGAGGTTTGGTATCAGACGTTGTTGTAGGTGAAAATGTGGGATCTAGTGATCACCAGTCAGTATGGTTTAATATAAGAACAGGGATGGAGCCGCACCACACAAAAACAAAAGTTTTAGACTTTAAAAAAACAGATTTTTCTAAAATGAGATTTTGTGTGAATGAGTCATTATCAGACTGGAGGAGTTTAAAGGGAGTCCAGGAGAAATGGGATTATTTAAAGGAAGCATTATTGAAGGCCACAGGCAATTGCATTCGGCTTGTTAGCAAAAACAAAAACGGGAAGATACCACTGTGGTACTCTGCAGACGTGGCCAAAATAGTAAAATAGTGAAGAACAAAAAGATAGCATTCAATAATTCTAAAAAAACTCAGAGTGAAGAAAATAGGCAAACCTATAAGATTAGGCAGAAAGAGGCAAAGCAATTTATAAGAGCTTCCAAAGCCCACGCAGAAGAGAAAATAGCTCAGTCAGTAAAAAAGGGGGACAAAACATTTTTTAGATACATAAACGAGAAAAGAAAAGTAAAACAAGGATTAGTTAGATTAAAAACAAAGGAAGGAAGTTATGTAGAAGAGGATAAAAGTCTCGCTGACTGCCTCAATGATTATTTTTGTTCAGTCTTTGAAGAAGAAAAGGAAGGAAAGGGACCTCAGTTAGGAGGAAACACTAACGAGACATTTACATATGAATTTACAGAGGAGGAGGTTCTACAGCAGCTGTCTATAGTAAAGACAAATAAGTCAATGGGGCCTGATGGGATCCACCCTAAATTATTAAAAGAGCTCAGTGATGTAATAGAAAAATCGTTAACAGATTTATTTAACCAATCCTTGTTAACGGGAGTCGTCCCAGAAGACTGGAAATTAGCAAATGATGTGCTCATTTACAAGAAGGGTAGTAGGGAAGAATCGGGGAACTATAGGCCAGTTAGTCTTACGTCAGTAGTAAGGAAATTAATGGAAACCATGTTAAAGGAAAGGATTGTTGAACATCTAAAAACACATAGATTACAGGATCAGAAACAACATGGGTTTACCTCAGGGAGATCATGCCAAACAAATCTTATTGATTTTTCTTATTGGGTAACAAAAATAATAGACACAGGTGGTGCAGTAGACATTGCTTATTTAGATTTCAGTAAGGCTTTTGATACTGTTCCGCATAGAAGGCTTATCAATAAATTGCAATCTTTGAGCTTGGATTCCAGTATTGTTGAATGGATTAGGCAGTGGCTGAGTGACAGGCAACAGAGGGTTGTGGTAAATGGAGTTTATTCGGCGCAAGGTCTTGTTACCAGTGGGGTACCTCAGGGGTCAGTACTTGGACCCATTCTCTTTAATATTTTTATTAGTGATATTGCAGAAGGTATTAATGGAAAAGTATGTCTTTTTGCTGATGACACAAAGATTTGCAACAGGGTTGACGTTCCTGGAGGGATCAGCCAAATGACAAATGATTTAGGTAAACTAAACAAATGGTCGGAGCTGTGGCAATTGAGTTTTAATGTGGATAAGTGCAAGATAATGCACCTGGGACGTAAAAACCAAGGGCTGAATATAGAATATTTGATACAGTCCTAACCTCAACATCTGAGGGTTGGGATTTAGGGGTTATTATTTCAGAGGATCTAAGGGTAAGTAGTCAATGTAATAGAGCAGCAGGAAATGCTAGCAGAATGCTTGGTTGTGTAGGGAGAGGTATTAGCAGTATGAAAAGGGAAGTGCTCATGCCACTGTACAGAGCACTGGTGAGACCTCACTTGGAGTACTGTGTGCAGTACTGGAGACCGTATCTCCAGAAGGATATAGACATCTTAGAGAGAGTTCAGAGAAGGGCTACTAAAATGGTGTACGGCTTGAAGGAGAAAAGTTACCAGGAAAGGCTTAATGATCTTAACATGTACAGCTTGGAAAAAAGACGAGACAGAGGAGATATGATAGAATCATTTAAATACGTAAAGAGAATCCACAAGGTAGAGGAAGGGAGTATATTTAAAAGGAAACAAAGTAGCAAAACAAGAGGACATAGTCTTAGAGTAGAGGGGCAAAGGTTTAAAAGTAACATCAGGAAGCATTATTTTACTGAGAGGGTGGTGGATACATGGAACAGCCTTCCAGTTGAAGTGGTAGAGGCCAAAACAGTAATTGAATTTAAGCAGGCATGGGATAGGCATAAGGCTATCCTAAACAAAAGATAAATCCAGGTAAAGTATCCATGTAATTGGGCAGACTAGATGGGCCGAAAGGTTCTTATCCTTACCTACAAAACCCTCACTAACTCAGCTCCCCACTACCTGTCCTCACTAATCACCAAATACACCCCAGCCCGCTCCCTAAGGTCAAACAGTGACCTGCGCCTAGCTTCTCCCCGCATCACCTCTTCCCATGATAGACTGCAGGATTTCTCACGCGCAGCCCCCACTCTCTGGAACGCTCTCCCTCGTACTGTCAGACTTTCCCCTAACTTCTCTTCCTTCAAACGCTCCCTGAAAATATTCCTATTTAGGGAAGCCTACCACCCAACTCACTGACACAACCATCAATCACTCTCACCTTACAGTCCTCTCCTCCTGTTTCCAACCCCAACCCTCCTAGATTGTGAGTTCCTACGGGAATAGGGCCCTCATCTCCTCCTGTACTGTTTGTCAAATGTTGTTCAATGTATTGTAACCCTGTCTATACTGTGCTTATTGTACAGCGCTGCGGAATATGCTGGCGCTTTATAAATAAAGAATAATAATAATAAATAATAATAATAATCTGTCGACATTTTTCTATGTTTCTATTACTGCACTACTAATGCTATCAATCCCAGCCAAACCACCCTCCTCAAACACAAACTTAAATTCTAGCTTCCCCTTTAACTCGAATACCAGAAGCGGCTCTACAAGTTCAAATACAAGGCTGCTATATTTGTAGATAGTGACCAGATTTGTTCCAGTTAATGAAGGCAGTAAAGGCTATTTTGGTAATCATCAAGTGTACGTGAATGTTGAACATACAAAGATTCTGTACAAATCTGCTCATTAATTCCATTTGCAAACTGACATTTCACACACATTCAATCACACAAGGCCCCAGCATGAGCAATGCCTATGGCGACTGCCTACTTTGCCAAATTATTGTCATCCACGGCCCTGATGACGCAACGCCCACCGGATTTAACATCCAAGTGTTGAGTAAGTCTCATTGCCCTGTTGTGGTTAACCTGATCAGTACATATCCTGTTCTAGTATCGGTATACAGTGTATAAACTCAGGCTTTGTTTCCTATCCTGACTATGCTCTAGTGTTAACCCTTGCTCTACTTGATTTTCTTGTCTACCGACTCTTGGCTCTGTCTGACTATCCATTCTGGTTCTGACTCATGGCTCTGTTTGACTATCTGTTCAGGTTCTGACTCCTGGCTCTGTTTGACTATCTGTTCAGGTTCTGACTCCTGGCTCTGTTTGACTATCTGTTCAGGGTCTGACTCCTGGCTCTGTTTGACTATCTGTTCAGATTCTGACTCCTGGCTCTGTTTGACTATCAGTTCTGACTCCTGGTTCTGTTTGACTATCCATTCTGGTTCTGACTTCTGGCTCTGTTTGACTATCTGTTCAGGTTCTGACTCCTGGCTCTGTTTGACTATCTGTTCGGGTTCTGACTCCTGGTTCTGTCTGACTATCCATTTAGGTTCTGACTCCTAGCTTTGTATGACTATCTGTTCTGGTTCTGACTCCTGGTTCTGTTTAACTATCCAGTTAGGTTCTGAATCCTGGTTTTGTATGAATGCCCATTCTGGTACTGACCCCTGACTTTGTATGATTATCTGCTCTGTTTCCTAACTTTGACATGTTTTGACTTTGTTGATTCTGTGTGTCTGTCCTGTGTTTAACGTTTCCAGCTATTCTAAAGACCGGCATTGGAGGTAGGCAGTGTCTGCGTGTAGGGATTAAGGGAGTTTGCTTCAATTATAGGGCAGTCTCTGTAAACACTCCAAACCTAATCCGTTCTTACCAAAGTACTAAAGCCAAATATCTCCAATTATCATTCATCACGCCAAAATACCCTAACCCCACACAACCTGACCACTTTAAATATAAAAATCAGAAGACCAAAATGAGACCTTTCAAATGTAATCTGAAGAATAAATGCACATCTTGTGTCCTGTGCAGACACTTTGCATTTGATGTGGAAATGCTTGTAGTTAAGTTATTCAAGAAACAGGAGATGTTATAGGCTATAAAATCTAACATCGAGGAACAGCCGCTTCCACTTTCTAGACACAACTCGCCTGTACCTGAGATAATAGGTGCATTCCAGCTAGGAATAGAACATGCACATGGAGGAGAGCAAACATTGCAGCTGCTATACAGGCACCTTGCATTTTTGCCATTAAGTATAAAGCGTATGTGGTATGGGATATCTATGATCAATGAAGGATTTCTAGTGATTTTTCAAGCATTGAATCAGAAAGGGGTTCAGCCAATCCTCTTTGGCCGAATACACTTATCCTAGAGCTACGTCTACTGTGACAGTGTGATTAAGGGCAGGGTGGTAGACCATAGGTTTATCAGCCGGCGGATGGAGGACTCCCTTTTCCCCTATAGAGTTAACTAACAGCTGAGAACTAATTAGGACTGCCCTGCCCTTTAAAGAAGATGTGTGGTTCCCTCAGTGCAGGGTGCAGAGTGAAAGAAAGCCTAATCCTTCCTGAGCCCAGGAGAAAGGTAGACAATATTTTACTTTTATAGGTTGGTAAACAGCTGTGCACCTTGCTAGACAGATAAGTTACAGTGTGAATTTAGTCACCACTTCCAGGAGGAGGTGTTTGTTTTGTATTTGTTTATTTTGTATTTGTGATATTCTACCCTGCAATGGCTGCACAATAAAGCAGAAACCAAAGCACTGATATTTGTGTCCAGGGATTATATCAAACTACATATTTGGAATAAATAAATATTTGGACTTTGTACTGAGGCATTTTGGCAAATTTGTGATGAGTGTGCCAGTTTAACCCACTGTTAAACGTCACTAGGGTTGGTGTCACCCAGTGCGGTAACTTATGGTGTCACCCCCCCCCCCGAGTTTTACGGATTTTTTTTAACTACTCTTACTCCTAAATCAGTACTCCCATATAACACTGAATGCTCATACACAGCGCATATTACTGTGAGGTTTATTGCTGTGGAGCTCTCTCACATGCTCACACAAATTTTTCTCATGGATATGCCCCAGCAGCTCTCATGGATATGCCCCAGCCCCTCTCATGGATATGCCCTAGCAGCTCTCATGGATATGCCCCAGCTCCTCTCATTGATATTGCCCCAGCTCCTCTCATGGATATGCCCCAGCAGCTCTCATGGATATGCCCCAGCAGCTCTCATGGATATGCCCCAGCTCCTCTCATGGATATTGCCCCAGCTCCTCTCATGGATATTGCCCCAGCTCCTCTCATGGATATGCCCCAGCTCCTCTCATGGATATGCCCCCCAGCACACATGGATACTGCCCCAGCTCACATGGATATGCCCCAGCTCACATGGATATGCCCCAGCTCTCATGGATATGCCCCAGCAGCTCTCATGGATATGCCCCAGCTCCTCTCATGGATATTGCCCCAGCTCCTCTCATGGATATGCCCCAGCTCCTCTCATGAATATGCCCCAGCTCCTCTCATGGATATGCCCCAGCTCCTCTCATGGATATGCCCCAGCTCCTCTCATGGATACTGCCCCAGCTCCTCTCATGGATATGCCCCAGCTCCTCTCATTGATATGCCCCAGCTCCTCTCATGGATATTGCCCCAGCTCCTCTCATGGATATTGCCCCCAGCAGCTCTCATGGATACTGCCCCCAGCTCATCTCCTGCCGCCGCGTGTTCGACTCCCTCTGAGCGTCCAGTGGCATGGAACTTGGGCGCTCGCCTGGGGGAGCCACGTGACCAGCCGCGATCTCGCGAGAACTGGGCTGGTGACGTGGTTCCCCCAGGCGAGCGCCAAAGCTCCATAGCTTCGGACGCTCACAGGGAGCCAAACACTGCATTGCAGGGTGAGACACCTGCCCTTAGGGTGACGGTGTCACCCTAAGGGCGGGTGTCACCTGGTGCGGGCCGCACCCCCGCCTTGTGACGCCACTGTATATATATATATATATATATATATGTATATATAGTATATACACACATATATGAATAAAATAGATTTGGCAGCACTACAGGACTAAAAAAAATCAATATATACTTTATGATTTCATCAGAAGTCGCATAGTCAACGTTTCAGCTAAAGACTGTAGCAGCAATGTAGAACCCCCACCCATCATATAGACATGTTTGTCAAAATAAATGTTCCATGTCTGGAGTAGGGATGGGCTGCCTGTTCTAATCGGTTCGATTCGAACATCGGCTGTTTGAATATTCGCGAACTTTTCGGGACGTTCGTGGAAGGTTCGAGGGAAAAAAAAATTCCAAAAAATGCTTGAAAGATCCTAAAAAATCTAAAAATAAAGAGACTCTTTACTGCAGAATATAATAATAAATGTTTTTTTTAGATATTGAATTAAAACGGGAATATTTCCCACCCATTGTTGGTCAAACATTTCCCACCCATTGCTGGTGAAACATTTCCCACTCATTGTTGGTCAAACATTTCCCACTCATTGTTGGTCAAACATTTCCCACTCATTGTTGGTCAAACATTTCCCACTCATTGTTGGTCAAACATTTCCCACCCATTGTTGGTCAAGAATTTCCCACTCATTGGTGATAAAACATTTTAATAGTCTGGAGTCCAGGTAGGTATTTAGACAATGTTTGGACATGACCAAGACAAAGTAGAAAATCGTTCAAAGAAAGAAACTCTGGGATGTCACTTGTCACTTGGCTTTTGTCCACTATATACACAGAACTAAAACATGAATTTAAAAAATAAATAAATAAAGGGATAAATTATGTTCTTTGTTTTTTTATGCCTTTCCAGACATCTGAATCTTTTCTATTAGTCTGTTGACATTAAGTGATTGAAAGAAATTGCTAAAATCACTGGTTGCAAAGTGTTCTCAATAATACATTAATGACAGCGCAGGATACAGTCTGCTGCTAGTACATAGACAGACATTCCAGGCACCATGACTACTTCTGATTGTGGTATGTATCTATGCATTGCAGCCCCCTTTGTGGTACCGCACAGATTGTTGCAACTATTTACAACCATTACTGCTGTTAAAGTGAATCCCTATTCCCCTGGAACATTAGATGTTCAATTCCCCACCTCTAGTAACTTGTTCTTGAGAAGTTTAGCTACCAGCTGTGCTCTTTGCTTGGTACATGGCTCAGGCTCTCGTGCAGTGTAGCCTCGATAGCACAACGGCAGCAGGATTCCTATGTGTCATTACCCTCAGCTCACACAGTAATTCTATTAATTAGTGGTGATGAATGGGATAGCAGCCCGGGACTGAATTCAATATACAATGGAGTAAATGGGATATGCAAGGTCTCAAAAGACCAGAAAGAATGACTCCTGATTGGCCGAGACAATTCCTGGTATGGGGAGAATTCTGGCAGTTACTGAGAAGGTCTGACATGCTCAGAGAAATGACTGGCCTTTTACATATCATTATGCATTTTTCTTTCTTTCTAATTGCTGAAATAGGATTTATTTTATTTTGCACTTATTACGGATTTTTTCCCAATAAAACCACTGGGTCCTGCCATTAGTTTAATGGAAATAAAATCACTTGGTAATGAAGGGTGTGCATAATCTTATGTAACGTATCTCAGCTCCTTGACTAGGTTATTTCTGCTAATGCTGCTCCCTTGCTGGACATCCCTTCTCCCATCAGCAATCTCATGTCTTCCCCAGACCTTAGCCGTAGTGGAAGGACAGGTAAAATAAATAGAATTCCCCAGACATGAGAACATTTTACTTTTGAATCAGCAGTTTTTTGGAAGTGGTCGGTGGCTTTTCCCTTCACTTCACGACCCCGCGGTGCTGATTTCATCCTAGCTTGGTGAATTTGATTCCCCGAAGTGCAAAATCCTGATATTTTTAATTTATATGTGTGTGCGTAAATATATACTAATATATATATATATATATATATACATATTATACACATACATATATAACAAAAATAATAGATGCACTCAAAGGTATAGAAAAAACGAATTTGTTGTAACATAAGCAACAAATGTTTTTTTTAAATTGTGTTACAATAAACTAGTTTTTATTTAATTTTTTATTTTTATTTTTTGTACTCTTCAGTGCATCTACTATTGCAGTAGCCGTGTGCAAAAAGTAAATAAAAATTATATGTGTATAATTCTCGGTGCACTGTCCTAGAAATTCTATAAGAAAAATAATATTGGACTCAGTGAAGAGTATAAAAAAATTAAAATTAAATAAAAACAAGTTTATTGTAACAAAATTAAAAACAAACTTTTGTCATTTATGTTACAATAAATTAGTTTTTACCATTATTATTATTAATCTTTATTTATATAGCGCCAGATATTCCATAGCGCTGTATAATGGGCACAGTATAGACAGGGTTACAATACATTGAACAGCATTTGACAAACCAGTACAGGAGGAAACTAAGGCCCTATTCCCGTGGGAACTCACAATCTAGAAGGGTAGGTGGGTGGAAACAGGAGGAGAGTACTGCAAGGTGAGAGTGATGGGCTGCAAGGTGGGAGTGATGGATTGGTGAGAGTGATGGACTGCAGGGTGAGAGTGATGGATTGGTGGGAGTGATGGACTGCAGGTGAGAGTGATGGACTGCAACGTGAGAGTGATTGACTGCAAGGTGAGAGTGATTGGCTGCAAGGTGAGAGTAATGGAATGCAAAGTGAGATTGATGGAATGCAAAGTGAGAGTGATGGACTGCAAGGTGAGAGTGATGGCCTGCAAGGTGAGAGTGATGGCCTGCAAGGTGAGAGTGATGGCCTGCAAGGTGAGAGTGATGGCCTGCAAGGTGAGAGTGATGGACTGCAAGGTGAGAGTGATGGACTGCAAGGTGAGAGTAATGGACTGCAAGGTGAGAGTGATGGACTGCAAAGTGAGAGTGATGGACTGCAAGGTGAGAGTGATGGATTGGTGGGAGTTATGGACTGCAGGTGAGAGTGATGGATTGGTTGCGACTGTCAGGTACGGGAGTGCGGCGGTGGGTGAAGTGAGCCCAGGATGCAGTGATCATAGGAGTCACACAGGTTGCTGGGTATTGAAGGTTTATTAAATAATAAACAAAACAAATGGTAAATAATAACAGCACTAGCAGGCAGGCAACAGACTGTATGCAGGATTCAGCTTGACAATAGGGATTCTTGAAAGCAGGGTATACTTGACAAACGAGGATTCTTGGAAGTGGGGTACACTCGAAGAACGAGGGTTCTTGAGAGCGGGGTACCTTGGTGGGGAGATTCTCCTTGGTAGCAGGGTTCCACTTGGGTGTATCACTGGAGGGATTCAGGTAACACGGTAGGGAGCTTCAGGAACAGGTCTGGTTGTCTGCACTTCCAGAGACGTTATGTTGAAGCCCTGATGGAAGGGTGGATCCCTCTTTTAAGCAGGCTTCATTTAGGTGAAGTAGTATACACCTGTAGGTATCACAACAGAAGCTTAACAGCCAGATAGGGGAATCGAACCTGCATACAAACCTAGACAGGTGAATAAGGGTTTGCCACGGTTTAGGTGCGGGCATAGGCTTAATTCATGACAGTACCCCAACCCAAGGAGCGCCTTCCGGGCGCGAACAATCAGATATATATATAGCAAGGGGGCCACCTATTTTTTCCTGCGCCGCCGTCGGTTGGGGCCAGGACCCGTCACCTCCAAGGATGAGGTTTGGGTGGTCAAGATGGTCACATGGTTTTCTAGGTCTGTTCGGCGTATCACGATACCTTGGACACTGTAGGGTATCGTGGGATCCATATCTGAGGTGCTATCGAGCACAGTGGGTTCGGAGTCGTCCTGATGTATGGGGTTGCTGGTGGCAACCAGATCGGGAGTAGAGAAATGTCCACGGGCTAATGCAACCTGTACCTGAGACTGCAGGTATTTGTGGTTCAGCTGCATGTCCTGTATGGTATGGGTAAGGGTGTTCACCTGAGCTGCCATGGCAGAGACAAGTACCAGGACTTCACTGGATGGACTGGCTTTACCAGGAGTTGGCAGGGTAGCTGCAGCGGTATCAGTGTCCACAAATGTTTTGGTGGCAGCAGTCTGGGCTTGGACCTCGGTACAGCACGGCTCTTGGACCTGGACCTCGGTACAGCACGGCTCTTGGACCTCGGTACAGCACGGCTCTTGGACCTGGACCTCGGTACAGCGCGGCTTTTGGACCTGGACCTCGGTACAGCGCGGCTTTTGGACCTGGACCTCGGTACAGCGCGGCTTTTGGACCTGGACCTCGGTACAGCGCGGCTTTTGGACCTGGACCTCGGTACAGCGCGGCTCTTGGACCTGGACCTCGGTACAGCGCGGCTCTTGGACCTCGGTACAGCGCGGCTCTTGGACCTCGGTACAGCGCGGCTCTTGGACCTCGGTACAGCGCGGCTCTTGGACCTCGTACAGCGCGGCTCTTGGACCTCGGTACAGCGCGGCTCTTGGACCTCGGTACAGCGCGGCTCTTGGACCTCGGTACAGCACGGCTCTTGGACCTCGGTACAGCACGGCTCTTGGACCTCGGTACAGCACGGCTCTTGGACCTCGGTACAGCACGGCTCTTGGACCTCGGTACAGCACGGCTCTCGGAATCCTGCAGGGTGCAGGGCAGCAACGGCTGGAGAATCTGCGATGTGCAGGGCAGCAACGGCTGGAGAATCTGCGATGTGCAGGGCAGCAACGGCTGGAGAATCTGCGATGTGCAGGGCAGCAACGGCTGGAGAATCTGCGATGTGCAGGGCAGCAACGGCTGGAGAATCTGCGATGTGCAGGGCAGCAACGGCTGGAGAATCTGCGATGTGCAGGGCAGCAACGGCTGGAGAATCTGCGATGTGCAGGGCAGCAACGGCTGGAGAATCTGCGATGTGCAGGGCAGCAACGGCTGGAGAATCTGCGATGTGCAGGGCAGCAACGGCTGGAGAATCTGCGATGTGCAGGGCAGCAACGGCTGGAGAATCTGCGATGTGCAGGGCAGCAACGGCTGGAGAATCTGCGATGTGCAGGGCAGTGACAACATTATTGTGGAGTGATCTCCAGGCGCTTTTGGGGTTCTGAAACACCTGCAGGTCTGCGTATCTGACCACAGTCCCATTGGAACCATACGTGAACCCAGGGGGCAAGGGTTCCATAGTAATGGTGCCTTCAGGGGTAGAGACAGTGGTACCGATATATGCTTGGCATGGTTGTCCAAACCAGCCCGGATTTGCGGCTGTGAGGAGTGGGAGTCTCAACCTTTTTGAACCCAAGAGCCCTCCTTAGTATGGAGGCAGCTGGACTCTGCAGCAACAGTGATTCTTCTAGGTCATGGAGACAGGAGTTGGCTTCCAGATTTCGGGGTTCTGGTTTCACCGATGACTTGAAGACGGTTGCTGGGGCGTAGACAGCAACACCAAGGTACCTGGAATGCTGGTTGAGAGTGGTGGGTGTCTGAGAAGGGGAGGCAGCAGCTAACTCCATGGGAATTTCAGGTTCATATTCTGGAGGTAGGGTGGACTCGAACTCCATGGTTTCGGCAGGATAGGGGTCTTCAAGGTCTGTGACCTCAGGATAGGTGTCCAGTGACACCATCCTATTTGGCTGGCACCTTTGGAGCTTATCCGAGTAGGCCTCCATAGACTTTTTATACACAGTCCTTGTTTTAGCAGGTGTGGGTTTTCTGGACAAGGACTTGGTAGGAACAATTTCCCTTTTTGGTCTGGTGGAAGCAGACTTGACAGGCACTGCCTTCTTGAACTTGGTGGGCAGTGCTTCACTAGGCATTGGGACCACAGGCGGAGTAGAAAAGGGTTCTCTGGCCTTGATAGAAAAAGTCCTTTTTGATTTAACAGGTGCAGACTTGGGAGTAGCACCAGGTAGCACTGGGGATTGCAGGGTTTCGTTTGAAACTCCAGGGAAAGTGCGGGGCAGCTTGGGGGGCCGCATTAAACATTCCGAGATGGAATGGGACGGTTCCCCGCAGTAGAAGCAGAGCTTCTGGGACCTTCTCCTAGCAATTTCTTCGGATGTTAGGGTCCTCTACCCACTTTCTTTGGAGCTGGAGTGCACACCTTAGTAGAGGTGTCATTTAAACCCTGCTGCATACTTGCAAAAACGGAGTCCAAATGTTGCAGGATGTCTTGAATGGCTTTTCTGAGGTACTCCATAACGATTTGGATCACCGCGGACTCACTGTGTGAAGGCTTCAACATTCTGTCAGGTACGGGAGTGCGGCGGTGGGTGAAGTGAGCCCAGGATGCAGTGATCATAGGAGTCACACAGGTTGCTGGGTATTGAAGGTTTATTAAATAATAAACAAAACAAATGGTAAATAATAACAGCACTAGCAGGCAGGCAACAGACTGTATGCAGGATTCAGCTTGACAATAGGGATTCTTGAAAGCAGGGTATACTTGACAAACGAGGATTCTTGGAAGTGGGGTACACTCGAAGAACGAGGGTTCTTGAGAGGGGGTACCTGGTGGGGAGATTCTCCTTGGTAGCAGGGTTCCACTTGGGTGTATCACTGGAGGGATTCAGGTAACACGGTAGGGAGCTTCAGGAACAGGTCTGCACTTCCAGAGACGTTATGTTGAAGCCCTGATGGAAGGGTGGATCCCTCTTTTAAGCAGGCTTCATTTAGGTGAAGTAGTATACACCTGTAGGTATCACAACAGAAGCTTAACAGCCAGATAGGGGAATCGAACCTGCATACAAACCTAGACAGGTGAATAAGGGTTTGCCACGGTTTAGGTGCGGGCATAGGCTTAATTCATGACAGCGACAGTGAGTCGAGTGGTTGGCTTGCCTGAATAGGAATGTCTTAAGGAAGTGTTTGAAGGAAGAGAAACTAGGGGAAAGTCTGACAGTATGAAGGTGAGCATTCCAGAGATTGGGGCTGCGCGTGAGAAATCCTGCAGTCTATCATGGGAAGAGGTGATGCAGGGAGAAGCTAGGTGCTTCCATACCTTTGAGTGCATATAATAATTTTGTTAAAGGTATATATATATATTTGGCAAACCATGGCACCTACATAACTTCTTTAAGCCATTCTCTCACAGAAAGTAGGGGACAATCCATCACTCCATGTTAAGATTTAAAACCATGTAACCAGTTACTCTGGTTTCCTGCAGCAAAAAAGTTCCAGAACATTCATTACCATAAATCATACAAAAAAAAAAGGGAAAAAAGTAATAATTTGCAGCAAGACACAAAATGAAGATATCCATCTAAAATCTTCTTTTCCCCCCGCTCGTGGTGCCAAAAGTTAGTATTTGCCTTCAGAAGCCGCGATTCTACACAATAATAATTATAAAAAAATAAATCTGAGCAGGAGAAGTGACATTATAATGTGACAAAAACATTACTCACTCGAGCTCTTCTGGCTCTTCCTCCCACCTATCAGCCTTTTGCCAGATGGAGAAATGTTTCAACTAAAATTAAACAATTCAGTCTGCTGTGCGCATTATGTTGTGCGATGAAGACTGGGGCCATATACTTTTTTTGTGTTTTTTTTTCCCTTTTATTCTCTTGCATTTGAAATCAGTCTCGCGGCTCCGTTTCTGAAAAATGAACGATCAGACTGAATTTTTGTTGTTTTATCCGTCCAAATTTTTTCCACATCCTCTTTATCCAGAAATGTACTCGATGCTTAATTACCAAATGATGCTACCATAGTATTGGGCATAGGCGTGCACAGGGGGTGTGCCGGGTGTGTCCAGGTACACCCTAATGTTGGGTGAAGAGGCACACCCTAATGTTGGGTGAAGAGGTGCTTTTCCACCTCCTACATTGACCTTTTTTTTTAAGAACGTATTTTAACCAGGAAGGACACATTGAAACTTCTCTCGTTTTCAAGTATGTCCTGGGTGGCGAGTATGTACCGTTAGGTGTCTTGCCCAAGGACACTTACTGGAGAGGTGCTCTTGCTGGGATTCGAACCTGTGTCTCCACAGCAGTGATGTTACCTCTACTCCACCCAGCAGACAGTATTTTAGATATCCCTTATCTGGTTCAAGTTGAATAGCATAAAAATGACTGTATCTCTTATCACAGGCTTGTTATTTTTAATGAAAACTGTGCATTTTGTGCAAAATTTTCTAAACATAAGTTTTCATAACATAAGTGTTCCAATGGTGCGTAACGGACTGCGCACACCAGCGGTAATGGGTATATATACCGAAAACCCCACCGAACACGCTGGAAAAATCCGAGCAGCCACCAATCACAGTGCAGAGCAGCCGCTGGGAAAAGTCGACACGCAGACGAACGGGATAAGAAAAAATAAAAACAGTTCGCTTGAAAGTTTGAAAATTGAAACGCTATTCGCAGAAAAACTCCTGAACGAAAATGTCTGGAATTTAAACATAAGATCCAATGAATGATAATAAAAAGGGCTGTTACAGAAAAAAGAAAAAACAATTTAAAAAATAAAATGGAAATTTTTTGACAAAAAGAGAACATACAGGGTTATTTTAAAGAGATCCAAATGGCTATCGAAAGGGAACCGAACGCTGAAAATCAGCATTCGGTTACCTTTCTTGGCCATTCGGCTATCCAGAGAGCAGGAAATTCGCCAAATCCTGGCGAATTGCCTGCACATACGGTGCCTGTTCGGTGCCTGTTCGAGGGCAGTGAAATCCCCATAGAGAAGCAATGCTTCGGCTAATCAGAGAACAAAATCCAGCAGTGAAAGGTTCCCGAAATGCCCTGCCATTCGGTGGTTTAATTCGGCAGGTTTAATCAGGCGAATCCCATAGGCTTTTTTAACCCCTTCACTGCTGAGGCTTTTCACTACTGTGTGCTGAGCTCATTTTTACCGCTTTCGCTCATCATGTTTAAACGTGTTTTGAAGTCACATTTTAATAAATGACCCAGACATATTATATAACGTTCTTTCCGGCAGACTGTGCAGATTCATAATATGTCATTATTATATGTATACGTCATGTCCTGTCTGTATATTATAACAAAATATACAATAAAAATTTAATTTTAAATCATCTGCAGTGTGTAAAGTGTTTTTTTTCACATTTTATCACATGAGCGTTTGCGGTTATGTTTTCTATGGGATGCGCTTGTACAAAAATTTGAAATGGGTTCTTGTTACATTTTGTGGGGGGAATTAGGTGATTTTTAGAAAACGCACCCCATAGAAAAAAATCATTAGTGCAGCATCATTGTTCACATTATAATTGAAATGTGAAAAATATTGCTGCATTAATAAAAACAACACACAAAAAAACATGTTTTTTTTATTTTTATTTTTTTTTAAATTTATTTATTATTTTTATTATAATTTTTTTTATTATTTTTTTTACTTTGCTCAGGCCATGCTAAGGCCTTTCAAATGACACCCTCCATGACCCCCTAGCTGCCACGGTTCTGGAGATATCGGGGTTCACAAGAACCCCCTATCTCCACCAGGGGATTTCCTTGGGAAATCCCCTGGCAGCTAGGGGTTCCCCGGCTATCTGACGTCATCACGCTATGCATGATGACATTAGGCAGCGAGGGGAGACCCGGGGTGGAGCCGCCATCCAATATGGCGGCCCCCACCGGAGCTAGGCTGCATTTCAGCGCCGCAAGGCGCTGAAGTGCAACCCGGCGCTTGAGGGGTTAAAGCCAGGCACCACTTAAAAGGGGAGACTCTCCCCTTTTAAGCGGTGCCTGGCTTTTAGCGCTGCTCCTTTCCAATCGGGAGGGAGAGGGATACGAACGGATCCACCCCTCCCTTCCAGGCTATCTCCCGGCATTGGGGGTCGCCTGGAAATGACATCATCGCGCCAAGCGCGATGATGTCATTTACGCCGGGAGGAGCTTGACTTCAGCGTCTGAGGACGCTGAAGTCAGAACGCCGTGGGACCCCGGACAGAGAGGTGAGTATCTCCGCCGGAGGTCCCGCACAGCTGATGACGTGTGGGGCACGTCCTCAGCATGTAATGTGCATCAATGAGGACGTGCCCCACACGTCTTCAGCAGTGAAAGGGTTAAAAGAAAATTTCCGATTTTTATTTTAACTTTACATATTTTTTCTGTAACAGCCCTTTTTATTATCATTCATTGGATCATATATGTAAATTTCAGACATTTTCGCTCTGTAGTTTCTTTGCAAACAGCGTTTCACTTTTCAAACATTCAAGCAAACTGTTTTCCTAATTTATTCACCTCCTTCGTCTGCGGTGTCGGCTTTTTCCAGCGGCTGCACTGCGTGTGATCGGCTCCTGCTCGGGTTTTTCCGGCATTTTCAGTGGGTTAATTCAGATGTTTTTGCGGGTTTCGGCGTGCATTCGCCAGGTTTTGCGGTTAGTTTTCGTCGGGTTTGCGGCGACCTTTCCCTGCAATTCGGGGACCCTGTGGTGCTTGCTGAATACACCACAGGGTTGCTGAAATGGGATCACCAAATCGAACCAAATTGAAGAGATCGAAAAGTCACGAACGTACGGGGTTTTTTCGATTCTCTTTGAATAACCCTGTAAGTTCTTTACTTGCTATGTAACCTTGAAAATGGCTCCTAAGAGAGACATTTTAATATATAATTCTGGTTAATAATAAATTTAGTATTTTTATATTTTTGAGTGCGGCCACTCCTTGGATTTTTATATATATATATATAATTTTAAAAAAAGACTAGCACTCAACCATAAAAGATCTGTAACAGGTCTGAACATGTTTTATGGACAAAACACACCAAAATACACACACACAAAAAGAAAAAATTGGAAAATGCTTCAAATCCAACAAGTGCGTACTAATGTGTAAATACTAACAGGGTAATTCAAAGAGATTCGAAAAGTCACCGCACGTTCGGTGACTTTTCGTTCTCTTCAATTCGGTTCCTTTTGCCGATCCCATTTCGGTGACCCTGCGGTGTATTCAGCAAACAGCACACCTGGTGAATGCACCCCGAAAACCCCCAAAAACATCTGGATTAACCCGTCAAAAACCACGAAAAAACCCGTGCAGGAGCCCATCACACGCAGCAAAGCCGCTGGAAAAAGCCGAGACCGCAGACGAAGGAGGTGAATAAATTAGGAAAACAGTTTGTATGAATGATTGAAAAGTGAAACGCTGTTTGCAAAGAAACTACAGAGCGAAAATGTCTGAAATTTACATATGATCCAATGAATGAGAATAAAAATGGCTGATACAGAAAAAAATAAGTAAAGTTAAAAAAATAAAAATCGGACTTTTTTTTAAAAAACTAATTCCAGAAAAATGCTTAAAATATCCTAAAAAATCTATAAATAAAGAGACTCTTTACTGCAGAATTTTATAACGAACGGTTTATTAGATATTGAATTAAAACGGGAATATTTTTTTTTTTTTTTTTAAAACATAAATTTTTATTATAAAGTTTGCCAAAATACAAAGTTACTTTGAAGTAGAGGATAAACATTATGTAATTGCATGAGAAATCATTACTACTGAAAAATAAACAGTGGGGGGGGGAGGGAGGGGGGGTTGCAGGGGGGGTTGCAGCCATCATAGAACCCAACTGAAGTAAAAGTTGTGTATCAGGGTCAATAGATCGATCATAACCCACAGGCTTCATAAATTTTTTGAATGTCCCAAAGTGTCCAGGGATCCGATTTGGGTGGATGTATCTCTTCCGATGCCACAATCCTTGAGTCAAATCCACGATACTGGTCTAATAAGTCAATAACTTGTTTTTTGGTAGGTACTAATGTGGTCTTCCAATTACGTGCTATGAGCAACGAGGTGGTGGAGATGAGAATAAACAACATCCTTCTGTGAAGTTTTGGGAGGTTAATCATACCCAGTAATAAAATCTCCGGTTTGTGGGGAATCAACGTGCCTAGGACTTCAGTCGCCAGAATCGAAATGTCCTTCCATAATGCATTTATTTTGGGGCAATCCCACCAAATGTGACTCATAGAACCCTGAACTAGGGAACATCTCCAGCACATATCCGAGTGATTCGGCGCATATTTTTTAATTCTGTCTGGAGTGAGGTACCATCTATAAAGTAACTTTCGCTGTGTCTCCAATAAGGTAGCGCATCGAGTAGCGCCCACCGCAAACATATACGCCGTGGCCCATTGGGTCGGTGTAAAAGATTGTTTTAACTCTCGTTCCCAACTTCTTTGAAATGTCCAAATAACTGATTTTTGTGGGGTATTAAGCACCCTATAATACATCGAGATCGCTTTGGTATTGGATTGAGAGTCCAAGCAAAAAAGTTCAATTTCTGAGAGTAATGGAATCTTGGCCGACAGTGTAGAAAAGATCTTCTGAGCTTTAAGGTAAGAATGTATTTGCATATATGATAAGAACATTGCAGGTGGAACCTTAAATTTAGTACATATTGTCTCAAAAGGTAGAATGGAGGCCGTGTCAAAGAAATGATGAATATTTAATACTCCGTATTGAACCCATCTAGTGTGATCTCCTTGGGGAAGTAGGTACTTAAAAGCTGCCATGGGTGTAGCCATAGAGAGTGGATGATGCATTGTGAAGGAATCGAACCCTTTATCCCATATCCTAAGATGTAACACTGTACTAGTCAACGGGGAGCTTATCCTCGGCCTAGCTCTTACCGGGACCCAAAGTAGTGTTGGTAAATCATGTCCTTCCATATATGCTGCCTCAATGGTAAGCCATTGCGGTGCAGGGTGTGTGTGAAAAGATTCCGACAGAGATGCGAGGCATGACGCCCAATAATAATGTTGCACATGTATCATGTTCAAACCCCCATCTCTGTGTCTGTAAGTTAACAGTTTCCGAGGAACTCTAGGTCTTTTGTTGTTCCAGACATATGAGGTCAAAACAGATTGAACCTTGACTAGATAATGTTTGGGTAAATTTAGAGGTAAAGCGCGGAACACATACAATAGTTTTGGTAGTATAATCATCTTTGCAGCCGCCATTCTACCTAACCATGAGACCTCCTTCATTCTCCATCTATGAATAAGCAATCTTATCTCAGACAGTACACGTTCGTAGTTATATTGAAAAAGGTCTTCGGGTTTTTCCGTAATTCTGAGTCCTAAATAAACCAGATAAGTAGATCGCCAGTCAAATTTATATTGCATTTTAAGAGTATCCAGCAATGGTTGTGACATATTAATTGGCAAAGCTTGCGTTTTAAGTAAGTTTATTAAGTGAAAGGACACGTCACTGTATGCTTCTAACTCTCGGTATAAGGCCAATAAAGAGACTTCTGGGTCAGTTAACGTCAGGAGGATGTCGTCTGCATAAAGTTGTTGCTTATATGTTGTAGGACCTATCTGTATACCTCTAACGTCATCATTTTGTCGGATAGCCTGTGCCAGTGGTTCCAGCACCAAAGCATATAATAGTGGGGAAAGTGGGCACCCCTGTCTTGTACCGTTTGTAATTACAAATTCGTCAGACCGAAATCCCGCTGTCAGAACTGTAGCTGACGGGGAATCGTACAAGGCCTTTACTGCTGACAACATCGGGGGGGGGAAAACCATATATCTTAAGGGTCTCTTGAAGAAATAGCCAATTTACCCTGTCAAAGGCTTTCTCTGCATCCAATGACAGTATCAAACAAGGTTCACCTACTCGTTTCAATGATTCCAACAGGTTAATCAACTTTTTTGTGCTGTCCGGTCCTTGTCTACCCGAAATGAACCCCACCTGGTCCTGACCAATTAGAGTTGGTAATATATATTGTAGTCTGTTCGCTAGAATTTTCCCATATATTTTTATGTCTACATTAAGAAGTGAAATTGGACGGAGATTACGACATTCGTCAGGGGTCTTACCTGGTTTAGGGAGTGTAATTATGTGAGCCCGTAGCATATCTGTCGGAAATGTACCCTGTTCTCGGGCAACGTTAAAAATCGAGTGTAAGTGCGGCATGAGATGAGAGGTGAAAGTCGAGTAATATAGACCATTAAGGCCGTCAGGGCCCGGGGCTTTTCGTTTTTGCAGTCCTTTAATCACTTCAGAAATTTCATCTAAAGAAATTGGAGAAGCTAATTTTGTCATTTGTGATAAGGATAATTTTGGCAGGTGTAGTTTATGAAGATAGCTAGAGATGGTATTAGGTGTGGGCTGTGTCACCTTATCATCTGTTGATAGGTTATATAGTTTCTCGTAAAAGTCTGCGAATTCGTTAGCAATATCCAAAGGATTATGTATTAATCCCCTGTTAGTTTTGAGGTGAGGGATGCCCTGTACGGTCGGGGGTGGTTTAAGTCTGCGGGCTAGTAATCTGCCCGGTTTATTTTGAAACGCATAGAACCGCGATTTCATCCTGTGCATGGTCGAGTTAAATCTGTCCGCTTCTAAGTCAGTAAGTGAGCGTAAGGCATCATCCAATGCGTCCGCTAACTCCGTTGTCGGGGATATTTTATTCTGGGTGTCTATGTCTTGTATGTTCCTTAGAATTTCCAATCGATGTGCTGTGTGTTGCTTTTTAAGCCGCGCTCCCCACTGGATGCATACACCCCTAATGACTGCTTTATGAGCTTGCCATACAACAAAAGGGTCTACCTCCTCGGTCGTGTTTTCTTTAAAATAGTTAGTTAATGCATCCTGAATTGCTATAGACGCCGGTTCGTGTTTTAATATATGTTCGTTAAATCTCCAGGGTGGTCTCACATGAGAATGAAATTCATCCCGTATGTCGAGAAGCAGTGGGGCATGGTCAGACCTTGTAAAGGGGAGTATATCACATGTGGTGACTCTAGAGAGTAAATGCGATGGTAGTAAAAAATAATCTATGCGTGAGTAACTATTATGTACTCCCGATCGGAAAGTGTAATCCCTCTCTGTAGGGTGAAGCAGGCGCCACATGTCATGTAGATGGTGGAGTCTAAGGAGAGAATGTATCTGTGAAAACTGGCTCCCTGCTTGAGTGTTTGTGGAGGCCGAACGGTCCATTTTGGGGTCGATACATAAATTTAGATCGCCGCAAATTATTAAATCTCCCGATACAACATCCGTAAGTTTGTTCAAGAGATGCGTTAAAAATTGTGTTTGTGAGTTATTAGGGGCGTAAGCTGCTACTATCGTGTACACCCTGCCATTGATTGTGCATATTAAAATAATATATCTGCCTCTTGTGTCTGTGATAATTCTATGAGTCTGCATCGAAATTCTGTTATGAATTAGTACTGTCACTCCTCTAGACTTGGCTCTATAAGTTGAGTGAAATTGGGTATGATAGCGGGGTGTATACAACTTAGGGTGATCCATTCTCCTAAAATGCGTCTCTTGGAGGCAGACGATGTCAGCGTCATACGTGCAAAGCTCTCTGTATAAAGAGTGACGTTTAACGGGCAGGTTCAAACCCTTTACATTATATGATACTATCCTCATAAAAGGCTACAAAAAAGATGTTAGGAACATATAAACAACATTTTAGACGATTAGACCGAACTGTCAGCCATGAGCGCGACCCATAGGATCGAGAGGCACTGCAACCCCCCAGGGAGTGGGAAAAGGGAAAAAAGGGGGATAAAACCAAAACAAAACATCGCCATATAGCGACAAAACTTGGTGCGTTCCAGAACGCCGTTCTCTCCATCGGGGCCTCCTATCAGGGAGACGTCCGTGCCCTTAACGAAGAAGGGGGAGAAACGTAAAAAATGGGGGGGTAGGTCCTGCTGCCACCAGCAGCGAGACAAAGAGGTCAAACATTAATCCACCAGGTTTACCCGTCCTGCGATTTCCGGTCAAAAACAAAGACGATGTCCGTCATCAGGAGCGGATCTGGAAGAGCGTAACTTTTTCTTGCGCGTCCATTCAGCGTTGCCGCCAATCCGGTGTCACCTTTTTTAGTGTGGGCCTGCGGTCCTGAGCATCCTCGGTTATTTTGAGGCCCCAAGACTCCAGGGTTATCCTTCCCTCTGTGGGAGATGTGAGGACTGTAGTAACATCCTCTCGGAGAATAATTAACTTAGTGGGGAATCCCCACCTGTATAAAATACCAGCCTCCCGTAAAGATGTTGTTAGCGGGCGAAACATTCGTCGTTGTTGCAGCGTTGCTTTAGAGAAGTCTGGGTAAATTTCCAGATGTTCGTATTGGGAACCCAATTTCTCTGGTTTACGCATAGCTCGTAAGACATCTTCCCTGGGTTTATAGTAGTGCATCTTAAGAATCACGTCCCTAGAAGCTTTATGAGGGGCAGACGGCGGTTTTGGTATGCGATGTATTCTGTCCATGAGTAGTGTGTCGTGCGCAACTCCGGGAAGTAGGTGCGTAAAGAAATCCGTTACATAAGCCATGAGGTCTCGGGGGTGAATCGTTTCTGGGATTCCTCGAATTTTGAGGTTATGCCGACGGGACCTGTCTTCAAGATCCGCCAGTTTATTTGTGCATTGCAACAGTTTGGCCTCCATAGATTCTACTGCTGTGGCCATATCGTTATGAGCATTCGCCATTTCAGACATTTTATTTTCCAAATGCGAGGTCCGGTCTCCAATTTCCTGTATATCTTTGCGGATGTCCGCTGATACCGCATCTAGGCGCGTTGATAGTGAGGACGAGAAATCTTTAAATAACGTTTCCATGCGGGTGGTGAACGCCAGTAAGTCGCCTTCATTGGTGCCTGTCGCCGAATTTGGAGAGTGGGACGGGGAGCCGCCGCCATCTTGGGGATCTGCATCCTCGCGGCGTCTACTGGGCCTAGGGGTGAAAAACTCCTTCGTGCCCGGCGCTTTTTTCCCCTTCGCAGTGGCCATCGTGACGGCTATGTACTCCGGTGGGATATTGCGGTACCTGAGAGGGTATGTGTGGTCCCCGGTGGCTGATATCCGCGTTTTTCTCGCTGCCTGGTCTGGAGCCGGACTAAAACATGTCCGCCATGCTCCGCAGTTGGCTCCGCCCCCCACGGGAATATTTTTAACATTGAAGCCTATGGGATTCTCCTGAATAAATTTGCCGAATTAAACCACCGAATGGCAGGGCATTAGGGGAACCTTTCACTGCTGGTTTGTGTTCTCTGAATAGACGAAGCAGTGCTTTTACATGGGGATTTCCCTGCCTTCGAACAGGCGTCGAACAGGCACCGTATGTGCAGGCAATTCACCAGGATTTGTCGAATTGCCTGCTCTCTGGATAGCCGAATGGCAAAGAAAGATAACCGAACGTTGAAAATCAGCGTTCGGTTACCTTTCTCCAGCAATTCGGATCTCTTTGAATTACCCTGTATATATATATTTTGTGTTATCAATGTCTGTGTCAAACTGACAGGGTTATCCAAAGAGATTCAAAAAGTCACTGCACGTTCGGTGACTTTTCGTTCTCTTCAATTCGGTTCCTTTTGCCGATCCCATTTCGGTGACCCTGCGGTGTATTCAGCAAGCACCACAGGGTCCCCGAATTGCAGGGAAAAGCTACCGCAAACCTGATGAAAACTAACCGCAAAACTCAGCGAATGCACGCCGAAAACCCTCAAAAACATCTGGATTAACCCGTCGAAAAGCCCGAACAGGAGCCGATCACACAGAGCCGAAGCAGCTGAGACGCAGACGAGGGAGGTGAATAAATTATCAAAACCGTTTGTATGAATGTGAAATTGAAACGCTGTTTGCAAAGAAACTACTGAGCGAAAATGTCTGCAATTTGCACACGAGGTCCAGGGAATGATAATAAAAAGGGCTGTTACAGAAAAAATAAGTAAACTGAAAAAAAAAATCAAAAAAAATCGGACTTTTAAAAAAAAATTCAGAAAAATGCTTAAGATATCCTAAAAAATCTATAAATAAAGAGACTCTTTACTGCAGAATTTTATAATGAACGGTTTATTAGATATTGAATTAAAACGGGAATATTTTTAACATTGAAGCCTATGGGATTCTCCTGAATAAATTTGCCGCATGAAACCCCGAATGGCAGGGCATTAGGGGAACCTTTCACTGCTGGTTTTCGTTCTCTGAATAGATGAAGCAGTGCTTTTCATGGGGATTTCACTGCCCTCGAACAGGCACCGAACAGGCACCGTATGTTCAGGCAATTCGCCAGGATTTGGCGAATTGCCTGCTCTCTGGATAGTTGAATGGCCAGGAAAGGGAGCCGAACGCTGATTGTCACTGTTCGGTTACCTTTCGCTAGCAATTCGGATCTCTTTGGATAACCCTGTGAGAAATGTTTTTGAGAAAGCTCCGTTATCTGCTTATCTTTTTCCTCCTTTTTCAGAATTTGACTGCTTTAAACTCCCTGTTTAGTAAATGACGCCGCTAATATTTACAATCGCCCAAATAATCGATATTTCTTAATTGCGCAGAGACATCGAACGGGAAATTGGCAGAAAGTATTAATGGTGGCGATGAAATACCTGCCCGCAGAGAGAGAGAGGGAAAGCAGCTGTACTGCTAGCGGGTTCCTTCTAATATAATATAAACTGTCAGGGGAAAAGAACATTCACACATCTAAAAAGCTGGCAACCAATATAATTGAATTATTTATGTTTCCTTTCTTCTCCCAGTTACATTACCTTACTGACACGAACGAGGACAGATTCAATGGGAGACTCGAGCAAAGCAGCCACCCTATTTTCTCCCCGTGTGCATGAAATAAAATATTTAGCAGAAATAATAAACTCAAAAACGAAGAAAAACAAATAAAAATAAAGCCTCAACCTCGCGGTTTAGAAAACACCGCAGTGATGTGTAACACGGGACAGGTATCTCGTGCAATTTGGGAAAAGCAATGTAGTATAGATCATTAAGTGTAGGCAGATGATTCCCTGTCTTTAACGTGAAGTAATGATGTGTAAAGACAACCCGGGAGATGGTGGAGATGCAAACAAATCACCGGGGAGGGGGAGTTGAATGACTCAACAGGGAGATGTGGCGAAATGAGTTGACGACGATGAGGCCAAAATAGCTCGCTTGTAGTTTTTATTTTCCCAAATCGTTATCGCTGGCGCACAGACTCTCAACGCCATTCGTTAAAACCAAAAGAATGCTGAAGGGTTTATTATCTGCCAAAATAGAAACAAATAAATGAAACGGAAGAATGATACATTTCTCGTGTGTACAAAGTATCCCTCATAGAAAGGAACGGAGGCCTCCTAAACTTACTCAACGGTCACCATTTAACTTCTCATTTAACTTTTCACAGAAGTCACTCAATGATGAAACCTGCCCCAACTTCAACAACCTTAAAAAATCATGCCCCCCCCCCCAATCAGGACTTTTAATAAAAATGTACTTTAGGGTAGACGTCGTTTCATCTTACACAAGATGTGGCTGCTATTATTATTATCGTTATCATTTATATAGCGCCAACAGTCTCAGCAGCGCTTTCCAATAACCAAAGGGAATGAGATACAGATAGACAAAGGAGGGAAACAAGAGCTGTAGAGGGCCCTGCTCATAAGAGCTTACAATCTAGAGGTTTTGGGGTTGAGGAAGACAAGGGGATTTTTACTGGACATCAGGATCATTAGTGATAGGGCCATGGAAATGACTTCAGATGTTGGGGTAGGTAAGTACAGTGAGTTTCATCAGTCGCTAATCTGAAGAGATGGGTTTTGAGGGATATCTTGAAGGCCTGAAGATTAGGGGAGAGTTTGACAGGGCGAGGTAAGTCATTCCACAGGACCGGAGCTGCCCTTAAAAGTCTTGGAGATGAGAGTTGGCAGTGCGTGTGTGTGTAGACAGAGGACAGGTGGATATCGCCCACTGACCGAAGTTGTCTAGACAGAAGGTGCTTGCGGAGTAATGAAGACAAGGAGGGGTCAAGTTATTCAGCGATTTGAACGTGAGCGTCAGTATTTTAAACTGTATCCTGAAACGTACAGGAAGCCAATGGAAGGACCGGCAAAGGGGGGGGGGCACGTGAGGTGAGTCTGGTGAGAAAAATAAGCCTGGCCCCTGCATTCATTACAGATTAGTGCTGTGGTTAGTTTTCATTCTTCAACTGCATCAGACACAACTAAGTCACTTTGTTCGTGAGTTCCAGTTGATGAAGAGTACGAAAAGTGTTACAGTGTAATTGCCCTGATATATACAGTGGCAAGAAAAAGTATGTCAACCTTTTGGGATTACGTGGAGTTTTGCACGAATTGGTCATAAAATGTGCTCTGATCTTCATCAAAACACAGTCTGCTTAAATAATACAACACAAACATTATATGTTTTCATGTTTTTATTGAACAGAACATGTAAACATTCACAGTGCAGGGTGGAAAAAGTATGTGAACCATTGGACTTAATAACTGGTTGACCCTCCTTTGGCAGCAATAACCTCAACCAAACGTTTCCTGTAGTTGCAGATCAGACCTGCACAACGATCTGGAGTAATTTTGGACCACTCCTCTTCACAAAACTGTTTCAGTGTAGCAATATTCTTGGATGTCTGGTGTGAATCGCTCTCTTAAGGTCATGCCACAGCATTTCAATCGGGTTGAGGTCAGGACTCTGACTGGGTCACTCCAGAAGGCGTATTTTGTTTTGTTGAAGCCATTCTTTTGTTGAATTACTTGTATGCTTTGGGTCATTGTCCTGTTGCATCACCCATCCACTGCGGAGCTTCAGTTGGCAGACAGATGGTCTTACGTTTTCCTGCAAAATGTCTTGATAAACTCTGGAATTCATTTTTCCATCAATGACAACAATCCGTCCAGGCCCTGAGGCAGCAAAGCAGCCCCAATCCATGATGCTCTCTCCGCCATGTTTTACAGTGGGGATGAGGTTTTGATGTTGGTGTGCTGTGCCTTTTTTCTCCACACATACAGGGTTATCCAAAGAGATCCGAATTGCTTGAGAAAGGTAACCTTTCCTGGCCATTCGGCTATCCAGAGAGCAGGCAATTCGCCAAATCCTGGCGAATTGCCTGCACATACGGTGCCTGTTCGGTGCCTGTTCGAGGGCAGTGAAATCCCCATAGAGAAACACTGCTTCGGCTATTCAGAGAACACAAACCAGCAGTGAAAGGTTCCCGAAATGCCCTGCCATTCGGTGGTTTCATTCGGCAGGTTTATTCAGGAGAATCCCATAGACTTCAATGTTAAAAATATTCCCGTTTTAAATCAATATCTAATAAACCGTTCATTATAAAATTCTGCAGCAAAGAGTCTCTTTATTTATAGATTTTTTAGGATACTTTAAGCATTTTTTTTTTTTAAAAAGTCAGATTTTTTTTAATTTTTTTTTTAAGTTTACTTATTTTTTCTGTAACAGCCCTTTTTATTATCATTCCCTGGACCTCCTGTGCAAATTTCAGACATTTTCGCTCAGTAGTTTCTTTGCAAACAGCGTTTCATTTTCACAGATTCATACAAACGGTTTTGCTAATTTATTCACTGCCTCCTCTGCGTCTCAGCTGCTTCGGCTCTGTGTGATTCGGCTCCTATTCGGCTGCTTCGCTGGTGTGATCGGCTCCTGCTCGGGTTTTTCGAAGGTTAATCCAGATTTTTTTGTGGTTTTCGGCGTGCATTCGCTGGGTTTTGCGGTTAGTTTTCGTCAGGTTTGCGGCGGCTTTTCCCTGCAATTCGGGGACCCTGTGGTGTTTGCTGAATACACCGCAGGGTCACCGAAATGGGATCGGCAAAAGGAACCGAATTGAAGAGAATGAAAAGTCACCGAACATGCGGTGACTTTTCGAATCTCTTTGAATAACCCTGATAGTGTTGTGTGTTTTTTTTCCAAACAACTCAATTTTGGTTTCATCTGTCCACAGAATATTTTGCCAGTAGTGCTGTGGAACATCCAGGTGCTCTTTTGCAAACTTCAAACGTGCTGCAATATTCTTTTTGGACAGCAATGGCTTCCTCCGTGGTGTCCTCCATGTACTCCATTCTTGTTTAATGTTTTCCTTATTGTAGATGTGTCAACAAAAATGTTAGCATGTGCCAGAGATTTCTGTAAGTCTTTAGCTGACACTCTAGGATCCTTCTTTACCTCATTAAGCATTCTGCGCTGTGCTCTTGCAGTCATCTTTACAGGACGACCACGCCTAGGGAGAGTAGCAACAGTGCCGAACTTTATCCATTTGTAGACAGTCTGTCTTACCGTGGACACATGAACATCAAGGCTTTTGGAGATACTTTTGTAACCCTTTCCAGCTTCATGCAATTCAACAATTCTTGATCGTAGGTCTTCTGAGAGCTCTTTTCTGCGAGGCATGGTTCACATCAGGCAGTGCTTCTTGAAATCAGTAAACCAAAAACTGGTGTGTGTTTTTAAAGGGCAGGACAGCTTTCAGCAACACATCCAATAATATCACACTGATTGGACTCAAGGTTGGCTCACTCCTGGCTCCAACTAGCTCTTGGAGAAGTCATTAGGCTAGGGGTTCACATACTTTTTCCACCCTGCACTGTGAATGTTTACATGTTCTGTTCAATAAACACATGAAAACATATAATGTTTGTGTTGTATTATTTTAAGCAGACTGTGTTTTTCAAATTGTTGTGACTTAGATGAAGATCAGAGCACATTTTATGACCAATTCATGCAAAACTCCACGTAATCCCAAAGGGTTTGCATACTTTTTCTTGCCACTGTATATATAGTGCATATCTGTGTGTGTGTTTTGATACTAATGTATACAGCAACTGGCTCAGGTCGTCCAACTTGAAGCGTTAAATCCCATTGGAATGGGAGCTGTTGCTAGTCTGATGTAATGTTCTGAAGTCGCACAACCAAAGTCAGATGCAATGGACACTGTTCAACTTCTTCCAGAGTTGGGGAATTAGTCAGACCTATACAGATAACCAGTTTATCATACAACTATTAATGGAGTTAGCAAACACTCTTAAACTAGCTGCGAACAGATCCAAAAGGGTCACCAATCTATTCTTCCGAAATGAGGGATGATCGAATGATCTTCTTGATCCACCATGTGCTCACTCTTTACTAGGGCTTTATTCCTGATTCAGGAAATTCTGTGGGGCCCAATTAGATGATGACCTAACCCTCCAGGCCAAAACGATCATCGGGGGTTGCTGCACCTCTTGTGCAGGAATGACATCCTTGACATTTCAGCACTGGCCACCATTTCTGGGTGATTGCGTCTGATTTGCATATGGAGCAGTTGTCCCTGTAATGGCGCAATCGAGCTAAAACCTTGTGAGACCTGAGCGGGCCCCACCATAGAGCAGGCCACTAGTGCCGTTGCTCGTTCTCAGGACCCTCTCAAACCTCTCCCTTTCTCACTAACCCTCCATCCCAACCAACAAGTTTGCCTGGGCAACATACTCTGCGTGTCTAATGCAAGCTTTGAACACTAAGACCAAAAACCCAAAACAGTGTGCCACAGCCAAACGTTTATTTTACCACCTCGAATATGGGTTAAGACATGTGCGAAAATCACACAAAAATGGTATTTAAAGAGTTAATCCGAACTATTGTTTACCTCTAATTTGTGACTCGCTTGAATAAAATCCAAATAAACGTCTCTCAAGGAACCAGATAATCTAAACTCGTTTTCATTGAACTCAACTGCTAATTACACTAATTAGACACTAAATCAAATCTGATTCCCATTATTCTCAGATTGCATAGACGGTTCCTACCACAGCCATTAACGGATCCTCCTTTATTTGATTTAGATGGTTTATATACACATAGCTATATATTATCTGCGTGCCAGATCTCAGGCTACAATTACATTTGTTGAATTCTAATTTTCGTTGCAAACGATCAAATGTTCTTTCTTCTCGATTCATTTCATATTAATTATACTTTTTAATCCCGTCTTTTTATTATGGGGCAAAACAATTGCAATACAGCGCCGTGATATAACATCGGAATTTCCACTTGACTGGGAACGCCATTCCATCTCAGCAAAAACATACTTATCATTGTGTTTCTCTGTGCTGCAAATTAATGCTGCAGAAAACAAAATGTTATTTATTTATCAAGGCAGGCGTTCCGAAACGATAAAACTGTAGCATTAGACGTTGTTCTCTGTGAATTTGACCTGCATTTCATCTCAAAATACCTCATCACAAGCTTATTATAGCTCTCTCCCCTTACATAACCTCCGCTGCCAGCATTCCATTACCCATCCTGCACTGCTACAAAGGAAGACAACCAGACTCTTCCTAAAGAGATACTGTACATGCAATATAAATACACACGTATTTGGTTGTGTCGCCTTTTGCTGTGATTGCGGCACGCATTCGCCGCGGCATCGTTTCGATAAGCTCATGCAATGTCACAGCATTTATTGGCGTCCAGAGTGGCATTGATTTGTGGGCAAGATCTTGTATTGATGATGGGAGAGTCGCAGCGCTGCGTAAAGTCTTCTCCAGCACATTATCCCAAAGATTAACCTCAATGGGGTTAAGGTCTGGACTGTGCGGTGGCCAATCCATGTGTGAAAATGATGTCTCATGCTCCCTCAACCACTCTTGCACAATTTGAGCTCGATGAATCCTGGCATTGCCATCTTGTATTTTTTTTATTTATTTTTTATATTTAAAGTTTTTTATTTTGAATAAAGGTCACTTACACATCAGCAGAAGGCCACGCAGGGCCAAAAGAACAGTTCGGCAGAACACAGCAAAGACCTAAGCAAAGGAGATCTTAGTTGGGGGAGGGGGAGTTATCAATAGCAACAAATCTTAGCTTGTGGGACGGGGAAAAGAAAGAGAAGAAAAAATAAAAATAGTAAAAGATGGGGGAGGGTAAAATTATATCAACCAAAAAGGGGGTAGCAAGTTCTCGGTAAAAGCAAAACATGAGTCCTCGCAGGGGAGGGGGACAAAAGATCAATGCAAAAAACACGCAGCTGGGGGGGAGAAAATGTCCACATAAGAGAGGGGGACTCTTCCAAAAAATACACGTCGGCAACAGGGGGTAAAGAAAAGAAAGTCATGTCAGCCCGTGTCAAACGGGAAAGCCGCATGGGCAGATCCATTACGCCAAGGCGCATCGTAGAAAGCGCAGCCAGCCGATGCCCAGTACGTCAGTACGCTGTCAGAGGTCGCAGCTCCCGCAGGCTTCTCGGTTGTAGACAGGGCCCACCACTCCATCCATGGCCGCGTCTCAGGATAGCTCCCGCAGTCGACCTCCCAGGAGGAATCCTCGAGTCGCCGCACCACAGACGGTGGGGTGAGAGATCCTTTGCATGGTCAGCAAAGGAAGGTGCCCCCCCCGTCCGGTGCCGAACCATAACTGGCAAAACAGCCCCATCGGGCCGCTCCACCACCACACCTCTCTCTGGGGGGTCCTCCGCAGTAGTGTCGGTGTGCTCTGGCACAATGTGTACCAGATCATCCTTGTCGTCACAATCCGCCGCCGGATCAGGAGCCTCCTCACTGCTTCTGGCTGGCAAGCTCCTCGATCGCTCTGCATCCGCCCGGTTAGCTCCCAGCACGTCCATCAGCCGCCGCCACAAGCCACGTGTGAGCAAACTGTCCTCCTCCCCCGGTAACTCATCTAGACAGGCTTCAAGGGCCTCAAATACTGCATCCATACTTCCAGTCGGGGGGAGGAGGGCGATGCTCCAAGCGACGCCACCACACCTGCTCCTCCGATGTGTCTTCTATGGGTGCAGAAGGCGTAGCTGGTGGACAGGCCCTCACCATCCACGTAGCCGTCAACCTTTCCGCCACCCGTCGGGTCTCACTGCAGGAGGAACGAGGGATCAGGCCCCACGAGTAGGCCTCAAAATGACCGCCGGCCAATCGGACCTGTCAGAAAAGGGCTTCAATCTCAGCTTTGCCCTGGAGGGGAGAAGCAAACAGGCTCCAGAGCAGGTCTCCTGGTGCCCAGTCGTGCAGGGACTTCCAATAGGGGTAAAATCAAGCAGGATTCTGGGCATAAATCTTCCTCTTCTGTTAAAGTGTCTGGAGCTCCATCTAAACACGTCTGCTCTATCACACAGCTGGACACCCCCCCCCCCGCCATCTTGGACTATGCCCGCTGTGTCATTGATGGAAAAACCTGGGAAACTCATTCAGTATATTCAGGGAGTCACATGACCTCACTTTATGCTGAAACATATTAACCCCTGCAGTAATTATCCAATGGAAGGCGAGCACCTATTTGTTTATAAGAGAAAAACAGTATTTTTAAAGAAATCTATTCTTTCCCCCCTCCCCTTCTTTCTTTCTGGTCTTTGGAGGAGCTGACGTACTGAGCCATCCAGTAGGTTTTGGAGTGATGTTAAGTGGAGTGTTGTTAAGAGCAGGGGTTAAATTGATGTCAATGGGGTTTGTGAAGTGACTTCAAGAGGGTTTCAGCAACTCATGAAACATGATTCACAGGGAAATAGCTTTGACCAAGAACTAAAATCAGAGAAGAAACAGTGTTGCGGATTGCATGGAAAGTGTGGATTCAAGAAACTGAATGATATGCATGAGTTTGCACCAGAGTGATTTGCTATGGAAGTCACAAAAATTGAGATTAAAAACCTCCCTGGAGAACAAGTGCCAGTCATAGCATGTAATTGTTTTATGAGGGTTACGCTTACCTCTCCTGGCTGGGAATAGGGATGAGCTATTCGGTTCGATCAGTTCGGAGTTCGACTCGAACATTGGCGGTTCGAAAGTTCGTGAACTTCGAACTTTTTGGCGTGTTCGGTTCGAGTTCGAAAAATATATATTTTTAAAAAGTATAAAAAATGCTTAAAAAAATACGAAAAAATCTAGAAATAAAGAGACTCTTTACTGCAGAATATTATAAGCAACGGTTTATTAGATATTGAATTAAAAACTACCTAATGTCGTCTACTATAGGTGCAAAGATTCTCACCTCTAAATGACCTGTGCTCTCAAACGGCGTAAACAATAGGTGTTTAATTAGTGTTTGGAAATAACATGTGCTTCTAATTAGCAATTAGAATTTGATACATTGCTTGCAGACTGGGTGTGGCCTGCACATGTATGAACAAACACTGTTTGTTTTGAATTCTAAGAAGTGTTCATTTCTACTATATGATCCTCTCTGATATGCTGTTTAACCCCTTAAGGACCAGGGCTCTGTAAAGCCAATCATTAATGATGTAGATGTTACGTCATTTGTCATCAAGGGCTTAATAAAATCTTTATCACACTCCTTAGATTTAAATGTAATATTCCAGTATTTGTATGTCATGTACCTCTCCCGAAGGACCTATGTGAGCATACAATTATTATTGTGTTAGAAATGTCTATCATAAAGCGTACAAGCTGAGTCCCTAGAGTCTCTGACTATCCATTGTCATATATACCTTGCTTTATACATATATTCCCTCATCTAACAGGATAGTAGCTGGTCCCTGTGCATTTTAACCCCTTAAGGGTGGCTAGGTGTCGTGTGTGGGTCTCTGATGGCAATGTTTCTATACATCCTACAAATCCGCCACTTCACGGGCAGGTTATGGGGACCTCCTAGGCACGATATTTGAAGGATTTTTTCGTTTTTATTTTTAACCACTTCAATGCGGTGGACGCGCTCAGCGCATCCAACCGCATTGGTACTTCGCTGCGGAGAACGCGCTGAGCGCGTCCTCCCTTTGCAGCCGCGATCAGCCGGTATTCCGGCTGATCGCTCGGCCCCCCGGTGCGGGCTGACATCATCGATGTCAGCCCAGCCTCCGGGACCCCGGCGGGCACGATAGGCGTCATCGCGCATGCGCGATGACGTCTATTTCAGGCACCCCACCCGCCATTGCAGGGAAGGTGCCTGAAGGGGAGGGGGGAAGGTCCCTCTGGGCAGGCTGTAACAATATTGTTCCCATTTCAATTATAATGTGAACAATGATGCTGCACTAACGATTTTTTCTATGGGGGGCGTTTGCCAAAAAACACGTAATTTTCCCCAAAAAAAGTAACGATTCCTCATTTCTAATTTTTTTAACAAGCGCAACCCATAGAAAATATAACCGCAAACGATCGCATTTTAAAATGTGAAAAAAAACACTTTACACAATGTAAATTATTGAAAATTCAAATTTTATTGCATTTTATGTTATAATATACAGACATGACATAACGTATACATATAATAATGACATATTATGAATCTGCACAGTCTGACGGAAAGAATGATATATAATATGTCTGGGTCATATATTAAAATAAGGCTTCAAAACGCGGTTCAACATGATGAGCAAAAGCGGTTAAAATGAGCTCAGCACAGAGGTGGGAAAAGGCTCAGCAGCGAAAGGGTTAACCCTTATTTTATGGAAAACTCACTGTTCCTTTTAAAACGTATTTTTTTTTACTTTTTGTCCTTGTTTCCTGTCCCCCAGGGCACTACCCGGACCCCCATACACCTTTTATGGCAAATATCTAGCATATATGCCCTCTTGGAGGGCACTCTAAAATTCGAACTTTTGAGTCCCATTGACTTTTATTGAGTTCGGTTCGAGTTCGAACTCGAACTTTTGAAATTGTTCGAGTTCGAATGCGAACCGAACACGGGGGAGTTTGGCTCATCCCTAGCTGGGAATGTTCCAGGATCGCCGCGGCCCGCGACTGAAAGTCATGTCACTCTGTCAATGTGGTTGGTGTGATTGGCTGACACATTAGCCACATTGTGTACCATTACATTACCATTACCATTACCATTAATTTCCCCGTACAGTGCAATGTTGGGGCTATTCAGAAAGCATTCAGCTTGCCAATTATTGGGAATTGTCATTGAAATACGGGTGCCGTTTGGCAGCTGTGAAATCCCCATAGAGAAACAATGGTTAATCTATTCACAGACACCAAACAGCAGAGAAATGCAAGTGAAATGCCCTGCTGTTCGGTGGTTTCATTCGGCAGGTTTAATCAGGCAAATCCCATAGGCTTCAATGTTAAAAAATATTACCGTTTTTATTCAATATCTAATAAACTGTTTATTCTTGTAATTTGCAGAAAAAAGTCTCTTTTTTTTTCTCGTATTTTTTCGGCGTTTTTTTTTAAATAGGTTTTTTTTCTGTAACAGAACTTTTTATTATTATTATTCATAGGATCTTATCTGGTAAAACACTTTATAAATAAATAAATTAATAAATATGTTAATTCCAGACATTTTCATCCAGTAGTCTTTTTCTAAACAGCATTTAAAATTGTAAAAGTTGCAGTCCTTTTTTTTTTTTTCAACCCGTTTATCAGCTTGTCGGCTTTTCTCCAGCAGCTGGTCGGCGCTGTATACAGTGGATTGTTGGCTTTTTTCGGACACGGTCGGCAGGTTTTCAGCATCTTATCGAATCCCATAAAGGGTTATTCAAAAAGATTCAAATTGTGGCCGAAAGGTAACCGGACACTGAAAATCAGCGTTCGGTTACCTTTCTTGGCCATTCGGCTATTCAGAGAGCAGGCAATTTGCCAAATCCTGGCGAATTGCCTGCACATACGGTGCCTGTTCGGTGCCTGTTCGAGGGCAGTGAAATCCCCCATAGAGAAGCACTGCTTCGGCTATTCAGAGAACACAAACCAGCAGTGAAAGGTTCCCGAATTGCCCTGCCATTCAGTGGTTTCATGCGGCAGGTTTATTCAGGCGAATCCCATAGGCTTCAATGTTAAAAATATTCCCGTTTTAATTCAATATCTAATAAACCGTTGATTATAATATTCTGCAGTAAAAAGTCTCTTTTTCAGGATCTTATAGGCATTTTTCAGGATTTTTTTGCGAAATAAAATTAAGTTTTTTTTTAATCGTTTGTTCTTTTTTCTGTATCAGCCCTTTTTTTATTATCATTCATTGGATCTTATATGTAAATTTCAGACATTTTCGCTCAGTAGTTTTTTTGCAAACAGCGTTTCACTTTTCAAATATTCAAGCGTACTGTTTTTTTTTTCACTCAATTCGTCTGCGGTGTCGGCTTTTTCCGGCAGCTGCTCTGCGCTGTGATCGGCTCCTGCTCGGGTTTCTCCGGCGTGTTCGGCGGGGTTAATCCAGATGTTTTTGCAGGTTTTGGTGTGCATTCACCTTGCGGTGAGTGTTCGGCAGGTTTGCAGTGACTTTTCCCTGCATTACGACGGCCCTGTGGTGCTTGCTGAATACACCGCAGGGTCGCCGAACAAGCCGAAGTGAACCAAACGAAAAGTCACCGAACGTACTGGGACTTTTCGATTCTCTTTGAATAACCCTGAATATCTCTCTTTTGCAAAATGCCAGCGTTTCTCACCGTTTCAACAACAGCAATTGTTTCTGGTGTTTGCCTCCCTCCCATTCAGGCACTTTCTAGGGGGCCCCTGAATGTGACGTCATCACGCACTGGCGTGATGACGTCACCACCACTACTCCCATGATCCCACAGTGAGGGCTGACATCCCAGTTGTTGGCCCTCACTGTTTGCCGCCGGGGATCGGAGCCACAGTGCCGCTTCGCTGCGGGTACAGTTGGATGTGTCCTCCACACAGTAGCGGGAATATTATGGACGCGCTGAGCACGTCCATAGCAGAGAAGTGGTTAAAGACTAACCAAGTTCCTACAAACAATGAAAACCTAAGTAGAAAAAAAGAACATTCTAATGAAAATGAAACTTAACGTTAATATAGAACTGATTTATTTGACGTGTCAGCGATTCTGCTAAAGCGCTGGGCGTGACTCAATCAGACAGAAAACAAAGTCAAATAATCCAGCAGAGGATTTACTAACCCAATAATGATGTAATAGGGTTTGTTTTTCTTAACCTAAAAAAAAATCCATTTTACCTTCCAGTATAGGACGAGCAAGCTGTGATCTATGCTTTAATCATGAGCACATTCACGCTCAAACTCTATAAATCCACAGCAATGAGACATCGTGTTCCACAACGTTTGCGTTAAAGGGAGTCTTCACCTTCATGATGACAGGGTTCCCGTCAATTTCACGAAATAGGGAAAAAACACCTATTGATTCGGCTTGTGGTCTCAGGGACTCTCACATGGGATAAACACCGACATTCTGAAAGTAGACGGATGAGGATGATGGCAGTGGGCAGCTGAGCATCCGACAATAGGTGTATAAATATATATATAGAGGTTAAGTGCAAGAATAAACTTGTATTTCTGCTGTGAAATCTTTTGCTTCAGATCGTACTTACACAGGGCCGGTACTAAACTATTTTGAGCCCTAGGCAAGACCAGCCACTTGCCCCCCCCCAAAAAAAATATTAACTGTTCAAATGTATTTTTTTATTTATTTTATTTATTTATAAAGGATTTTACCAGGAAGGATACATTGAGATTTCTCTCGTTTTCAAGTACATCCTGGGTTCAAGAACATTAAAATGTTACATGTTACAGAAATACATACAGGGTTATTCAGAGAGTGTGAAAAGCAGGAGAATGACTGGAGAATGACTGGAGAATGAAAAATTCTAGGTCAAAATAGCCAAACCAGAAAAATTCTCCCTTTCATCTCACTTTCCATATCGGCTATTTTGACCTAGAATTTTTCATTCTCCAGTCATTCTCCTGCTTTTCACGCTCTCTGAATAACCCTGAAAGTAATATAATGCAAGATATAAAAACAAAACACAAATATACAGATTAACACAGAAAATAAATATGTAGGAAATAGTCACTATGTTACATGTTTACAGGTGCATTCCATATATAGTCACTGTGTTACATGTTTACAGGCGCATTCTGTATATAGTCACTATGTTACATGTTTACAGGTGCATTCTGTATATAGTCACTCTGTTACATGTTTACAGGCGCATTCTGTATATAGTCACTCTGTTACATGTTTACAGGCGCATTCCTTATTGAGGTATATTAATAAGGACCTCTTAAGTGACTTTAGACTGGGGGATGATTTGATGGCGTCTGGGAGGTTATTCCATATTTGCGGTGCTCTTTAGGAAAATGAGGATTGAGCCACTTTCTTTTTGTATTGTGGTATTGTAAGTAAGGTGCAGGCCCTGGATCGGAGGTTATAGGAGGAGGGAGCTGCTGGGGGAAGCAGCCTATTCAGGTAGGGTGGCAGCTTCCCAGAAAAGCTCTTAAACACCAGGTTGGAAAAGTGAAGGGTGCATCTAGATTCCAGATTCCATTGCAGACTTTTAAAAGGGCGGTTGTAGTTGAGTGATTTGGATGAAAGCCGGATTGAGCTGGGGTTAAGTAGTTCTAATATTGATAATCACGTATTGTGTGTAGACGCATCTTTCCAAAATTTTTGACATTACAGGGAGCAATGATATCGGACGGTAGTTGGATACCAAAGTACTGGCACCACTTTTATGGATAGGTACCACTATCGCAGTCTTCCAGAGTTTGGGTATGTATCCAGTCGCCAGTGATTCATTGATTAGGGTTGCGACAGGATTTGCAATTACCGGTGCACTGATTTTCAGCAGCATTGCTGGTATTTGATCAGGTCCAGACTGGTATTTCATTTTTTGGTTACGGAGAAGTTTAGTAACGACACTGACAGGCACTGGTCTAAAACTGAATTCCTGTCTGATACGGGACTTTGCACAGTTGGAGGGGCCTGACCTGCGTGCGGCCTTTCTGATTGCATGTCATTTCCTAGCTTAGCAATCATGGTGGTGGCACATCCAACAAAATAATCATTAAATGCATTTGCTACATCTACGGGGTGTTGCAGGGTTTGGATATTTACTTTGACAGCAGCCGGCTGGGAGTGGACTGGGGGTGCTTGTATGTTACTTATGGTTTTCCAAAAGTTTCTAGGGTTTGATATGTTATTGTTTAGATTTTCATTGACGTAATGGGCTTTCGCCATTTTTGTTTGTTTTGTGCATGCATTCTGGCATTTTCGGTATTCATAGTGATCGTTCATGGAACCAGTAGTCTTGAAATTTGACCACAGTGAATCTCTAAGCTGGTACATTAGTGTAAGATCAGCTGTAACCCAGGGTAGATGGGTCCCTCTTACTCGCACTTTACGCAGCGGGGCATGGGAATTCCAGACTTGCAGGAGCTCGGACTGAAAGTATGCAATTGCATAGTCTAGGTCTGGGATTAGGTTTAGTCTGTACCATGGGAGCTGTTTGAGATCACTTAGGAAAGCGGGGGGAACACACACACTGCACGCGGGGGGATACACACTGTGCACAGATACACACACACACTGTTGGGACAAACACACTGTGCACAGACACACACACACTATGAACGGGGGCTGCACGCTGCTGTTCGGTACCCATCTTACCCCTCTGCTGGTCAGGCCCAGGATCGGTCTGTGCCTCTTTCTTTTTTTCATCTCTGCCTCTTTCTTTAATTTGCTTCTTTCATCTCTCTCTTTCTTTCATCTGCTTCTTTCTTTCATCTGCTTCTTTCTTTCTTCTGCTTCTTTCTCTCTTCTTTCATCTGCTTCTTTCATCTGCTTCTGCTTCTTTCTTTCTTTCATCTCTATCTTTCTTTCTTCTGCTTCTTTCTCTCTTTCTTTCATCTGCTTCTTTCTCTCTTTCTTTCATCTGCTTCTGCTTCTTTCTTTCTTTCATCTCTATCTTTCTTTCTTCTGCTTCTTTCTTTCATTCATCTGCTTCTTTCTTTCTTCTGCTTCTTTCTCTCTTTCTTTCATCTGCTTCTTTCATCTGCTTCTGCTTCTTTCTTTCTTTCATCTCTATCTTTTTTCTTCTGCTTCTTTCTCTCTTCTTTCATCTGCTTCTTTCTCTCTTTCTTTCATCTGCTTCTGCTTCTTTCTTTCTTTCATCTCTATCTTTCTTTCTTCTGCTTCTTTCTTTCATTCATCTGCTTCTTTCTTTCATTCTTCTGCTTCTTTCTCTCTTTCTTTCATCTGCTTCTTTCTTTCTTCTGCTTCTTTCTTTCGTTCTTCTGCTTCTTTCTCTCTTTCTTTCATCTGCTTCTTTCTTTCATCTGCTTCTTTCTTTCTTTCATCTCTATCTTTCTTTCTTCTGCTTCTTTCTTTCATCTGCTTCCTTCTTTCATCTCTTTCTTTCTTACATCTCTGTTTCTTTCTTTCTTTCTTTCTTTCTTTCTTCTGTGCCTCTTTTTTTCTTTCTTTCTTATGTGCCTTTTTCCTTTTAGCGGCCTCTGGTGGTGTCTGCACATCATCTGGTTGTACTTCCGCGTCACCATAAGACGTCCACCTACTGCACCGGAAACGAGGGTCTGTGAGCTGACAATGTCGGCTTTGCGAGCCACCGCTGCCAGCTACACGAGTCGCACAATGAGGAATGGGTACAATAGAAACCCGGGTTGGAAACGACTGCGCCACTAGGTGGCAGTGTGTCCTACGCGGTTGCATAGCTTGCCTAGTGTGAGCACCGGCCCTGTACATACATGTTACATATACAATGTTTCAGTAGGTACTGATGTAAGATCTAGCTCGGGGGTCAGCAACCTTCACCCCGTCCCGACGTTTTGGAACTACAACTCCTATGATGTTCAGATACTCATTGGGTTGACTGAGGAACATCGGAACTGTAGTTCTGGGAACTTTTGAGGGGTCATTCAGAGCACTAAAATGTCACCGACATTTCGGTGCTGTCTCGTTCCAACCACTTCGGGGAATCAAATTTGCCAGCCCTGCAGTTAATTCAGCATTCACTGCTGGGTCCCCGAAGTGCATCCGAAAATCCGTCACCAAACCACTGCATTGAACGGAAAAAACAGCGACAAAAACACCACACGCATCCGAAATCACGCAATCAACTGCTGCAAAACCGCTGAAAAAACCCCGAACGCGTATGAAAAAAGCCAATGATCCGCTGAACACAGCGCCGACCAACTGCCGGAAAAAGCTGTCAAGCTGACGAACGGAGTATACTTTTTTAAAACAAAACGATTGAAAGTGTCAAATTTTAAACGCTGTTTGCAAACAAAGTACTGGACGAAAATGTCTGGAATTTACATATAAGATCCTATGAATGATAATAAAAAGGGCTGATACAGAAAAAAGATAAAACGCTATTAAGAAAAAAAGGAAAAAAAATTATGCTGAAAAAATCCAAAAAAATGACCAAAAAATCCTTAAAGAAATAGACTTTGTGCTGCAGATTAAAAAAATAAACAGTTTATTAGATTTTGGATAAAAACGGGAATATTTTTAACATTGAAACCTATGGGATTTGCCTGATTAAACCTGCCGAATGAAAACACCGAAAATCAGGGCATTTCACTGACATTCTTCTGCCGTTCGGTGCAATTTTGGGGCCAGATCGTCTCTCCATGAATAACCATGTCCAAAACTGCGGACCCCTGGTCTAGGTCATAGTGAAACAATTATTAGGTAACTCACGCATATATATTTATACACACTAATTATATATAACAGGCTTAAGCGTTGTGGGACCGTATTTGAAGTTTAGCAAGTCGTCTTCATCATTTCTAGATGCCTAAATGGAATGGAGTTGCTGCCATGTGATTGGCTGATTAGGAAATTGTGTTAACAAGCTATTGAACAGGTGTACCTAATAAAGTGGCCATTGAGTAGATATATATCTCCAAATTCTGAATATGTCTTAACCAAATTGCACATTTCTATTAACAGGCATATTTATGGTATTTCTTGTAGAGTCTGAACCTTCCGCTCAGCCTGAAGGAGCAGATGTAGGTGTTAATGCATGGACATGCTTTGAATCCAGTCTATATTAAATCACACTTGTCTAAGAGCTCAGATTTCCTCTTTCTATTCCTTTCCGTTACCCATAAGCCTTAAATCCTCCCGAGTGTACACTTAGATACTGGGAAGAGAGTTAGTGTCAGGCTTATCATTTGTCATCGCATAGTATCTTTGTTTTCTTTTTTCGGAATGTTCGCGCAGCCAATGATACTTCATGAAAACATAATTTTGCCTCTGTATAAATCAATGGTCAGGCCGCACCTTGAATATGCCGTGCAATTTTGGGCACCTGTCTTAAAAAAAGATATTATATCGTTAGAAAATGTGCAGAGACGGGCAACTAAATTAATAAGGGGGATGGAAGGGTTAAGTTATGAGGAAAGACTAACAAGCTTAAACCTGTTTAGTTTAGAGAAAAGGCGCCTTAGAGGGGATCTGATAACCTTATATAAATATATACGGGGCCATTATCAACCATTGTCTGATAACCTATTCATTAACAGGACTATACATAGGACAAGGGGTCATCCATTTAGACTGGAAGAAAGAAAATTTAGCTTAAAGCATAGGAAGGGTTATTTTACGGTGAGAACAATCAAGCTGTGGAATTCTCTGCCTGTTGAGGTGGTTGGGTCAGAGTCTGTACAGACTTTTAAAAAACGACTGGATGACTTCCTGCAGACACAGAATATTAAGGGTTATAATATTTAATATGTGGGTAAAAGCTTCTTGATCCAAGGAGGAATCTGACTGCCATTCTGGGGTCAAGAAGGAATTTTTTCCCAGTATGTTGCATATTGGCAAGCATTCAGACTGGGTTTTTTGCCTTCTTTTGGATCAACAGCAGTAGGTTATGTGGGAGAGGCTGAACCCGATGGACGCATGTCTTTTTTCAGCCTATATAACTATGTAACTATGTAACTATGTAACTATGTAACCATGTAGCAAAAATAATGTTTCTTTAATTTGCTGTTCACATAGATCATATATTAAAAGCTCTCGGTTACGGGCGGCCCTTCCATTACTTCTATTGTTGTATGAACTAAAATTCCCATTATCTCTAACAAAACCATTGGGATTAGTGGGGGCTGTAATCCAACAACACCCAGCAAATTCCATATGGAGCCATCGGAGTTCCTATCGATTGCACCTCTTTGGAGTGAAGCTAATGTATGTATGAACGTTTAAAGTATCCAACTGTATCCATGGAAACAGATTAGCAAGATATCCTGTGGTTGCTATAGCAGTGATGGCTAACTTTAGCATTGCAGAAATAAGGAAACTACATGTCCCATCATGCAATCCCCCCCCACATACTGCAGGTCTCTATGGGATTATATGCACTAAAATTTTTCAGTTTTATATTTTTCTCAGTTCTGGCCTGCAGAAATTTTGAAGTTTATTATTTATCACCTCTCCACAGCTTGTTTAATAAACATGTCGCTGCATTTACCAAAGGAATATACAGGGTTATTCAGAGAGCACCGTAATGTCACCGACATTTCGGTGCTCTCTGATTGGCCGCACTACAGCATGTCTGATTCGCTGACCCTGCATTGATTTCAGCATTCACCGCAGGGTCCTTGCACCAAATGGAGCCGATGAGCCGCCGAGCACAGCGCCGACCAGCTGCAGAAGAAAAGCCGACAAGCCGACAAGCCACCAGATGGGTAAATTTTTTTTAAAAAAAAAATAATGATTGAAAGTGTCAAATTTGAAACGCTCTTTGCTAAAAAAAACTACTGGACGATGGAATTAACATATAAAATCCTATGAATAATAATAAAAAGGTCTGTTACACAAAAAAGAAAAAGCTATTTTGCGAACAAATCCTAATAATGGCAAAAAAATCCTAAAAAATAAATAAATAGTTATAAAATCACACCCAGAAACACACACTAGTACTTACAGGGTTATTCAAAGAGATCCCAATGGCTGCCGAAAGGTAACCGAAGGCTGAAATTCAGCGGTCGGTTACCTTTCCTGGCCATTCGGCTATCCAGAGAGCAGGCAATTCGCCAAATGTTGGCGAATTGCCTGGACATAAAGGTGCTGTTCGGTGTCTGTTCGAGGGCAGTGAAATCCCCATAGCTTTGTCTACTATTCAGAGAACAAAACCTAGAAGGGAAAAGTTGCCGAAATGCCCTGCCATTCAGTGGCTTCATTCGGCAGGTTTATTCAGGAGAATCCCATAGGCTTCGATGTTAAAAATATTCCCGTTTTAATTCAATATCTAATAAACCGTTCATTATAATATTCTGCAGTAAAAAGTCTCTTTACTTATAGATTTTTTAGGATCTTTTAAGCATTTTTCGGGATTTTTTAACGTTTTTCTTTCTTCTGTAACAGCCCTTTTTATTATCATTGGATCTTATATGTAAATTTCAGACTTTTTCGCTCAGTAGTTTCTTTGCAAACAGCGTTTCACTTTTCAAACATTCAAGCGTTACTGTTTTTTTTTTTTCACTCCATTCGTCTGCGGTGTCGGATTTTTCCGACGGCTGCTCTGTGCTCTGATCGGCTCCTGCTCGGGTTTTTCCGGTGTGTTTGAGCGTGGTTAATCCAGATGTTTTTGTGGGTATTGGTCTGCGTATTGGTCAGCTTTGGCAGGTCACAGATCGGGAGGTTGAGGGCGTAGCAATCTAGGGAGCATGGTAGACATGGGGGAATTTGGACCAATTAATTATCGATCTGAATGTTTCCAATTAAATTCATATCTGACTGATTATAACCGGATTTATTCGGGGGAAAGAGGTCCTCTTTCACCTCCTACATTGAAGTTTTAGATGTTGCTTATCTGCTTCATGATGAATGGCGTATCAGCTGACTGTGTCTCTAAAGAAAATGAGAATTTTCTGCAAAATCTTCTATATATATATGTAGGTTTTCAATTATTAGATGCAAGGGGCTGTGCATGCCAGTGATACAGACCCTAACTATTTTAGCACCATCCGAGGCATTAAATCGACGCTGTGATGCATTTTCCTCTAGGTTCTTCCAAAACCAGGTGACAGCCAAGGGCTCCGGAGGACTGAGGGCAAAGCGTGTGTCATATGGTTAAATGGCATGACTTGGCAGGTTGTGGTTTCTTTTTCGTTTGTTACTTGGTATCATGAAAATGCTCCAGATGTTCCATGCAAGGTCTGTGCTACGGCACGACTGGCGGCTCAGAGCGGGCATCACTGTCATTCTACAGACCACTGGGAAGATCCAAAAATTCTGTGATGGTCCAGATCCCACTTACTGGAGTCAGTTCCCTCTCGAATGTATCAGACTTTTGCCAGGAAACATCTGGATATATTAAAGAGCGTGGATCAAAAGGCAAGCAAGAGCGATGGCTGCACCGTAGGAAGAGGAGATTATCATTAATTTGGTCTTGCTTTCACAGGTACAATGAATGTCCTCCGTGCCAGAAGCCTTTACCGCTTTGTCAATGGCTGTATTCATAACGCAGCACACGCCAGCGACAGATTTGCTACAATGTGTAAATAGAATCTAATAAATCCACCAAGTGGTGTTTTCTCAGGAGAGGTATTATCCATTCCTCCAAAATGTAAACGCGTGAGATGTTTGTAATTAGTTGTACACCTGGAAAGGTACAAGTCCCCAAAAGTACTCCGAGTTAATGCTAGAGCTTGCACATGTAGGGGAAAAAAAGATATATATATTGCATTGTTGGCAAAGCACACCAGTGCCATCTAGCAATGAATTCTGGGATTGGGTTGAGTTATTGCTACTGATGATGGATATCATGCACAAAACTGTTGCTGGGATTTCTCCTTTCCATGAGATACATCAACATGATCAGGTATTTAAAACAGCATAATGATTTAATTATTGGAAAGGTAATCATTAGTAGACGTGTGCATTAGATGTCATCCGAAACCATTTGCAATGAAATATCGGCATTTTGGCGAAGCAGAAGTATCTGAAATTCTAAATTATCCGAAAACAATAAAAATTTAATCAAATTGATCCAAAATCATTTTCATAACAAAAAAAGATTGCGCTCTATGTGCAATATTACCTCTAACCCCATCCCTAATAAAAATGTAAACAGTTACTGTATCCCTAACTCAAAACTAAAAGTAACCCTAACCCCAACAAACAGTTACTGTATCCCTAACCCAAACATAAACAGTTACTTTATCCCTAACCCAACCCTAAATGTAACCCTAACCAAAACATAAACAGTTACTGTAACCATAACCAACCATAAAAGTAACCTTAACCCAAACAGTTACTGTATCCCTAACCCAACCATAAAAGTAACCCTAACCTAAACATAAACAGTTATTGTATCCATACCCAAACATAAGCAGTTACTGTATCCATAACCCAACCCTAAAAGTAACCCTAACCCAAACAAAAAAAGTTACTGTATCGCTTAGATATGTGCACCGCTAAAAATGTAGTTTTTTTTTTTTCAATGTGTTTTTTTATTTATTTTGGGTCGTTTCGGACCGTTTTCGTTTGAATTTTTTTTTTATTAAACCAAAATGCTCAAAAAATCCTAAAGAAAAACTAAAAATAAAGAGATTCTTTACTGCAGAATATTATAAACAATGGTTTATTAGATATTTAATTAAAACAGGAATATTTTTAACATTGAAGCCTATGGGGTAAAACATTTCTCACACCTTTAACATTGAAGTCTATGGGGTAAAACATTTCCCACACCTCTAACATTGAAGCCATGGGTAAAACATTTTCCACACCAATTTTAACATTGAAGCCTATGGGGTAAAACATTTCTCACACCTTTAACATTGAAGCCATGGGGTAAAACATTTTCCACACCATTTTTAACATTGAAGCCTATGGGGTAAAACATTTCCCACACCTTTAACATTGAAGCCACGGGGTAAAACATTTCCACACCAATTTTAACATTGAAGCCTATGGGGTAAAACATTTATCACGCCTTTAACATTGAAGCCTATGGGCTAAAACATTTTCCACACCATTTTTAACATTGAAGCCTATGGGTAAAACATTTTCCACACCTTTAACATAGAAGCCTATGGGGTAAAACATTTTCCACACCATTTTTAACATTGAAGCCTTTGGGGTAAAACATTTACCACACCATTTTTAAAATTGAAGCCTCTGGGGTAAAACATTTCTCACACCTTTAACATTGAAGCCTATGGGGTAAAACATTTTCCACACCATTTTTAACATTGAAGCTTATGGGGTAAAACATTTCTCACACCTTTACCATTGAAGCCTATGGGGTAAAACATTTTCCACATCACTTTTAACATTGAAGCCTATTGGGTAAAACATTTCCCACACCTTTTTTAACATTGAAGCCTATGGGGTAAAACATTTCCCACATTTTTATAACATTTGAAATCAACTATCAAATGAATATCCATTTGATAGTCCATTTCAAATTCTATAGTTAGTTGATATCCAAATCAGTGCACATTTCTTTATTTTTTTTTAATTTGTTTTTTTTTACTTTATTTTCATAGTTTTCTGTCCCACAGGGCAGTACCCGGACCCCCATACACCTTTTATGGCCAATATCTGTCATATATGCCCTCTTGGAGGGCACTTTAAAATTCGAACTTTTGAGCCCCATAGACTTGCATTGAGTTTGAATCGTGTTCGCATTCAAATTCAAACTTTTTCAAACGTTTGAGTTCGAATGTGAGCCGAACACGGGGGTGTTCGGCCCATCACTACTGTAGGGTGCTGCCCGGCAGTGTGAGGATTCATATGCTGCATTAATTATACTGTAGAGGTGCTGCCCGGCAGTGTGCAGAATCATATGCTGCATTAATTATACTGTAGAGGCGCTGCCCGCAGTGTGAGGATTCATATGCTGCATTAATTATACTGTAGAGGTTATGCCCGGCAGTGTGCAGAATCATATGCTGCATTAATTATACTGTAGAGGTGCTGCCCGGCAGTGTGCGGAATCATATGCTGCATTATTATACTGTAGAGGTGCTGCCCGGCAGTGTGAGGATTCATATGCTGCATTAATTATACTGTAGAGGTGCTGCCCGGCAGTGTGAGGATTCATATGCTGCATTAATTATACTGTAGAGATGCTGCCCGGCAGTGTGCGGAATCATATGCTGCATTAATTATACTGTAGCGGTGCTGCCCGGCAGTGTGAGGATTCATATGCTGCATTAATTATACTGTAGAGGTGCTGTCCGGCAGTGTGCGGATTCATATGCTGCATTAATTATACTGTAGTGGTGCTGCCCGGCAGTGTGAGGATTCATATGCTGCATTAATTATACTGTAGAGGTGCTGCCCGGCAGTGTGAGGATTCATATGCTGCATTAATTATACTGTAGAGGTGCTGTCCGGCAGTGTGAGGATTCATATGCTGCATTAATTATACTGTAGAGGTGCTGTCCGGCAGTGTGTGGATTCATATGCTGCATTAATTATACTGTAGAGGTGCTGCCCAGCAGTGTGCAGAATCATATGCTGCATTATTATACTGTAGAGGTGCTGCCCGGCAGTGTGCGGATTCATATGTTGCATTATTATACTGTAGAGGTGCTGCCCGGCAGTGTGCAGAATCATATGCTGCATTATTATACTGTAGAGGTGCTGCCCGGCAGTGTGCGGATTCATATGCTGCATTATTATACTGTAGAGGTGCTGCCCGGCAGTGTGCGGATTCATATGCTGCATTATTATACTGTAGAGGTGCTGCCGGCAGTGTGAGGATTCATATGCTGCATTATTATACTGTAGAGGTGCTGCCCGGCAGTGTGAGGATTCATATGCTGCATTATTATACTGTAGAGGTGCTGCCCGCAGTGTGAGGATTCATATGCTGCATTATTATACTGTAGAGGTGCTGCCCGGCAGTGTGCGTATTCATATGCTGCATTATTATACTGTAGAGGTGCTGCCGCGCGTGTGCGGAATCATATGCTGCATTAATTATACTGTAGAGGTGCTGCCCGGCAGTGTGCGGAATCATATGCTGCATTATTATACTGTAGAGGTGCTGCCCGGCAGTGTGCGGATTCATATGCGGCATTATTATACTGTAGAGGTGCTGCCCGCAGTGTGCGGAATCATATGCGGCATTATTATACTGTAGAGGTGCTGCCCTGCAGTGTGCGGAATCATATGCTGCATTATTATACTGTAGAGGTGCTGCCCGCAGTGTGCGGATTCATATGCTGCATTATTATACTGTAGAGGTGCTGCCCGGCAGTGTGCGGATTCATATGCTGCATTATTATACTGTAGAGGTGCTGCCCGGCAGTGTGCGGAATCATATGCGGCATTATTATACTGTAGCGGTGCTGCCCGGCAGTGTGCGGATTCATATGCTGCATTATTATACTGTAGAGGTTCTGCCCGGCAGTGTGCAGAATCATATGCGGCATTATTATACTGTAGCGGTGCTGCCCGGCAGTGTGCGGATTCATATGCTGCATTATTATACTGTAGAGGTTCTGCCCGGCAGTGTGAGGATTCATACTCTGCAACTATCGAATTTGAAATGAACTATCAAATGGATATCGAGTAACTATCGAATTTGATTGAAACTATACAAAATTATGGAATCAGCAATGGAACCGAAAAATACGATGTCCGAAATGACCGAAATGGAACCGAAATCACGAATGGAACGAAAAAGACTTGCGATTTTACAAATTTCAATTCGGCCCGATTCGTGAAAAAAACTAATCGGTCCAAATCGAAAAGCACATCCCTATTAAATATTAAGCTGTGTCACAGATTTTGTACTTGATTCAAATAAAACTGAAATGAAATTTATTTGTTTCATAAAGTCCTTTGCTGACTATTACTTGTATTGTAAATTAAGATCAATTTGATAGTTGATATCAATTCGAAATTTGGTTTCAAATTCGATAGTTGATATCAAATTCGATAGTATGGGAAATGTTGTATCCCATAGGCTTCAATGTTAAAAATATTCCCGTTTTAATCCAATATCTAATAAACCGTTGCTTATAATATTCTGCAGTAAAGAGTCTCTTTATTTCTTAGATTTTTTAGGATCTTTTAAGCATTTTTTTTTTAAAAAAAAGATTTTTTAATATCAATTCGAAATTTGATATCAAATTCGATAGTTGATATCAATTTGAATTTTGGATCACTAAATAAAACCCCAATTAATTACATTTTGCTGTTAAAAGACAATCATGGGTTAAATATTAAGGATAGTTACACATTCTACTTATACCAAACCAATAAATTTGAGACCAATAAATTTGAGAAGCTGTGCGTGCTTTTTTTATTGATGCAGCATATATGCCCAGATTGACTTTGACAGGCACAAAAACTTAACGTGAGACAATTGTGGTTCTTAATTCTGAATGGCTGAATTGCGTGAAAAAAACAGTCCGCACACTGATTTTTGCGCGCAACGTTGCTGTGCGTGCGCCTTTGTGCGCGTCCGTTTAACGCGCGTTATTGCATATGAAGAAACGCGCGAGGATTGTAATTTACACGCGTCAACCTTTAACGCTGGGCGCACAAATTCAAGCGTTGCGTGAGCGTTTTAACTCGAAGATTGTAATAGGGCCCCAGGTTGGAAAGGTGAAGAGTGCGTCTAGATTCCAGCAATGGCAACTTTAGTTCTTTTAACATGTCACAATGGTGGGTCATGTAGTTACATTGTAGCACAAAGCGGCAGAATGAGTTATACAATGTAGTAAGTTTATGAAGGTGTGTTTGCGGGGCCGCTGCATACAATAGCCAGCATAAGCATTTGTTGTACAATCTGCTTTCTTACCGCGGGGCTCAGGCAGGATTTGTTTCTGTACAGGGCACCTAGTTTGGGATAAAGTTTATATGAGAGTTTTTCGATGTGGGGCCAAAGGATAGATTTGGGTCTAACCACATACCTAGATATTTGAGAGAAGTGACTGTGGTCAGCGTGTCTTTTGATTTTGTTCTAACGCATAGATGGATAGGGTGGTAGCTTCCGAGAAAAGCTCTTGGTAGTAGCGCTAGTAGTGGATCATGCTCTCCATTGTAACCAGAGTGTAGATTACTTTTTATTACAGGTTTTTGGTCCCATTAATTACTGAAGATTATTGGGCATGCGTAAAGAATAACCAGCAACTTCAAAGTAAATCATTCCTTATTCTCAGCTCTAGGGCAGTGATGACGAACCGGCACCCCAGAGGTTTCTGAACTACATGTCCCATGACGCTCAGGCAGCCTTATCTGTGTCTAAGAATCATGGGACAAGTAGTTCTGAAACATCTGGGGTGCAAAGGTTCACCATCACTGCTCTAGGGCACCGTCTGAGCTTCCCGTGCAAAGCGCAGTGCGTTTTCCTAGGCAGCTGAACAGAACACTACGTGATGCGTCTTCTGCTAACCTGCACCATCAAACAATATAATAAAACATTTTAAAATCTGAGGTTAATCTGCAGAGATCTGTTATGAAGATTAGTGGATTAGAGTATCGGAGGATTGTCATTAGATTAGGATTACAGTTTGCATAATATTTAATCTAGACGGCTCGGCCACATGATGATTGCCAAGCGTGAGCTCCCGTAGTCCCGTACTACACATCTATTTCCGATTTTCCAGCACAATAACATTAGAAAGAATTTTGTATGAGATTTCCACCATCTAACGGTAAAGGGGTTTATTCAAAGAGCACAAAGTTTCGGTGCTCTTTTATTCAGCGACTCTGAATTCAGCATTCACCACAGGGTCCTCAAAATGCGTCAAATAGATCCCCCGAACTCCGACGATAAACCAGCCGAAAGTATCCAATAAACCACTGAACGCTGCTGCAAACTGCCGAACGCAGCAGACGATTCGCCAAACAGACCACCGATCGCCTCTGATCAGCCGCCGAACAGGGGTAAAAAAATCAACAAAAAAACCCCGAAATTTTTAAAAGGCGTTTTAAACAAAAACAATGAATGAAAATGCATGGAAATAATATGTAAGGTCAGTATTCTTACCGAAGACCTTGATAAATTATCATGACGTCATTTTTTACATAACACATTGTATAGACCTATGCATTGGAAGAAGGTGCGTATGTAAATGTCTCCTGTGTGTGATGTGTGTACATCTAATAGTGCATTGACTATCATATTATTGCTGTAAGTCCCCAGACATTATCAGGGTTATTCAGAGAGAGCCGAAATGCCAACAACATGTCCGCAGGGTCGTCGAATGCAGGGAACAAGCCGCCAAACACATCCGAAAAACCGCCGCAAAACCGCTGAATCGATCCGAAAAGTGCTGAAAAACCACTGAATCGATCCGAAAAACCACTGAATCGATCTGAAAAACCGCCGAAAGCATCCGACGATATGCTGCAAAACCGTCCAATCGATCCGAAAAAAACGCCTAATGCATCCGTCGTTCAGCTGCAAAGCCACAGAATTGATCCAAAAAAAGACAGTGACCCACCAGATAGAGCAACCAGCTGCCGGAAAAAGCCGACGAATGGGTGAAAAAAAGAGAGAAAATAACGCAACTTTTAAAAGCAGAAAAACGAAAATTCGCTAAAAAGATCCCAAAAAATCCCTAAAAAATCCGAATAAATAAATAGACAGATTTTTTGCTGCAAGTGAAAAGAATAAACAGTTGAATAAATATTTAATAAAAATGGGGAATATTATTTACATTGAATCTTATGGGATTCGCCTGATTAAACCTGTCGACTGAAACCCCCGAAAATCAGGTCATTTCACTGACATCTCTCTGCTGTTCTGTGCCCTCTGAATTGCTTAACCGTTACTTCTCTATGGGGAATCTCACCACCATCGAAGATCAGCGTATTGAGCTGTCAGTTCGCCAAACTTTGGCGAACTGCCAACTTCTTGAATAGCCGAGTGGCCACGAAATTGCACCGTACGATGAAGTTCCCTGTTTGGTGCAATTTCGGAGCCAATTCGGCTTTCTTTGAATAACCCTGTATGAAACGTTACTAATGTGCGTCACATACAGTATATACTGTATGTTACTTTTGTTGTTTTGTTTTCTCATATCGGTACAGTAAAACAAAAACATTTATATTGACAGAATCGCAGAGTTTTAAAAATAAAGCTGGTATTGTCAAACACTGCACTGCTCGCGCTCTCAAATCATGAATAAATTACAGAAATAAACAGATGAGCCGCAGGAGTAAAGAGAAAAGTGGAGCAGCAATGCCATCTACTGGATGTATCTTATTTCAGTCATACGCTGCAATGATGTTACAATGGTGGATACAAGTGACACGTCATTGACCTGCAGAATGTGATTCTAACCTAAGGAAACGTATTTTATCATAGCGATTAAATGACAATATGTTAAATGCGAAAGGGGTTGGTTTGAACAGGGGTGAATTTAGGGTTGGTGCGGCCCTAGGCACTCGAAATTCTGCTGCCCTCCTTCCTTGTAATCAAAAAAATTTGTTACTATCAGGTCTTTACTTACAGGGTTATTCAGAGAGCACTGAAACGTCACTGACATTTCGGTGCTCTCTGATTCACCGCACTTCGGCGAGTCCGATTCGCTGACCCTGTGGCGACTTCAGCATTCATCGCAGGGTCCCTGAAGTGCAGCGAATCGGCCACCGAACGCCACCACAAACCTGCCAGACAGCCACTGCCAATCCGCCGGACAGCCACTGCCAACCCACCGAATGCCGCTGCCAACCTGACGGACAGAAGCTGGAAACCCGTCAGACAGTCACCAAACGCACCTGCGACCAGCAGACGACCCGCCGAACAGACCACCTAAAGCAGTCGACGACCCACCGAATGCCGCAGAAAAAAGCCGACAAGCCGCCGGACGGATAAAAAGAATGAACCCTGCAACTTTAAAAATGTGTTTAATGTTTAATAAACTAACACAAAAGCAAAACAACACCAATAATGGAAAAAGGTGTGGGTGATCACCTGTAACCCTAAAAGGGTAGTACTGCTCCGGATGAAGCTGGTTCAGGGCCGGTGAAACACGTGTCGAGCATAATTTTAATATGAGCATTGGTTTTAATATGAGCACAGTTCTAATATTGCCTAATATTGCACGCTTAAGCATAGCAGGTTAATGGAGTACTACACTACTGGCTATCATTTTGTCATTTCATGTGCATGCTGACAGGGTGGCAGACGTTGCCAATCTGAAACATTTGTGGATATTTATTCACTGCTGCATCCTGTAAGGATAAGATCTCTCTATATGGCCCATTAGCTGATTATCAGCAATGAAAGAATAGAAAATTTTTTGCCAAAAAATCACGAAAAATGACTAAAAGATCCTAAAAAATCTAAAAATAAAGAGACTTTTTTGCTGCAGATTAAAATAATAAACGGTTTAATAGATATTGTATAAAAATGGGAATATTTTTAACACTGAAGCCTATGGGATTCGCCTGAATAAACTTGACGAATGAAACCACCGAACAGCAGGGCAATTCGGCAACTTTTCTCTGCTCTTTGGTGTGTCTGATTAGATTAACCATTGCTTCTCTATAGGGATTTCACTGCCGTCAAACAGGCACCATATTTTGCTGACAATTCGCCGATATTTGGCGAATTGCCTGCTTTTGAATAGCCGAATAGTCACGAAAATGCACCGTACATGGAAAATCCCTGTTCGGTGATATTTTGTGGCCAGTTTCGGCTCTCTCTAAATAACCCCTTTAATGTGAAAGTCAGGAGAATGACTGGAGAAGTGAAAAATCTAGGTCAAAATAGCCAAACCAGAGAAATTCTCCCATTTATCTCACTTTCCAAATTGACTATTTGATCTAGATTGTTATCTTCTCCTGAGTTTCACCTTTTAGTGAATAGACCTGTATTAAAGTGGATAAAATATGAATAAACCTGTTTGGGGCCAGACAATACTGTAATTCAGACCTAAAGTAAAAGGTCTGGTTCACAAAGCACCAAAATTCACTGTTCGGTGCATTTTCGGAGCAACTTCGAATCTCTGAATAACATAAATCAAATATATTCAGATCAAGTCGAAAAAATTCCTTTCAAATGCGGTTTTGAATTTTGAATGCTTCTGCAACGTCCAATTTCAGGCAAATCTGAATTCAGACCGAACCGAAAAGCCCATGGGCTAAATTACAATCTTCGCATAAAAATAGACATGTGCATTCGTTTTAGTACTAAAACGATTTAGTCCGAATTTTGGGATAATTTAGTTTTCGTATGACTCAAGAGATACGAAACTGCTCAGTACAAAAAACGAAAGAAACTAAAATAAAATGCACTACATTTTAGTTTCAATCCTTTTTGTGATATTACATTGATGAGTGAAGGAGACCATGAACAGCGCAACATCCGAAGTTCTGCACCCTCCACATGCCAATGCAGTAGGATGTTCTATACAGAGAGGGGCATTAATTAATGCAGGAGGATGTTCTATACATTATACAGAGAGGGATATTAATTAATGCAGGAGGATGTTCTATACATTATACAGAGAGGGGTACTAGTTAATGCAGGAAGATGTTCTAAACATTATACATAGAGGAGCCTTTTTTTTAGCCCTTTTAGGCTAGGGTCAGACTGAGGCAGTGCGAACGCGCGTGCAGCCGCACATAATCACGGCCGCACTAGCAGCAGATGCCGGGCAATGACAGCCAATATACGAAGTACGGTCGCACAAAAGTCCGGCCGCGCAACGCAAGTGGAAAATGAACGCATTTTTTCGAGAACGTTAAACCGCTGCTACTGACGTACAGAGTGCGCTGCGGCCGCATAGCAGCGTGTGTGCGTGATTAGGAGATGTCAGACGCTGCTAGTGTGCGGCCAACATAACGTTCAAACAGCCGGATTTCCCTAGACTTCTTTTCACCCCATCGTCATGAAATACGTCCAGAATTGCGCATCGTCTGACCACTTAAGCGTATTCCGTGAAAAAATGCGTGCGCACGCATCGACGTACATTTTGACGGTGGCCGCAGAAAATGCGCTCATCTGTCCCTAGCCTAAATCCAGTGGCTGCTTGTAATATTATCTCTCAGTACAATGTATCAGGCTCAGCTGTTACAGTAACTGACTGTAACAGTGCTCAGAGTTTCAGTAAAACAAGGAAATAATATTGTTCTAACCTCTTATATATAAAAATATTATTTACTATTTTTACTGAAACTCTGAGTGCTGTGATGAGCAGCAGTCAGTTACTGTAACAGCTTTGCCTGACACGGGGCAGTATTACAATGTTGGTGCTAACTTAACCAGAGCTGTTGTAAACTGAAAACCTCCATAGGCTATAATGGCTCTGGGAAGTTTACAACAGCTCTGGTTAAGTTAGCACCAGCTATGTAATATGGCCCACATTGTGCTGAGAGTGAGAGATACTGTAACAAGCAGCAATCTCAGCCCTCTGAGAAGGCACTATAATAGTAATTGTATCCACTGGTTTTCGGATGAATGAAATTAGTTTTCATACTAAAGAACTGAAAACGAATTTCTTTAGCAACTAAATAAATTGCATTTTAGGACTAATCCATTAGTTCAAAACGAAATTTTGTGCTGTGCACATGTCTACATAAAAACGCTTGCGCAAAGCGTGAATTTTTGCGGGAAGCGTTAAACATTTTTGCGCGCAAATCACCACTGGAATTACAATCCACATGCGTCATTTCATCCGTTGAGCAATAACGAGTGGAAACTGGATGCGCACAAATGATTGCGCAGTATCGTTGTGTGCAGAAATCAGTGTGCACCAGGGCTCGAGACATGCGGGAACGCGCGGGAACGGCGTTCCCGCAGTTCTCCCACTGCGGGAACGCAAGGTTTCCGCTGTGGTCGGAGCCCGAAAAAATTTAGCTGCGGTCCTGGTGGCGACATGTTCATCCTCCGAGCGGTGGCTGGAATGAAGCGCGGCCGCTCGCCTGTGATCTATCCAACAGACAACCGCGATCTCAGGCCTGGCACCTGGCAGAGAGGTGAGCTGGGGCAAATATATCCATGAGCTGCTGGGGGAAAATATATCCATGAGCTGGGGGCAAATATATCCATGAGCTGCTGGGGGCAAATATATCCATGGGCTGGGGGCAAATATATCCATGAGCTGCTGGGGGCAAATATATCCATGAGCTGGGGCAAATATATCCATGAGCTGCTAGGGGCAAATATATCCATGAGCTGCTGGGGGCAAATATATCCATGAGCTCTGGACAAATATATCCATGAGCTGCTGGGGGCAAATATATCCATGGGCTGGGGGCAAATATATCCATGAGCTGCTGGGGCAAATATATCCATGAGCTGGGGCAAAATATCCATGAGCTGCTAGGGGCAAATATATCCATGAGCTGCTGGGGCAAATATATCCATGAGCTCTGGACAAATATATCCATGAGCTGCTGGGGGCAAATATATCCATGGGCTGCTGGGGCAAATATATCCATGAGCTGCTGGGGGCAAATATATCCATGAGCTGGGGCAAATATATCAATGAGCTGCTAGGGGCAAATATATCCATGAGCTGCTAGGGGCAAATATATCCATGAGCTGCTGGGGGCAAATATATCCATGGCTGGGGGCAAATATATCCATTTGCTGCTAGCAAATATATCCATGAGCTGGGGCAAATATATCCATGAGCTGCTAGGGGCAAATATATCCATGAGCTGCTGGGGGCAAATATATCCATGAGCTCTGGACAAATATATCCATGAGCTGCTGGGGGCAAATATATCCATGGGCTGCTGGGGGCAAATATATCCATGAGCTGCTGGGGGCAAATATATCCATGAGCTGGGGGCAAATATATCAATGAGCTGCTAGGGGCAAATATATCCATGAGCTGCTAGGGGCAAATATATCCATGAGCTGCTGGGGGCAAATATATCCATGGGCTGGGGGCAAATATATCCATTTGCTGCTAGCAAATATATCCATGAGCTGGGGCAAATATATCCATGAGCTGCTAGGGGCAAATATATCCATCAGCTGGGGGCAAATACATCCATGAGCTGCTGGGGACAAATATATCCATGAGCTGGGGGAAAATATATCCATGAGCTGCTGGGGGCAAATATATCCATGAGCTGCTGGGGGCAAATATATCCATGAGCTAGGGGAAAATATATCCATGAGCTGCGGGGGAAATATATCCATGAGCTGCTAGGGGCAAATATATCCATGAGCTGCTGGGGGCAAATATATCCATGGGCTGGGGGCAAATATATCCATTTGCTGCTAGCAAATATATCCATGAGCTGCTGGGGCAAATATATATATGAGCTGGGCGAAAATATATCCATCAGCTGGGGGCAAATACATCCATGAGGTGCTGGGGACAAATATATCCATGGGCTGCTGGGGGCAAATATATCCATGAGCTGCTGGGGGCAAATATATCCATGAGCTGGGGGCAAATATATCAATGAGCTGCTAGGGGCAAATATATCCATGAGCTGCTAGGGGCAAATATATCCATGAGCTGCTGGGGGCAAATATATCCATGGGCTGGGGGCAAATATATCCATGAGCTGCTGGGGGCAAATATATCCATGAGCTGGGGCAAATATATCCATGAGCTGCTAGGGGCAAATATATCCATGAGCTGCTGGGGGCAAATATATCCATGAGCTCTGGACAAATATATCCATGAGCTGCTGGGGGCAAATATATCCATGGGCTGCTGGGGGCAAATATATCCATGAGCTGCTGGGGGCAAATATATCCATGAGCTGGGGGCAAATATATCAATGAGCTGCTAGGGGCAAATATATCCATGAGCTGCTAGGGGCAAATATATCCATGAGCTGCTGGGGGCAAATATATCCATGGGCTGGGGGCAAATATATCCATTTGCTGCTAGCAAATATATCCATGAGCTGCTGGGGCAAATATATATATGAGCTGGGCGGAAATATATCCATCAGCTGGGGGCAAATACATCCATGAGCTGCTGGGGACAAATATATCCATGAGCTGGGGGAAAATATATCCATGAGCTGCTGGGGGCAAATATATCCATGAGCTGCTGGGGAAAATATATCCATGAGCTGCTGGGGGCAAATATATCCATGAGCTGCTGGGGACAAATATATTCATGAGCTGGGGCAAATATATCCATGAGCTGCTGGGGCATATATATCTATGAGCTGCTGGGGGCAAATATATCCATGAGCTAGGGGAAAATATATCCATGAGCTGCGGGGGAAATATATCCATGTGCTGCTGGGGGAAAATATATCCATGAGCTGCTGGGGAAAATATATCCATGAGCTGGGGGCAAATATATCCATGAGCTGCTGGGGGCAAATATATCCATAAGCTGCTGGGGGCAAATATATTCACAAGCTGGGGCAAATATATCCATGAGCTGCTGGGGCATATATATCTATGAGCTGCTGGGGGCAAATATATCCATGAGCTAGGGGCAAATATATCCATGAGCTGCGGGGGAAATATATCCATGAGCTGTTGGGGAAAATATATCCATGAGCTTGGGGCAAATATATCCATATGAGCTGGGGGAAAATATATCCATGAGCTGCTGGGGGTAAATATATCCATGAGCTGGGGGCAAATATATTCATGAGCTGCTGGGGGCAAATATATCCATGAGCTGGGGGCAAATATATCCATGAGCTGCTGGGGGCAAATATATCCATGAGCTTGGGGCAAATATATCCATATAACCAGTGGGGGTCCAGTGCTGGGTATAATATTCTGGGGGCTCAGTGCTGTGTATGTTATTCAGGGGGCTCAGTGCTGTGCATATTATTCTGGGGGTCCAGTGCTGTGTATATTATTCTGGGGGCTCAGTGCTGTGTATATTATTCTGGGGGCTCAGTGCTGTGCATGTTATTCTGGGGGCTCAGTGCTATATATATTATTCTGGGTGCTCAGTGCTGTGTATATTATTCTGGGGGTCCAGTGCTGTGTATATTATTCTGGGGGCTCAGTGCTGTGTATATTATTCTTGGAGCTCAATGCAGTGCATATTATTCTGGGGGCTCAGTGCTTTGTATATTATTCCGGGGGCTCAGTGCTTTGTATATTATTCTGGGGCTCCGTGCTGTGTATATTATTCTGGGGGCTCAGTGCTGTGTATATTATTCTGGGGGCTCAGTGCTGTGTATATTATTCTGGGGGCTCAGTGCTGTGCATATTATTCTGGGGGCTCAGTGCTGTGTATATTATTCTGGGGGCTCAGTGCTGTGTATATTATTCTGGGGGCTCAGTGCTGTGCATATTTTGGGGGCTCAGTGCTTTGTATATTATTCTGGGGGCTCAGTGCTTTGTATATTATTCTGGGGCTCAGTGCTGTGTATATTATTCTGGGGGCTCAGTGCTGTGTATATTATTCTGGGGGCTCAGTGCTGTGCATATTATTCTGGGGGCTCAGTGCTGTGTATATTATTCTGGGGCTCAGTGCTGTGTATGTTATTCTGGGGGCTCAGTGCTGTGTATATTATTCTGGGGGTCCAGTGCTGTGTATATTATTCTGGGGGATCAGTGCTGTGTATATTATTCTTGGAGCTCAATGCAGTGCATATTATTCTGGGGGCTCAGTGCTTTGTATATTATTCTGGGTGCTCAGTGCTTTGTATATTATTCTGGGGCTCAGTGCTGTGTAATAACATGTGCGTGCCAGCGCACATTCGCATTTGCGCTCACAATGTTAAGTATAGGACGCGCGACGTACAGTAACCTTGCGCAGGTTCACCCGTGGTAGCCAATTCCACGCGTTTGTTGTGCTGACAAGGTAATACGGCATTCGACGCAAAGGGTTTTACCCCTCGCGTTAATGTTTTCTTGCACCGGCGCAAACGTTTGCGCGAAGAGTGTAATTAACCCAAAGTCTACTAATTAGTGAATGGATTGATGGGTGGGGGGAAACCACCTGAAATCTGAGTGAATATGGTAAATAATCAACAAAGTTCTTAAATACAATTATTCAGAAAATCAAGAGATTTCGAGATCGTCCCGAAAGTGCACAGTTTGCCCCCAGTCTATCGATTTGTGTGATAGTTTTTATTAAACGTAATGAGCAAGTTATATTATTTGGGACGAGAGTCTGGCCGGTAATTCAGAAGATAATCCACAAGGTGTCTCCACACACCAATAGAAAAACCACTGCCCTTTGGAAAAAGTAACAGCACCAGCTCTTCAAACTGGCAAAACTGGCAAGCAGCTGCTGAGGTATTGAACGGGGCTCAGGACTGTCAAACTCTACCCCCCCGCCCGATGTTTCTTAACTACAACTCCCATGATTCCCTGGCCATCTATTACATAGAAGGAATTCTGAGAATTGTAGGCATCAACAATGGGGGCAGGGCCGGTGCTAGACTATTTTACGCCCTAAGCAGCACCAGCAACTCCCCCCCCTCTGCTGGTCGGGCTTTCTTTCCTCTGCCTCTTTCTTTCTTTCCTCTGCTCTCTGTGCCTCTTTCTTTCTTTCTTTCCTCTGCTCTCTGTGCCTCTTTCTTTCTCTCCTCTGCTCTCTGTGCCTCTTTCTTTCTTTCCTCTGCCCTCTGTGCCTCTTTCTTTCCTCTGCTCTATGTGCCTCTTCCTTTCTTTCCTCTGCCCTCTGTGCCTCTTTTCTTTCCTCTGCTCTCTGTGCCTCTTTCTTTCTTCTGTGCCTCTTTCTTTCTTTCCTCTGCTCTCTGTGCCACTTTCTTTCTCTCCTTTGCTCTCTGTGCCTCTTTCTTTCCTCTGCTCTCTGTGCCTCTTTCTTTCCTCTGCTCTCTGTGCCTCTTTCTTTCCTCTGCTCTCTGTGCCTCTTTCTTTCTTCTGTGCCTCTTTCTTTCTTTCCTCTGCTCTCTGTGCCACTTTCTTTCTCTCCTTTGCTCTCTGTGCCTCTTTCTTTCCTCTGCTCTCTGTGCCTCTTTCTTTCTTCTTTGCCTCTTTCTTTCCTCTGCCCTCTGTGCCTCTTTCATTCTTTCCTCTGCTCTCTGTGCCTCTTTCTTTCCTCTGCTCTATGTGCCTCTTCCTTTCTTTCCTCTGCCCTCTGTGCCTCTTTTCTTTCCTCTGCTCTCTGTGCCTCTTTCTTTCTTCTGTGCCTCTTTCTTTCTTTCCTCTGCTCTCTGTGCCACTTTCTTTCTCTCCTTTGCTCTCTGTGCCTCTTTCTTTCCACTGCTCTCTGTGCCTCTTTCTTTCCTCTGCTCTCTGTGCCTCTTTCTTTCCTCTGCTCTCTGTGCCTCTTTCTTCTTCTGTGCCTCTTTCTTTCTTCTTTGCCTCTTTCTTTCTTTCCTCTGCCCTCTGTGCCTCTTTCTTTCTTTCCTCTGCTCTCTGTGCCTCTTTCTTTCTTTCCTCTGCTTTCTGTGCCTCTTTCCTTCCTCTGCTCTCTGTGCCTCTTTCTTTCCTCTGCTCTCTGTGCCTCTTTCTTTCTTTCCTCTGCTCTCTGTGCCTCTTTCTTTCCTCTGCTCTCTGTGCCTTTTTCTTTCTGTCCTCTGCTCTCTGTGCCTCTTTCTTTCTTTCCTCTCCTCTCTGTGCCTCTTTCTTTCTCTCCTCTGCTCTCTGTGCCTCTTTCTTTCCTCTGCTCTCTGTGCCTCTTTCTTTCTTCTGTGCCTCTTTCTTTCCTCTGCTCTCTGTGCCTCTTTCTTTCTTCTTTGCCTCTTTCTTTCCTCTGCCCTCTGTGCCTCTTTCATTCTTTCCTCTGTTCTCTGTGCCTCTCTCTTTCCTCTGCTCTCTGTGCCTCTTTCTTTCTTTCCTTCCTCTGCTCTCTATGCCTCTTTCTTTCTTCTGTGCCTCTTTCTTTCTTTCCTCTGCTCTCTGTGCCACTTTCTTTCTCTCCTTTGCTCTCTGTGCCTCTTTCTTTCCTCTGCTCTCTGTGCCTCTTTCTTTCTTATTTGCCTCTTTCTTTCTTTCCTCTGCCCTCTGTGCCTCTTTCTTTCCTTCCTCTGCTCTCGGTGCCTCTTTCTTTCCTCTGCTCTCTGTGCCTCTTTCTTTCTCTCCTCTGCTCTCTGTGCCTCTTTCTTTCCTCTGCCCTCTGTGCCACTGTCTTTCTTTCCTCTGCTCTCTGTGCCTCTTCTTTCTTTTCTCTGCTCTCTGTGCCTCTTCTTTCTTTTCTCTGCTCTCTGTGCCTCTTTCTTTCTTTCCTCTGCTCTCTGTGCCTCTTTCTTTCTTCTGTGCCTCTTTCTTTTGCCTTTTCTTTCCTCTGAATTTCTTCTTTTTTTTCTTTTGCCTCTTTCTTTCTTCTGCGTCTTTTTTTTCCTGCCTCTATCTTTCTCTTTTCCTTTTGTGCCTTTTCTCTCTTTCGTGCCTTTCTTTCATCTGCCTCTTTTCTTTCCATCTGCCTCTGGTTGCGCCCGCACATCATCTAGTGGCGCCTGCCAGTCACCCTAAGATGCCTACCTTCTGCGTCGCTAGTAGGGGTCCGTGAGCAGACAATGTCAGCTATGCGAGCTGGCACTGCCGGCTACATGAGCCGCACAATGAGGAACAGGTACAATAATGGAACCCGGGTTGGGGCTGGCTGCGCCCCTAGATGGCAGTGCACCCTAGACAGTTGCCTAGCTTGCCTAGTGGGAGCACCGGCCCTGATTGGGGGTTTGACAGAGCGAGTTTGACAGACCCGCTCTATACTATTCTACGTGTAAAGAGGTTATTTATAATTCCATGCATTCATAGACAACTGCAGGAGAACTGAAAATCTAAACCAAAATAGTTGAACGAGGATTTGTGCTAAAATTCTACCCGTCCATAAAATCCCCTTGCAGTTCCCCATCAGTTTAGTCTGTTAGTAAACACTTATGACTTTCTACTTGCCTTGAGTCTGTAGCTACGTCGATGGTATTTACACGTATCAATGCACAGACGCTTTTGTACGTGCAATTAAACACACAACTTTGTATTTACAAAGCACTTATAATTATGAGAATGTGCCTCGCGGGAATAAGTGCGCAATTATACATTCGACCGAAATAGTGTATCAGCAGAAACAGTCACATTGACACCTACAGTCCAGCAAGAGACTCTCCTCCACTTCTTCAACTCTGAATTAATCTCTGATTCTTCATCTTTATTGTAAAACGCGTCATGGTGCTTTTATTTTATTGCATTTTATTATACCCAATTAAATTACTGGGCTTTCTGCAATTACAATTGGCACGAACCGGGTGACCTTCCTTTGTGCTGGAAAAAAAATAGATCCTGTCCTTTTCTAATATGGGAGTTTATAAAAACTGATCATTGCAGAAACACTAGAGGGGTTATTCACAGAGATCCGAAGTTGCCCCGAAAATGCACCGAACAGTGAATTTCCCCGTACAATGACATTTCGGGGCCATTCGGCTATTCAGAGAGCAGGTAGTTCTGCAAATTTTGCCGAATTGCCAGTAAATACGGTGCCTGTTCGACGGCAGTGAAATCCCCCATAGAGAAGCAATGGTTAATCTATTCAGAGACACCGAACAGCAGAGAAATGTCAGTGAAATACCCTGATGTTCGGTGTTTTCATTCGGCAGGTTTATTCAGGCGAATCCCATAGGTTTCAATGTTAAAAATATTCCCTTTTTTATTAAATATCTATTACACGGTTTATTATTTTAATTTGCAGTAAAAAGTCTGTTTATTTTTTCGTATTTGTTCGGCAAAAACAAATTCTGTTATTTTTTTTAATTGTTTTTTTTTCCGTGACATAACTTTTTATAATTATTCATAGGATCTTATATGTTAATTCCAGACATTTTCATTAAGTAGTTTTTTTGCAAACGGCGCTTCGAATATTAAAAGTTGCAGTCGTTCTTTTTTTTTATTCTTTTTACCTTGTTAATCAGCTTGTCGGCTTTTTCCGGAGGCTGATTGGTGCTGTGTTCGGCAGATTGTTGGCTTTTTTCAGACCCAGTCGGCAGGCTTTCGTCATCTTATCGAACCCCATAATTTCGGCAGTTTTGCAGCGGGTTTGGCGGTTGTCCCGCGGGTTTGCGGTGGCTGTCTGACAGCAGGCGATGGGTTGGCGGTGGCGTTCGGTGGCCGATTCGCTGCACTTCAGGGACCCTGAAGTGAATGCTGAATTCCCTGCAGGCCCAGCGAATCGGACTCTCCGAAATGTGCTCTCTGAATAACCCTGATAGTAACCCAACTGAGAATCCTGAAAAGTGGTTTCAGTAAGGTCAAGTCACATGGCAAATTGACCTGGGATACACAATCCCTGCACCTCCCAGTCTTGTTGCTAGAGATGAGTATAAAGAGTGACTGGAATCCCTCGTTATTACAGATTATATATAGGACATTCAAAAGTATATTGTGGAGCAAAGACACTGGTTAGTCTCCTCTTGGAATAGCGGGCTGAAACATTGTATCGATAACTGTGCATCACGCAATGATTAACACTCAACAAGGAATAGGGCCAAGAGTCGTAGGATGACTTGTACAAGAGCATTCTTGGTCCTACAGAATAGGCAGAGCCTCTGACCCAAGCCAAAAAAAAATAAATGAAATCTCAGTAGGGTATATGTCTACCTGATCTTACCCAATGGGCCAAGAATGAAATGCCGAGCATAGGTGGGCCTATAATTAGGCAAAATAAGCTGCTGTCTAAGGCCTCTCCCACCCATTGGAGTGTCAAGAATCGATGTAGCATGCATAATACTGCAGTCCAACAGAGATACATGTGTATGCCAAGAAAGCTGCATTAGCCTCGTATTAGCATGGGTCAAGGCTTCACTAACTCCAGAGCTGCCATCGACACCAAGAAAGTCTCCACTGCAAGGGAAAAGCAAGTTCTCCTGATGGTCCGCCGTAGCTGGGACTTGCCTGAAATGACCTCCAGTAATTCATGGATTTAGAGCTGAAACAATGAACCTTCAGAGAGACATCGAGGTGGAGGAGAGAGAGTGGGAAAACGGAGATCGAAACTGGAAAGAGGTTCTCTTGTTTCTTCATTAGTTGTTTTAATTTGTAAAAGTCAGACGCTCATTACCTGGCACAGTTTATACAGACGGCGACATTCTGGAAATTTAAGACGCTTGCAGCAATTTCCTGACCTCACTTAAGATAACTACAATTTAACAAAGTTCTCGGAACAATGCTATTGTGTTACATTAGAGGCGCGGAGATCTCAGCAGGTGCCAGCGAGGAGATTCGAACGAATTATGGTTTAACAGAACAAACAATCCTTAACGACTCTGCGATTAAATTAGCCTGGGAGACTTTTATAATTGCCACGCTGACGCTGACCAGCGCTAATTGAAAAACAGTTACATTAAGGTGGAGATGTTTTGAGACTCCCCCATTTGTGTTGGCCACCTCTGCAGTGTGAAAGCACAAAGTGGGATAACAAACTTCAATTATCTCACTTATAACCCATTCCGGACACTCGCTGCACAGGTATGTCACAGGTTAACTTGTGTTAAGACGTGCAACGTACCGGTACGTCCACACTAGGACTGGCGGAACCACAACACTGCAGCTGGGAAAAAAAGTGGTTAAGTGTCTGCTGGCATCCCCTCAGTCTCAAGAATGCTGTGAGACCCAGTCACAGCGTTCTCGGGGCTGAATGACAAAAGAAACATTAAAACTTGACAGAAGGAGCATTTACTCTCTCTTTTGCCTGCACTTCTTCTACGCAGGCTGGGACAGGTGATGCATTGCCCTCAAATGACCCACATAAATAATTCCCCCAATTGCTGCCACACTGGTCAGATTATTCTTATTATCCTTTATTTATATAGTGCCACATATTCCGCAGCGCTTTACAAGATCAGTGTACAAGGAGTTGATACATTGTAATACCACACATGGATGATACGACCTGATTCAGGGGGTCCCTGTTCCCAAGGGAACTTACAATCTATGAGATGTACAAGTATTTTGTGATGTTGGCGCATCCATATCGTTAGGTGTTTTGCCCAAGGACACTCGCTGGTGGCGTCTTCTGAGTGGGATCGAGTCATCTTTACATGATTGTAGATCAGAGACCTGGTGGTGAGGTTGAACCCGCTTCTTGTAAAGTCGAGACTTGCTTCTCCACAGTTGTATTGGAGGGATGTGCTGAATGGTATTTTGATTTGCTTCTCCACGGTTGAAGAGCGGAGACGTTACCACTGGACTCCACAGCTGATATTGTGTGGTCGGCAAGTATGTACTGTTAGGTGTCTCGCCCAAGGACACTTACTGGAGTGGAGCTCTGGCTAGGATTCGAACCTGGATCTCCACAGTCATACAGCAGTGATATTACCTCTACTCCATCCAGTCAGATGAATTTTTTTGCTCTACGGGGGGGGGGGTACATTCTCTGTTGATTTCTTTCCATGGGTTACGCTAAAACATCAGATATGAACCTGCATGCACCAAATAAAAGGCTGCCCGGGTGCAAGAATCCGTAAGAAAATGCAGGAACCCCAGTGACAACTGGATGGATGCACTCGGTCTTATATAAAAGTAAAAAAGATGCTTTATTCAAAAATCATATTATAAAATTTCCTGTAGGCTTCTCCTGACGTTTCGGACCTCTCAGTAGGCTTGTGCACCGATTTTTTTTTCGGTTCGATTCGATTCGATTTTTTGGATTTTCAAACTTTTCGATTCGGCTCGTTTCGGCCGATTTCTGTTTCGATTCGGTTCGGCTCGACTCGTTTTTCGTGTACAATTTTTTTTCGGAATATCGACCATTTTTCGTATTTTCGTGTCACTTTGCTCGTTTTTTGTATCGACTTTTCGTGATTTCGGAAATTTTCGTTTTTTCGGAACGTCTGTTCTCCTCGTTTCAAAGCAATAAATTTCCATTTGACACATTTCAAGTCCATTCGAAAATTCCGAAAATATTTCGTTTCGGCTCGGAAAACTTTTCGGATCTGCCGTTTTCGGATCTAAAAATTTTCGGAAAATCGGCCGCATCCGAAAACACGAATCGGGAAATTTCGTGAAAATTCCGAAATTCCGAAACCCGAAACGCACATCCCTACCTCTCAGTCAGGAGCCTTTATCAAGGTAGCAGGCTGTGCCTTGATAAAGGCTCCTGAGAGGGCCGAAACGTCAGGAGAAGACTACAGGCAATTTTATAATATGATTTTGGAATAAAGCATCTTTTTTTACTTTAATATAAGACAGAGTGCATCCATCCAGTTGTCACTGGGGTTCCTACAGATATATGCCAGGTATACTGACACTTTAGGTTTTTCAAGCTCACAATTAAAAATAAACAACTAAATAAGCTACTTGGAAACATTATTTCTAGCACTGCACATACTCAGAAATACAATAAAAAGTCAAACTAAGCAACCGATGCAACTTCTGATTACCACGACTCACGTCGGCAAATAAACTTGGGAGACAAACAGGGTTATATAAAGAGAATCGAAAAGTCACCGCACGTTCGGTGACTTTTCATTCCCTGCACTTCGGGGCGATTTGACGATCCTATTTCATCGACCCTGCACCGCAGGGCCCCCATAGTTAGTGCAAGAAAACCCACCGCAAACCCGCCGAACACTCGCCGCAAACCTGTCGAATACTCACCGAATACTCACCGAAACCCGCAGAAACAGCTGGATTAACAACGCCGAACACGCCGGAGAAACCCGACTAGCCGCCGATCACAGCGCAGAGCAGCCACCGGAAAAAGCAGACACGCAGACAAACGAGGTGAAAAAAAACCCAAAACAGTACTCTTGAAAGTTTGAAAATTGAAACGCTGTTTGCAAAAAAACTACTGAACAAAAATGTCTGAAATTTACACATAAGATCCAATGAATGATCATAAAAAGGGCCGTTACAGAAAAAAGAAAAAACTATTTAAAAAATAAAGGAAAAAAGTTTGCAAAAAATATAAAAAAAAATGCCTAAAAGATCCTAAAAAAATCTATAAATAAAGAGACTCTTTACTGCAGATTAAAAGAATAAACGGTTTATTAGATACAAGGTGGAAAGCCTGCCCAGAGGGCAGTCTATTGTGGATATACTGCCCTCAGCTCGTGGATACTGCCCCCAGCACGTGGATACTGCCCCCAGCTCGTGGATACTGCCCCCAGCTCGTGGATACTGCCCTCAGCTCGTGGATACTGCCCTCAGCTCGTGGATACTGCCCCCCAGCTCAGACCCCAGACCAGACATGGGGCGGCTGTTCGAATGCTCTATCGGCATTCGGACAGCCGCCCCATGAGCTCCGCATACTTACCTTCCCGAGCGGCGAAGTGAAAGTTTCCCCGCTTCCGATCGTTGAAGGACCCAAGCCGCGGTCACGTGCGAGCGCAGCCTCTACCCGGCTGCTGTGTGCATCTTGTAACCGCCGCGGCGAGCGCACAGCCGGCTCGTGCCGCGGCGGTTGCATGCGCGCGCAACCAACCGCCGCTGGTTGCGCGCGCATGCGCAGAGTAAGGCTTGGCGACGGACACGCCAAGCCTTACTCAATTATAGTATAGGATTGGATTAAAACGGGAATATTTTTAACATTGAAGCCTATGGGATTCGCCTGAATAAACCTGTCGAATGAAACCACCGAACAGCAGGGCATTTCGGCAACTTTTCACTGCTCTTCGGTGTCTCTGATTAGCTGAAGCATTGCTTTTCTATGGGGGATTTCACTGCCCTCGAACAGGCACCATACGTGCAGGCAATTCGCCAACATTTGGCGAATTGCCTGCTCTCTGAATAGCCGAATGGCCCCGAAATGGCAGCGTTCACTGAATTTCAGTGTCCGGTTACATTTTGGGGCCAAATTGACTCTTTTTGAATAACCCTGAAAGTTTTAATCAGGTCGGTAGATGATGATAAAAGAGGTGCTGATATTTTACTCGCATACTATACATTTTATCCAGATTTGTTTGGAATTGGGACCCTTGTGCCCTATGGACATATTTTTTTCTTACCTTACCTGCCTGACACTATTTATCCCCCCCTCAATATGTGTAGGTAACGCACAAAGCTGCCTTTGTAGAAATAACATATAATTGAATTTGTACAGCTCTGTACGAATGAAAAGTGGAACGAGCCGCAGCACGCCCTCGAGACAAAACTTTCAATTACGGGAGATTTTCAGGGTCACATCAGTTATTGAGGTTTTCAAGCTGTATAGGTTGTTACATTATCCTGCGAGGTTTGATACTGAAAATAACAGAAACTTAACCGGCCTAGAGACCTTTAAAAAGTATACAACATATTTGTGGTTTCGAAAATTAACCCCTTCACTACCAAGTGAATTTCCAAAAAAACATTGTCAGAAACCAGTGGTTTATGTAAAATTATTTCTAATTAATTATACATTAATAAATAGCTATTACTGTAAATAACCTATTTGGCCACTAGATGGTGCCATCTACAGCCAAATTGAGTTACAGAGGTTTGAGCAGCAGGTCTACTTTTTTTTCTCCCTGCATCGGCTGCTGAAAGCCGGATATTTCACAGCATTCATCAGCTGATTTTACAGATTTAGCTTTTTGGGCATTATGTCCACAAGGCTAAAACTTTTGGGGCACCTTTTGCAGCCGGAAAGCAAACAAATTTTTTTTGCTTTTGGTCTGCAGATTGGCAGATCGAGATATCTTGATATCGGGACACCGGATGGTGCCTTTGAAGCCTGAGATATCTCAATCTCAGTAGTGCAGGGGTTAATAACAATATAGACGAGGTTTTCAGCAAATTACAAAGCAAATTTTTATTTTAGACACAACACCTAGGCATCCCTTCCTGCACCCACCTGCCCTATTGTGTCAGAAACTAGGGGGGGCTATTCACAAAGCACAGAAATTGAACACAATTTCGGTGCGGTTCCATTTTGCTGAAAATTTGGCGAATTCACCATTTATCTGCAGACGCCAATGGAAAACCTGGACATCTGCCTTTCTCCATTAGCGCCTGCCATTTAACACCCGTATTACGAAGCACACACTTTCTCAGCAGCTCCAGTTGTAATCCTGGCAAGGCGGGAAGGTGTTATCTTCTCCAGGAGTCCTTAGGACTACATGGAGACAGGAAGTGAGATCTGCAAGAGCTTGCCAGAATGAGATCCGGCTGGGCGGCAGAGGGTTACACGGAGGTACACTGAGACCTATTTGTATCCAGTGCACCTCTCCCATGGAGCAAGGAAGCAGTGGCTCGCAACGCTCTCTGCGCCGAGAGATCTAAGGTGAGTATTTGATTTAATGGTGGCCATTGTTTTGTGTGTTCATGGCTAGACGAACACATTATTCGCCTCATCCATAAAAAAGTGCGTCCGAACTCATGGACGTACTTTTTCACGGAATACGCGATAGCGGTTATACGATGCGCAATTACGGCTGTGATTTTTTATGGATCCAAACCAGGAAACGTTGGGTGTCTGGACGTTATGGTGGCCGGACATGAGCAGTGTCTGACGTCTCCTAATCACGCACACACGCCGCTATGCGGACGCAGCGCACTCTGTACGTCAGTACTAGCGGTTCGACGTTCTTGCGAAAATGCATTCATTTGCAGCTTGCGTTGCGTGGCCAAACTTTCGTGCGGCCGTACATTGTGTGTGGGCTTGCGTTGGACGTCATTTGCTGCTACCACGGCCGTAATAAAGTGCGGCTAAACGCACGTTCACACTGCGTTCGTCTCACCCCAGCCTTAGTGATTGTGCAGAAGCACAATCACATAACTCCAGGGCCCGAAAGACGTCATTCTAAAACAGATGCAGTTGGGAACAAGCTGGATGGAATCGCTCATTCTCCATCTGCTGGGTCCACATAGCGTCTCCCATACAAAGTGTAGGAAACGCTAATGTAGAGTAAACTGATGCTACATTCCAGGCGCAAGCTGAGTTTGCGGCTCGGTATAATATGTTGTTAAAAAAAAGAGCTCTTTGAATATGTTAAAAAAAAGGGGGGGGAAGACCTCAGCGCGCGAGCTGGTCTGCCGGATGGCTGGAGCGCTGTGTTTAACAGCAACATTGCAATACGGCGCTAGGACTGTGTGTATTCCAATCCTGGTGCAAACCTAACCAGTGCTAGTGTAATCTTTCCAGACACATTATAGTCTATCTCAGTGTTTCTCAAACCGATCCGCCTAAGGCTAAGGTCAGACGAAAGCAGTTTTAACGTGCGTTTAGCCGCACGAAATCACGGCCGTGCTAGCAGCAAATGACGTCCAATGCCGGGGAACATACGACGAACGGCCGCACGAAAGTCCGTCCGCGCAACGCAAGTGGCAAACGAACGCATTTTTTCAAGAACGTCAAACCGCTACTACTGACGTACAGAGTGCGCTGCGGCCGCATAGCGGCGTGTGTGTGTGATTAGGAGACGTCAGACGCTGCTAATGTCCGGCCAACATAACGTCCAGACGCAAAAAGAGTTTTATTGATGATCCGTACAAAATCACGGACAAGAATGCGCATCGTATGACCGCTATCGCGTATTCCGTGAAAAAATACGTCCATTCGTTCGAACGCACTTTTTCACGGACAACGTGAAAAATGCGTTAGTCTGACCCTAGCCTAACAGGGCAGATTTTACAGATCACCTCGGGGAAATACAAACTGAATCCTGCAATCACTGAGCAGCAAACCCTATCACCTGTGCTTCAGATATTCTGCAAACCTGGCCTGTCAGCAGGTCCTGGGGACAGGTTTGGGAAACACTGGTCTGTGGAGTTGCTAAGTTAAGTGTTGGAACAGGGCCCCTAAAGTTATTTTTAGGGACTGCAATCACTTTGCATTTAATGGCTCATGCCTTGTGTCAGGGAGCTGCTGGAACTCGCCCTACAAAAAGGTTTTCCCGTTTGAACCCTCTGTGCTATAAAACCAAAACTTTACTGGTCCTTTATAATTTACAAGCCATGGGATACATTTGTTGCCATTTGCATCCCCAGCAGAACACAGGAGGCTCATGATTGGCTGGGCAGACCCTTAGAGTCTGTGGTTTCCATGGAGACCCTTCCCACCTCCAGTTCTATGGACCAGGAGCAGCAGCACAGAGCACACACTCACAGCCTGACCTGCAGGAGAGGAGGGCTCACCTATTATATCATATATATGTAATCCTTTAGCCACAGATCACATACAATATATAACTTAAAACATGCTTGTTTTCTTCAGGGGAAAAAAAAAAAGTATTTTCTGTCTATCCTTTCAAATAAAAAAATAAGATTACACACACAGACACACACACAGACACACACTCACACACACACACAGACACACACAGACAGACACACACACACACACACACACACACACACACACACACAACACACACACACACACACAGACACACACACACACTCACACACAGACACACACACACACACACAGACACACACACACACAGACACACACACAGACACACACTCACACACACACACAGACACACACAGACAGACACACACACTCACACACACACACACACACACACACACACAGACACACACACACACAGACACACACACACACTCACACACACACACACACACAGACACACACACAGACACACACACACAGACACACACACTCACACACACACACACAGACACACACACAGAACACACACACACACACAGACACACACACTCACACACACAGAGACACACACACAGACACATACACACTCACACACACACAGACACACACACACTCACACACACAGAGACACACACACAGACACATACACACTCACACACACACAGACACACACACACTCACACACACAGACACACACACACTCACACACACACTGACACACACAGACACACACACACATACACACTCACACACACAGACACACTCACACACACTCACACACACAGACACACACGCACAGACACACACACACAGACACACACTCACACACACACAGACACACACAGACACACACACTCACACACTCACACACACACACAGACACACACACACACACAACACACACACAGACAGACACACACAATCACACACACAGACACACACACAGACACACACACACTCACACACACACAGACACACACACTCACACACACAGAGACACACACAGACACATACACACTCACACACACACAGACACACACACACTCACACACACAGACACACAGACAGACACAGACACACACACACACACACACACACTCACACACACACAGACACACACACACTCACACACACAGAGACACACACACACAGACACATACACACTCACACACACACAGACACACACACACTCACACACACAGACACACACACACAGACACACACACACTCACACACACAGACACACACACACAGACACACACACACAGACACATTTCTTGAACACACTTAATTCAGAAATGAGGCGGGTTTAAGCTGGAAAGCTGTTACATTGTTTGGTGTGTGATGTTAAAGGAGGGGGGGAGGCCACAGAGGCTGATGGAGCTGTAACCCCCCTGTAAAGAGCTGCTGCAGCTGCCAGTGATTTCTATCCACACGTGTATGGAGGGAGCACTTGTTAGAAATGCACACACACACATCCCCGCTCGGTGAGACTGATCCCCCCCCCTCCTGCCTACGTCACCACGGGAGCTGATACGGTTGCCGAGTGCTGACTTCACACCTCGCCTCGGTGACGTCACCGCAGGGGTCCGCGCGCCTTGCATTCTGCTGAGGAGCAGACACTGTCCTTGGGACTTGCTGAGGGCTTGAAGCTCAAGCTGCCAACATGAGCAGGTGCCAGAAGAGGTGCAAGAAGAGGCTGAGCAAAGTTGCCAGATACCTCTACCAGTTTGTCACTGGTACCCTCAATCAAGGTAAAAAGGGGGAGGGGGCTGTGATGGGGTCTGGGGTGGGTGCTGTGAAGGGGTCTGGGGGGGCTGTGATGGAGTCTGGGGGGCTGTTATGTGGTCTGGGGGGCTGTTATGTGGTCTGGGGGGGCTGTGATGGAGTCTGGGGGCTGTTATGTGGTCTGGGGGGCTGTAATGTGGTCTGGGGGGGGCTGTGATTGTGTATGGGGGGGGGGTTCTGCATTGATCATTACTGCTCTATCCTGACATTACAGACAGTTGTTGGTTGTTCATAGCACAGCTCTCCCTGTGATGGGGGAATAACTTGGCATTTGTGTCTGTGCACCTCCAGATCCCAGAGTGAACCCCTTAAGATGCCAGTGTTTGCTGTACCCTGGCACTGAGTGGGGTAAAGCCTCTCAAACAATGTATTCTCAATATTGTATTATTATTTTCATGGGACTGCAGTGCTTCCCATTATTTTGCAGAATTTAATATCCAACATCACTGCTGTTTATGCAGATAAAGAAATCTGATAAACAAAATAAAAGGTTCATATATAAAATTTAGTTTTCTGTTCTATTTATTTTCCTTTGTGTTTTATACATTGAAACATGTTATACACAGCCAGATCTATGTGATATTCATTGACTTCTGTGTATTGATTACAAACTGCAAGGACTGGACCTGAAAGTACATTAGAACAGTTTTTCACGTGAGAGAAAAGTGACCCAAATCATGCCTTGTGTGATCTGGGGGGCTCCACATCATGCCTTATGTGATCTGGGGGGATCCATATCATGCCTTGTGTGATCTGGGGGGGATCAACATCATGCCTTGTGTGATCTGGGGGGATCCACATCATGCCTTGTGTGATCTGGGGGGGATCAACATCATGCCTTGTGTGATCTGGGGGATCCACATCATGCCTTGTGTGATCTGGGGGGATCCACATCATGCCTTATGTGATCTGGGGGATCCACATCATGCCTTGTGTGATCTGGGGGGATCCACATCATGCCTTGTGATCATGCATTGGGGATCCATGTTATGCCTTGTTATCTGGGGGACCCACATCATGCATTGGGGGGCCCACATTGTGCCATGTGTGATCTGGGGGATCCATATGTTGCATTGTGTTATCTGGGGGACCCACACCATGCATTGTGTTATCTGGGGAACCCACAACTGCATTGTGTTTTCTGGGGGACCCACACCATGCATTGTGTTATCTGGGGGACCCACACCTTGCATTGTGTGATCTGGGGGACCCACACCATGCATTGTGTTATCTGGGGGACCCACACCATGCATTGTGTTATCTGGGGGACCCACACCACGCATTGTGTGATCTGGGGGACCCACACCATGCATTGTCTGATCTGGGGGACCTACACCACGCATTGTGTGATCTGGGGGACCCACACCATGCATTATGTAATCTGAGGGACCCACACAATGCATTGTGTGATCTGGGGGACCTACACAATGCATTGTGTGATCTGGGGGACCCATACCATGCATTGTGTGATCTGGGGGACCCATACCATGCATTGCGTGATCTGGGGGACCTACACCATGCATTGTGTAATCTGGGGACCCACAGCATGCATTGTGTAATCTGGGGGACCCACACCATGCATTGTGTTATCTGGGGGACCCACATCAAGCATTGTGTGATCTGGGGGACCCATACCATGCATTGTGTAATCTGGGGGACCCACACCATGCATTGTGTAATCTGGGGGACCCATACCATGCATTGTGTGATCTGGGGAACCTACACCATGCATTATGTAATCTGAGGGACCCACACCATGCATTGTGTGATCTGGGGGACCCATACCATGCATTGTGTGATCTGGGGGACCTACACCATGCATTATGTAATCTGAGGGACCCACACCATGCATTGCGTGATCTGGGGGACCTACACCATGCATTGTGTAATCTGGGGACCCACAGCATGCATTGTGTAATCTGGGGTCCTACACCATGCATTGTGTTATCTGGGGGACCCACATCAAGCATTGTGTGATCTGGGGGACCCATACCAAGCATTGTGTTATCTGGGGGACCCACATCAAGCATTGTGTGATCTGGGGGACCCATACCATGCATTGTGTAATCTGGGGGACCCACACCATGCATTGTGTAATCTGGGGACCCACAGCATGCATTGTGTGATCTGGGGGACCAACAATATGCAGTGCATGATTTGGGGACCAACACCATGCAGTGCGTGATTTGGGTGATCCACCATGCAGTGTGTGATTTGGGGGACCCACACCATGCAGTGTGCGATTTGGGGGGACCCACGTCATGTGCAATCTGGAGGATTCAAATGATGCATTGTGTGATCTGGGGTGACCCATTTGTCTGGTATAAGAGGAGTTCAGGGACCTTAATTCAGTTATAAAATAATATATAATGGTAATGAGACTCTGCAAAAAGAAACAGAGCCATTTAGGGAAGAAAGTCTCCATTGAATAATCCATTGAATCTGAATAATCAGATTATTGTGCTCATTTATCTGGGACCTGATGGTTTTAATGAGTCAGGTTACCCTGTATAGGACTCCCTAAACCAGTGCAGGCATACAGCTGTTTAGATGCAGGGTTAGGTTTGAGTCGCAGACCTAGAATTCTGTGTGTTCGGTACAAATCTTCCTGGGATTAGGATGTCGTTTAATTAGATTACAGATTTACCATTTATAATGTCCTGTAGTCATTAGCATTAATGATATTGGCTCCAAGAAGTGCACAGATTATCCTCCCCAGCAGAACCTTTAAATAAAATGCTAGAGGTTATTTAGCACAGCGGGCGTCTGCAGATGAAGCTCACAATGATTGGGGAGCCCCGGGGAGACGCGTTTTTCAGAATTCCGGGAAGGTTTCGGAGAGTTCTAAACTGATGTAGAAATAAAATTGCCACATTGTGTCTCTGGTTCCATTATTCGTCCACATAGGGAAAAATCCTAATAAATCAATACATTGTGTTCGCCGGGGGTTGTAGTGACACAGAAGATGTGCCTGTAATGTCATGTGAGATGGGCTGTTGGTATAGCGATACATGATAGAGCTGGCGGTTCCATTCATTGTTAGAGATAAGAGACACAAAATGACTTTAGGGACAAGTTGCAGTGCGTTCAGCATCGCAAGCGGTTATACAGCCCGGAGGGTTAAATAACCTGTGTCTATATACTTACGCAATATGGTTTTGCTCCATTACCCGCCAGCTGACACCGTACTGTGGTGCATATCCAGTGGAATACATAGAGAAAACTCAGAAAATGAGACATTGCACCAAAAAAATGCAGGGAAATTCTCTTTGTATACAGATACCACATCACAAAAGGGGGATTAAGAATGGACGGTGGAACTTCACGAAAGCCACTGCGGCTTTTCAAAAAAAATAAAATTATACTGCATCCCTTAGAATTATTTATAAAGCGCCAACCTAGTCGGCAGTGCTGTACAAAGCAAATATAAAATTAAACAAATACGTTTGACTCATGGAGAATGATAGGAAAAGCAGACGCTGATCAAGAGCTTACAATCTACTGTCCTCAAATTTAAATCCACACCTTTACTATAAACATTTCAGCATGATAAGTCTTATTTTATGCACACGTGATTTTAAAGACAGAGGCAATATATATATATATATATATATATATATATATGCGCACAGAGGGTTACAAACAGGAAACCACGACATAATGGGCTCTATTGCATAATTAATGCTAACGTTAGCACCTCGATATGTAAGCGTTATCACCAGGATAAGTGTGTTTAACATATGCCCCCCATTTATATTCCTGACTCCCCGTTAGTTTGTTGCGCGAGCTTACGCGACTTTACTGTATTTTGCGCTTCCTATACTTAACATGGGGAGTGGGACAGATCTCAGTACTCCAACAGGGTCACATCTGCCAATGCCGCTTCCTTGCCGAACCCCCCTCCTTGTTCTCCCCAGCCAGACTCTGTACCTTTCTCTAGTTCTCAAACAAAGCTCAAAGACCGGGACATGTAGAGAGCCTGTTAGCATCCCCCAGAAATAAGATGAGGCTGTAGATCTTGGGTCTTTCAGGGTCAGAATGGAACTTTTTTAATCAGGGACAGACACCCATATTTATAAAGTCAACCTGGGCTATTTACATACACAAAACCTCCACTAGAAACTGTGGGGAGACATGTTTAACTAGGATAAATAACGGAATGAACATTGCGTAACATTCCTAGACAGACAGGACCAATGGTAATTGTGATTGACAAACAGATTACAGTTTAAAACAACAGATAACGGGGAAGTGTTTGCCTGACACAGAAGATTAACAAATCCTCAAATATACAGTAAATAAAAAGATACACATGGACCATAACAATAGACAATAGCGTTATTAATGCATAACTCTAGATTACATAGCACTCTGCACCCCAAGTCCAAAGTGAATTATGTCACGGGGGACCCTGCAGGCGTTGATTTTCCTGGTTAACGCCCCCATGTTAGCGCAAACTAGAAAATAGATCCCAATGTGTATTGCGCCCCTGTACGAGGGTCTCGGATGGTCGGAATGTGATTGTTTATTAAAGTACGTTATACGGTATATATAAAAATCAAACTTTACAAATGCCAACTTTAAAACATACACGCGTGTTCAACTTCTGTATATTAAGATTTTTATAGCGACACAAAGCGGAATTTTGGGAGATTTACTTGTAAATACGTTAATATCTAAGAAAGAAAAAAATAATAATAACTCCCTCCCCATTCCCCAATGTCGTGTGAGCACATTATGAAAAATCAATAAATGAATATGTAATAATAAAAAATAAAACCATGTAATTAGTGGTAAATTGTGGGGAAAAAAAATACCTGCCTCAAGTTTGGGTAGATACAATCATAACGGAAAAAATTAAGTTTCTGCGAGCTCTGCCCTCTGCACCTCTAGCTTCTGTCTCCTTTGTTTTCGTTTGCCTTGTTTTACTTTCTTTTCCAATTACAAAATGTGCAAGAAAGCTGGTGCTGTACGACTGATGACAACGATACTGCTAATCAGGGGGTTAATCAGGGGTTATACCTGGCTTAATTGACAGTAAGGGTCTGCAGAGTTCTTGGCAATCTATAAGCAGAGCTCAGACCAGTTGTTTACCGGAGCGTAAATTCCATGTCCACAGGTTTCCCCTGACCTAGTACACACCACTGATGTGTACAAAAAGCTTAGAGCAGGGGTCAGCAGCATTCGCCATCCAGATGTTTTGGAACTACATCTCCCATGATGCTCAGCCACTCATTAGGTTGGCAACCGTCACGTGGAAAATGTAATTCCAAACCATCTGGAGGGCCAAGGTGGCCGACTCCTATCTTAGAGTCAAGCGCTCATATGGTATTCATGCTTTTTTTGGTCTGTCATAATCAGGGGTGGACTGACCATTAGGGCAATAGGGCATTGCCTGTGGGCTGTGGCCTAGGAGGGGACCCCATGAGGGCCTCCTTAAGACTTGATCAGTCCTGGTCTATGATAGCAATGAGCTCCTGTGTGTGGAAGCCCCCTAGCATGCCAGAACCCCGCAATGGAGAACCCCATGAACTCCTATTGCCTTGGGGTCCCAAGTCTTTTCAGCCCTCCCCTGGTTATAATTTTATCTTTGCTAGAAGGTTCGAGTTTTATTTGTAAACACTACAGTGATGGCCAAAAGCAACCTCAAAAAATTGGCAAACATGGACCTCTAAAAGCTACCAATTGGGATTTAATGGGGCGCTGACTGTGTATAGCTAAGTATGAGATGGGCAAGTGGGATAAACGCAAGGCTGGGCATTAATCCTCATTATTCCAGTCTTTGTTGATGTTCACCCAATGCAGGTTTCAGCAACCATGGCCAACAAATGTTTTTAAATGCTTATCACAAGATGCTCAGCCCGCCAGGGGCACATGGGAAATGTAGTGCCAAAACATTTGGAGGTCAAGGTTGCTGACTCCTGACATAATGGAGCCATTATGTCTAACCTTGCCACCCAAAGTGGGTTCAGAACTATGCTTCCCATGATACCCCATACACCTTTAAGTGTTAATGTTTAAGAGAAATGCTAGGGCAGCTGAGTAAGGCTTCCTCCAGGGAGGACGAGTTTAACATGTAGTAATCGTGAAACGCGTTAGTCCACCTCTGGTATGTCTGTCCTGCTTGATATGCAACATACATAATGCCAGATTCTATATAAAAAGGTTTTGCTGTTAAATTGGATGTTATTTTGTTCATGTATTTGGTATGTGTGTGTGTATGTAGAAGCCCTTACCAGGCTTTGTAGGTTGAGCCATAACTAGTATATACAATGAAGAAGAGACGCCAGAAGCAGAGTGCGCCGTGCTGCAAGTAAATAATACGTCTTGGCTAGTGTAACAGCAACTGGGGTTTACTGGTCTCTGGCTTGTGGACCTGTTACAGCGTCCGTCCCTTCTATCCAGTCAAGCTGATTCACAGCAGATTTTCTTCTCTCACAACCCTCAGCCAGAATTTGAGGGAGTGTCAGTGCTGTATAATTCCACATATCTCTCCCCAAACACCAGACACAGCTTAATGCAGGGAAGGCGAAGAATGATCTTCAATTTGAAATGGGGACCAGTTATTTGGGAAACAGCAAGGGGGAGGTAAAATGACTTAATCAACAGAATATATTGTCTACATGAGGGGTATTTCAATTTCGTCAGGAGACAGAGACTTGATCAGTACACACTAGACAGGATTAGCAAACAAAAAACATCTGATCAATATAGGATCAAACAGTTAAACAGTTAGCAAGAACAATAAGCCTACATTATATCACTAACACAAACCAACTCCTAAAATACAGTTTACCAAGACATTTAACAACTCTAACCCTTTAGCTCCATGTGAAACAATACCCAGAGGTTTTGATTTACTTGAATGGCCATTAAAGGTGTAGGCTCACCTGCCACGTCAAGGCACCTCTGCTCAGGCGAGTCCTCCTACCTAATGAAACTAAGAGCTGCTTTTCAGCTAAGAGACAAAATGGGTTTTATTTATACCCTCTCCAGAAACACTTCCACTTTGGGATTAAAAACAAAAACATGGAAAGGGACAGCAGCAAAAAATGATCTGGCTGGGGTTACAACAAAATATATATACATACAGAAAAAACGGTGTCGCGTCTATTCCCTACCAGGATGACTGCAACAACCCGGAGTATAGGACTAAGCGCAGATGACACTTTTTTCTTGTTATGTTCTATATATGAACTAGGCTGGATACTTCTGGTTGTTGCAGCCGCTCTGGTAGGGAATAGGCAGGAATCTGTTTTTTTCTGTATGTATAAACACTAACCCTTTGGTACCCACTTCTGCCCATTGTCTGAGAATTGGATTTTCCACATTGGTCCACGGTCTCTTGACTGGAGCCCAGCATCCACACTTCTCCAACAGGCACAGAGGCCATGTACAGTATAGCGTGGGCAAGGTGCCAAGGAGGTAGAGCACGCAAAGATAGAGGGAGCATCGGGTTCCTCACCTAAGGCTTAATGATCTTAACATGTACAGCTTGGAAAAAAGACGAGACAGAGGAGATATGATAGAAACATTTAAATACGTAAAGGGAATCCACAAGGTAGAGGAAGGGAGTTTATTTAAAAGGAAACAAAGTATCAAAACAAGAGGACATAGTCTTAGATTAGAGGGGCAAAGGTTTAAAAGTAACATCAGGAAGCATTATTTTACTGAGAGGGTGGTGGATACATGGAACAGCCTTCCAGTAGAAGTGGTAGAGGCCAAAACAGTAATTGAATTTAAGCCGGCATGGGATAGGCATAAGGCTATCCTAAACAAAAGATAAATCCAGGTAAAGTATCCATGTAATTGGGCAGACTAGATGGGCCGAAAGATTCTTATCTGCCGACATTTTTCTATGTTTCTATGTTTCTAGTGGGCCTCCTCTCTTCTCTTAGATTGTAAGCTCTTGAGCAGTGTCCTCTCTCCTACTGTTCTGTGTGTGTAAAGTGTATGTATATTTTTATTCTGTCTCCTATTCTACAGCGCTGCGGAACTTGTCGGCGCTCTATAAATGGTTGTAACTGCAACAGATTACAGCTAGGGTAGCCAGGTCGGCCATGTTTTTCCTGGACACATAATTTAATCATGCTGATGGGCGGTGAATGAAAAACACCACCGCGCAGCATGTAGAATCCATACGCCGCAGGTAAGAAATTAAAAAGTAATCCCTGGTGACCTGCCTTGAGTTCTTTCCTTCAGCGTATGAATTATACTAGTTGCAGGGCAGCACTTTCCCTGCATAAAATTGAAATGTGTGTCCAGGATAACATGGCAACCCATGTCTTAACTCTTGCATGTGATAATTTAAAGAAGGAATCACAGGTGTCGACGCACCGGCGGGCTTCACCCAACTCAAATAAATCCCCCAAAATAGGACTTTTCAGATCTTGATCTTTATTATGTGTCATATGTGCTTATATATCATTTATAAAACATAATAAGCATCAGGTTACTCTTTATATAATATCTTTATCTTCATTAATTAATTTTCAGACAATTAAGGCACAGAGTTACATGACTGTTATTTAGTGAGGTTTGTGACTGTGGATACAATTTCATTAAAAATAACAAAAACACAATTTTGTTATCGGTCAGATAACAGTTTGCAGCTTTATCCTGGTAATCCACGGAATTCAGTCACCTGTAACCTGCTGAAAACCCAAGAAAAGCCGAGAACCCAGAGGTGTTTGGATACTTTGCAGATTACCCGGATAAAGTCCGATGTTTCGTCGCACATCGCACTTTATCCAGCAACACTAGGGTAATGTGCGAATTACTGGTTAAAATAGAGCAGAAAACGATTACCAGAGGCCTCTGGATACTTTGCAGATTACCCGGATAAAGTCCGATGTTTCGTCGCACATCGCACTTTATCCAGCAACACTAGGGTAATGTGCGAATTACCTGGTTAAAATAGAGCAGAAAACCAGATTACCCAGAGGCCTCTGGATACTTTGCAGATTACCCAGGTAAAGTCCGATGTTTCGTTGCACATCGCACTTTATCCAGCAACACTAGGGTAATGTGCGAATTACCTGGTTAAAATAGAGCAGAAAACCAGATTACCCAGAGGCCTCTGGATACTTTGCAGATTACCGGGTAAAGTCCGATGTTTCGTTGCACATGCACTTTATCCAGCAACACTAGGGTAATGTGCGATTACCTGGTTAAAATAGAGCAGAAAACCAGATTACCAGAGGCCTCTGGATACTTTGCAGATTACCCGGGTAATCCGATGTTTCGTTGCACATCACACTTTATCCAGCAACACTAGGGTAATGTGCGAATTACCTGGTTAAAATAGAGCAGAAAACCAGATTACCCAGAGGCCTCTGGATACTTTGCAGATTACCAGGTAAAGTCCGATGTTTCGTTGCACATCGCACTTTATCCAGCAACACTAGGGTAATGTGCGAATTACCTGGTTAAAATAGAGCAGAAAACCAGATTACCCAGAGGCCTCTGGATACTTTGCAGATTACCCGGGTAAAGTCCGATGTTTCGTTGCACATCAACTTTATCCAGCAACACTAGGGTAATGTGCGAATTACCTGGTTAAAATAGAGCAGAAAACCAGATTACCCAGAGGCCTCTGGATACTTTGCAGATTACCCGGGTAAAGTCCGATGTTTCGTTGCACATCGCACTTTATCCAGCAACACTAGGGTAATGTGCGAATTACCTGGTTAAAACAGAGCAGAAAACCAGATTACCCAGAGGCCTCTGGATACTTTGCAGATTACCCGGGTAAAGTCCGAAATTTCATTTCACTTCGTATATTTTGCTAATGCCACCTGGGTAATGTCAGGATTACCCGGGTAATGCTAGGATTAACCGCACTTCGGGCTTTAACCATAACATACACACATTATACATTTGTGTCATTCTCCCCCATTTCTTGGAATTTATGACTTTTACGTATAGTTAGAGCACGGGTTTAATGAGTCGAAGACTCTAGTGACTGACAGCTGCCGTATCCTGTGTTTTTCCATATCTAAACTTTGGAAGCGATATCAAAAGATCCGGGGAGTTAGAAACAGTCTGGAAGCATTTGAAGAAAAGAAAGTATCTTCTCCTGATATTAAATTTTTATCTCATTGTATTATCAAGCGCGCAGCGTGTGAATGTATCCTCCCGGCGCTCTGACCCTACAGACACACTATCAAACATTTATGATAAGCCGGTGAAGCAGTCCACGTGAGGATCGACTGGGATTTAACTGTATATCATGCTCAATCCATACAGAGTAACAGTGTAACAGTGCAGAGGATAGTTGTGGCTGTCTAAGTGGGGCCAAGAGGCTTATTAAAGTCACTGCTGTTTGTTTTGAAGAGTAATGGCTTTGGCAATTCAGCGGTTTCTTCTATACCGTCCGCTCGGACTGGAGGAGATCTGAATCCTTACTCTCTGACCTGACTGATCAGATTCAGCCACTGCAGAGTTAAATTCACTATAGTGGTTATTCAGAGAGAGACGATCTGGCCCCGAAATCGGAATTTCCCCATTTCGGGCCCATTCGGCTATTCAGAGAGCAGGCAGTTCGCCAGCAAGTACGGTACCTGTTCGAGGGCAGTGAAATCCCCCATAGAGAAACAATGGTTAATCTATTCAAAGACACCGAACAGCAGAGAAAAGTTGCTGATGTGCCCTGATGCTCGGTGTTTTCATTCGGCAGGTTTATTCAGGCGAATCCCGTAGGCTTCAATGTTAAAAATATTCCTGCCTTCATTCAATATCTAATAAACCGTTTATTATTTTAATTTGCAGCAAAAAGTCTATTTAATAATTTTTTTTAGGATCTTTTAGGCATTTTTCGGCACAATTTTTCTTTCCCCTCTTTTTTTTTTAATAGCATTTTTTTTCTTTTTTCTGTAACAAACCTTTTTATTATCATTCATAGGATCTTGTATGTAAATTCCAGGCATTTTCGTTCAGGATTTTTTTTTTGCAAACTGCGTTTCAATTATTTATTTATTTAATTTTAACCAATTTAGTATGTGTGATGGTTGGCAGGCGCTGATGGAAAAGAAGGTTATTGTAGTGAGGTGCTGCCAATCTACTCCTCCAGGTAGTCTGTCCCCCTACCCAACAAAAACAAATATAGAAATACAAATGGAGTTGGAGGAGGGCGTCCCCAAACTTCAACTGAAGTGGTAAATTACAGGACAGTCTGTATAACTGATCTTTATATAGTCCTTATCAGACCGCTGTAATCTGTCCAAGCATACGTGGTTAGTCCAAATATCAGATGTTTAGTAGCAGTCTATTCCAATAGTCCCGCCTCTCCCGCCTACAATCCATCCTGAACGCCTTCGCCAGGCTCATCCACCTCACCCGCCGCTCTGTCTCTACCGCTCCCCTCTGCGAGTCCCTTCACTGGCTCCCCATCCACTGCAGAATTAAGTTCAATATCCTTATCCTTACCTACAAAACCCTCACTAACTCAGCGCCCCACTACCTGTCCTCACTAATCACCAGATACACCCCAGCCCGCTCCCTAAGGTCAAACAGTGACCTGCGCCTAGCTTCTCCCCGCATCACCTCTTCCCATGATAGACTGCAGGATTTCTCACGCGCAGCCCCCACTCTCTGGAACGCTCTCCCTCGTACTGTCAGACTTTCCCCTAACTTCTCTTCCTTCAAACGCTCCCTTAAAACATTCCTATTTAGGGAAGCCTACCACCCAACTCACTGACGCAACCATCAATCACTCTCACCTTACAGTCCTCTCCTCCTGTTTCCAACCCCAACCCTCCTAGATTGTGAGTTCCTAAAGAATAGGGCCCTCATCTCCTCCTGTACTGTTTGTCAAATGTTGTTCAATGTATTGTAACCCTGTCTATACTGTGCTTATTGTACAGCGCTGCGGAATATGCTGGCGCTTTATAAATAAAGAATAATAATAAAATAATAATAATAATATCACGGATAATCAATCTTGCCAGCTGTGGTTAATTCACACATAAAATATTAGACCTTATTTTTGTACCTGCAGTAGGAGTAAAATCTGTATATTATCTACGGCCATACCATCCTGAAAGTGCATGATCCCGTCAGATCTCAAATGCAATCAAGGGTAGGGCTTGTTCAGTACCAGTGTGGGTGACTGACTGGGAATAGCAAGTGCTGTAGTCAAAAAAAAAAAGTCTGTATATTACTCGCAGGAGTCCTGTGGTTTACCTGGGCGAATATCTGCAAACTCAGGAAGGAAAAAAAAAAAAAAGAGATAGTATGCGCTGCTGTCTCCACGGGAGTCCCATTATACTGAGCCAATGTTGACAGGTTCAGCAATATTTCCAGCCGGACCTTACCCCGTTGGAAGGCACTCCTCTCGGCAGCTCCATCCCTCAGGATGTCATAGGGCCATCAGGGCTTTTCTCAGATGGTGCCTTATCCTAAGGTTGGCCACGGGAATCTTCAAAGAGTGGACCGCTTCAGAGTGGTCTTAAACCGGGAAACACCTCTCGAGAATTACACAAGGCTCCCAAATTGCGCTCCTTTCATCTCTCTCTTTCAGAATCCACCGTATGTAGGGGAGAGAATAATTAAGTCGAATGACTTAAAAATGAATTTATTAAAATTCAATAGAGTGTCACCATACATCAGTAGCGGTGATAAAGATAAAATAAAACACAAAATAAAATAGCCAGATGCGTTTCACGCCTCGCTGGCGCTTCCTCAGTGGCATTATTTATCATGTAAAACAATATGCGAACTTTACTTTAAAGTAAAAGGTGTAATAGCATCCTCTATTAGTCAGTATTGTAAGTGCATGCTCTTAGAACTGTAAAAAAAATGCGAACTTTACTTTATAAATAGTGAAACTCTATTCTCCTACATAACGATAATCAAATGCGTAAATTGCGACTGCGTAACCCTGTGTATATCTGGCTCTGATACTAGCCAGTGCCTCACCAGCCACTGACCTCACCGCACGTCACTGGTGTGTGTATATATATACACTATATTGCCAAAAGTATTGGCTCACCTGCCTTGACTCGCATATGAACTTAAGTGACATCCCATTCCTAATCCATAGGGTTCAATGTGACGTTGGTCCACCCTTTGCAGCTATAACAGCTTCAACTCTTCTGGGAAGGCTGTCCACAAGGTTTAGGAGTGTGTTTATGGGAATTTATGACCATTCATCTAGAAGCGCATTTGTGAGGTCACACACTGATGTTGGACGAGAAGGCCTGGCTCTCAGTCTCCGCTCTAATTCATCCCAAAGGTGTTCTATCGGGTTGAGGTCAGGACTCTGTGCAGGCCAGTCAAGTTCATCCACACCAGACTCTGTCATCCATGTCTTTATGGACCTTGCTTTGTGCACTGGTGCACAGTCATGTTGGAAGAGGAAGGGGCCAGCTCCAAACTGTTCCCACAAAGTTGGGAGCATGGAATTGACCAAAATGTCTTGGTATGCTGAAGCATTCAGAGTTCCTTTTACTGGAACTAAGGGGCCAAGCCCAGCTCCTGAAAAACAACCACACACCATAATCCCCCCTCCACCAAACTTTACACTTGGCACAATGCAGTCAGACAAGTACCGCCAAACCCAGACTCGTCCATCAGATTGCCAGATGGAGAACCACAATTCTTCACTCCAGAGAATGCGTCTCCACTGCTCTAGAGTCCAGTGGCGGCGTGCTTTACACCACTGCAAGCGACGCTTTGCATTTCACTTGGTGATGTATGGCTTGGATGCAGCTGCTCGGCCATGGAAACCCATTCCATGAAGCTCTCTGTGCACTGTTCTTGAGCTAATCTGAAGGCCACATGAAGTTTGGAGGTCTGTAGTGATTGACTGTGCAGAAAGTTGGCGACCTCTTCGCACTATGCGCCTCAGCATCCGCTGACCCCGCTCCGTCAGTTTACGTGGCCTAGCACTTCGTGGCTGAGGTGCTGTCGTTCCCAAACACTTCCAGGTTCTTATAATACAGCTGACAGGTGACTGTGGAATATTTAGGAGCGAGGAAATTTTACGACTGGATTTGTTGCACAGGTGGCATCCTATCACAGCTCCACGCTGGAATTCACTGAGCTCCTGAGAGCGACCCATTCTTCACAAATGTTTGTAAAAACAGTCTGCATGCCTAGGTGCTTGATTTTATATACCTGTGGCCATGGAAGTGATTGGAACACCTGATTCTGATTATTTGGATGGGTGAGCGAATACTTTTGGCAATATAGTGTATATATATGTGTCTAAAGTGTAATTGCAACAATGTACCATATTCAGGGCTGGATTTGCATCTCAGGCACAGAAATGTGGAGCAAAAAAAACTAAAAGAAACATGCCAAAATGTCTTTTTAACTTTTCGTTTAGGGGCAAACTTAAAAACTAAAAAAAAAACATTTTAAAAAGCCGAAAACCAGTTTCTTTCTGTACTCAAATAAAAGGAAGGGGCAGAATCTGTTGCCTTATTTGAGTTAGATATAAAACAAACAATGCCACTGCACTATCTATTTATAAAGTATTTTAGCAGGAAGGACACATTGAGATTTCTCTCGTTTTCAAGTATGTCCTGGGTTCAAGAACATTGAATTGTTACAGAAATACAAAGTAATACAATGCAAGATATTAAAAACAACCCAAAAATAGATTAACACAGATACCATGGAATAGCTCATTATCTTCTGGCTGGGCGACATATGTTGCTACTTCTTATACTTTGTATAGGAACCATCACCGGACAAAAGGAACCATTAAAGCTGAGCTGCAGACAAAGCTAGTGGCTTAGCTTTAACAGTGATTAGAGTGGTTAATATTACAGCTGCACTCGCAAGCATTAACGGCTGGAGTCATGAAGCTTACAGCTAGGTCAGAATACGGCCCTTGTTCTTAACCCCTTCACTACCAATCAATTTGTGTGTAAGGATAAATGTTATCACATTTATTTGAAGATGGGATGTGAAGTTAACAATTGAATAAGGGGTAAAATAGACGTTTCGCACAGAAATTGTCATTCTGAAACAGTTAAAAAATTAAAATAATGTTAATTTGCTCATTTTAAATCTTTCATGTATTCATTTATCCTTTACAGAAATGTTGTTGAAATGTAAGATTCTGAGCTCTAGATGGCGTCCTTTGTCTTATACAGTCTCACACGGGGTCTGCATTATCAGCATACAGGCAGAAATGGCCTTTGTGTCAGATGCAGTAAATGGGCTGCAGACAGATAATAAAATAGTGAGATCTCCTGCTCATGGGGGTTTGTAGTGATCATAATGAGATTATCAATGCAATATCTGTATGTGCTGCATAATTCCTGTGTATGGCAATAACAGCAGCACCTTGTATCTGTATGTGCTGCATAATGCCTGTGTATGGCAATTACAGCAACACTTTGTATCTGTATGTGCTGCATAATGCATGTGTATGGCAATTACAGCAACACCTTGTATCTGTATGTGCTGCATAATGTCTGTGTATGGGAATTACAGCAACACCTTGTATCTGTATGTGCTGCATATTGCCTGTGTATGGCAATTACAGCAACACCTTGTAACTGTATGTGCTGCATATTGCCTGTGTATGGCAATTACAGCAACACCTTGTATCTGTATGTGCTGCATAATGCCTGTGTATGGCAATTACAGCAATACCTTGTATCTGTATGTGCTGCATAATGCCTGTGTATGGCAATTACAGCAACACCTTGTATCTGTATGTGCTGCATAATGCCTGTGTATGGCAATTACAGCAACACCTTGTATCTGTATGTGCTGCATAATGCCTGTGTATGGCAATTACAGCACACCTTGTATCTGTATGTGCTGCATAATGCCTGTGTATGGCAATTACAGCAACACCTTGTATCTGTATGTGCTGCATAATGCCTGTGTATGGCAATTACAGCAACACCTTGTATCTGTATGTGCTGCATAATGCCTGTGTATGGCAATTACAGCGACACCTTGTATCTGTACTGTACAGGGATTTACACTCAGTATAACCCCCTGAATCTTATCCCTGTACAGCAGCGAATGACCCCACAGCTCCACCTGTATTCTGCCCTCTCCCTGGCTGCTGTAATGCAGCAGTAATCTATGTGAATCTTTGTTACAGTGAGGTTTAGGGCTGCTATTTGCAAATGGTTTTATGTTACTCTAGGGTGCTTGGAGAACCCGTAAAACAAAGGATTTCATTTGTCCACAGGGGACACTAATCTTGCTATAGAAAGATGTGAAAATGATCTTTTGATATGCTCATGAGTGCTTTTCAATGCATTAAAATGCAAAATCGAGATAACTCCATTTTGGATGTGAAGGGGTTAAAGGTCTGATCCATGCTCATAATGAAGATTTGTAAACATGCATCATCTCATGCGTGGTCACTCGAAAGACAGCCTGGAGATGCATCTGCATCACTCAATAGTACTTAGAGAGGAGATAAAACATTCGCTCTTTAATTTCCATGAATAATTTACAGTTTTCCGTTAAATTGACGCTGCGTTTTATCAATGGCTTCCTCCGAGTCTAATATAAGCTAAAGGCAATTAAAGTTTGCAGTCGGGAGCTCGTGGCGCCAGCATGAGTCTTTGCTGTTACATGGGGTTTTGCACATAGTGCTGCCTTGTTGAATGCCAGCCTGAAGGTGCCAACTACCAGCATTGCCAGCACGAAGGCTGTGAATGCTGTCAGCTTCAGATTTAATCATGCTCGGATTATTAGTTATTAAAAAATCCCACAAATTCTCCTGGATAAAAGGAATAACATTATAACGCATACCTGCTGCAGTCGTCCCCCTCAGCCCTGGTCACCTTAGAGGGTTTCTGGTCGTGTCGTTTACTTATCACACTGCTTTTATACAGAATTTAGCTTTTTTTTCTGAATCTTTTACTCCACAGCATGTTCAGTTTCCCTTTTTAATATATCCGCTTAACATTAGCTTGGCGCATTAAATAGGTAACAGGACATTGGATAAATAAATCTATTTGGGCACTATCGTGTGCCGCTCCCTAAATCCGGGGCGCTAAGGAGAAAAATTTGCGATTGCCAGCTTCCCCTTTGCATTCTGGTTTCACCAGCAGATTATGGGGCAGGCGCTGAGTCCGGCAGCCTGCCCCATAGCGGCCGCTAGGCTTGTGGATGCTGGGGGCAGCGATAACGTGCCGTCCCCAGCATCTGCTCCATGGCGTCCGGAGGACTCCATGGAGGATCGTGCTGCCGGGTCACATAACAGGCAGGATCTCGCCTCTCGTGAGATCCTCCTGGTCGGCAGAGTGATGGCAGAGGGAGACAGCGGACTTTCTTCCCCCAGTCTCCCTCTGCTTCCCGGCAGCCAAAAGCAGCAGATTGGGCCACCGTTCTTGCACGGGATGAGAGGTGAGTATGTGGTTTTTGGGGGGGTTTTGAGCTGCAGGTAACAGATTCTGCAGCAGCTCAATCCATTACCTGCACCTCTGAGCGGGTGGTAACTTTTTCGTAGCGCCAGCTCTTAGGACCAAGCGTTAGGACCAAGTGATCCCAACGCTGGTTACTCTGTGCTTTCACTTTGCGCTCCCCATGTTAGGTATAGGGAGCGCAAAGTACAGTAAACTCATGCTACAACCGCTAATTAATTAACAAGCGGGTTTTTTAACCCATTAGTGACTTGAAGGCGATGTGGGCGCAGCGCTATGACCTCCATTAAGCTGACGCTAGTGTTGATGCGCCACCCAGAGCCCTTTGTGTATAGATGCCAAACTGTGATCTATAAAAATGTAAAACTATAAAAAGTTACACCATTTCTCATTCATCTAGTTTACACAAATTTTTCTTGGGTGGAAAGCTCTGGGTGGCGCATCATGCCCCTCATCATTAAAGTCACAGACGGAAATAGTAACAGAAATTATAGACTGCCTGACCAAAAAAAAGTCATACGCTTAACGCTCTAATATTCCGTTGTGTCGCCTTTTGCTGTTATTGCGTCACGCATTCGCCGCGGCATCCTGTCGATAAGCTCCTGTAATGTCACAGCATTTATTGGCGGCCAGAGTGACATTAATTTGTGGCAAGATCTTGTATTGATGATGGGAGAGTCGCAGCGCTGCGTAAAGTCTTCTCCAGCACATTATCCCAAAGATTAACCTCAATGGGGTTAAGGTCTGGACTTTGCGGTGGCCAATCCATGTGTGGAAATGATGTCTCATGCTCCCTCAACCACTCTTGCACAATTTAAGCCCCATGAATCCTGGCATTGCCATCTTGGAATATGCCCGCTGTGCCATCAGGGGAGAAAAAACCCATTGATGGAAAAACCTGCTCATTCAGTATATTCAGGGAGTCACATGACCTCATTTTATGCTGAAACATTAATCACTGCAGTAATTATCCAATGGAAGGCGAGCACCTATTGGCTGAGTTAAATGCAGGTGGTGACTTTATATGGCCGGGCACTGTGTGTAATAGTGTTATTTAGGAAATTGTGTATAATTCCCTTTCATTGTCTGGCTGTCACTCAGGCATGGCGTCATGCCTCCAAGAAGAGATGAAATATTAGACGCGTGCACAGACCAAAAATTTGTTAGTTTCAGAAAGTTTTGATATTTGCCGATTCAAATTAATCAGAATATTTTCAGAAATGTCTGAAGTTTTGGTGGAGCTTGTAACTATAGCCCCTATACCCCCTCTATACTAACTTCTATACGCTTAAATGTTATATAGTATAGGACAGGCTTACTGGTTCTGTTTGTGTGATGGTAAGGGTTACAATTACTGTTTCTGCTTCTATTATGATTTGGATCGCCCCGAATGGCCGAAAAGCCGATGATTTTGTCTGAAAAATCAATTTGGATGTAACAAAAGCGAAACGCAACGTACATACCTATGGAATATCTCATCGATCTTTATGATCAATCCATCCCTTGATGGGATATCACAGGGAAAGGGATTCAGGCTGGTACAGGCTCTTGTTCGAGTTATTTATAAATAAGGGGAAAGTTCCGGCTGGATTTCCCACTATCTTTGCGGTTGAGACTGATGGTCCGTCGCAGCATCCTAGATTACATTGTAAAAAGAGAGAAGGGTCGGTATGGGCGCTCTTGTCTAGGTATGGGTGCTTATTTTGGTTTGCTGCCGTCTAGGAAATAGCACAGACTCTCGAATGGGTGTGCAGATATCGATAAAGGAAAGGGGGGGGATTCCTAGTGGCGCAACAATTGTGTACAACAGATCATAAAGTCGTATTTGGAACCAATAGATGCATATAAATCTTTACGGTTCGTGTGAGAGCAACTTCACTGGTGCAGATTTAGGTAAAGTGCTATTGCCACAGTAAATGTGATATAAAGTGCAACAGTTTATGCAGTATAAAGTGCAACAGTTTTATAGTGCAGCAATATATACATTGTTAAAGTGCATCAGTGACAACTTGAGTGCATAAAAAAACCAGCATAGCACATAAAAAGTGCAAATGTGCGTATCGGCGTTATAAAGACTGGTACAGTCTGGGTATATACACTGGACGTCTATTAGTGAGTGTACACAAGGTGACCTTACACTGATTTCCTGTGTGTATTGGAGGTCTATTGTCCTTAATGTCCTTGCTTTCCAGAGGTCCTAGGATGGCAGAATATGCACTAAACGCGCTCTGCTTATATTCGATATGGCGGCTCCTCCTATATCGTTGATTAACTCCACTCAAATCGGGAGATAAGGAACGGGGGAGAGAGAAAAAATAACAATAGTGCAACAACGTTTGGATATTGGTACACGCTTTGGTGTTCAGTGATTGTGCACTTACAGGAATTAGAGCCGCTTAAATCCGGGCTCTGGAGTGAAGCGCCTGGTGTCAACTATAGGGTGACTACTGCCCTTCTTTAATACAGCGTCTTCACCTCAGGTGGAGAGACATAAAGGGAAAGAAAGGGGAAGTGCTCTCATGGCACAACATCAGTGATTACTGACTTGCTATAGTGAGGGGGTAGTTGGTTACACTCACCAATTCGGGAGCCTTATCATTCCAGGCTCAACCGTTGCGCGTATGGTACTGCTTGATGGTGAGTACCTGGACCCCTCTCAGCTGTTCCTTTTGGTGCAGGTTGCAGTGTCCGTGGTAGGTTCTGGAGGGCTGGCCTGGTCAGGTTGGTTTGGATTTACCAGTTTAGGTTCAGTAACCAGATACTCCTAAATGCTTGGATATGGGTTTATTCAAAAAATTACAAATGCAATCAATAATACTCAATTAAAATGGGGGGGGGGGAATGGTGGTATCTCGAGACGCGTTTCGGCGCTGTCCTGCGCCTTCCTCAGTCGATGTGCAAAACAATGGGCAAAAAAATGGGAAAATTTCCCATTTTTTTGCCCATTGTTTTGCACATCGACTGAGGAAGGCGCAGGACAGCGCCGAAACGCGTCTCGAGATACCACCATTCCCCCCCCCCATTTTAATTGAGTATTATTGATTGCATTTGTAATTTTTTGAATAAACCCATATCCAAGCATTTAGGAGTATCTGGTTACTGAACCTAAACTGGTAAATCCAAACCAACCTGACCAGGCCAGCCCTCCAGAACCTACCACGGACACTGCAACCTGCACCAAAAGGAACAGCTGAGAGGGGTCCAGGTACTCACCATCAAGCAGTACCATACGCGCAACGGTTGAGCCTGGAATGATAAGGCTCCCGAATTGGTGAGTGTAACCAACTACCCCCTCACTATAGCAAGTCAGTAATCACTGATGTTGTGCCATGAGAGCACTTCCCCTTTCTTTCCCTTTATGTCTCTCCACCTGAGGTGAAGACGCTGTATTAAAGAAGGGCAGTAGTCACCCTATAGTTGACACCAGGCGCTTCACTCCAGAGCCCGGATTTAAGCGGCTCTAATTCCTGTAAGTGCACAATCACTGAACACCAAAGCGTGTACCAATATCCAAACGTTGTTGCACTATTGTTATTTTTTCTCTCTCCCCGTTCCTTATCTCCCGATTTGAGTGGAGTTAATCAACGATATAGGAGGAGCCGCCATATCGAATATAAGCAGAGCGCGTTTAGTGCATATTCTGCCATCCTAGGACCTCTGGAAAGCAAGGACATTAAGGACAATAGACCTCCAATACACACAGGAAATCAGTGTAAGGTCACCTTGTGTACACTCACTAATAGACGTCCAGTGTATATACCCAGACTGTACCAGTCTTTATAACGCCGATACGCACATTTGCACTTTTTATGTGCTATGCTGGTTTTTTTATGCACTCAAGTTGTCACTGATGCACTTTAACAATGTATATATTGCTGCACTATAAAACTGTTGCACTTTATACTGCATAAACTGTTGCACTTTATATCACATTTACTGTGGCAATAGCACTTTACCTAAATCTGCACCAGTGAAGTTGCTCTCACACGAACCGTAAAGATTTATATGCATCTATTGGTTCCAAATACGACTTTATGATCTGTTGTACACAATTGTTGCGCCACTAGATTACATTGTAGCACACACAAGGCTGTTGCTGCTTAACGCATTCTGTATTTACGTTTAATTAAGAAGATAATGTTCAGCTCAGTCTGCATTACCATCACACGAGAAAGCGAAGATTCCTACGATCTGCCATGTTTCTGGATCGGTTTTATTTCTTTACCTTTATAAGGAACGGATTTTGAGTAACCGCAATATTATCCTTTAATTAAGAGGCGCCAATAAATATCACGCCAGATAGAATGACCGCGCGATAAGACGTGTGGGTTATTTTCCACGATGATAGAACGGGAACAGAAGAGCAAAGGATAATGTTCTCGCCGGCTGGGGAGAGGAGGGCAGACAAAGCGCAGGAGTCAGCAGGTGAGCGGCGCGGAGCGTAACCTTCCAGCGACTGTAAATAAGACTCATCCGAGCAGCGCATTCATATGCACATAAATCACCCTGTTCTCGGTACATCTGTAAGCGGTTAGAGTACGTTTGTTTATCAGTGTCTGTGATGATCCGAACAAGGAGCCAGCAAGCTGTTAAAGGAGTGAAACCAACCGTGGCCATCAGCATCTCTTCCAGGTCCTCTCGCCAATTGTGATGTCGTGGTGAGGCAAGGGGATCCCAGACTAGCATGGATTCATTTCTGAAATTGAGGGGTACACGTCGGACAGTCTAATGGGTTTGGGGGGATCTGAGTTTTTTGTGACTGATCTTGGCCAACATTTTGCATCGAGGTTGTCATCTCACCACATGTTACCTCTTTGAATGAACCCCTTGGCGCGAGCAATCAACCAGCGCGCCAGTTCCGTCCTCTCGTCAGTGAATTAGGCTTGTCATTTCCGTCAGACTGAGATCAGGCTGCCGGGAGAATTAAATAGCAGCTCATCAGTCACTGACTCTCGTTTTGAAACTGTCAGGGTTATTCAAAGAGAATCGAAAAGTCACTGCACGTTCGGTGACTTTTCGTTCTCCTGAATTCGGTTAGATTTGGCGATCCCATTTTGGCGACCCTGCGGTGTATTCAGCATGCAGTACAGGGTGCCCGAATTGCAGGGAAAAGTCACCGCAAACCTGCTGAAAACTCACCGTAAAACCCGGCGAAGGCACACCGAAAACCCACAAAAACATCTGATTTAACCCCGCCGAGCTTTAAAGATCCTAAAGAATCTATAAATAAAGAAACGTTTTACTGCAGAATATTATAATCAATGGTTTATTAGATATTGAGTTAAAACGGAAATATTTTTAACATTGAAGCCTGTGGGATTCGCCTGAATAGACCTGCCGAATGAAGCCACCAAATGGCAGGGCAATTCGGCAACTTTACACTGCTGGTTTTTGTTCTCTGAATAGCCGAAGCATTGCTTCTCTTATGGGGATATCACTGCCCTCGAACAGGCACCGAACAGAATTTGGCAAATTGCCTGCTCTCTGGATAGCCGAATGGCCAGGAAAGGTAACCGTACCCTGAATTTCAGCGTTCCGCTCCCTTTCATCAGCCATTTGGATCTCTTTGAATAACCCTGTGTTAATTGTGCGCAAAGGGGGCCAGTGTTTGTTGGAAAACATTCCTTTTTTTTGGGAGGCAAAGTCACTTAAGAATGGAGCGTGAGGGGAAGAAAATGCCGTGACTATGGGTAAACCATATTCAACTTTCAAGGGCCAACCACCAAAACATATAGTATAACCAGTAGCATATCGATGGTAGGCCAGGAGTGCCTAGTGCCACGTCAGGAAAGGCACTTGCGTACCATCTTTATTATGGCAGCAACCATAACAAAAATGGCCGCCAACAACAACTGGCAGTCACTGTGCGTGCACAGACATCACAGGCACCCGCCATTTTTATTATGTTGCTGATATATACGTGCAGTCCAAGCAGTGAAAAGGCCCGGTACATACTTGACTGCCAGTGATTACAGCTAGGTTTTGTGCCATTGGCATGTCAAGTCAAGCCAACTTTGTGTATCTTGTGCATTCGTGTTCTACACTTTATGTAAAGTGTCCAGCGCTCCACCAATTCCGGCAGCAAAGGAATTTAATAACCAAGTGCAATCGGACAATGATGTGTCTGAAAAGCCGCCTGAATAAAGACCAGATTCTCCTGCAGAAAGTCACAATAGTAGACGGTTCCCAATGCGCATAGCCAAGTGCACATGGACAAGTACAACTCAGCAACTAGCTTACGAACCGCAAATTGTGCAGTGTAACAGAACTTGCTCACTTTACGTATGCAAATAGTGCTTGCGCAGAACGATGGATCGGAGCTGTACGCGCATGCACAGATACGATCCATCGGCTGCCTCTCTGAGAACTCCTGCTGTCGTGATTGGTCTCAGAGAAGGTGACATCAGCATGACCTCTGTGTTTGACATCACTAGTGACCTGGTGACCGGCAGCCGGGAAATTCAAAATCCCGGCTGCTGGTGAGTGACGCTGGGTTGGGTGTAGAAAATTACTCCACTTTACCCTGTGTTTTAGCCATACCGGGCAGCTGGGGGAAGGGGAGAAGGGGAGCACTGCTCACATCCTCATCACTTTAAAAAGCTGAAGTGGTCAGGGTGAGTAGAGTGTCCCTTTAACTCCGATTTTTTTTCTGGTTTTCTGACAAGTCCCTCAACCTATTTATAAACCTTCGTACCAGTGGTGCTGCTAATTAAAACATTTCACATATGGCAGACTTGGCATTTATCATTTTCTAATAATATCTTCTTAAAATACCTTTTTTTTATTTTTAAATCCCTCGCGGCTTCTTTTTTTTTTCCCACTGACAAACAGGTCAGGCTGTTGTTCTAAAAACCCCATTTTCCAGACGCATTTCATGCACCAGTATCCATTGTAATTTAAATAAGGTGATGACCATTGTTGGGGGTGCAGGGTAGGGTGGGGGAGCAGGACATAGATCATTAGCACGCGTTTCGCTGCGGCGACCTGCTGAATTTTTATGAAGCTGAGCGTTATTTTCAGTGTAGCATTCCATCATTGAGGGACCTTGAGTCATGATACAGCATACCGAAAGAGACATCCTGCATTTTTAGTACGCAGAGGAAGGGGTGATGTTGTAGAACGACACGTTTGTCCTGCAGAAGCGCTGCTAGCAGAACCAGTCTGTCGCCAGACACTCGTTTTTATGCTTCAGTTGTTTAAACGCAAAGAACAAAATGTTACTTTGTGTTGATGTTGAGTACAAAGTCAACCTTGAGGTTCTAAAGTCGGGGGTTAAAACTCTGACCCCCCCCCCCAATTAACAGACAATTCCCATATTTCTTTGTATGCAACAGATCAGGGGTCGGCAACCTTGGCCCTCCAGATGTTTTGAAACTACATCTCCCATGATGCTCCGTCTCTCATAAGGTTGGCAGCACCTAATGGGACATGAAGTTCCAAAACATCTGGAGGGTCATGACTGCTGACCCCTGCAATAGATGCTCATAGAATCATAGAAGTTGTAGTTCAGAAACATCTAGGGGGGCCAGAGTTTGAGATCACTGGTGTAGAAAGGCAGGTTTGCGTTACAGAAGTGCTGCTACAAGAATCAGTCTGTCCACAGGTGCTCGATATTCCGCATCAGTGGATGTAATCACAAAAAGAATAACATGCTACTTTGTGTTGATGTTGGATATAAAACAAACCTTGAGGTTCATCAGCAAACTCTGGTCCCCTAAGTGACAGATCGTCTGCACATCCCATAATTCTTTGAATCCAATAGATAAGGGGTCGCAACCCTGGCCCTCCAGATGTTTTGAAACTACTAGACATGATGCTCAGTCTGTCATAAGGTTGGCATCACCTCATGGGAAATGTGATCCCAAAACCTATGGAGGGCCCAGGTCGCTGACCCCTTCAATAGATGGTCAGAGAATCATGGGAGTTGTAGTTTAGAAACATCCGGGGGACTGGAGTTTGAGACCTTTGTTCTGAAGGAACCACAAAGTAAATGCATAACACAGGGTGAACCAGTTTAATAAAAATTGGTGGCTTCCTAAAATATCTATTAGACGTGTGCACAATGAAAAAATTGTTTTGGTTTAGTTTTGGATGCATTCGTTAAGTTCAGTTAAGTTTATTGATTTGTTATTTCGGAACATTAGTTATTCGTTATTTCGTATTGATTTGTTATTTTGAAAGATTAGTTATTCGTTATTTAGTATTGATTTGTTATTTCGGAACATTAGTTATTCGGTATTTTGTATTGATTTGTTATTTCGGAAAATTATTTATTTGTTATTTCATATTGATTTGTTATTTCGGAACATTAGTTATTAGTTTATTTCGTATTGATTCATTATTTTGTATTGATTTGTTATTTCGGAAAATTTGTTATTCGTTATTTTGTATTGATTTGTTATTTCAGAACATTAGTTATTCATTTATTTCGTATTGAATCATTATTTCATATTGATTTGTTATTTCGGAAAATTTGTTAATCGTTATTTCGTATTGATTTGTTATTTCGGAACATTAGTTATTAGTTTATTTTGTATTGATTCATTATTTCGTATTGATTTGTTATTTCGGAAAAATTGTTATTCGCTATTTTGTATTGATTTGTTATTTCAGAACATTAGTTATTCATTTATTTCGTATTGAATCATTATTTCGTATTGATTTGTTATTTCGGAAAATTTGTTAATCGTTATTTCGTATTGATTTGTTATTTCGGAACATTAGTTATTAGTTTATTTTGTATTGATTCATTATTTCGTATTGATTTGTTATTTTGGAAAATTTGTTATTCGTTATTTCATATTGATTTGTTATGCCAGTGGTATTTAAAGCCGTATCGCCCCATGGCGATGACATTACTATCCTAGCCTTCATTGGACAACTGTCTGTCACATGATCAAAATATGATCTGATTGGCTGGAGACTGAAAACAGATGCAGAACGGTGATTGGCCAAGCACTGTTAACTTTTTCAAGCAAAATAATGCAAAAATTGGTTCAGGCTACTGTCAATCATTCCGCCTGAGTGAAACATCATAACGAATTGGTTCGTTGTAACAAATTGATTTGTTATACATTGTTTCGCTTCTATCGCAATTCGTACAAAATCAATTCATTACTTTTTTAATTACTTCCGAAATATTAATTAACGGAATTTCAGACGAATTGCAATTTCTTACGAAACGAATCACACACCTCTAATATTGATTAACCTGGGGTCACGCATGCTGAAGTGGCACAGTGGTCACCTCTCTGTCACCTCTCTGTCGGTCACCTCTCTGTCAAATATATAAGGACCCAGAATGACTTTATATACCCTTACCGGTGTTACCCATTGGTCGGTCCATGACCTGAGGATTGGTCTACTAGCAACCATGGGCAAAAAAAGAAGGTCCCCTGTAAACACACAAACACACACTTCTCTCTAACTTGCTCTTGCATGCAAATATATACATACACCAATGCTCCACACAAATACTATACACCTCTGCATTCACACTCTGACGTACACGACAAACACACTCAGTTGCCCCCCCTTCCTTCCTTCCCGTTTTAGCTCAGATCGGCACATTAGCTTTGAATCTTTGCACAGGATGCTCGTAGCTTGATTTGATTTAACAACAATATCAAATCACAACCCCATTTCCATGACATCATCAAGTGAATTCCGCGAAAACGAGTGCCCAGGCAGTGACGACTACACAAGTCACAGAGACTGGAATAAGGCACAGAGTCAAACGCAATAAATGAGGGCTAATATAAACGATACATTTAGGGGTCAATTACATTCTCCGCGCAAATTCGCACGCGCAGTGCAGTTTTTTTTTTTCCTGCAGCGTTAAACGTTAACACGCGTAAATTAACCCTGGTATTACGATCCGAGCACATTTTTTCATCCGTCAAAAAATATTGCGCGTAAAAAACCCGCGCAAAAACGCGTGCGCATTAACGTTGCGCGCAGAAATCGGTGGGCGCACTGTTTTTTCACGCGATTCAGCCAATCTGAATTAAGAACCACAATTGTCTCCCGTTCAGTTTTTGCGCCTGTCAAAATCAATCTGAGTATACATGCTGCAGTAATAATAAAAACACGCACAACTTCTCCATTTTATTGTTTGGGTATGTGTAGAATGTGTAACTATACTTTGCTGTATTTTTTTTTTTTGTGCTGGTGTATTTCGTTTCAGCCAGAACGTTCAGATTTGCCGTTACCACCAGCTTTTCAAAGACGTTAAAATTATGCGCAAACGTTGTTCATAAAAATTTGGGCGTCGATTGTAATACCAGCGCACTAATGCATTTGCGCTCACAATGTTGAGTATGGGATGCGCGCACGAACTTGCGCTCACGCAGGGTTCGCGCAGGGTCACTCGCGTTAGACATTAACGCGCATCGTCGTAATACGACGTTCCGCGCGAAGGGTTTTGCCCCTCGCGTTAATGCGTTTTTGCATAAGCGCACATTTTTGCGTACGCGCACATTTTTGCGCGAAGAGTGTAATAGTGCCCTTATTATGCGATGTGCTTACTGCCAGTCACAATATGATATTAATTAGTCACCCAGGCTTTGCCACGGCACAGCCAATAACCTTATCATCTCATCATCTGCTATTTCTGCTAGCGATACAAGAAACGGGAGGCTCAATCCCAGCGCGTGCATTCATCATCATTCGATACAAATCACGCATTGTTTATCCCCCACAACGATCCATCATTTTCCGTTTGGAAACGTTCCCAGTTGTTCCTTCGGAATATTTTTGGAGCTTTATTTATTTATTTTACTCTCGACGAACAAAATAGGTTTCTTTCCTTCTCTCTAAACTTCTCTAAACGCCCCCCCCCCCCGCCTCCCAGCTAATCACTTTCTATCTAATCCTGCGACGTGAGATTGATCTGCACGTGTCTGATACTCACATCTTTCTTTCATGAGGTCTCATTATCTGTTGTCATGGAAAAAAATAAATGTTATAAATAAACATCGAAAAGCAGTTTGCTCCCGGCTTATTATCTCAGAACACGAAACGGATTCCTAAAGCCACAAGGAAAAAAATGCAATCTGTGTTTAGTGTTACAGTGTTGCAGCGCGTGCGTTCCCTCCTTGTGTGTTTCTATTCTTTACGCTTCGTTTAATGCTCCAAAATCCCAAAAACTCTGCCGGAATATGAGCCCTTTCATCATTTTGAATTTTTTTTTAAAACACAATAGTTTAAACCAGGGGTCGGCAACCCTGGTCCTCTAGATATTTTGGAACTACAAATCCCATGATGCTCAGCCAATCCCCAACCCATTGTGAGGTTCAGGCAAGCAAGGAGGGTGGGCTTCCACCTAACACACAGGAGCTCATTGCTATCATGGAGCAGGCCTGATCAAGCCTTAAGGGGGCCCCTCCTAGGCCAGGCCCCACGGCCAGTGCCCTATTACCCTAATGGTCAGTCCACCCCTGATTATGACAGACCAAAAAAAAGGCACTGTATGATCGCTTGACTCTAAGATAGGGATTGGCCACCTTGGCCCTCCAGATGTTGTGGAATTACATTTTCCAAGTGACAGTTGCCGACTTAATGAGTGGCTGAGCATCATGGGAGATGTAGTTGGAAAACATCTGGATGGCCAAGGTTGCCTACCCCTTGTTTAACGTGATGCTACAGCAGTGATGGTGAACCTTTTCACCCCAGATGTTTCTGAACTACAAGATGCTCCACCGTCTGTAAAATTGACTGAGCATCATGGGACATGTAGTTCAGAAACAGCTGTTGACCCCTCACTGTACTATAGGGTTAAAACTGGACCTGAGGGAAATGCTGGGGTTAAACATTAATCCCTCCTAACCTCCTCCACACACCCCTCAAGTTTTAATCCTTTAGTCTTTTTAAAAACTCCCCTTAAGTACAGTGCCTTGGCACCCGCTGGATGTGACATGCTGCCGACATCCTGCAAGCCGCAGCAGTCATGTGACCGTTGCAAGGCTGGAGCATCTAGTCAACCCGATGGCTCCAATGCTGAGTGCATTGACAGCCATTGGCTACAAGAGTATCCCTGGAGAACAGGTGAGCAACTTTGGCCCACTAGGGACCCTATTACATTCTTCGCGCACAATTTAGCGCGCTCAAAAACGCATTGACGCGAGGGGCAAAACCCTTTGCACTGAATGTCGTATTATGACGTTCGCGCACAAAATGCGGGTTAACGTCTAACGTAAGTGACCCTGCGCGAACCCTTTGCGCGCAATTTAGTGCGCGCATCCTATACTTAACATTGTGAGCGCAAATGCATTTGTGTGCTGGTGCGCGCATGTTATTACAATCTTAGCGCAAAATTTAACGGACAGCGTTTGCGCGCATAATTTAAGGCTGGGGGTCAGACGAGCGTAGTGTTCACGTCCGTGATTGCGCCTAAAAGTACGTCCGTGATAGCATGAAAGAAAGTCCATTGGAGCTGGACACATGAAGTACGTCCGCACTGAACTGCGGACGCACAACGGCCGCGGCAAACGGACGCAGGTTAGGCAAGAACTTAGGCTAGGGTCAGAGTGGGGCAGTCGGAACGCGCGTGCAGGCGCACTAAATCACGGGGGCAGTAGCAGCACATAACGGCCAATGACGGCCAATATACGCAGTACGTGCGTACAAAAGTGCGCCGACACCACGCAACCGGCAAATGAACGCATTTTTCTCAGAACGTGAAACCGCTGCTACAGACGTACAGAGTGCCGCTGCGGCCGCATGGCAGCGTGTGTGCGTGATTAGGAGACGTCAGACGCTGCTAGTGTGCGGCCTACATAACGTTCAAACAGCCGGATTTCCCTAGAATTGCGTTGGTGAGTACCTGCGACTGTGCGACTGTGGTCGTCTGACCACTTAAGCGTATTCCGTGAAAAAATGCGTGCGCACGCATCGACGTACATTTTGACGGTGGCCGCAGAAAATGCGCTCATCTGTCCCTAGCCTTAATACTGCTAGAACGGACGTGCGGAGTGCGCCACGTCCACAACGTCTGCATAGCTTTGTGTGTGAGTGATGGAGCGTGGTCAGACGGACTGCATTTATACGTCCAGCATTTTTGACGGACAGAATGTTTTTTCATTGTAATTTATTTTCCCCTCCTACATCCGTCAAAAATAACTTCAGTGAAAAAACGGACTGTGTGACCACTACTGCGTCATCCGTACTGACGATGTCCGTACTGCACGCACGTACAGTCCGTAGAAATCACGCTCGTCTGACCCTAGCCTTAATGTCTTTGAAAAGCTGGTGGTAACGGCAAATTGTAACAACCTGACCGTACCAAACTGCGGATTCACAACCGAGAACGTCGATGCGCACGCTATTTTTACTAGATACGTCAAAAATGACGGCCACTACCTTGTCTTCCGTCAGAACGTACGTCTGGTGTGCGCAGTTTGCACAAAATGATGGACACGCATTAAAAATTACATTGCGCTCACTGATTTCCACGCACATCGGTACTTTGCACGCATTTTTGCGCGTCAGTTTTCCAAGCGCAATTTCCCGACGGATGAAAAAATGCGCGAGGAACGTAATTCCAGTGGTGATTTTCGTGCGTTAACGTTTAATGCTTCGCGCAAAAAACCCCCGTTTAGGCTAGGGTCAGACGAGCGTGATTTCTACGGACTGTACGTTCGTGCACACAGACGTACATCAGTATGGAAGACACAGTAGTGGCCACACAGTCCGTTTATTCACTGACGTATATTTTGACGGATGTAGGAGGGAAAATAAATTAAAAAGCAAAACCATTTTGTCCGTGAAAAATGCTGGAGGTATAAATGCAGTCCGTCTGACCACGTTCCATCACTCACACACAAAGCTATGCAGACGTTGCGGACGCAGCGCACTTTGTGCGGCCGTTCTAGGGGTTGTACGTTCTTGCCTGCCTTGCGTCCGTGGGCCGCGGCCGTTGTGCGTGCGCAGTTCAGTGCGGACGTACTTCGTGTGTCGGGCTCCGATGGGCTTTCTGTCATGCTATCACAGACGTACTTTTAGGCGCAATCACGGACGTGAACACTACGCTCGTCTGACCCCAGCCTTAGTGTGCGTTTTTGCGTTAATGTAATAGGGCCCTAGATGTTTTGGGACTGTATTTCCCAGGGGTCTTTGCTAATCTGATGAGTGGCCGAGCCTCATGGGAGATGTAGTTTAAAAACAGCTGGAGGTCCAAGGCTGCTGACCCCTGCCCTAGAGTCTCTACTCTCAGCAACCTTAAATCAGCGCTCGCTGATCTCAGGTTCTGGAAGGAATTAAACCCCTGCACTCAGACCCCTGCTTCAACCCCAAATCCGTTCATTAGCCGCGGCCCCCAGATGTCCCTGACTCCGGGGCGAAACAATAGCAAGGCCTTAAATGTCAGGCAGGGGCATAAGGTGTTATTAAGGCTGCCAGATCGGCCATGTTTTCCTGGACACATCTTACTATTTCATGCAGAGGAGGAGCGCAGTGAAAAGTGCTGCCCTGCAACATGTATAACTCATATGCCGCAGGAAGGAAATCAAGGCAGGTCACCTGGGGTTCCTTTTGATATCTTACCTGCAGCACATGGATTCTACATACTGTGGGGTGGCATTTTTCATGCACTGCCCATCAGCATGAATGAATTATACGTGTCCAGGAAAACATGGCCGATCTGGCAACCATAGGTTTTATGACCCCTGTATGCATTTATTCACTTTTTAACATTTTTTAACCCTTTCACTGCTGAGGACGTGTGGGGAACGTCCTCATTGACTCATAAGGAAAGATAGGGGTGGAGATAGTGGGTTCATTTGAACCCAGATATCTCCCGACTGTTGGCAGCTAGCAGGGTCATGTTTGGTATCATTAGAAAGGCCAGAGCATGGCCTTTCCAAAGATACCAAACATGACCATGTTTAAAGTAAAGTAATAAAAGAAATAAAAACAAGTTTTTTTAAGACGTGAAATGGCTCAGCAGTGAAAGGGTTAAATTGTTTTATAGTGGCAGCTAGTCAGACACTACGTAACACCACACCAACGTATTAAGTAATAACCAGCCGCCGCGGTAATCATATATCAGGTCATTTTATTCACGCAGTAGTTCAGCCTTTCATATTTCGGACGAAGCACTGAATTGCTGAAAATTCGAAAAATTAACTGCACGCGGGTTTATTAATTATCTTGTAAGATAGTGTCATTGTGAAATACATTATGTAATGAGCTCGGAATGTTTGTGATGATTGACAGTCACGAGCAGAGGAAATAAGCTTCGTCAATTCTATGCACCGAGCTCCCTCTTTACCCCATCGCGCACCGAGCTCCCTCTTTACCCCATAGCGCACCGAGCTCCCTCTTTACCCCATCGCGCACCGAGCTCCCTCTTTACCCCATCGCGCACCGAGCTCCCTCTTTACCCCATCGCGCACCGAGCTCCCTCTTTACCCCATCGCGCACCGAGCTCCCTCTTTACCCCAAAGTGCACCGAGCTCCCTCTTTACCTCGTCGCGCACCGAGCTCCCTCTTTACCCCATCGCACACCGAGCTCCCTCTTTACCCCGTCGCACACCGAGCTCCCTCTTTACCCCGTCGCACACCGAGCTCCCTCTTTACCTCGTCGCGCACCGAGCTCCCTCTTTACCTCGTCGCGCTGAGCGCTTCACGTTAAATGCAGGAAAAGGAAATTGTAGTCAATTTACTGACCTTATTATCCTACAATCAGAGCAGATTTCTTGGCCGCCCGCCCTGTATTCCTCCACTAATACACAAAGAAACATTGATGCAGAATGTGATGTATCACGTGGAGGTCCATTCACAAACGCTAATCTGACTGATAATGAAGCTGCTGGCGCGGTGACAGCCATGAGTCAGGGAGAGTTTCTGGCGTTTCTTCCTGGCATATGGCAAGCGAGCCATCAGATCGAGCGAATACTCTCTAGTAACGGCTCCTTCTTGTAGCTGTGTTCGCTGTCTTTAAATGGACTTTTACACACACTTTGCAAATGAACAATATCAGGGTTATTCAGAGAGAGACAAACTGGCCCCCAAATTGCACCAAACGGTGAATTTCCCCATACGGTGCAATTTCGGAGCCATTCGGCTATTCAAAAGCTGGCAGTTCGCCAGATATTGGCGTATTGCCAGTGAAATATGGTGCCTGTTCGGCAGCAGTGAAATCCCCCATAGAGAAGCAATGGTTAATCTATTCACAGACACCGAACAGCAGAGAAAAATTTCTGAAGTGCCCTGCTGTTCGGTGTTTTCATTCGACAGTTTTATTCAGGTGAATCCCATAGGCTTCAATGTTAAACATATTCCCATTAATTCGCAGTAAAAAGACTCTTTACTTATTGATTTATTCTAGGATATTTTAGGCATTTTTCGAGATTTTTTCAGCAAAGTTTTTTTTCCGTTTTTTTTAAAGCGTTTTTTTTCGTCTTTCTGTAACAGACCTTTTTAGTATTTATAGGACCTTATATGTATTTATTTTTTCCTAAGGATTTTTTGTCTTTTTTTGGGATTTTTGCAGCAAAATGCTTTTTTCCAATTATTCTTTTCTTTTATTTTTTTGGTATTTTTTTTGAATACCATTTTTTTTCTGTAACAGCCCTTCTTATTATTATTCATAGGACCTTATATGTAAATTCCAGGCATTTTCGTTCAGTAGTTTTTTTTGTAAAATTTTTAAAGTTGCAGTCCTTTTTTTTTTTTTTTTTTATCCTGTTCGTCGGCTTGTCGGCTTTGTCCGGCGGCTGGTCAGTGCTGTGTTCGGTGGATCGTCGGCTTTTTTCAGATGCGTTTGGTGGGTTTTCGGCGGCTTATCGGATCAGATGTTTTTTGGCGGTTCTGCGGCAGTTTTATTTTCGATTCGGCTGATGTTTCCTGCACTTTGGGGACCCTGCGGTGAATGCTGAATCCGCCGCAGGGTCTGGTGGAATTTTGGTGGCTCTTTGAATAACCCTGTATATTAAAATGTTTTTGTGTAAATTCAGGGAAAATTGGAACGTTGACTTATGGATTTATTCTGTATATTAGGATGGTTTTTATAATCATAGATTTACGTAAAGCTTGTGTCTACCTCAACACCTTAACGTCTTCACTACCAAGAGGCTTTCATTGCAAATTGTTTTATCATAACATTTATTTAAAACATGGGATGTGAAGTTTTTAACAATAAAATATAGAACAAAATAGAAATGTCGCGCAGAAAATATTGTAACACAGTTAAAAAATTGAAATAATTTAAATTCACTCATTCTAAATTTTTCGTGTATTTGGTTTATCCTTTACAGAAATATCATTGGGATGAAAGGTACAGGGATAAAATACAGCGGGTTATAATGACTGAAAAGCCATTTCTGCCTGTATGCTGATAATGCAGACCCCGTTTGACATTGTGCGAGATAAGGGACGCCATCGAGAGTTTAGAACCTTTCATCCCAGCAATTTTTCTGTGAAGTATAAACCGATACATGAAAAATTTAAAATGAGCAAATTTGCATTATTTAATTTTTTTGAACTATCTCAGAATAATAATCTCTGTGCCAAATGTTTATTTTACCCTATATTAAAATGTTAACATCGCCTCCCGTGTTTCATATACATGTTATGTATTCAAGAAAAAGAGCTTAGTAGCAAAGGGGTTAAAGTGACGCTGCGAGCAATACATCATGTGCTGTAAAATATGTATTCAGATCCCCATAACTCTTGGGCCCTTGAGGGTAATACATGGAGTGTAGATGATCCCCACCACAGGCCAAGACTTGTTTTCTCCCTTGATGCTGTAGCACAGGGCTCGGCAACCTTGGCCGTCCAGGTGTTTTGACACTGCATTTCCCATGAGTCTTCTCTAAGGCTAGGGTCAGACTGAGGCAGTGCGAACGCGCGTGCAGCCGCACTTAATCACGGCCGCACTAGCAGCAGATGCCGGGCATGACGGCCAATATACGAAGTACGGTCGCACAAAAGTCCGGCTGCGCAACGCAAAGTGGAAAATGAACGATTTTTTCGAGAACGTGAAACCGCAGGTACTGACGTACAGAGTGCGCTGCGTCGGCTAGAGGCGTGTGTGCGTGATTAGGAGATGTCAGACGCTGCTAATGTCGGCCAACATAACGTCCAGACACAAAAAGTGTTTTATTGATGATCCGTAACAAAATCACGGACGAAAATGCATCGTATGACCGCTATCGGTATTCTGTGAAAAAATGCTCCATTAGTTCGAACGCACTTTTTCACAGACAACATAAAAATGCGTTCGTCTGACCCTAGCCTTAGCTGATGAGTAGCTGAGCATCATGGGACATGTAGTTCCAAAACCTCTTTAGGACCAAGCTTGCTGACCCCGGAATGTTTGTTTTCGAATCCCATCTTCCGGTTTTATTATCCATATTTCTTATTCCTAATCTCCTCCTCGCTCCTTAGAATTCTTTGTTTTTGCAGAGAATCCTCTGATTTCCGTTTTTCATCTACTCGTTCTTTCTACCTAGATAAGCTTCCCTTTCCACCTCTGGTACCCACTGCATTTCAATTCATGATCATATCCTCTTGATACAATGTTGCCCCGAGCTATGAAAAGCATATCTGTGAGTGATGAATCTCTTCATTGAGCTCCCCCACCCGCACGTTATCCACGAAGACATACTCCGAGTCCAACATGAGATAACGTGCTCTAAAAATACCTCACTCCATCTCTGATGCTATCTCTGGTGATGATATGCTGGTTGTCCATCACTTAGCGTTGGAGATACACCTGGCGCGGCTAAAGTGTCCTCTAAATTCCGTAGGTTAGTATGGAATGATACAATGCATTTACCATTAGTTTTCTATGTGACATGAAAGATAAAGCAGACGCGTCATGTCCAGCTCAGCAGGAATTGGATTTCTTTTTTCATGTCAGGAGAGCGACTACAAATTACATAAGATTGCTTCCCCTGAACCGAAAAGTGTCAGAACCTGCTGGCAGTTCATAAGCCGCATTATCACCCAAACAAAGAGCGGTGACCTCTTACATAGGTTCCTATTACACGCTTCACGCAGCGCATTTGCGTGCGCGCAAATGCGCTTTTGCGCGAGGACAAAACCATTTGCGCGGAACGTCGTCCTCGGCCCCCTGGGTGCAAGATCGTGCGCGCATCCTATACTGAACATTGTGAGCACAAATGCGTTATTGCGGATAGTATTACAATCTTCGCGCAAAGTCGTACGAGCGACGTTTGCGCCAATTTTCGTAACGTCTTTGAAAACTTGGTGTTAACTGCAAATATGATCGTTGTGGCCGAAACTAAATAACTCAACAATAAAAAAAAAATACAGCACAGTACAGTTACACATTCTACACATACCCAGACATCAAAAATTAATAATATGTCAAAAAATTTTTTTGCTACAGCACATACACACAGATTGACTTTGACAGGCGCAACAACCTAACTTTAGAAAATGGTGGTTCTTAATTCTGATTGGCTAAGGCTAAGGTCAGACGAATGCAGTTTTAACGTGCGTTTAGGCTAGGGTCAAACGAAAGTATTTTTACACGCGAACGTAAAAAAGTGCGTCCGAACGCATTGATGTATTTTTTCACGGAATATGCGAAAACGGTCATACGATGCGCATTTTCGTGCGTGATGTTTTACGAATCCAAACCAGGAAACTTTTTGCGTCTGGACGTTATGTTGGCCGGACACGAGCAGGGTCTGACGTCTCCAAATCACGCACACACGCCGCTAGCGGACGCAGCGCACTCTGTACGTCAGTACTAGCGGTTCTGCGTTCTCGAAAAAATGCGTTCGTTTGCCACTTGCGTTGCGCGGCCGGACTTTCGTGCGACCGTACGTCGTATATTGGCTGTCATTGCCCGTCATTTGCTGCTAGTGCGGCCGTGATTAAGTGCGCCAGAACGCACGTTAAAAGTGCGCTGGTCTGACCCCAGCCTTAGCCGCACGAAATCACGGCCGTGCTAGCAGCAAATGACGTCCAATGCCGGGGAACATACGACGAACGGCCGCACGAAAGTTCATCCGCGCAACGCAAGTGGCAAACGAACGCATTTTTTCGAGAACGTCAAACCGCTACTACTGACGTACAGAGTGCGCTGCGTCCGCATAGCGGCGTGTTTGCGTGATTGGGAGACGTCAGACGCTGCACCCGTCCGGCCAACATAACGTCCAGACGCAAAAAGGGTTTTATTGAAGATCCGTACAAAATCACAGTCGGAAATGCGCATCGTATGACCGCTATCGCGTATTACGTGAAAAAATACGTACGTTCGTTCGAACGCACTTTTTCACGGACAACGTGAAAAATGCGTTCGTCTGACCCTAGCCTAAATCCCGTGAAAAAACAGTCTGCCCACCGATTCCTGCACTCAACGTTCATTCGCGCACGAATTTGCGCGTCGGATTTGCGCATGTAAAAAGTTGAAGGCTGAAAAACTGCGCTTGGAGTGTACTACTGCGTTGATTTGTGCGCGCTAAAGTTTTTTTTGCGTGCGCAAAAAAATTTCGCTGCGCGAGCGCATTTGCGCAAAGCGTGTAATAGGGGCCATAGACGTGTAAAACGTACAGTGTTGACGATGGTAGCATCAGCAATACTCAGATTAAACAGATTTGTTTATTTTTCCTTTGTAAACATTCCAATAGTAAATGTTTATTAAAGGGGTCTAGTCCTAAAAAAATAAAGGCTCTATTACATTCTTCACGCAAAAATGCATGGTAAATGCGTGGATTTTTGGGCGAAGCGTCAAACGTTAACACGCGTAAATCAACGCTGGTATTACAATCCTCGCGCATTTTTTCATCCGTCAAAAAATAACGCGCGGAAAACGGATGCGCAAAAACGCGCATGCAGTAATGTTGCACGCAGAAATCAGTGTGCGCACTGTTTTTTTCACGCGATTCAACCAATCAGAATTAAGAACCTTAATTGTCTCACGTTAAGTTTTTGCGCCTGTCAAAGTCAATCTGCGCATATATGCTGCATCAAAAAAAAAAAAACACTCACAACTTCTCAAATTTATTGGTTTGGGTATGTGTAGAATGTGTAACTATACTTTGCTGTATTATTTTTTTTTGGGCTGGTGTATTTGGTTTCGGCCAGGTCCGTCAGATTTGCCATTAACACCAGCTTTTAGGAGTTGCTAAAATTCTGCGCGCAAAGGCTGTGCGTTACAAACTGCGCATAGATTGTAATACCGTCCGCGTACCAGCGCACAAACGCATTTGCGCTCACAATGTTAAGTATAGGACGCGCGAAGTACAGTAAGCTCGCGCAGGTTCACCCGCGGTAGACGTATACGCGCGTTTGTTGTGCTGACATGGTAATACGCCATTCTGCGCAAAGGGTTTTACCCCTCGCGTTAATGCGTTTTTGCTCGCGTGCAAACGTTTGCATGAAGATTGTAATAAAGCCCTAAGTGTGGGAACTCAACCTTACTTCTTGACAACTATGAAGCATTTGTCATCTTACACCAACCCACCGTTACCCACTCAAATTGATATATTAATACAGGGCTCAAAATTTCAAGTCCGAAGCTACTAGCCAGGCCTTAAGAGTTACTCGCCACTAGTTGCCCCACCTAACCCTTTATCCTGCCCTGCCTCTGCATTCCTACTCGCCCTCATGTAATTTCCACTCGCCAAATGCGAGCAGGCGAGTGGAAATTTTGAGGCCTGTATTAATTTATATATATATACAAACCGTCAGATTTATGGAATCGTCGTTATAAATATCATACATTTATTGAGACATAATATCTATAATATATAATCGGTCAACTAAAATAAAGCTTCACAAAATGTGCGGCAAATGGTCCTGTTCCTCCTGCTGAAATAGTGGAGGTATACTGTGTTCCCACTAGTTCCTGCTCGACTCTATTCATGCAAAGACCTGGGTATCTAGGTCTACACTGGCCACTAATGGTTCTAACTTAACCAGAGCTGTTGTTAACATAACAACTCCATAGACTGTAATGGCTCTGGGAAGTTTACAATGGCTCTGGTTAAGTTAGCACCAACTTTGGAATACTGCACTAAAATGGAAAGAACGGTGGAAGCTAAAGAGAACTATGGTGGAAGATCCCTAAATAATCTGTTGAAACACTGTAGTTGATTGATTCACCGAACTGGTCCTACTATTCTTTCATTGAAAAAAAACGGTGCTTAGTGTTTGTGTGGCCAGGTTCAAGGTAAAAAGAGGGGCGTTTTTATATATTTTTTGGTGTGTGATGGGAGTGACCATGTGGCTGGTTGAGAGCGATAGTAGTGAACATGTGGTTCTTTGAGTGGGATGAGAGTGTGTGGTTGGCTGAGTGAAGTAGAAGTGATATGTGTCAGGCTGAATGTGGCAGGAGTGGTATGAGACTTGCTGAATGTGGCAGGAGTGGTATGAGACTTGCTGAATGTGGCAGGAGTGGTATGGGACTTGCTGAATGTAGGAGTGGTATGGGGCTTGCTGAATGTAGGAGTGTTATGGGGCTTGGTGAATGTAGGAGTGGTATGGGACTTGCTGAATGAAGTTCGGAGTGGTAGAGTGCTTGCTGAATGTAGGAGTGGTATGGGGCTTGCTGAATGTAGGAGTGGTATGGGGCTTGGTGAATGTAGGAGTGGTATGGGACTTGCTGAATGAAGTTCGGAGTGGTAGAGTGCTTGCTGAATGTAGGAGTGGTATGGGGCTTGCTGAATGTAGGAGTGGTATGGGGCTTGCTGAATGTAGGAGTGGTATGGGGCTTGCTGAATGTAGGAGTGTTATGGGGCTTGGTGAATGTAGGAGTGGTATGGGACTTGCTGAATGAAGTTCGGAGTGGTAGAGTGCTTGCTGAATGTAGGAGTGGTATGGGGCTTGGTGAATGTAGGAGTGGTATGGGACTTGCTGAATGAAGTTCGGAGTGGTAGAGTGCTTGCTGAATGTAGGAGTGGTATGGGGCTTGCTGAATGTAGGAGTGGTATGGGGCTTGGTGAATGTAGGAGTGGTATGGGACTTGCTGAATGAAGTTCGGAGTGGTAGAGTGCTTGCTGAATGTAGGAGTGGTATGGGGCTTGCTGAATGTAGGAGTGGTATGGTGTTTGCTGACTGAGGTAGTAGTGGGATGTGTCTGGATGAATGAGGTAGAAGTGTTAAGGGGATGGCTGAATGAGGTAGGAGGGATATGTATCAGGCTGAATGAGGTAGGAGTGTTTTTTCAGCTTGCTGAATGAGGTAGAAGTTGGATGAGTCTGGATGAATGAGGTAGGAGTGGGATGTGTCTGGAGGAATGAGGTAGAAGTGGTATGGGGCTGACTGAGTGAAATGGGAGAGGGTGATTGTGTGGCTGATTGAAACAGGAGAACATGTGTGTAGCTGTTTTAAAGCCTTATGAGTTTGTTGTTAGTAGAGTGCACACTGCTCACACAGTACACACCACACACACTGTGCATAATGCATACGCATACATACACATCATAAACATACAACACAGTATTGAGATTGGCTTTTTCCCTGGTTTTATGCCTTCAGTAGGTCACTTGTATGTCACTGGGATGGGATACTTTATGACATTTGACTTTCACATATCACTGAGGGTGATTCCCCTCATGCCCAGAGTGGCAAATGTGGAAACCTAGACATGCTGAAACAAATTGTATCTACAACTGATAACAATGTAGCAAACCCAGAATATTGTGCTTATTATCACCACTATGTAATATTTGAATGAGAGGAGGTAATTATTATCAATATCGGTATAGAGAGCTGGAGATTTATATTTAATCTAAAATATATATAAAAATATTTAATCCCAGAGGTGTTGAGGAGCATTTCTGCACCAATGCATAAGGTGCAGTAAACTACAAACTTTTTAATGAAATATTGTTTCTGATGACATAGTTGGTAATGCTAACTAAATGACCTACTTTTTATTTTTTTAATGTAGGTAAAGATAGAAAGACAAATAGAGGGATAAATAGACAAAGAGAGGGATAAATAGATAAACAAATATAGGGATAGATATACAAATATAGGGATAGACAAATAGAGGGATAGATAAACAAATAGAGGGATAGATAGACAGATAGAGGGATAGATAGACAAATATAGGGATAGATAGACAAATAGAGGGATAGATAGACAAATATAGGGATAGATAGACAAATAGAGGGATAGATAACAAATAGAGGGATAGATAGACAAATAGAGGGATAGATAGACAAATATAGGGATAGATAGACAAATAGAGGGATAGATAGACAAATAGAGGGATAGATAGACAAATAATGGGATAGATCGACAAATAGAGGGATAGATAAACAAATAGAGGGATAGATAGACAAATATAGGGATAGATAAACAAATAGAGGGATAGATAGACAAATAGAGGGATAGATAGACAAATATAGGGATAGATAAACAAATAGAGGGATAGATAGACAAATAGAGGGATAGATAGACAAATAGAGGGATAAACAAATAGAGGGATGAATAGATAAACAAATATAGGGATAGATAGACAAATAGAGGGATAGATAGACAAATATAGGGATAGATAGACAAATATAGGGATAGATAGACAAATAGAGGGATAGATAGACAAATAGAGGGATAGATAGACAAATAATGGGATAGATAGACAAATAGAGGGATAGATAGACAAATAGAGGGATAGATAGACAAATATAGGGATAGATAAACAAATAGAGGGATAGATAGACAAATAATGGGATAGATAGACAAATAGAGGGATAGATAAACAAATAGAGGGATAGATAGACAAATATAGGGATAGATAAACAAATAGAGGGATAGATAGACAAATAGAGGGATAGATAGACAAATATAGGGATAGATAAACAAATAGAGTAATAGATAGACAAATAGAGGGATAAACAAATAGAGGGATAGATAGACAAATAGAGGGATAGATAGACAAATAGAGGGATGAATAGACAAATATAGGGATAGATAAACAAATAGAGGGATGAATAGATAAACAAATATAGGGATAGATAGACAAATAGAGGGATAGATAGACAAATATAGGGATAGATAGACAAATAGAGGGATAGATAGACAAATAGAGGGATAGATAAACAAATAGAGGAATGAATAGATAAACAAATATAGGGATAGATAGACAAATAGAGGGATAGATAAACAAATAGAGGGATAGATAGACAAATAGAGGGATAGATAAACAAATAGAGGGATAGATAGACAAATAGAGGGATAGATAAACAAATAGAGGGATAGATAGACAAATAGAGGGATAGATAAACAAATAGAGGGATGAATAGATAGACAAATATAGGGATAGATAGACAAATAGAGGGATAGATAGACAAATAGAGGGATGGATAGATAGACAAATAGAGGGATAGAAAGGAAGATAGACAAATATAGGGATAGATAAACAAATAGAGGGATAGATAACCAAATAGAGGGATAGATAGACAAATAGAGGGATAGATAGACAAATAGAGGGATGGATAGATAGACAAATAGAGGGATAGAAAGGAAGATAGACAAATATAGGGATAGATAAACAAATAGAGGGGTAGATAACCAAATAGAGGGATAGAAAGGAAGATAGAGGGATAGATAAACAAATAGCGGGATAGAAAGGAAGATAGACAAATAGAGGGATAGAAAGTTAGATAAACAGAGCGATAGAGAGAGATAAACAAATAGAGAGATAAACAAAGAGAATAGGAATAGATAGATAAACATATAGAGGGAAGAATAGAATAGATAAATAGATAAACAAATAGAGGGATAGACAGACATATAGAGGGATAGATTGACGGCTAGATAAATAGACAAAAACATGGATGACTAGATAGACAAATAGAGGGAAGAATAGATAAACATATAGAGAGAGAGATAGATAGATAAACAAATAGAGGGATAGATAGATAGATAGATAAACAAATAGAGGGAGGGATAGATAGATAGATAGATAGATAGATAGATAAACAAATAGAGGGATAGATAGATAGATAGATAAACAAATAGAGGGATAGATAGATAGATAGATAGATAGATAGATAAACAAATAGAGGGATAGATAGATAGATAAACAAATAGAGGGAGGGAGGGAGGGATAGATAGATAGATAGATAGATAAACAAATAGAGGGATAGATAGATAGATAGATAAACAAATAGAGGGATAGATAGATAGATAAACAAATAGAGGGATAGATAGATAGATAGATAGACAAATATATGGATAAACAAATAGAGGGATGAATAGATAAACAAATATAGGGATAGATAGACAAATAGAGGGATAGATAGACAAATATAGGATAGATAGACAAATAGAGGGATAGATAGACAAACAATAGAGGATAGATAGACAAATAGAGGGATAGATAGACAAATAATGGGATAGATAGACAAATAGAGGGATAGATAAACAAATAGAGGGATAGATAGACAAATATAGGGATAGATAAACAAATAGAGGGATAGATAGACAAATAGAGGGATAGATAGACAAATAGAGGGATAAACAAATAGAGGGATAGATAGACAAATAGAGGGATAGATAGACAAATAGAGGGATGAATAGACAAATATAGGGATAGATAAACAAATAGAGGGATGAATAGATAAACAAATATAGGATAGATAGACAAATAGAGGGATAGATAGACAAATATAGGGATAGATAGACAAATAGAGGGATAGATAAACAAATAGAGGAATGAATAGATAAACAAATATAGGGATAGATAGACAAATAGAGGGATAGATAAACAAATAGAGGATAGATAGACAAATAATGGGATAGATAGACAAATAGAGGGATAGATAGACAAATAGAGGGATAGATAAACAAATAGAGGGATAGATAGACAAATAATGGGATAGATAGACAAATAGAGGGATAGATAGACAAATAGAGGGATGAATAGATAGACAATATAGGGATAGATAGACAAATAGAGGGATAGATAGACAAATAGAGGGATGGATAGATAGACAAATAGAGGGATAGAAAGGAAGATAGACAAATATAGGGATAGATAAACAAATAGAGGGGTAGATAACCAAATAGAGGGATAGAAAGGAAGATAGAGGGATAGATAAACAAATAGCGGGATAGAAAGGAAGATAGACAAATAGAGGGATAGAAAGTTAGATAAACAGAGCGATAGAGAGAGATAAACAAATAGAGAGATAAACAAATAGAGGAATAGATAGATAAACATATAGAGGGAAGAATAGAATAGATAAATAGATAAACAAATAGAGGGATAGACAGACATATAGAGGGATAGATTGACGGCTAGATAAATAGACAAAAACATGGATGACTAGATAGACAAATAGAGGGAAGAATAGATAAACATATAGAGAGAGATAGATAGATAAACAAATAGAGGGATAGATAGATAGATAAACAAATAGAGGGAGGGATAGATAGATAGATAGATAGATAGATAGATAAACAAATAGAGGGATAGATAGATAGCTAGATAAACAAATAGAGGGATAGATAGATAGATAAACAAATAGAGGGATAGATAGATAGATAAACAAATAGAGGGAGGGAGGATAGATAGATAGATAGATAGATAGATAAACAAATAGAGGGATAGATAGATAGATAGATAGATAGATAGATAGATAGATAGATAGATAGATAGATAGATAGATAAACAAATAGAGGGATAGATAGATAGATAGATAGATAGATAAACAAATAGAGGGATAGATAGATAGATAGATAGATAGATAGATAGATAAACAAATAGAGGAATAGATAGAGAGATAAACAGAGGGATAGATAGATAGTCAAATAGAGAAATAGATGAATAGAAAGAGGATTGAATAGAGAGACAGACAGATACATGAATAGATGGATGGATGGATGATGGATGGATGGATGGATGGATGGATGGATAGATAGATAGATAGATAGATAGATAGATAGATAGATAGATAGATAGATGGATAGTCAAATAGAGAAATAGATGAATAGAGAGACAGACAGATACATGGATGGATGGATGGATGGATGGATAGATGGATAGTCAAATAGAGAAATAGATGAATAGAAAGAGGATTGAATAGAGAGACAGACAGATACATGAATAGATGGATGGATGGATGGATGGATGGATGGATGGATGGATAGATAGATAGATAGATAGATAGATAGATAGATAGATGGATAGTCAAATAGAGAAATAGATGAATAGAGAGACAGACAGATACATGGATGGATGGATGGATGGATGGATAGATGGATAGTCAAATAGAGAAATAGATGAATAGAGAGACAGACAGATACATGAATAGATGGATGGATGGATGGATAGATAGATAGATGGATAGATAGTCAAATAGAGAAGTAGAGAGACAGACAGATACATGAATAGATGGATGGATGGATCGATAGATAGATGGATAGATAGATGGATAGTCAAATAGAGAAATAGATGAATAGAGAGACAGACAGATACATGAATAGATAGATAGATGGATGAAATCCCAAATATTTAATGTAACCTGAATACACTTTGCAGGCAGCAATAGCCAAAGGTCACATTGTAAGAATTTACAGGAAAGGCGAGTTTAGAAGAGGAGAAATGTAAAAGTATAGTTCTATTTATACATAGGGAGGCATCAGATGTTCGGCATGATATTTCCATTTTGCTGGATATGTCACGTTAATAACTTCACCAAGGAGGAACCACGTGTTAGTCGCCTCTAATATAAAGAAAATGTGCTGCTAAAATGAGAACTGGGACAGCAGCTCTAATTAGCATGTGGCTTCCATCAGGACTGAGACCATCTAGAAACCTGTCTGCCTGAGTGTCTCCAAGGGGGAGAGCACTGACAAACGCCGAACCCTGCGTGAAGCCAAATAAACACCGCTTTCCAATTACCTCTACCTTGCAGGTGTGTTCTTCTAGGGAGAAGGAATAGTCTGCTGCGAGCAGAAATAGGTAGGTCCTCTTTAATCTGAAGTCACAGTAACAGAGTTGTTATAAGATAGATATAGGATAGATAGATAGATAGATAGATACAGTTACAAGCATTTATAAAGCACCAACAAGTTCCGTAGCGCTGTACAATGGGAGAGACAGAATAGCAAATATGCATACACGTTACACACCTAGAACAGTAGGAGAGAGGACCCTGCTCGAGAGCTTACAATCTAAGAGGAGAGAGGACCCTGCTCGAGAGCTTACAATCTAAGAGGAGAGAGGACCCTGCTCGAGAGCTTACAATCTAAGAGGAGAGGGGACCCTGCTCAAGAGCTTACAATCTAAGAGGAGAGGGGACCCTGCTCCAGAGCTTACAATCTAAGAGGAGAGGGGACCCTGCTCAAGAACTTACAATCTAAGAGGAGACAGGACCCTGCTCAAGAGCTTACAATCTAAGAGGAGAGAGGACCCTGCTCAAGAGCTTACAATCTAAGAGGAGAGGGGACCCTGCTCGAGAGCTTACAATCTAAGAGGAGAGAGGACCCTGCTCAAGAGCTTACAATCTAAGAGGAGAGAGGACCCTGCTCGAGAGCTTACAATCTAAGAGGAGAGAGGACCCTGCTCGAGAGCTTACAATCTAAGAGGAGAGGGGACCCTGCTCAAGAGCTTACAATCTAAGAGGAGAGTGGACCCTGCTCCAGAGCTTACAATCTAAGAGGAGAGAGGACCCTGCTCAAGAACTTACAATCTAAGAGGAGACAGGACCCTGCTCAAGAGCTTACAATCTAAGAGGAGAGAGGACCCTGCTCAAGAGCTTACAATCTAAGAGGAGAGGGGACCCTGCTCCAGAGCTTACAATCTAAGAGGAGAGAGGACCCTGCTCAAGAGCTTACAATCTAAGAGGAGAGGGGACCCTGCTCAAGAGCGTACAATCTAAGAGGAGAGGGGACCCTGCTCCAGAGCTTACAATCTAAGAGGAGAGAGGACCCTGCTCCAGAGCTTACAATCTAAGAGGAGAGAGGACCCTGCTCGAGAGCTTACAATCTAAGAGGAGAGAGGACCCTGCTCAAGAGCTTACAATCTAAGAGGAGAGGGGACCCTGCTCCAGAGCTTACAATCTAAGAGGAGAGAGGACCCTGCTCAAGAACTTACAATCTAAGAGGAGACAGGATCCTGCTCAAGAGCTTACAATCTAAGAGGAGAGAGGACCCTGCTCAAGAGCTTACAATCTAAGAGGAGAGGGGACCCTGCTCAAGAGCGTACAATCTAAGAGGAGAGAGGACCCTGCTCCAGAGCTTACAATCTAAGAGGAGAGAGGACCCTGCTCGACAGCTTACAATCTAAGAGGAGAGAGGACCCTGATCAAGAGCTTACAATCTAAGAGGAGAGGGGACCCTGCTCAAGAGCTTACAATCTAAGAGGAGAGGGGACCCTGCTCAAGAGCTTACAATCTAAGAGGAGAGAGGACCCTGCTCCAGAGCTTACAATCTAAGAGGAGAGGGTACCCTGCTCCAGAGCTTACAATCTAAGAGGAGAGGGGACCCTGCTCAAGAGCTTACAATCTAAGAGGAGAGTGGACCCTGCTCCAGAGCTTACAATCTAAGAGGAGAGGGGACCCTGCCCCAGAGCTTACAATCTAAGAGGAGAGGGGACCCTGCTCCAGAGCTTACAATCTAAGAGGAGAGGGGACCCTGCTCCAGAGCTTACAATCTAAGAGGAGAGGGGACCCTGCCCCAGAGCTTACAATCTAAGAGGAGAGAGGACCCTGCTCCAGAGTTTACAATCTAAGAGGAGAGGAGACCCTGCTCGAGAGCTTACAATCTAAGAGGAGAGGGGACCCTGCTCGAGAGCTTACAATCTAAGAGGAGAGAGGACCCTGCTCCAGAGTTTACAATCTAAGAGGAGAGGGGACCCTGCTCGAGAGCTTACAATCTAAGAGGAGAGGGGACCCTGCTTGAGAGTTTACAATCTAAGAGGAGAGAGGACCCTGCTCCAGAGTTTACAATCTAAGAGAGGGGACCCTGCTCCAGAGCTTACAATCTAAGAGGAGAGGGGACCCTGCCCCAGAGCTTACAATCTAAGAGGAGAGAGGACCCTGCTCGAGAGCTTACAATCTAAGAGGAGAGGGGACCCTGCTCCAGAGTTTACAATCTAAGAGGAGAGAGGACCCTGCTCCAGAGC